>JAWZYU010000058.1:470400-1670400 GCA_038380435.1 Ryuthela nishihirai
GAGAAATGTTCTGCTGCATTCTAAATCAAGTGTCTGCCTCCCCCACCCCTTTTTTTTTCATAGACTTGGACCTATTTACAAATATCGATATTTTTGCCTTTACACTGAAGAGATTTCACATGTCACCATTTCGCAAATGTTTCAAATTTTGATATACTTCGTCATGTCTGGTGTAAGGTTACTACTGAATAAATAATTTCCGGTAATTTTTGTAATAATAAAAATGATAGGCTACAGAAGGGGAGGTTGGGGGAGATAAACCGAGAATAATTGACCGATTGAGGTAAGTGTTAACAATACGAATTCAAAATTCAATTTATTCTATCTCATAAACATTTTCTTAGGAATCAAAATCAAATAACTTTTAATGTAATTATTATTACATTGTAAGTCTTCGTATATAATTATTAAAGATAATTAAGAAGTCAATATTTGGTTTTGGTGATACAGGATAAAATTGAAATATGATTTTAAATCCAGTTGTAGGAAAAACATGAAGTTGAAAAATGTTTACAAAACCGAACATTGATCAAATTTCTTTGTAAGTAGTAAATATTAGAACAATATATTGAACAACCCTTCGGTCTCAATATCTGTTTATGTTTCATATTTTTGAATGCATGTGATTCAGTTATATATTTAATTACAAAGAACGAAAAGATAATTAGCCTAAACTGTTCATGCCCAGATTTCTAAGAAATACCATATTCTATATTCTTATTTTGATGTTTTTTAATTTTTTCATATGTAATGGTAGCTAGGTAGTCACTGGAAGGAGAGCTATGCACCAATCTCCTGTGATGATGCATAGAACCGGCCAGGCCTAGCACCTAATGTCCGATACCGCCTTCTCGTGGTGCAGACCGTTAGTACCTTTTAAAAGAGATACTCTCTTGTGGAAGTGATCGGAAGGGGAGGGCTGCCAGATTAGTGTGGCCTACTGATCTGGACAACTATGGCTACATTTTCTTTTTTTTTCTACCCTGCTGAGGAGTGGTCAACCGCACAGAGTCCTGGTGCTGACCATATAAACCCACTGGACCTGACAGATATATGGCCTGATTTTGCTGAACTGGTGGGATCCTGAGCAGAGGTCATCGCAGGCACCAGAACTCTTTGCTTCTATTGGCATTGTCAAATTCTACATTGGAGGAAGTCTTCCAGTGTAGATGGCTTCAGCCTTTAGTGGTGGGGGAACAGGTCTTTGCCCCATGTCTGCGATTAGGGGGCTGTTTGATATTGTCGGCATTCCCTCTCTCAATAAACATAGTTTCTTTAAACATCGCACTAACTATTTTCTCTCCATAGGTAGTTGGAATGTGAGGACTCTACACAGAGCTTTTTCTCTTGATGTCCTCACACAAGAATTCCACCATTATAATTTAGATATTCTCGGCTTGCAAGAGACCAAATGGACAGATAAAGGTCAGACTCTTAAAAATGATCTTAAATTTCTCTTTTCAGGGAGGGACGACAATAAGCATCACCAAGGCGTGGGTCTGCTTCTCAGCAGACACGCTAGTGATGCTCTTCTAGGATATGAGTGCATTAATGAAAGGTTTCTTCAGTGCTAAAAGCTATTCCTGTGCTAACAACTGTTCAGTTTGCTGTCAGAGTAAGAATCTGATGGTTTGTTTCCATCAAGGCGTTATATAGAATGACATTCTATACTTTAAAAACATTTTAACTGTATAGAATTTTCAAAAAAATCGATTTATATGTGAATATTGCTATTTTAGCGCTGTTTTCCGCGCACAAAACTTAGTTAAAAGCTATGTGGTTTGTAATGACTTTTGAATTTAAAGTCAGACTGAAAACCATATGCTTGATATTCATAAACTCGTATTATATAATGAGATTCTATGTTTAAAGTATAATTAAGGTGCAGAGAATTTCGAAAATATCGAATTATTCACCAAAATGTCATTTAAAACTCTATTTCAATCACCTGAAACAGCGCTAAAAGCTATTCCTGTGATAACAACTTTGGAATTTAGTCTTAGTGACAATTCTATGCTTTAAAAATATTTTCACGGCATTGACTTTTGAATAAAATCGATTTATGTATCAAAATACCTATTTTAGCGCTGTTTACGGCGCATAAAATGTAGGTAAAAGCTGTGTAGTGTGTAATAACTTTTGTATTTACAGTCAGATTCACAACCTAATGTTTTATATTCATCAACTCGTATTATATAATGAGATTCTTTGGCTAAAGTATAATTTAGGGTGCATAGAATTTCGAAAATATCGAATTATTCACCAAAATATCAGTTTTAATGCTGTTTTAATTGCCTAAAACAGAGATAAAACCTATTCCTGTGCTAACAACTTTTCAGTTTACAGTCTGAGTGACAATGTGATGGTTTATTTCCATCAAGACGTAATATAAAATGATATTCTATGCCTTAAAAATATTTTCACTGCATAGAATTTTGAAAAATATCTATATATCGCTGTTATATCAAAATAACTATTTTATCGCTGTTTTCCCCGCTCATGAAACGTAGGTAAAAGTTATGTAGTGTGTAATAACTTTTGATTTTGCAGAAAGATTCACAACCCAATGTTATGTATTCATCAACTACTATTACATAATTAGATTCTATGGCTAAAGTATAGTTTAGGTGCATAGAATTTCGAAAATATCGAATTATTCATCAAAATATCAATTTCAACTCTGTTTTAAACGCCTAAAACAAAGCTAAAAGCTATTCCTGTCCTAACGAATTTTCAGTTTACAGTCTGAGTGACAATCTGATGGTTAATTTCCATCAAGGCGTAATACAAGATGATATTCTATGCGTTAAAAATATTTTTACTGCATAGAATTTTGAAAAAAAAAAACGATTTATGTATCAAAATAGCTGTTTTAGCGCTGTTTTCCTCGCCTAAAACATAGGTAAAAGATATGTGGTGTAAAAATGACATTTGAATTTACGGTCAGATTCACAACCTAATTCTTTATATTCATCAACTACTATTATATAATCAGATTCTACGGTTAAAGTATTGTTTAGGTGCATTGAATTTCGAAAATATCGAATTATTCACCAAAATAGCAGTTTCAATACTGTTTTAATCGCCTAAAACAGAGCTAAAAGCTATTTCTGTGTTAACTACTTTTCAATTTACAGTCGGAGTGACAATATGATGGTGTATTTCCTTCAAGGCGTATATAACATGATATTCTATGCCTTAAAAATATTTTCACTTCATAGAATTTTGAGAAAAATCAATTTATGTATAAAAATACCTATTTTAGCGCTGTTTACGGCGCATGAAACATAGGTAAAAGCTTTGTAGTGTGTAATGACTTTTTGTATTTACAGTCAGATTCACAAACTAATGCTTTATATTCATCAACTCGTATTACATAATGAGATTTTTAGGCCAAAGACTAGTTTAGGTGCATAGAATTTCGAAAATATGGAATTATTTACCAACGCGGTTTTAATCGCCTAAAACAGATCTAAAAGCTATTACTGTGCTAACAGCTTTTCAATTTACAGTCTGAGTGACAATCTGATGGTTTATTTCCATCAAGGTGCAATATAAAATAGTATTCTATACCTTAGAAATATTTTAGCTGCATAAAATTTTGAAAAAAATCGATTTATATATCAAAATAGCTGTTTTAGCGCTGTTTTCCGCGCATAAAACATAGTTTAAAGCTATGTAGTGTATAATAACTATTGAATGTTACCCCTTTGATCGTTTTCACAGACTTATTGAGGCATCCATATACAACAGACTTACCCATTTTTTAAACATATTTGTGTGTATTTTTTTAAACATATACGTGGCAAATTAGTGTACAGGCGCAAAAGCAGCTGTAAGGGGCGATCTGGGCATGCGCAACGCATCATTTATCCCACTGCAGCTATGTTTGTCACTCTTGATATATTTAATGTGATTTAATCAGTGGCCTGTAAATGGTAGCTAGGCGTAAACTGGAAGGAGAGCTGTGTACCAATCCCTAGTGATGATGCACAGAACCGGCCAGGTCTAGCACCTAATGTCCGACCCCGCCTTCTCGTGGTGCAGGCCGTTAGTACCTTTCAAAAGAGATACTCTCTTTTGGAAGGGAACGGAAGGGGAGGGCTGCCAGTTCAGTATGGCCTGCTGATCTGGTCATCTACGGCCATTTTTTTTCTTTTTTTTCAACCCTGCTGAGGAGTGGTCAACTTCACAGGGTCCTGGTGCTGACCATTTATACCTACTAGACTGGACTTGTTTATGGATTTGAGCTTGATTATGGATCCTGGACTTGCTGCACTGGTGGGCCTCTGTTGAGGGAGAGTCTGCCGCTGTGTTTTCTGTTTGCTTCTGGGTTGCCAGCTCTAAGTGAACAGAGGCATGGGATACCTTATATCAGCTGGTGGATAATCCTAATCAGAGGCCATCGCAGGTACCTGAACCTTACTTAGCTAGTTGGGCATCGTCAAGCCTAAACTGGAGTAATGCGTCTCAGGCAGGCCATGTGGCTCTTGAAAAAGTCCACTTGAAAAGGTGGTGCCTGAAGTTCCTACCAGCATCGGTGACTTCAGCCTTTAGCGGAGGAGGAACGGGTCTTTGCCCCATGCCTGCGATCAGGGGGCTGTTTGATATTGTTGGCCCTACCAATCTCAATAAACCTAATTTCTTTAAAAATCCTACTAATCATTTTCTTTCTGCAGGAACGTGGAACGTTAGGACATTACATAGAGATTATTCTCTTGATGTCCTCATGCAGGAATTCCAGCGCTATAACCTAGATATTCTAGGCTTGCAAGAGACCAGATGGACAGGTAAAGGTGAGATACTTAAAAATAACTTTAAATTTCTCTTTACAGGGAGGGAGGATGGAAAGCATCACCAAGGCGTGGGTCTGCTGCTCAGCAGACATGCTAGTGATGCTCTTCTAGGATATGAGTGCATTAATGAAAGGTTTCTTACAGCAAAATTTCAGACAAGCGTCAAAGACTTGAATGTTATCTGCTGTTATGCCCCCACTGAGGATGCCGATGAGGATGAGAAGGATAGGTTTTATGGACAACTTCAGGACATTTTGAATTCTGTCAAGAAAGGAGATATTACCCTTGTTCTTGGTGACTTCAATGCCAAAGTTGGTACCGACTCTGACCTTTGGGGAGGAGTAATAGGTCCTTTTGGTATTGGTAGCTGCAATGGCAATGGGCAACGTCTCCTACAGGTAAGTAAACTCAATGGTTTCAGAATAACTAACACATATTACAAACACCGCGACATACATAAATACACATGGGTTTCACCTGATGGGCTGCATAGGAATATGATTGATTACATATTAATTAACAGCAAATGGGCTAGTTCTGTTAGAAATACCAGGGCATATAGGGGAGCTGAAATTGGATCTGACCATTACCTTGTTAAAAGTGTCTTGCAACTTAAACTTAAAAAGTGTTGTGCTAGACTTAAAAAATTTACCTTTAATACTGAAGCTCTGAGTGACCCAGTTATAGCTAAAGCTTACCATAATAGGTTACTTAGTCATTATGACGGTCATGGTTTGCTTAATACTGAAGTTGAGGAAGAATGGGGCCATTTTAAACAGGCTTTTTTGGAAACTAAGAGTACTCTTTTAGGAAAAAAGGAGCAGAGGAGGCAGAATTATTTAAGTGACAAGGCAATTGAGCTTATTTCAGAAAGAAGGAATTGCAGGAATGTCCTTAATCAGTACCCTACTAGTCCTAATAGAAAAGATTACAGAGAGCTTAATAAACGTGTAAAGGATCAGTTAGCTACTGATAAAAATCTTTGGCTTGATAGCTTGGCTGACAAAGCTGAGGAAGCGGTTAGGCAGCACAACAGCAGAGAGCTGTACCAGATAGTTAATGTTTTATGTGGTAGAAAACGGACAGGCATACAGGGATTGAAGGATAAACAAGGTAAGGTTATAGAAGGTGAGGATTCTCTCATGGCTAGGTGGGCTGAGCATTTCAGTGATGTTCTAAACAATGTGGTTAGTTCTACTCCCATTGTTTGTAATGATGATAGATGCATTGGCAGCTTTAATGCACAATCAATTTAATGCAGCCCTATAACACAATCTGAAGTTAGTTTGGCTATCTCTAAACTGAAACTTCATAAATCCCCAGGGGTAGATGAAATTACTACAGAAATGCTCAGAGCTGGGAATGTTTTGGTTATCACTTGGATGACTGAAATTTTGAATAACTTTTATGATAAAGGCATGGTTCCTAAAGATTTTACCAGAGCTATTATTATCCCTATTTTCAAAAAAGGTGATCGCAGTTCTTGTGATAACTATAGGGGTATCAGCCTACTCTCTGTTCCAGGTAAAGTTCTTTCCATGATTGTGCTTAATAGAATTAAGAATCTGGTTGACAGGCAATTGCGTGATGAGCAATGTGGATTCAGAAGTGGTAGGGGATGTGTAGATCAGATATTTTCACTTAGGCAGATTCTTGAGAAATGTTTAGAGTTTCAGAAACCTTTGGTTGCTAGCTTTGTTGATTTCAAAAAGGCTTTCGACTCTGTTGATCGTCATAATTTGTGGTTGATTGTGAGATCATATGGTATACCTGACAAGTTAGTTAACATAATGAAAGCTCTCTATAATAACACTGAGTCATGTGTGAGAGTTGGTAAGTCTTGTAGCAATTGGTTTAGCATTACTTCTGGTGTTCGACAAGGGTGCATTTTGTCTCCTTTTCTCTTTAGTTTGGTTGTTGATTATGTTATGCGAAATTCACTTCAAGGGAAAGCTTTTGGCCTTAAATGGGCTGGAGATACAAAAATTTCTGATTTAGATTATGCTGATGATTTAGCCCTTTTGGCAAATGATGTTGATGAGATGAACTCTTTCATTCGAACTGTTGATGAGACTGGGAGTACAGTAGGTTTGGTTATAAACAGAGAGAAAACTAAAGTGATGAAAATTGGTCAGGCAGGTTGTGATTCAGTTAATCTGAATGGTTGCAGTCTTGAGCAGGTGTCACAGTTTAATTATCTTGGGAGCTATGTAACTGATACTGGTGATGTGCGGCATGAGATTAACAGACGAATAGGGATTGCTGCCGGGACTTTTAAGAATCTATGGAGATTGTGGAGAAATAGGCGTATACACCTAAAGACTAAAATTAGACTGTATAATAGTTTGGTTCTTTCTAGGGTTAGTTATGGTAGTGAAACTTGGACGCTGTGTAAACAAGATAACAGGAAACTAGATGCTTTTGATTCTAGATGCTTACGCAGTATCTTGGGTATTAGGTGGTTTAACTTTGTAACTAATGATGAGGTTAGGCAAAGGAGTCTGCAACCTCCTTTAAGCAGCATATTGTGCAGAGAGAGACTCCGCTGGTTTGGCCATGTTGCCCGTATGGATAATTATAGATTGGCGAATAGGGTGATGAACAGTGTGCCTAGAGGCTTCAGAAGGAGGGGGAGACCTAGGATGCGGTGGGCAGACAATGTCAAACAGGACCTTGTTAGAATTGGTGTGCAGTGGCCGGATTCAGCAGATGTAGCTCAGGACAAATATGCTTGGAGAAGTAAACTGCGTGGTCTGGTTGGACCTCCGTAGCCCATGGCTGCTTGAGGATGATGATGATGATGATGATTAATCAGTGTTTCAAACTGTCTAACACCCATGGCTATTAGTATACAGTTGAACTAAGGTTATTTAATGAGTATTTTATTCCGTTTTATAGCGCATTTTACGATACCTGGAAAAGCCGTTGTATCTTTATTTCGAGTAATATTGCAGAATTTTAAAAAAATAATATGTAAATTGATACATTTAATGATCTTGCGAATATATAACTCGATGCATGTTGCAGTTTGTGTTCCCTGGAACATATTGCTGTATATAAGCTTCTACACTTTGTTCTAATAGTGTAGTTCTTTTGTACGGTTCATACGAGAAGTGCCTGCTGCCATCTGTTGAAAGTTTATACAAGTAAAAACTGGACATGACTTTTATCGAAAACATCTACAATTGTATAAAACATCATTATATAAAACATGTTATCGTTCATTGACACATAAATCTCAATTTATTATAACATATTAAATATTGTAAAATGTTCAAAGTATTAAAATATTCTTGTTGAGCAGAGCTGCTACCTGTTGTAGAAAATGGAATTTTATTGAGAAAAATCATTTTGAACACAACTTGTTATTTTCTCTCTAAACGAAAAGCAAATTATGATGGTGTCTCATGAAGGAGAAAGTTTATAAATGAACAATTTTCTGTTAAAGTGCATGTAAAATTAGTCACGTGGTGTAAGCAATTGAAAACCTTGCTCGGCAGCGACAAAATAACGCTGGGAACTTGCTCCTCTGCCCCTGGCTAGGTACCTTCACTGAAATGCACGGATTTGCCACGTTTAGAGGGCGCTGCAATCGAAAATTTACATTATGCCTATTGACTTCTCCCTTAGAAAATCCTTGCCAATGGGCTTCGAAAAGCAGTCGGATGGGACGTTAAACCAAGGAGTGTCTAAGGAAGAAAAGCCAGCTCCATATGCGAAATATAAACTTTTCGATTGCAGCGCCTCTAAACATGGGAACTTCGTGTATTGCACTGAAGCCACCAAACCAGGGAGAGGAGCTAGTTACCCTGCCTTAGTTTTTCACTGTAGAACCAGGTTTTCTATTACTTACACCACATGACTAATTTTTACATACACTTTGACTTCTTGTTTGGAGAGTTAAGGATTCATTAAATTCTTCTTCTTAATAAAATCATGTTTTGTAAAACAGGTAGTAGCTGTGCTCAACCAGAAAATTTTAATATTTTAAACACTCTACAATATTTAGTATATTATAATAAATTGAAATTTATGTGCCACTGCATGATAACATCTTTTATACAATTACATTTTATTCAGTTATAGATAATTTCAAAAACGTCATATCGAATTCTTACTTGTATACACTGTCAAAACATGGCAGCAGGCACTTATCCTATGAACCATAAAAAAAGAACTATACTATTATAATAAAGTGCAGACAACTGTATACATCGACATGCTCCAGGGAGTAAAACTGCAACACACATCGACTTACATGTTCGCAAAATGATTAAATGTGTTAATTTACATATTGATTTTAAAAATTCTGTAAAAGTATAAAAAAAAAAACGGCTCCTCTGGGTATCGTAAAATGCGCTCCTGAATGGGATAAAATGCTGATTGAATAACTTTAGGGTCATCTACCACTGTACGCAAATAGCATTGGGTGTTAGACAGTTTGAAACACTAATTAAATCACATTAAATATTTCAAGAATAACGCAAAAGAACAGCGCAGTACGGCGCCACTTACACTTTGGCGAAGACCTTCTTTGGTTAAACCAAGGCGCTGTGTCGTAACCTTCGAGACTCAAGGCCTTTGCAGTCTAAATTGACGTCACATCCGGTTGATCTACAGCGCTTCCTGCGAACGTAGTATTACCGTTGCAAATCGAGCAACTTTTTTATAAGGTCGGTGCGCATTTTTGTACATTAATGTAATATTTCTATGGTAAACTTTAAAATAAGGAAAACGTTGAAAGTAAAATAGATCTTGATTTGTAATTGTGCTAAATTGATGCCTGAAAATGCAGAGTATTCGTCGTTAACGTTCTCTGAACATGTATAACCATATATAAATTACCAGGAGCGTCATAATCGGTACTACGTATAATTACAATGACACAATATGTTTAAAAATAAGGTAAAATGCGAATAATTACTCGGTTATATATTAACAAAAATAAAATCATTTTCTTCACATATTTTTCCTGATCAATGCTATCAATAATTGATGGCTTTTTATACCGTTGATAATATAATCATGACATAAATTGTTATGGAAAACTAGTGTGTTATATTAAAAGGGAAAAAAAACACGCCAAAATTCTTCAGAACAATTTTATTGACAAACGTAAACTACAAATTAATGATATATTGTAATAGCTTTAACTGTAACAATTGCAGTTACGATTTAATTGAAATACTTTTTCTTAATGATTAGACTGAATTTATAGGAGATGGATACAACCTTTCGATGGAATACATATTCAAAAACTAGCAGGATAAGTGCATCTAAACTTTACAAACTACAATTTACTGCAAAGCACAAATACATTTTGGTTTACAAAGCTACCTGTAAATCTATGACTTAAGATTTGATAATATATCGCTCAACTAACCTCCCAAGTGTAAAGAAAATAGTCTCTAATCAATCTTCAATTGTTAAAAATATAATTCTATGCAGCCTGGTAAAGAAAGATTAAATCATTTAGGTATACATCTTTCCAGATACAAGCCAGTGGTGTAAGACCACTAAACTAACAGACTCTGCCTTTTTCCATTAATAGAACTTATTAGTTTAGTGGTCTTAGAACACTGTGGCCTATACCTGGAGAGATATGGTTCAAATCCCACATGCCAACAAAACTATTAATTTCAAAGCCAACAGTGGTTTTCTAACATACGCAGTGGTATTTTATTAATTTCAAAGCCAATAGTGGAGTCCAACTCTGTGGATACTATTTACTTAGGGTAGACAACTTTTTTTTGGCACTAAGACATTTTTTTTCTTATTTCCCAAATTCTCTCACAAAGAATCATTTTTTTAAAATATATTTGTTGAATACCAGATATTCATCTCTAGAGTTTTTCCAATACAGAGGCCAAATTCACAACTTGAATGATAATCGAGTAATTCTGCATCATGTAAAAGACTGGTTATTATTAAAGTAACAACATATCTTTGATTTGCCATTTCCATAAATTCTTCAAATTCAGTACACAATTTTATCATAGTAATATCATTTAGTAACACAACATTAATTACTATCTCATTTGGGCAAAAAAAGACTGACTCTATCAAATTTTTGTAAATTCTTAAATTTTACATCCAATTTTACTTTTTTATCAAGTAATAGTAAATATTTACAATGATCACATTTCAAACTTTTCAAAACTGAAAATACAGAATAATCTGCTATAAATGCAATTACAGGAAGAGAGTTATTACAATCAGACAAATCTGAAGGAAGCACTGTAACATTAAATTTTAAGCTAATATACATAAAATTCATTTCCTTAAAATCATCTTTAAAATCCAAATCGGTTATTTCAATTTTACCACTTGATTTAGTGGGAAGTTTCAACAGTGACTGCACTCTTAATTTTGTTTCACATTCAAATAATTGACATACTTATATCATATTGGCTTCCAGCTAACTGCCTGTAGAGGCCGAAACGACTCACTAAATTATCAGTTTGAACAGTTTGATATACCAGGTAAAATATATTTTAAGTTCAGAGGTACAATATGAAGCAATTTCAAGCAATGAATATGTACTGTCTTAACGCAGAATGGGTTTCTTTCGTTAGCATACCAGTAAAATAAATACCCCCTCAAGCAGCTGCTTGACACAGAGGTCTGACAGGAGCCTGTTAGTTTATATGCCATAGTAGAAGGTTCGAGAGGATGGCAGGACCTCAGCAGAAAAATGACGCGTACATTTATTCAGGAAAGAATTCAGAAATGAGACATTTTCATCTGACTCTGAACACGTTAATGGTATTTGGTGTTTGTTATTCAAGCATTCACCTTAAAAAGGTGATTTTACATTTACAATATGCCATCATGTTAAAAGGAACTTAATGAAATCTGATGTATCTTGGTAATGTAACAATTTGTGCTTTTTTCCTATTTCTAAAAGTCCATTAACTACAAAAATCATTAAAAATATTTAATACTAATTTAACATTATGTCTCTCAAGGTTACTTGGGTTCAAGGCTCTATACGAGAGATTAAATCCATATTTTAACAATGAGTTTGCTTCAATTTTATGCAGTTCTTTAAGGGTTGATAAGGATACAATTTTGAACGACGAAATACTATATCCATTATTTACAAAATGTGGAGATCAGATATAACTGGCTAAATCAAAATGTTTTTGATTTAGCCAGTTATATCTGATACACTTCAACAAATGAACTGGGTCAGTAAGAAAAAAATAAAGGTGTTGATTTATCTGATGGAGGAGGACATACAATTTGAACTTTAGGGGGAGAAAGACATAATGACATACTCTTACGATTGATAGAATTATTGTGAGCTGCCACACATATCATAAAAAAACAATTTCTTCCAAACCAATGATAATTTTTTTAAATAATACTGTAAAGAATATCGGCATTTATTGCTTTGGCTGGTAATATATGAACTACATCTTTAGAGTTGGAAAGCAAACTAGTTATAAATAATAGGGCCCATGGGCACTGGTTGCCATGTTTTGTGTGTCAAATGACAGACCAACAAGGCTATCACATTTGAAATCCAAATACTGTTTGAGATGAATGTCATCAAGCATTAAAATCACTTTTTTTATCTGTATCACTCAAAAAAGAATATTTTTGCCTGACATATGATAAAAATTTGAATCTACTTTCTGTACAGCAGGATTGACATTAAACCGAAGACAAATGCGTCGAATTGTACTAGGATGTGGTAATCTAATGTTTCCACTTTCTCTAACAAAATTATATGCATGAGGAGCCACACTTATTTAATCAAATATTATCAACTGTTCCTCAATGAATTTTAAGTAATTGTTATTACTTTCATCAGATGTGCAAAGTACTTTCAAAATATTACACATTAATCAATACTATACAATAATATTACTTTCAGGAGTTTTAACCTTTATTAAACAATTTGAATGGTCATTTAAAACATCAATATGACTGATGTTTTAAAAGAAAAGTATATTTTCCAACTTTGGATTGCTCATTATCTTTTTCATATGCTCTCACCATAAGCTCAGAATTAACAATATAAAATTTTACTATAGGAACTGGAGTTTTGATGAAATGCTACCAAGAATTAGTCTGGAAACTTTCAATTGCAGAGTAACCGTCTTACCAGTTTTCTCATCGAATGCGCTTGAACATCTTTGAAAATCACTCTCTTTGAAGTGTAATTCACAAACCTAGATAGAAAGATTACACACCATTAAGTGTGTTGTGCTTTATATGTTAAAGTTTTTTTGTCTGATTGTTACTGATCAATTAAGCTTAATCTACAACACTGTTGTGTTATTCTAGTTATATATGCTTTATAAAAAATAGTAAGAAAACTAAAAATTATTGTAAATGGTCAAAAGTCTAAATATGTCAACATATCAAATTTCTCTGTGTTTCGAGAGATACAAACTTGAATTATATTGTTCAAGTGAGTAGAATAATTGCAAAAAATATTGGACGCATTAAAATAGATCTTGAATTACAAATATAAGGCAATGATGAATTTGTATTATGCATTAGCTCAATCCTACAGTATTTATGATATCTGTTTAATGAAACACCAACACTAGAAATTTTCTATTTCTTGAAGAAACCTGATTTGAGACATATTTTACATTTGACTTATAATGATCCAGTAAAACATTTCGTGGGCAATAATAATTTGCCTTTTTCAACTCTATGATTTCTGTTTTTAAACAATTCTGTTAAGCTATGTATATTTGTAGGTGAAATGATCAATCACTATATAATTTAGGTTGCACAAGCATTCATGAAATAGAAATTTATTCATAATGCACAACATTAAGTAATGAATGGAATATAACCTGTTCTCTTGAAAATGATTAAAACTAACTAACACATTAAAACGCTGAGGAAAATGTGAAAATCAGATTTGCACAAACCTGAGACACTTTCAAGTAAAAGAGATATGGGTTTCTAGATTCATAGTTCATTCCTGATATTTCCCAAGGGTATTATGTAAATAAACCTTAAATTTACTTGTCATCCAAACTATTAATGAGTGACTAATGCTCTGTACTCTCTCTATATATATGTCGTTTTGTGATCATTATTTCTTAAACCTATATTTCACATAACTGTATAAAAATCTCATATTCAATACCCTCCTTCAGCAAAAACAACCACGATGCAAATAGAAAAGGATAAACAAACAACTAATTGTGACTAAACGTATAGCAATTAAGTTATATGAATGTATGACACAATATACTCTTCACAATTATCATTCAAACCATTTTATATACTCTTGCCAAATATTGCAATTTTGCTAGGATTTCAGCAATCTCAAAATTTTATCACAAATATACTTGCTATTATAAAAAGGCGAAAAACAAAATTTACATACCTTGCTAAAATTTGTTACTGTGAAGATTTCTCTTCTTATTGCTAGAAGTCATTTTCTGCATAACTCTTCATCCTGGGGAAAACTGTAAACGCGTACATTTCTTGAACTTTCATAGTTTCCTCTACAGCCAGGAACAGAACTAGGATGAGGCATTTCTTCAAAAACTGATTCACAAGTAAAAACTTAATCACAGAAAAATAAAGCGCCACTTCCAAGATAACACAACATTAGAAAATTCTGCCAACACAAGCAGCTACCGGGTGTCAAGATGTTAGATCCACGAATGCTGACGTCAGAACATATGGCGTCATCAGTAAAATGGCCTTGAGTCTCGATGGTTACGGCTGTGTGCGGGAGGACCATATCCTGTGCACGTTAAAATAAATAATTGCCCATTAGGATACAATAAATTTGAATAGCAATGCATTTTTGGATGGTATTTTATTTTGGAATGTAACAAAGAAATTTTTTCATTATCGATGGGGAATTTAATTTCTAAGAAAATGTTTACCAAAACCAATTTATTGTTACCCTAGATCCGTAATGTTAGGGTTACCATAAGAACAAAATCAATCATTGATTATAAATATTTGAAACGGAATTTTGTAATAAATCTAAATGTTCAGATACGATATGAAGCAAATGATTAATGCATGTAATCAAAGAAGCATAATTCTGAATCTCTAGTAATTCAATGTGTTTCTTCCGTTTTATTTACAGTGCACAATACATATATATTGAAATGTTCTCTTTAGTAGTAAAGCGTACATGTCATCTTCGATATCTGGAATGTATTCAACGGATACTTTATGTACAAAATCTATACCGACTGGGAGGAGTCGGTTATATCCAGCGTACAGATATTTTTACAATATCGATATTCTAAGACCTTGCACTTGTTAATTGAGAAATCGAAATTGAAAGAAAAGGAAACTTAATTTCGAGAAGCTTCAGTGGCGCCACTCTGCGGTATGTGTCAATTAGTATGCAGCCACAAAAACAACTGTAAGGCGCGATCTGCGCATGCGCATTGCAATCGTTTTAGCACGCTGCAACTATGGTTTGTCTTACTCTTCAAATATTTAATATGATTTAAGCAGCTGCTTGAGGGGGTATTTATTTATTTATTTATTTAATTACTGATTCAACCTGTCTAACGATCACGCTTATTTGGGTACTTCAATTTTAGCGAGGCCCCGGAAAAGTTGTCTAACTTAATCGATAGATGGCGACACTTGCATGAATTTCAGATTTTAAACTTTACATTTGCTTTTTAAAGAAATCAAAAATATATGAGAAACTAGTCCGAATTATAAAAAAAGCCCCAAAATTGTTAGGCAAAGTGAGAAGGAATCAGTAAAGACTTCTCATAGGTTTAACATGGCAGTCTTTACTGATTTGTTCTCACT
This sequence comes from Ryuthela nishihirai, assembly GCA_038380435.1. Classification (NCBI taxonomy): domain Eukaryota; kingdom Metazoa; phylum Arthropoda; class Arachnida; order Araneae; family Heptathelidae; genus Ryuthela; species Ryuthela nishihirai. The sequence goes on from JAWZYU010000058.1 coordinate 485,967, forward strand.
TGGCTTAAAATTTTTTGGGGCTTTTTTTATAATTCGGACGACTGATTTGGTCGCCACAGTTCAGCAATTGCTGCTAATAATGCGTCAAACACATTATCACGGCCGACGTGATGCCTGAACATGAATTCTGCTAGGTAAGACTCCAAGTGATGGCGAGCCGTACCCCTGTGCTTTTTGTTTCTCCATTTTGCTGATCCCCATAAGCGTTCTATTTTCTGGGTATGAGTGCCAGTCGTACGATCCACAAAGTTGTACTTATGGTTCACCGTAAAGTGACGGAAACTAGCTTCCTCCAGTTCTTTCGTTTTATAACCATTCCAGCAGTCCGTGTAGATCATCGATCCCTCACTAACGTGCTCTTGGATGTTCTCCATGAGGGTTCTCGCAGTTCTGTTTTCTACTTGAACCAAGAAACACTCGTTGTCGTCGCGACAAATGCCACCTAAAATCCACTGTTGCGGCAGTACTCTCCCTGCATTATTCTTCCGCTTTACGAAGAGGGATTCATCAATTTCCACGATTTTATCAGGTCCTCCTATTTTATTGGCTGAATGTCTTATCATGAATTCTGAGCAGACTTCCCTCATGTAATTATTCCAGTCGATGACTGCTGTTTGTCCCATGTTTAATTGTTTGTTGCACCATCGGATTGAAGTGAGTTCCTCGCTCCAACAGTACATGAACCGCAATGCCGTGAGAAAGGATATTCTTGATCCACTAAACCAATTCTCCAAACGAAGACCTTTCTTCTTTTTGCAACCCCTGATATTGCATCTCCAGATGGTATGTTTTCCAACATAAAGTTGCATACTATGGCCTTTTTCACAAATCCTTTCAGCGGGCAAAATGCATTTCTCTTGGAAAAAAGCTATAGCATCTTTTTCCGTCGATGGCAGATTGAAAATAGTAAGCATATTAAATGTTTAACAACGAACAGAGAGCCAATTCCCTTTTCCCGCCAAGGCCGCTATCAGTTTAACCGAAATCAAAGACGCTAATTAATCACCAAATTAGCTGGTGCAAGTGTCGCCATCTATCGATTAAGTTAGACAACTTTTCCGGGGCCTCGGTAAAATTGAAGTATTTTTCTCAACGCAATTCTAACGGCCACCGAATTACAAAAAACAATATGAATCGCTTTGAATATTCGTCGGTCAAATTACACCTTGGAAGTTTTCCAACCGTTCGGAGCCGCATGTAATAATCGACACATCATAATATTTCAAACCGTTCCCGAGTTAGTTATGCCACCGTGCGAAAGAACATTCAGGTTGAAGCACGCGCTGGGATCGACTTACTGGACTATCCCATCTGTCTAATTTTTGCAGTGCGTACTGTTATCGAAATATGGTCTTAGCTATCGGGAGTCGTCGTGATTTATCAGTTTAGCCCGAGGTTTTTTGGCGCCATTCCAGTTCTTTCTTACTTTAAGAATTGTTCTGTTATTGATAATGTGTGTTACTTTATAAGGCAGGTAAGAAACAATTAGCATGTCAACGGCCATAGCAAGTTGAACACACCGATTCTCGTCTGAACCCCGAGGTTAAGCTATGGGCGCGGTCAGTACTTGGGAGGGTGATGTCAGTCCACATGAGAACACCGCATGCAGTTGGCAGTTTTTTCCCTACGTTGGTTGCCGGGTTCGATTCCATTTTTAGTAAATAAATAAATAAATAAATAAAGGAGAATTAAAGCGTTCATGCAATAGCTTTGGTTACAAAACCTGCAACGTTTCTAGGTTGTTTCGAGAATGGACTCCCTGCAGACAGAACGTAAAAATAAAAGATTATTTTTCTCGGGGCTGCAGATATGGTTATCCTTTCGCCCACTGTTTCAGAAAGTAGAAACACATAATTATTTTTTTAATATTCAACAGATACACGTAAAATATAAATAAATAGTTAAAGTTGCATTGAAATATACTTATGACAAAAATGTTCATTTCCTTCTGCCCCTACATGGCAATACTCGACACGTTCGAAATGCCAATTCAAGTTTTTCCACCTGTGAATGGCATCCAGCGTGTTGTATGACGAACACGGAATCTCATACGAGCTTCCATTTCAACCTAAATTCGCAATTCTTTGCTTTCCGAATATGTAGTTTTCAGTAATTTTTTTCTATTTTGAGTGGGAAAGTAAACGAAGTGGGTTACTTTTATGGAGAGCAGCATTACCTACTTAACGAGTCTTCATGTGACATGGAACCTATTGCATTCGGCCCTCAATTCATGTTCCTAAGATTTGACAGAAGCTGGGCATCATGTAGAGAAAAAAATAAATAAACTTTTACTTGGGGGCTGGAACAGCTGTTGGGAGGGATGGAAGCTAGCTGTCAAGGCCATCTAGGGTGTTCTTTAACGTGTATAGGGTATGGCTGTCCTGCACACGGGCCAAAGGCTTAACGTCCCATCTGACGGGCGGCGGCTTTTCCAAGTCCATCGATGTCCTCTACTGACAGTGGGAAGGGTGGAGAATTTTGCCGAGATAAATCTGAACCAGCAGGGTCTCAAAACTGGGAATTAAAGATTACGAGCCTGGCGAGCTACCGACTGAGCCACCCCCGCCTCTGTGTTTTGAGTTTCTATTTGTAATGCTATGAAACAGATATCATCTCCGCGATGAATTAATTTCTCGAATTGGATGTCTCCACGGTGTCAGATTGTTAATAAAACCAGTAAAGTTTGATAATTAAATTAATCAATCCCAGTTATTTAAGCATTGTAATTTCCGGCTTTGATATTAAATTGCATTCGCATATTTTAAATATTAATGTTTCTGAAATATTTGAATATTACTATTAATCGTTGCTAACTGTAGTTCGATTTATGTGTACGTAAAATTTACTTTACGTGGTCTATGAATTTTATTCTAAATATACGTAATAAAATATATTATGGAAAAGAAGAAATGAATTGAGAGTAAAATTTGACTCTAAAGTTGCTGTCGTAACTAAGGGCGACACGTGTCAAGCTATCTACCTGCACGTGCCACTGTAAAATATTTGACCAATCGTAGAAGAGGAACACCAAAAACCGTTGGGAATGGCGGTAACCAGCAAATATTTCATTAGAAAAAAAATTAACGCCACTTCCAGGAATTTCATTTAGCAAAAATCGTCGTACGTATGAATTGAATGAAGTACATAAGTTCTATTTATGCATTCATGTTTCAAAACTTTAATCAACACTATTTAAATATTAGCACATATAGTATGTTGGAATATAAATTTAGGACACTTTTTTTGGGTGAGGGGAAATGTGATTTTTTTGTTAGAGTTCAACTTATTTGAAGTATTAGTAAGAAGAATTAAAATAGTATGTGATCACAGTTTGAATACGAAGAATTTCCCGGTGTTGCAAAGGTCATTGCTGACTCGGCGCGCGCTCTCAGCCCTTGACAAACGATAGAAATATTCGTCAGATTTTTGACATTCTGTAATTCCCGACATACTTCACAAAACGTTCCCAAATTTCGTTCGCGAATTCTCCTTGCCCAACCCCATATTTGGTTAGAAAATCAGTTCCCTAGCTGCAATTGAACGCCTAAATAATGATTTTAGAAATGGGGTGAATCTGGCAACGGCATCATTTTTGCGGCCGAAGGTTCAAATGCTAATTTAACACTTCACACTTAGGGATCAGAAAATGGCAACAGTAAATTTCACACCGATTCTCGTTTCCCGTAGGAAGAGCATGGTAAATATATTTGTTCCTAACAGGCTCCCCTCTTGGACTTTTTATCTGAAATTTCGCACTGCAAACTGGACCGTAACCTGAAACATTCTGTGAAAATTTCGGGCGTGTACATTGATTTCCCGATGAGTTATGACTGCCAGAGAAAGGCAGTAAATGACATTCCGCAACTCGCTAAGTTATGACGCTGTATTCCGTATCATCTCATTGGGATAAAATTTAGGAACAGTAATTGGTTTTAAAACACAAAAGAAAAACCCTTGATAATTAATAGACATTGGAAAATCTATTTTATTTTACTAATTCAACTGATGCAGTATTTAATTAGTAACGCAAATTCAGATGTTTAACAGCAGCGATATCTGTTTATTTAGTCTGAAACCCTAACAGAAACAAGTTTATAGGAAGGCAGAATGGAATAATCTACATTTCTTTGGGCAGAGCGATAAATAAGTTTCGGTTTCCATTACTATTTAAATACGGAACTCATAAAGAATCCTCAGCGTTGAGATTTATCTCCGCAAAACTCCCCGCCCTTCCCACGGTCAGTAGTGGACACCGATAGGCTTGGAATATAATATTGACAATATAAAAATATCTATAACAGAAGCATAATTTTAACGAATTTCTGTTTTACAGACTACACAGGGATTAACTACTTAGTCGAGGAGTCATTTCACACCCTAAACATTTAACCTCTAATGATTATTTTATTTCCCAATCCAAAGAGGCTTAACGTGTTAGGGAAAAGAGTGAAAATATCTTCATAAATATAATAAAGAAATAAAAAAACACCCCCTCAGGCAGCTGCTTGCAACAGCGATCTGACAGGAGCCTGTCAGTTTCTCCGCCATATCGAAGGTCTGTGAGGGTGGTGACCCCTTTGATCACTTTAATATGCCATAGAGAAGATATGCGTTTGGTTGGGTTGTTTTATCTCTGACCGGTAGTTATTTACACACAAGGGGCTAAATGGCCACGTCATAAAGAAGCAGAGGGATCAGTTTTGGTTGCGGGAAGGTGACCGAATGGAACAGTTGTTATGAGACAGATGGTAACCTCCCATCCAACGTTTTATTTAACCTGCACAGAGTATGATACATACAGAATTTCTACACTATTTTCTTGTGGTTTTCATCAGTTTTTATTCTAACAATATTAAGATTTTACGACATTTTGGTATTTTTTGTCTTCTACTATTGGCTTTGGAAATTTTACGCTTATGACGTCATCTCTTTGAACATTATAAAATAGAGCAGTGGTTCTCAAAACCTTTTATGCCTCACGTACCTCCTGGAAATGTGTATGTTACTGGCATACCCCATGTATAGATACAGAAAACTATAGTTATACTATAACAATGGGAACAAAATAAAACATATATATATAAACACCCATTCTTTATGGTAAAATTTTCATTCAAAATATCATTACCAGATTTATTCCGGATATCGGAGCAATCTTCCGATGTCTGTCGTTTTTAAAAAGTTCGGTTTATAGGAAAGTTGCTAAAGCTAAAACTAATTCGTGACGGAAATGCAAATTACGAAACAAAAGGCGTATCCGGTTTAACGATTCGAAAAGCATTGTTTTGTCATCGATTCTTTAGCATAGAAGCTGCTTTATTCGATTTTCTTTCATCGTGAAAGGTTAATTATTTTTTTAAAAGTCTCATCGTATGATGAGGAGAAACTGTTTTCGATGCATTGTAACAGTTACTAGTGAATATAGAACTTAGGTTTTCAACTGAAATAGATTTCATTGGTTATTTAGATATGGTTATTTGTGTTATTAAGAACTTTCCGGGAGTTTCCAAAACGACACTTAGGAGTCATTTCTGCAGATAAGTTTAGTTGAAATAGGATTTCCTCAATTACGAATAGTTATGGAATACAACGGACTCCTTTATCACGGCATAATACTGTTGCAGTAACGTTCACTTCAGTGAACTCTCATTACGACGGATGTTATGCAAATATGCTTTTACAGAAACCATCGGTGTTCGCCTTTCTAACCGATATAACGATGGGGTGTTTAACGTAAATTAATCATAACTTTGAGAACCCTGGGAATTGCATATTACTTTCCTGTAGCAATACCTAACGTTCCACCCCTTCACTTTAATGAAAGCACTCCTGATACTATGTCTTTTGATGGCATTCGTAATAGCAAGGCGGAAGACTGCTTAATACGAAAGCAGATATCGTTACTTCGCGATGACGTATAATATATACGTAACTGCAGATCTCAACGCTGTCACAGGTGCTACTGTAACCAGAAAAAAAATGCACATGAAGAGAAATCATAGCAGTTATTAGTTCCTTAATGGAAAGAAACTCTGCGGAGGCGTGGTGGCTCAGTTGGTAGCGCGCCAGGCTCGTAATCTGCAGTTCTCATATTCGAGTTCATCTCCGCAAAACTGTTCGCCCTGCTAACGGTCAGCAGGGGAAACCGATAAGCTTGGAATAGCCGCCGTCCGTCGGATGGGATCTTAAGCCGTGTCCCTGTGTGCGACAACGCCATACACTCTGCACGTTGAAGAACTCGTTGCATGGCTTTGACGTGAGGCTACCATCTGTCTCCCGACAGCTGTTCCAGTGAGACGCATCCCCCCAACCATCTCTGAGCCTTCGGAGTCCATGTGACCTGACCGTTTAGTCCATTGTCTACAAATAAAATGCCGATCACAGGTAAAACAATCAATTCTGAGCTCTATATGATATCATATGCTCATATCGTATTCATCACAACGCACTCCTCCTATTAGATTAGGGGCGGGTGCGGCTCAGTTGGTAGCGCGCCAGGCTCGTAATCTGAAGTTCCCAGGTTCGAGTCCCAGCTGGGTCAGCATTGAGATTTATCTACGCAAAATTCCCCGCCCTGCCCACGGTCAGTAGCGGACACCGATGGGCTTGTAAAGTCCGCCGTCCGTCGGATGGGACGTTAAGCCGTGGCCCCGTGTGTGGGAGAGTCATACCCTGTGAACGTTAAAGAACAGGCTGGATGGCCTTGACGGGAAGCTACCATCTGTCTCCCAACAGCTGTTCCAGTGGGTCCCCTCCCCAACCTTCTCTGAGCCTTCGGGGTCCATGTGACCTGGCCATTTAGTCCATGGTGTGGAAAAAAGTGCCGCTCAGAGGTAAAATAACCAACCTATTAGATTATCTAAAAATTATTTCAGGATGTTTCTCAAGTGTAGAATAATTCATTTATACTACAGAAAAGGAATGATCTAAATAAATACACCTAATTCTGTTTTAGACTTTTTACACGGTAAATAGGTTCCCGAAAAAACCGTGTAAAAAAATTCTAAAATAAAACACAGTGCATATGAAAAAATAGAATATGAAAGTAGAATTGGTTCCAGACGTGAAAAAAAAATACCCCTCAAGCAGCTGCTTGCCATAGAGATCTGACAGGAACCTGTCAGTTTATATGCAAGTGTTAGTTTAATTATATTTATAACTTTAAACACGACATTAGAGACCAAGACTAACGTAATGAGGGGAATTCTCGGAACTCAATGTTGCCACTTTTTCCGAATGGTTTCGTACAGTTTTTGGATCAAATGCAAAATAAAATGCAGAAGACTTGTTCTGTACTAAACTGTTAGTGTAGTTTTTATTTTGGGGATTTTAGTGCACACAATGATTATTTATAGTACTTCTTGACGTATATCAAATTTATAACTTGAAGATTTAAATGAATGTTCTTTGTAGTTTACTGTTAGGCTGATGTAAATAATAGTTTCGTTACTTTAAACCGTTAGTTGTATTGCATATATTATTCTATTTAAATTTTCCTCTTAGACGTGCATATGTATTATGCTAGGCACGGATTTTACAATTTGTTTCCTTTCTCCTCAGTGTTGTTTCTATTGCTATGTGCATGTAAAGACTTTAAGGAGACCTAAAAAATTGTGCTGATAATTTTTGATATCAACTATTATGGAAATAATACGGAAATTTTTCAGCGTAAGAACTGTTTTTTTTTTAAATTAAAACCGATCGGTTTGGTTTTAAAGAAAATAAATATAAAAAGATTTTAATTTTTACATATGAATTTTTAAAACTTCAACTAGCCTGTAATATATTATGCAAAATCATCTGGCAACACAACGAAGCAGGACAGCTGACGTCATCTCGGTGTTTTTGCTACTTTATTATTAACCCGTATTCACAGGCGGCACTAATTTCAGGAGTTCACTTATTTCTCATGCCGCCACTCTATTTTAACTTACACTTTTAAACGAGATAAGTAATATTTATATAATTAAAAATGTGTTTAAATTAATAAAAATCAATTGAATACTTAAAGATTTTCATATCTATTTTTTCATATGCACTGTATTTTTTTTAAGGTTTATTTTTTTACACGGTTTTCTCGGGAATCTATCTACCGTGTCAGAATTCGAAACAGAATTGGATGCATTGAATTAGATTATTGCTATTGTTTATTAAGAAGGATTTGTTATTTTTTTAAATTTGAGTGGTTAGCGCGCTTGGCTACTGATCTAAGAGACCTGGGTTCGAGTCACGGGTACGGCATGGCTGTTTTGTGTCATTTTTCTGCTGAGGGCGTGCTATCCTCTCAGACCTTCTACTATGGCATATAAATAGACAGGCTCCTGTCAGACCTCTGTAGTAAGCAGCTGCTTGAGGGGGTATTTATTTATTTATTTATTATTAAAAGCTGAGAAACATCCTGAAACAAATTTAAGAGAATATAATAGCAGGAATCTGATTCCAGGAATTAAATTAATTAACCTTATTCGTGACAGAAATGCAAATTACGAAACAAAAGGCGTATCCGGTTTAACGATTCGAAAAGCATTGTTGTGTGATCGATTATTTAGCATACAGTCTGTTTTCTTCCTTTCTCTTTAATCGTGAAACTAATAATGTAACATTTACTAGTGAATATAAAACTTAGGTTTTTAACTGAAATAGATTTAATTTGTTATTTAGATATGGTTATTTGTGTTATTAAGAACTTTCCGGGAGTCTTCGAAACGACACTTAGGAGTCATTTCTGCAGATAAGTTTAGTCTGCAGTCATTCTGCAGATAAGTCATCTGTCTCACAACAGCTGTTCCAGTTAGGCCCCTCCCCCAACCTTCTCTGAGCCTTCGGGGTCCTCGTGACCTGGCCGTTTAGCCCATTGTTTTCAAAAAAAAAAAAAAAACTTAATGATCACAGGTAAAACAACCAACTCTGAGCCCTATATGACATCACATGCATTTTATTCTATGCAATTCCAGTCAGATATTCAAATTGATTCTGTTTACATCTAAAAGCATCCAGCTTACAAAGATGTTTATTCGTATGCATCACAGCGCAGTCCTGCTCTAAAATTTGTTTCAGGATGTTTCTCAACTTTTAATAATAAATAAATAAATAAATACCCCCTTAAGCAGCTGCTTCCCACAGAGGTCTCACAGGAGCCTGTCAGTTTATATGCCATAGTAGAAGGTCTGAGAGGATGGCACGCCCTCAGCAGAAAAACGACACAAAACAGCCATGCCGTACCAGTGACTCGAACCCAGGTCTCTTAGATCAGTAGCCAAGCGCGCTAACCACTCAACTTTAAAAAAAAATAAATCCTTCTTAATAAACAATAAGAATAATCTAATTCAATGCACCAAATTCTGTTTCGAATTCTGACACGGTAGATAGGTTCCCGAGAAAACCGTGTAAAAAAATAAACCTTAAAAAAAATACAGTGCATATGAAAAAATAGATATGAAAATCTTTAAGTATTCAATTGATTTTTATTAATTTAAACACATTTTTAATTATATAAATATTACTTATCTCGTATAAAAGTGTAAGTTAAAATAGAGTGGCGGCATGAGAAATAAGTGAACTCGTAAAATTAGAGCTGCCTGTGAATACGGGTTAATAATAAAGTAGCAAAAACACCGAGATGACGTCAGTTGTACTGCTTCGTTGTGTTGCCAGATGATTTTGCATAATACATTACAGGCTGGTTGAAGTTTTAAAAATACATATGTAAAAATTAAAATTCTTTATATACATATTTTCTTTAAAACCAATCCGGTAGCTTTTAATTTGAAAAAAAAAAAACTTCTTACGCTAAAACATTTCCGTAGTATTTCCATAATAGTTAATATCAAAAATTATCAGCACAATTTTTTAGGTCTCCTTAAAGTCTTTACATGCACATAGCAATAGAAACAACACTGAGGAGAAAGGAAACAAATTGTAAAGTCCGTGCCCAGCATAATACATATGCACGTCTAAGAGGAAAATTTAAATAGAATAATATATGGAATACAGCTAACGGTTTAAAGTCACGAAACTATTCTTTACATCAGCCTAACAGTAAACTACAAAGAATCCTCATTTAATTCTTCAAGTTATAAATTTGATATACGTCAAGAAGTATTATAAATACGCATTTTGTGCACTAAAATCCCCAAAATAAAAACTACACTAACAGTTTAGTACAGAACAAGTCTTCTGCATTTTATTTTGCATTTGATCGAAAAACTGTACGAAACCATTCTGAAAAAGTGGCAACATTGAGTTCCGGGAATTCCCCTCATTTTTATCTCTCATGTCGCGTTTAAAGTTATAAAGATAATTAAACTAACACTTGCATATAAACTGACAGGTTGCTGTCTGATCTCTGTGGCAAGCAGCTGCTTGAGGTGGTATGCTTTTTTTTAAATTTCTGGAACCAATTCTATTTTCATATTCTGTTTTTTCATATGCACTAAGAATTTAGATCATTCCTTTTCTGTAGTATAAATGAATTATTATACACTTGAGAAACAGAATGAAACAATTTTTAGATAATCTAATAGGTTGTGTTGTTTTACCTCTGAGCTGCACTTTTTTGCACACTATGGGCTAAATAGCCAGGTCACATGGACCCCGAAGGCTCAGAGAAGGTAGAGGGAGGGGACCCACTGGAACAGCTGTTGGGAGACAGATGGTAGCCTCCCGTCAAGGCCATCCAGCGTGTTCTTTAACGTGCACAGGGTATGGCTCTCCCACACACGGGGCCACGGCTTAACGTCCCATCCGACGGACGGCAGCTTTTCCAAGCCCATCGGTGTCCCCTACTGACCGTGGGCAGGGAGGGGGAATTTTGCGGAGATAAATCTCAACCCTGACCCAGCTGGGACTCGAACTACAGATTACGATTCTGGCGCGCTACCGACTGAGCCACCACCGCCCCAAAGGTGGCGGGAGAGAGTAGCAGAAAATCCGGAAACGAAACGCATGCAGTGGAAAAGGAAAAAGTGGGTTCACTTTCTTTTTAATGGTTGCCCTAATAAGGCTATTCGCCATTCCATTGCCGAGTGGTTAGCGCGCTTGACTACTGATCTCAGGGACCTGGGTTCGAGCCCCGGGTAAGGCATCGCAGTTTGTGTGTTTTTCACGGCAAACGTTCGGCAAAAGCCTTAAGGTGCGAGGCAAATCCATTCCTATTTCATTACACCACGACGTGCACATAAGTGTTAAGTTTAATTTCTGGGCCAAAACAATAATATTAATCTTCAGATTACTCGCAAATACCAAAGTTTTTACCGAAAACGACTTTTCAGAAACCGGAATTTCCAAAGTTTTAACGGTTCGTAAACGTTATAAATGGTTGCTGCCTACGTAAAATCCTTCCACATCGCAGTACATGACTAAAATCTCACCCAAAATATATTACACAACAGAATGGTTACTTCCTCCGTGGATCGTACGAGGATGAGAAAAAACATCCATTGGGACAACTCAAAAAAGCTTGCAATGCGAAACTCAAAGTATGCAACTTCCAACCTTTACTACGGCTTCGCAATATTTCGACTATACTTCTCCGAAACTTTATATAACCTTTTTCCTTCTCTGTAAAAAAATAAAAAATTAATCTTACGTACCTGAGATGATCGAAATATAATATAAAAATATACCTAAAATAGCAACGCATAGAACCGGCCACGCCTAGCACCTAATGTCCGACACGCCTTCTCGTGGTGCAGACCGTTAGTACCTTTCAAAAGAGAAACTTTCTTGTGGAAGGGAACGGAAGGAGAGGGCTGCCAGATTAGTGTGGCCTACTGATCTGGACAACTATGGCTACTTTTCTTTTTTTTCTACCCTGCTGAGGAGTGGTCAACCACATAGGGTCCTGGTGCTGACCATATAATCCCACTGGACTGGACAGATATATGGCTCTGAGCTTGATTATGGATCCTGATTTTGCTGCACTGGTGGGCTTCTGTGGAGGGAAAATCTTCCACTGTGTTTTCTGTTTGTTTGTGGGTTGACAGCCCCAAGTGAATAGATTCACAGGATATGTTTATCAGCTGGTGGATAATCATGAGCAGAGGTCATCGCAGGCACCTGAACTCTTTGCTTCTATTGGCATCGTCAAATTCTACATTGGAGGAAGTCTTCCAGTGTAGATGGCTTCAGCCTTTAGTGGTGGGGGAACGGGTCCTTGCGATTAGGGGGCTGTTTGATATTGCCGGCATTCCCTGTCTCAATAAACATAGTTTCTTTAAACATCCCACTAACCATTTTCTCTCCATAGGTAGTTGGAATGTGAGGACTCTGCACAGAGCTCTTCCTCTTGATGTCCTTACACAAGAATTCCGCCATTATAATTTAGATATTCTCTGCCTGCAAGAGACCAGATGTACAGATAAAGGTCAGATTCTTAAAAATAATATTAAATTTCACTTTTCAGAGAGGGACGACAATAAGCATCACCAAAGCTCGAGTCTGCTTCTCAGAAGACACGCTAGTGATGCTCTTCTAGGATACGAGTGCATTAATGAAAGGTTTCTTACAGCAAAATTTCAGACAAGCGTTAAAGGCTTTAATGTTATCTGCTGTTATGTCCCCACTGAGGATGCCGATGAGCATGAGAAGGACAGGGTTTACGGACAACTTCAGGATATTTTGAATTCTGTCAAGAAAGGAGATATTACCCTTGTTCTAGGTGACTTCAATGCCAAAGTTGGTACTGACTCTGACCTTTGGGGATGAGTAACAGGCCCTTTTGGTATTGGTAGCTGCAATGGCAATGGGCAACGTCTCCTACAGGTAAGTAAACTCAATGGAACACTTATTACAAACACCGCAACATACATAGGTACACATGGGTTTCACCCGATGGGCCGCATAAGAATATGATTGATTATATATTAATTAACAGCAAATGGGCTAGTTCTGTTAGAAATACCAGGTCATGTAGGGGAGCTGAAATTGGATCTGACCATTGCCTTGTTAAAAGTGTCTTGCAACTTAAACTTAAAAAGTGTTGTGCTAGGGTTAAAAATTTTGCTTTTAATACTGAAGCTCTGAAAGACCCAGTTATAGCCAAAGCTTACCACACCAGTCATGGTATGCTTACTACTGAAGTTGAGGAAAAATGGGATCGTTTTAAACAGGCTTTTTTGGACACTGACAGTACTCTTTTAGGAAAAAAGCAGCAGAAGAGACAGAATTATCTGAGTGATAAGGCACTTGAGCTTATTTCGCAAAGAAAGAACTGCAGGAATGTTCTGAATCAATACCCTACTTGTCCTAATAGAAAGCATTACAGATAATCTATTAAACGTGTAAAAGATCAGTTAGCTGCTGATAAGAAAGAATCTTTGGCTTGATGGTTGGCTGATAAAGCCGAGGAAGCAGTTAGGCAGCACAACAGCAGAGAGCTGTACCAGATAATTAATGTTTTGTGTGGTAGAAAACGGACAGGTATACAGGGATTGAAGGATAAACAAGGTAAGGTTATAGAAGGTGAGGATTCTGTCATGGCTAGGTGGGCTGAGCATTTCAGTGATGTTCAAACAATGCGGTTAGTTCTACTCCTATAGTTTGTAATGATAATAGATGCATTGGCTTTAATGTTGGCCCTATAACAACATCTGAAATTATTTTGGCTGTTTCTAAACTTAAACTTCATAATTCCCCAGGTGTAGATGAAATTACTACAGAAATGCTCAGAGCTGGGAATGTTTCGGTTATCACTTGGATGACTGAAATTCTGAATACCTTTTATGATAAAGGCATGGTCTTATCGCCAGCGCGAACGGCTTTTTACGCCTTTCCTGCTTTTTTCACAGCTTTTCCTGAAGGTTGAGGCGGAATTTTCTCTACAGATGCTGGAACAAATCCTTGTTTGGAAATTAAAAATCTGAGAACTTGCTCTTGAAATCTCCAAATTGAATATTCTTTTGTTCTGGTTGCAATCCCCTTTCAAAAACACCGGACGGATCGTACCGCTGTTTATACGGACCTCTGAGTGAGCTGTGTGAGGTAGAATGAACACTCCTGGTAGGAGTTTTCTGTGAATAGGAAATGCTTGTTCACCAAAGTCCCAGTCGCATGTAAAATTTAAATAAATGCATTATTTTAATAAAAAGTTAATATTTTGACATGAGAGACAGAGTTATTGTCATTGACATGAGAGACAGAGTTGTCAAATTATTTTTTTCTCTGCGAAATAAAAAAAATAAGAAATAGAACTTCGAACATTTGATTTCATTTATACACCTCAGTAGCATACCGATATGAAATACCTTTACAACAGTTTCATTTAAATACAGAACAGACTACAACGCCATTACGAAATTACTGTAATATTACTTATGTGTTTAGTATATAATATTGTGGGTTAAGTAAAAAAAAGAAAAAAAAAGTAGGAATTTTTATATTCTATACATTAAAAAATTACGTCACCGAATACACAATTCGGTAGGGGAGTTTTTTTTGTATTACCATTGTATAGGTGGTGTATTTTAATAAGAGGTTTTTTATCTGTGAAATATCGAGGGTAGTAGCAGTCGTGGAAAAGATGTGTTTCATGTAATTTTTGGGGATGTAGAACTTAGGAAAGAAATAGATCTCTGTAGTATTTAATAATTACTGAGAAGTATCTCTAATAGGGTCAAAAATACTAATTATAATCTGATTTCATTTCCTTTAGAGCCCTGATGAGGAATATAAAATTTTGATTAGTGCACCTACGAGTGAGATACAGATAGGAAGTATTTATGAGATAGTGTTAGTACAATATCATGTTTTTGAAATACTTTGATGACGGACAACTTAATGTGGTGCACTGCCTGAGAAAAAAAATGCACTTCTACTTGCAGAAACAAACTGTCGAAGCACATTGCAAATTTCATTTGGCTGTACAATTCACACACCTGTCGCAGGGCAGTGGACTTGGCTACAGTTCTAAGAGACCTGGGTTTGACCCGCAGGTTAAGCACAGATACCGTCAGATCTCTGTGGCAAGCAGCTGCTTGACCCGTTATTATTTACACTAGGGCTTCTCAATGTGGGACGTGAATGTAAAAAAAAAGTTTTTTTTTGGTGGGGGGGGGGGGGTATTAAAGTTTCCTAGGTATGTGGAAGACACATTTAAAACTGATTTCACATAGAGAACTTGGGTACGTTTAGGGACCTGGGCATGGTGGCAGGCATTCCATTTCTTAAAGTGCTACTTCCTCGCGACACTTACCTCTGCCGCCGGAGGTCTCTGCGCCGAGTATTCCTCCTGCTCTTGTCCCATCTCACGGGGCGCCACGTTACACCCTTTATTCCATTTCACACTAGACAATTGCTCTCTAGTGCTACATGAAAGGCAGAGTGAGAGGCACATATTTAAAAAAACATATTGAGGAAATCAGATATTTCAACGATTTTTTTCACATTTAAATATGGAGTTGGGAGTGGGGGTGAAAAGATAGTTTTCAAGTTGCATTTGGTTTCTTCAACCCATGATTTCCCTCCTAACTCTTGGTAGGACACAGATTACCATTGACTGCTATTGCTTCGTAATTAAAAAAATGCCTATCTAAGAAATTTGAAAAAAAAAAAAAAAATTAAATAAAACAGAGTGGGGGGGGGGGGGAGAGACAGAGAGAGATGACACTTTCCAAGTTCCATTTGGTTTCTTCCACCTTATGATTTCTTTCCTACCCTTAGGAAACTGATTAACATTCCCAACTATTACACCCTAATTACAAAATGCCAGGCCAGGAAACTCGAAATAAAGCATCGTGGGGGGGGGGGGGATGACACTTTTTTAAGTTCCATTTTGTATCTTTCACCTAATGATTTCTTTGCTACCTTTTGTTTGGGCACAAATTACCACTGGCTGCTATTACTTGCTAATTTCAAAGTGTCAGGCCAGGAAATTCAAAACAAAAAAAAAAACCGTGTTGAGGGGGGGGGGGGGGGGAGTGTTACTCTATCATACATCCTGTTTTGGAACTTCACATAAAACATAATTCTTTACCTGTACCTTCTTTACCCTCTCGTTCCAGGCAATATTTGGTGCCTAGAGTAGTTCAAATCACTTCCAATTTACTCCTAAAAACGACAGTTTTTAGGAGTAAATTAGTTGTGATGATTGTTGTGAATTATTGTTTCTTGCCCCTGCGGAGCAACGCACTCGTCACGCTACCCGCCTCTTCAATATTCCACTCGCATTCAATATTCCACTGCATACCTCTTACTTCCTTAACTTCCTTCCTTCCTTTACTTACAAACACGCACCATCCATATTCACGCCAACAAACAAACCATCCAAACAAACCATCCAAATCCATCCTCCAGCAATGACAGGGCGTCATAAGGGTTTCATAGCGCATTTGAAACAAGCAGTACCAAATGTACTCGCTGTACATTGTATTATTCATCGTCAGCATTTGGTTGCAAAAAATTTGAATGAACGTCGCTCCATTACGTTATTAAAGCAATCAATAAGATTAGAAGCAATTCATTGAATGACCGATTATTTGGTAAGCTTTGTAATGAAAATGATGAAGATTACAATCACTTGCTGCTGCACACAGAAGTACGTTGGCTCTCTAAAGGTGTTTGTCTGAATCGTTTTTTCAATCTATTTGACTCAATACTGGACTTTCTTGAAGACAAAGACGAAAAATTGCGCGAAAACCTGATTACGTCAAAAAATGACATCGCTTATTTGACAGACCTGTTTAAAATATTTAATCAAGTTAATTTACAATTGCAAGGTGATTAGTTGAATTTAATTAAAACAAAAAGCGTCATAGCTGCATTTGCGGGAAAACTTCAACTATGTTCTTAATTGGTTACACTGTGATAAACAAAAAATATTTTCATAAAACTATTACATATCGCGTCTTATAAATTGCCACAATACGGTTCTTTCAACCTATGGAAAGCTACCGATTGTTCATTAATTTATAGTTTATTATGAATAATAAAGGTTTAGCGATGTTTTCTCGTACATTTTATTAGGATTTAAAATTAGTGTCGAAATTTACGTGTAATAAAATTGTAAATGAAATTAAGTAAGCTTAATGTTTGGTTACTAAATGTTTCCAGTGGTGAAAATTTCCTTTTTCAGTAAGATACTTATGATGCTTATTTTTCCTACGTGTAGAGTATAAAAAATGTGATTTCACGATAATTTTTTTGTACGGTAGGGCATCCTTTCTACACAATATATGGCTCTTAAAAGAGCCTTTTGTTATTGATGTCTTATTTTATAGTTCACTTCTTCCCAGTTTTCTTTGGAACCGTTTTCTTCGTAGCAGGGCTTTTTTTAGGTTTAGGTGCTTTCGGTTTGGTCACCTCGGTTTTTTTTGGAATCGTAGCAGGTTTGCTTTTCTTGCCAGCGGAAGGTTACTTCACTGCAGCCGTTTTTCTTGTTCTCACAGGTTTTTTTGGGCTTCGATACCATTTTCGCAACACTGGAGGCTTTTGGCTTTTTTGCTGTTCCTTCTTTCTTAGTACTTTTGGTTTTTACTGGTTTTTCTTTCGTCTTCACTCAGCTTAAAGGAACCAGTTGCACCTTTACCTTTGGTCTGAACGAGTTGCCCACTGCTGTCTTGAGATATTTCCTGATAAAGGGAGCTAGACGTTAGACGTCTACCTTGTAGTGAGAGGCAATGTATTTTTTGATAGCCTGCAAGGACGATCCACCTCTTTCCTTCAGTGCAGTGATCGCCGAAGTCACCATCTCTGACACCTTAGGATGAGAAGCGGCAATCTTCGATTTTTTCGGCTTTCCGGCAGTTGCTTTGCCCCTCTTTTTACGTGAAACCGCAGATGGAACACTGGTCTATGCAGCTGTATCAGAGATTGCTGTGAATTCATTTTAGAGCTTCCGTACAAAGTTAGACGTAAAGTTTAGCTTCCACTACAGTATGATGGAACGAAAGCGACTTTTTCGCGACGTCTCAAACTTCTCAATCGGACCTCTCAGTGAGGTGCAACATGCAATTTCGGTTGTGTTCGTTTCTCATCTGTAATTTGTGTTTCTTAGATTACTTTATAAAATTTTCCCAGTGTGTTATTATTGTTGAATAATTTAAATGGAAAGCTTGATATTTCTATATGTCGTAGTTCTATTGGAATAAAAAAAAGGGAGCCTGTGTTCCAAAAAACAAAAGGCTACTTTTCTGAAAACAGTGCGTACTGCACGCAAACTCCTGCAATTCGACATACCACCAATTACAGTCACTCTAATTAAGTACAAAATAATAAAATGATATATAAAATTTTTCTAAATACAGGCCATGACAGATACGCTTGGAATCTATTGATTCAGGGTCGTATTTTAAGATATTTACAGCGTTAAATAAAATGTCATTAACATACGTGGTGACCGGTTTTCTCATACCTACATTACTTTTATAAGTGTAGTAGATAAATTAGAACCGTAATTTTAATCTTGGTTTATGTTATGTTCTCTATGAAACTACATTTTTGAAATACAGAAAACTATTCATAAACAGCAACATGCATATATATGTGCGTGTGTGTGTGTGCGCGTGCGTGCAGTCAGAAATGGAGTGTAATGGGAGTGGGAGGATTTGAGAACAGTGGAAAGGATAAGAGAAGGGAAATTATTTCGGGTGTCTTCTAAACCATTTTGGAAATATATGACATGTATGTTACGAAGCAGAAATGCTACTTGTTTGGTAATGTAGTCATTGGTCGTGCACTGTTCACATTTATCCGAGACTAGTGTTTTTTCTTTTTTCTTCGCTACTTTGGGAATGTTTATAGTTCTTGTAATGCATCCGAGTAGGATCACATGTTGTTTAGTAGAATGTAGCATGTATAATGAGAAAAAAAATTATGTACTGAATGGTAATACATTGATTAGTACACCTGATATTATTCTTTCTGTTTTCACACTACATAGCATTGAAATTTTGGAATACGAAAACACTTAACAGAATCTATAAGTTTTGAATGATGTATCTTTCTTCGGATTGAAGTTGCCTCTGTGCACAACGACTCACCTACATGTAAATATAAAATTGTTGCAGTTTCAATCAGTAGTAATTTTTGTTGCGTGCATTCGGGAATGATACTCACGCTCAACATTTATACGAAACCAAACTGTTTCGTTTTCTTTTTACATGAGTATTAGTGTCTCAGATATGACTCTGTGACGTATGAAGAATACTGTTAGGGAAATGTAAAAGGGAAAAAGATGGTGGTGGTAATTATTGTTTGTAGTGGACATCACATTGGTGAAGTTATAGATATATTGAACCAAATATTTCCTTAGTGAAATCTAAATTCTTTTAAGCTAAATTTGAAAACACCACTTCATGAGTCGTGGTGCTGTATGTATACATAGTGAAAGAGAAAAGTTTTAGGAGATATAAGAAATAAAAAAATATAAATTAGATAATAAAGTCTCATTGGTAATGAGTGAAGATTTGTGAACCATATGTTGAATAACTGATGTAATGTTTCCAAATGTCAGAATTTCAATACTGATCTTGTTTGTTTTGTTCTGAACAGTCTGGAATCCAGTAGTGTAATGCACAAATTATTGGTAGAAATGGGTCATTAAGTGTGAATGGTAACAGATATTAAATAAATACATGCACACTGATATTTTTCAAGAGTGTTACTTAGTATTAACGATTGCTTTGTTCACACAGGAAGAGAAAACTGTAGAAAAAATAGATTTTAATGAATATTGCAGGCAAGCATGGACATACACAGCATAGTTAACTTGTGTGTGATAAAAAAGGCAATTTAACTGAAAAAGAAAAAAAAACTATAATTTTCGAGGCATAAATGGAGTCTATGATTGCAACTTATTGCAACGTTACCTTTATATGAGTGGATTAGTTATTCTAGATAACTGTGAGAAGTTTGAAAGTTTTATGGTTCATTTTTGATTGAAAGCTACAGGAGTACGATTTGAATGTATTGGATTCAGCGAGAATATTTTGTAGAAATCGGATACGAGTCATTGAAAGAATGTTTTCATTCTAGTTTGCTCGAAATTACAGACGTAGCAAAGTTGTATAGTAATGGTAGTAATATAATATAGCATTGAGTGTTCTGTTGATTTGGAGCAGCTTGATGTGGTTGTTAAATATGAAAAACTCTTTATGGAATGAAGTTCATATGAAATTCAACCACTATTTGAGTAAATGTAAAGAAATTTACTTTAGTCAATGGTTGTTTGAAGTGGTAGAAATCACAGGTATTGTGTGAGTGAGATAATATCTTCACTGTGTCTTAGTCTAATTACTGTTTTAAGAATGTAGTTATAGAGTGAATCAGTTTAGAGAGATCTAAAACCAAATTTGAATTTGTTGTAAATTGTATGATTTTAAAGTGAATGATTAATTGATTAATGTGCTATGGATTAATAAAGATGAATGGGTAAGAGAACTTCTGAAATGAAGTATTAGTTTGTATGACATAATAAAAAAAAATAAATGCCCCGTCAAGCAGCTGCTTGCGACAGAGGTGTGACAGGAGCCTATCAGTTTATATGCCATAGTAGAAGGCAGGACCTCAGCAGAAAAACGACTTACTAAAAGCTCCAATCAAAAAGTAGGAATATTTGTAAGATGTGATAAAGAGTGATGAAGGGATGCGAGAATAAAATAATTGTTGGAATGCAGTTAATCTTTAAAATTTTATATTTTTTTCCATAAAGCTTATTGAAGAAATTGTTCAACTAGAGCGAAAACCTTTTCCCTTATATTTAAATTTGAATAATTTAGAATATTAAAGATTGTAAATTTGCTAATACCAAGTGAATATAAGTAGTGATTAAGTGTGGTAGCTCCTGTTCTTAGTTTAAAAATGTTTTTATTAATAATGATCTAGGTAAATCAAAATTGCAGGTAAATTGAACGTTAGAAGAACGGCCATACCTAAAATAATTATTTAAATTATCATTAATTCTAAAATGGTGGCTTTAATGTTGGCCCTATAACACAATCTGAAGTTATTTTGGCTGTTTCTAAACTTAAACTACATAAATCCACAGGAGTAAATGAAATTACTACGGAAATGCTTAGAGCAGGGAATGTTTTGGTTACCACTTGGATGACTGAAATTCTGAATATCTTTAATGATAAAGGCACGGTTCCTAAGAATTTTACCAGAGCTATTATTATTCCTATTTACAAAAAAGGTGATCGCAGTTCTTGTGATAACTATAGGGGTATCAGCCTACTCTATGTTCCAGTTAAAGTTCTTTCCATGATTGTGCTTAATAGAATTAAGAATCTGGTTGACAGTCAATTGCGTGATGAGCAATGTGGATTCAGAAGTGGTAGGTGATGTGTGGATCAGATATTTTCACTTAGGCAGATTCGTGAGAAATGTTTAGAGTTTCAGAAACTTTTGGTTGCTAGCTTTGTTGATTTCAAAAAGGCTTTCGAATCTGTTGATCGTCATAATTTGTGGTTGATTGTGAGATCATATGGTATACTTGACAAGTTAGTTAACATAATGAATGCTCTGTATAATAACACTGAGTCGTGTGTGAGAGTTGGTAAGGCTTGTAGCAATTGGTTTAGCATTACTTCTGGTGTTCGACAAGGGTGCATTTTGTCTCCTTTTCTTTTTAGCTTGGTTATTGATTATGTTATGCGAAATTCACTTCAAAGGAAAGATTTTGGCCTTAAATGGACTGCAGAAAAGAAAATTTCTGATTCAGATTATGCTGATGATTTTGCCCTTTTGCCAAATGATGTTGATGAGATGAACTCTTTCATTCGAGCTGTTGATGAAACTGGTAGTAGAGTAGGTTTGGTTATAAACAGAGAGAAAACTAAAGTGATGAGAATTGGTCAGGCAGGCTGTGATTCAATTAATCTGAAAGGTTGCAGTCTTGAGCAGGTGTCACAGTTTAATTATTTTGGGAGCTATGTAACAGATAATGGTGATGTGTGGCATGAGATTAACAGACGAATAGGGATTGCTGACGGGACTTTTAAGAATCTATGGAGAGTGTGGAGAAATAGGCGTATATACCTAAAGACTAAAATTAGACTGTATAATAGTTTGGTTCTTTCTAGGGTTAGTTATGTTAGTGAAACTTGGACACTTCGTAAACAAGATAACAGGAAACTGGATGCTTGTTATTCCAGATGCTTACGCAGTATCTTGGGCATTAGTTGGTTTAACTTTATAACTAATGATGAGGTTAGGCAAAGGAGTGTGCAACCTCCTTTAAGCAGCATATTGTGCAGAGAGAGACTCCGTTGGTTTGGCCATGTTGCCCGAATGAATAATTATAGATTGGCAAATAGCGTTAGCGTATGGATATGGCGAAGAATTGATATAATTTGAGGTTTTTTTTGAGATTTTCGGAGCTTTGCGTAACGGGAACACATTACAGTGTAAGAAGCAACCATTGGCAATTTTATGCGATTAAAAATACACACGGACTGTATTCCCTATGTCCTTCTCTAAATCACCATTCTGCTGCTCGAAAAAATATCAGGTGAATCAAGTTTAATAATATTCATAAAGTGTTTGTATATACAGATATATCGAATATACAGATTTGATATACAGATATATCGAGCTGATAGGGTGACGTAACGACCTCAAAAAATGTCAACTGGGCGATAAAAATATAATTTACCCACTACACGGAAACGTATTGTTCAAAGCTAAGAAGAAGGTAATGTACAGTACAGCGAAATGTGTAATAGAAGCCTTAGATTAAACCATAGGGTTGTCCTTTGGGAACACAGGAAAAAGCGTTCTTTACCCCTAAGGACAAAGTTGCCTATGACATACGAAAGAGATTCACACCTAGCCTCGATCTAGGAATTTCTAGTTGGACACCACAGGGAAACGCGTACTGTGAAAGCCACCTGTCTGGATAGCCTTCAACAAAAAGAGCGAAAATAAATATGCCTAAACAAGCAATTCCTTTCATTGGTTTAAGATAAGTTAAAGTTATTTTATTTTAATAACATTCAAAATAATTTACTTATTAAGATTTTATTTAAATATTTCAGAATATTATAAAAATATATAACAAAATTAAAAAAAGAAATAACTACCAGTTAATATTTGTTTTAATTAATACACTTTGCTTATGAAATATCTTATAGAAATTGTGGTGGCAACACTTGGATATACCAGAGATAACGTCACGTCCGTGTTTTCGCGATATCATTTGTAATTCTAATTTACCTGCTGTATTCTTCTGTTAATTTCCGTTTTTATTTATAACCACACGTCGTTGACTTTTATTGTGAGTAAGTGATCTCATTTTTTTTAATGTGCGACAATCTGTAGCTGAATTTCTTGTTTTGAAAATAATAATTCCACTTTCTCACTGGCATACCACTGAAGATTATTTTTAACCATTCCAGCTTCTGCAAGCATTTAAATACTAAAACAATATTTTTGAAAACCGATATTTAAAAAATATTTGATTATGATCTTTAATTCATAATCAGTGACATTTTTCCATTAAATGCATATTTTTAGAGCCTCCAAGTAAGGTTTCTCACTGGCATAACAAGGAAATTCTGTAGCCGTTCGGTAGGGTACCTGAAAAGCATAGGAAATTAATAATGTCCGTATTACGAGCCAAAATAAAGTGGTCGACACCGACAAATAGTGGTTAACTATCAATTTCATATCCCATAATCAGAATAATGTGCTGCATACTATTTGTCGGTTGGAAACCGACCGAAATATCTTAGCTCTTAGGCTAAAAAGTGTAGAATTACATTACCTCAACTCAAAACTAATTATTCACTACAAAGTTACTTACCTGAAGGTAAATATAAAAGAACCACAAACACTTCACGAATATTATTTAACTTGATTTAGCTGATACTATTCAAGCAGCAGAGTTGTGGGTTACAGAAGGACAGGCCGACGGTATTTATCCACGGGCCTCGCCTATGGCTGCTTATTATACTCGAATCTGTTCGCGATAGGCAAAGCTCTGATAGCTACCAACCTTCTAAATAGGATGACTTCTTCGCCATATTTTAATAGCTAACGCGGCAAATGGAACAGCGAGAAAAGCGTCGGACGATTTCAATAATAGGCGAATGACATCTGACAGTGACGATTGAGAATGCATTGTTTGCAGAATCGAAAGGAAGTGACATTTCCATTGTTTCGTATTCCCAACAGAGGGGTTTGTTTACTCTGCCGCACTTAGGTTTATCGATACCTTCTATACCAAATTTACCAAAAATTATTCATTTAATCTAGTACCTCTTTCAAAAGTTATTTGGATTCACCGTGCGTATCTTAAATATCTCTTTTCGGGGAGGAAAGACAATAAACATCACCAAGGCGTGGGTCTGCTTCTCAGCAGACACGCTAGTGATGCTCTTCTAGGATAAGAGTGCATCAATGAAAGGTTGTTTACACACAAAATTACAGACAAGAGTTAAGGACTTCAATCTTATCTACTGTTATGCTTCCACTGAGAACGCCGATGAGGATGAGAAAAAAGGATTTACAGACTCCACGCTGTCTCCCACACACGGATCCTCATACGAGCTTCCATTTCAAAGGAAATCCGTAATTCTTTGCTGTCCGAACATGTAGTAACTAGTAAATTTCTTCTATTTTGAGGGGAAAGAAAACTAAGGTTGTTAGTTTTATGGACAGCAGCAGTACCTACTTAACGAGGTTTCATGTGACATGGAACTTGTTCCGTTCGGGCCTCACGTTCCTAACATTTAACATAAACTTGGCAACTGTAGAAAAAGAAATAAACCTTTTTTTGGGGGGTGGGTGGGGGGGGGGCGGGCTTTTATTTCCTGCATAGATTAACCATGAGTTAACTTAACAGCGACTTTGCAAACCTGTTGGTGTTCCCTTTTTCATTCGCAGAATAACGGGATTAAATCTTAAGGTTGCCCGAAGTGTGACTCAATCCTCAAAATTTCAGATTCGCAGCATGGACGCCTAACGACTTGACCACTGCTTCTTCCATCTTTACTCCTTCTGACCGCATATGTTTGAGATTGTATTTAGTAATGCAAAATTACGGAAATTAAATCATCACGGACATGATAATCACGTCGGTGATGATTTAATTTCCGTAAATTGGGTGTCTCCACGGTATCACAATTGTTAGTAAACCCTTTAATTTATTTTTTCAAATTAAAACCTACCGGTTTGGTTTTAAAGAAAATAAATATGTAAAGAATTTTAATTTTTATTTGTAAAACTTCAATCTGCCTATAATATATTATGCAAAATCGTTGGCAACACAGCGAAACAGTACTGCTGACGTCATCTCGGTGTTTTTCGAGGCCGACGAGAAAGACAGGCTACGACACTGGATGTCACGTGATCAACTTAGTCTGAGATTACAGTCCGATTGTCATAGAAGCGAAGTGCTTATTCTTCACCGTGAAACCGGGACTGCAATTGTTTTTGTCTTCAAACTATGGATTTATTTTATTTTCCCTTATTATTATTATTTGTAGCATTAAATATTTCCTGTAGTTAGTGGTTTGATAAAAGTAATTATTTATTGCTTGAAAAGTGTTTTGAGTGCATTGCTCTCTTAGGCCTAGTTTCAACGTGTTGAATGATGTTGTGATCCAAAACAAAATGGCTGCCCTTATATAACTTATCGCTAGTTTTGAAGTTGAGAGCATTAATTTTTTGTATCTTAACTACTCATATTTAATACTTTTGCAAATTGCTATAAATGTGTGGATGATCAGATTAATTACTTAATGCTAGCATTTTTCGTTTCATAAGGGGCAAACCAGATATTTGTCGTAGCGTACAAAAATTGTCGCGTCCATGTTTGATATTCTTTGCACAAACAATTCTCTTGGCAATCTTTTTTGTTTTTGAGCTAATAAGTTTTATACGTTGAAGGGAAAAGTAGTTTACACATAATTATGCTATCAGCACTTGTTTGAACTGCAAACCAACCTACCGGTTTGGTTTTAAAGGAAACAAATAAATAAAGAATTTTTATTTTTATTTTTAAAACTTCAACTGCCTGTAACACATTATGCAAAATCTATTGGCAACACAGCGAAACAGTACTGCTGACGTCATCTCCGTGATTTTGCTAGTTTATCATTAACCCGTATTCACAGGCAGCACTAATTTTAGGAGTTGATTTTCACGCCGCCATTTGTCTTTCTCACCACCCCTATTTTAACTTCCAGTTTTATACGAGATAAGTAACATTTATATAATAAGAAATGTGTTTAAATTAATAAAAATCAAATGAATACTTAAAGATTTTCATATCTATTTTTTCATATGCACTGTATTTTCTTACACGGTTTTCTCGGGAACCTATCAGAAATAGAATTGGGTGAATTGAAATAGATTGTTCCTATTGTTTATTAAGAAGGATTTATTTCTTTTTTAAAGTTGAGTGCTTAGCGCGCTTGGCTACTGACTGATCTAAGAGACCTGGGTTCGAGTCACGGGTAAGGCATGGGTGTTTTGTGTCGTTTTTCTCCTGAGGGCGTGCCATCCTCTCAGACCTTCTACTATGGCATATAAACTGACAGGTTCCTGTCAGACCTCTGTGGTAAGCAGCTGCTTGAGGGGGTATTTATTTATTTATTATTAAAAGTTGAGAAACATCCTGAAACAAATTTTAGAGAATATAATAGCAGGAATTTGATTCAAGGAATTAAATTAATTAACCTTATTCGTGACGGAAATGCAAATTACGGAACAAAAGGCGTATCCGGTTTAACGATTCGAAAAGCATTATTGTGTCGTCGATTATTTAGCGTACGATCTGTTTTCTTCCTTTCTCTTTAATCGTGAAACGAACAATGTAACAGTTTAGTACTGAATATAAAACTTAGGTTTTCAACCGAAATAGATTTAATTGGTTATTTAGATATGGTTATTTGTGTTATTAAGAACTTTCCGGGACACTTCGAAACGACACTTGGGAGTCATTTCTGCAGATAAGTTTAGTCGAAATAGGATTTCCTCAATTATGAATAGTTATGGAATACAACGGACTCCTTTATCACGGCATGATACTGTTGCATGAGAGTTCACTTGCAAATATGCCTTTACACAAACCATCGGTGTTCGCCTTTCTAACCGATATAACGATGGGGTGTTTAACTTAAAATTAATCAGAACTTTGAGTGTAGTGGGAATTGACCCTGGGAATTGCATATTCCTTTCCTGTAGCAATACCTAACGTTCCACCCCTTCACTTTAATGACTGATACTATGTCTTTTGGTGGCATTCGTAATAGCAAGGCGGAAGACCGCTTAATGCGAAAGCAGATATCGTTACTTCGCGATGACGTATAATATATACGTAACTGCGGATCTCAACGCTATCACAGGTGCTACTCTAACCAGAAAAAAACTGCACACGAAGAGAAACCATAGCAGTTATTCATTCCTTATCGCAAAGAAACTGCGAGCGCTGGGGTAGGGATGGGTAAGTTAGTAGCGCTCCCGGCTCGTAATCTGCAGTTCCCAGGTTCGAGTCCCTGCTGGGTCAGCGTTGAGATTTATCTTCGTAAAACTGCTCGCCCTGCTAATGGTCAGCAGGGGACACCGATAAGCTTGGAAAGGCCGCCGTACGTCTGATGGGACGTTAAGCGGTGGCCCCGCGTGCGGGAGAGCCATATCCTGTGCACGTTAAAGAACACGCTGGATGGCCTTGACGGGACGCTACCATCTGTCTCGCAACAGCTGTTCTAATGGATCCCCTCCCCCAACCTTCTCTGAGCCTTCGGGGTCCATGTGACCTGACCGTTTAGTCCATTCTCTACATATAAAATGCCGATCACAGGTAAAACAATCAATTCTGAGCTCTATATGATACCCAGAAACCCAGGTCCTTTAGACGTCAAAACCGAATACAAATGAGTTGTTTTTCAAACAAGTCATATCAATATCTTGAAGTCTTTATTTGATTTTTCTTCACTTTAACACATTTTTAATTTTATACACTTACAAGTTTTCAAATTAAAACCTACCGGTTTGGTTTTAAAGAAAATGAATTTATATAAAATTCTTAAATCTTTTTATTTTTTTTTTTTATCTTAAATCTGTTACCTAAAACCATATAATGGCTCAGTCGGTAGCGCGCCAGGCTCGTAATCTGTAGTTCCCAGGTTCGAGTCCCAGCTGGGTCAACGTGGAGAGTTATCTCCGCAAAATTCCCCGCCCTGCCCACGGTCAGTAGGGGACACCGATGGGCTTTGAAACGCTGCCGTCCGTCGGATGGGACGTTAAGCCGTGACCCCGTGTGTGGGAGAGTCATACCCTGTGCACGTTAAAGAACATGCTGGATGGCCTTGACGGGAGGCTACCATCTGTCTCCCAACAACTGTTCCAGTGGGTCCCCTCCCCCAACCTTCTCTGAGCCTTCGGGGTCCATGTGATCTGGCCATTTAGTCCATAGTTTGCAAAAAAGTGCCGCTCAGAGGTAAAACAACCTAAAACCATAAAACTACATCGGAAAATGTGACCATAAAAGCGGCATCTTGGTTCTTCTAGAAATGTTTTCTTCAATAGAAATATTTATTCAGAATTAAATTCAAATGGGGATTTTCAAAAAGGCGCCGTGTGAACCGTGTTACATCAAAATAAATCGTGTAAATAGGGAATTTAAATTTCTTTTCTGATCTGTATTAAATCAAAAACGTGTAAAAAAATATACTTGATTGAGATTCAAATTTGTCACTCATTAACATTAACCTAAACTGATTGCATTGTTGCTACCGTAAGTAAGCACCTCAGCAGAAAAGCAACACACATCAATGCCTTACCCTAGGTTCGAACCCAGGTCTCTTAAATCAGACCACTCAACTTAAAAAAAATAAATCATTCTTAATAAACAATAGGAATAATCTAATTCAATGAACCCAATTCTGTTTCTGATAGGTTCCCGAGAAAACCGTCTAAAAAAATAAACCTTTTAAAAAAATACAGTGCATATGAAAAAATAGATATGAAAGTCTTTAAATCTCCTAAAATTAGTGCTGCCTGTGAAAACGGGTTAATGATAAACTAGAAAAACACCGAGTTGACGTCAGCAGTACTGTTTCGCTGTATTGCCAAAAGATTTTGCATAATATATTACAGGTAGGTTGAAGTTTTAAAAATGCTTTTCTTAATCATAATAATGTTGCTATTTTAGGTATATTTTTTATATTATGTTTGGATCATCTCAGGTACGTAAGATGCATTTTTATTTTTCTACAGAGAAGGAAAGTGGTTATATAAAGTTTCGGAGAAGTATATACGAAACATTGTGAAGCCATAGTAAAAGTTGGAAGTTACATACTTTTAGTTTCGCATTGGAAGCTTTTTTGAGTTGTTCCACTGGATTTTTTTTCTCACCGTCGTACGACCCACAGAGGAAGCAACCATTCTTTTGTTTAATATATTTTGGATGAGATTTTAGTCATGTACTGCGAAGTGGAAGGAATTTACGTAGGCAGCAACCATTTATATGTTTACGAACCGTTAAAACTTTGGAAATTCCGGTTTTTGAAAAGTCGTTTTCGGTAAAAACTTTGGTTTTTGCGAGTAATCTGAAGATTAATATTATTGTTTTGACCCAGAAATGAAAATTAACAGTTATGTGCACGTCGTGGTGTAATAAGATACAAAAATAGGAATGGATTTGCATCGCACCTTCAACCCTTTGCCGAACGCTTGCAGTGTTTAAAAATTATGTTTATGGGTGAATACATATTTCGATTTAGAGTGAATGGTGGGGTAAAACTTATTTATTGACAGACGAAATAAACAGTTGCAATTATCTTTCTATAAATTGGAATTGAGTACGAAATATTTGTTTTGACACGAAATAAGGTTCCCATTAATTGTAGCTATGGAAATGGCGTTTCTTGAACTACGTTATTTGCGTTTTTAGAGTTAAGAACGAAAGGATAATTTTACAAATGCCAAGATGCAAAATAATTATCCGGTGCAATACACTAATTATTTTATTAAGAGTAAAACTGAAATGTAAACGTGATTTGAAGTTTCATGTCAACTTTGCGTTTAATATTTTGTTTTCTGCGTGTTAAATATTCCAGCGTTCGTCATTTATATATTACGGCAACCAACGTTTTTATATTCGATATTATACGTATGTCGTACAGGTGTGAGAGATATCTAATGCAAATGATATCGAATAAGATATTTTGCTACTAAAGTATTATGCCAATGTCACCTTTTATTTCGTCCATCAGATACGTATTGTGAGTGACCTCAGGAGAAAATATGTTTTGGAAAATGTTTCGAACTGAATAATAAACTGTGATTTCACAATATAGTTTTGTTTTATGGCTTTCATGAGACACTGAAAATGCTTTTCCTCTTCATATTATAGAAATTATGTTGGGAAGTAACCGAAACCGCTTCGCTGACGTCATCTCTGTGTTTTCTCCAATTTATTATTAAGGCGCACACATATTGCAGTTTGCTTATACACGTATGATATTTTTTATTTTAACTAGTCTAGGCAGGGAAAGTTTTCATTATTCGATTATCTTTGGTTAGTTGATGGCGATCCCCACTGCTACGTTATGTTCGATAATATTCGTTCGTATATATTCACTAATTGGCTTCGCTCAGGTACGAGAAATGATGAGAAAGGAAGTTTAAAGAGACAGAATTTTGTTGCGGATATGGAGAGATGTCGCTTCTTTCGAAGTCGTAAAACAATTAAATCAACAGTGTTATTGTCAGCGCTCAGCAAACAATTATTACGATTACTTTCGAACAGTATACAGTGAACGAAATCTGTTGAAGTCAAACGTACGTAGTAGCGTCGACATTTTTCACGTTTTCTTCTAGGGAATCGAGGATTAGTTGTGGTTAGAAAATTAAGCCGTTTTTTAAGTCACGGAGGTAGGAAGAGGATATTTTAATGATATCGTATATGTCGCCATGTTGGTCTTTTTGAGACAAGCAAATAGTCGTACATCGTATTATTGTATACTGTGGGTTAATAGCGTAACTATTATGCGATCGAGAGGCCACTGAACCTATTTTTTTTGAAATTATGGATCCTTGATGCTAACTTTTTTATTTTTTGAAGGTGTAGCACTTTTTTACTTATCAATTAACTAGTTTTCACGATTGGATTTTCCATTCGTTTGACATGGTTTCCCTCTTGCAATGGTACTTATAGTTTTGTGTGTCTGTTGTTATTCTGAGTTGTTTATTCCCTCTAGCAATGTTAATGAAATTGAAAACTAGATTTAATAATCTATCTAGATCTATCTAGATAGATTATTAAATCTGGAATCTATCTAGATCTAGATTTAAATAAATTTGATGATGATGTTTATTTTTACTGCGTTAAATGCATAGTTTCGAGGTTACAGAAGTTCACAATTAGATAGTGGTCGAGTAGTTATACTTCCAGTTCTAATTCGGGATTGAAGCAGATATATTCAATCTCTTTAAATAATATTCAGCACTATATTTGCGTTAAATGCATAGTTCAGAAGTTAATATCGTTGAATATTCCAGTTCGGATGAGTCTTGTAATAGTCAATTTCTGTATTGTATCTGCTTATTTAATAAGTTATAGGACTTGAAACGTTGATTGTCATAAACATGGAAATTCGGTAGGATACATTCCGGGTAGAGGAAATGTTTTGGAGAAACATTTCCTCTACCCGGAATCTATTATGTTTTGGAGAAATTTATAAAAAACAATTATGTTTTGGAGAACTTTATAATAAACCACGATATCATCAGTTTACATTAAAAA
Source organism: Ryuthela nishihirai (assembly GCA_038380435.1). NCBI lineage: Eukaryota > Metazoa > Arthropoda > Arachnida > Araneae > Heptathelidae > Ryuthela > Ryuthela nishihirai. Next base: position 517,654 of record JAWZYU010000058.1, read on the forward strand.
GAGGGAAATTCTCCCTGCCGCAGGTCCTGACGTCGCTAGTATATTATCTATTTCGAGAAAAAATTTTACAGGCTCATTCTTATTGAACGCATTTCTCGGTCGTTGTTAGGACAGTTATAATACGTTAGATGTGGCTCGTTTTTCTTCCTATCTCAATGCTTGCAATGGTACTTATAGTTTTGTGTGTCTGCCGCTCGCCGTAATGATTATCCTTCTCGTTAGGAACTAGACAAGCGGTTCCCAAACTTATTTGTCCTACCGCCCCCTTTTCAGCAAAAAAAAATACCTGGAAAACTACCTTTTTGAAGCGAACAAAGAGAAAGGTGCAGTTACAAATGTGTTTTCTTTTATGTCCTACAATATAGTAAAGAAAGATGTTGTTGTAAATAAGACACCTTGCTCGAAGCTTCAAAATATAAAATTATTTGATAAAATCAACCATAGTAACAATCGCATTGCACACAGAAAATTAAGATAACGATGGATAAATTTATGTGTTTATTTGGAAAATAATGTAGTCACTACGAATAACTCTTACGTTACACAATAGATGAAATATGTAGGAACGGTTTTTCAAAATTTCCTTATCTTCCCTTCTTTCTCTATGCTTCTAGAGCCTCTAAATTGCGCCCGAGGCTACTACAGACTCCCTGGAATGAACGCAGAAATGGAGACCTCATTACATCATAAGAGAACCGTCTCTGTCTTGCCAAACACCCAGAGACGCCAGATGGACAGATAAATCAACCAAGACTGCATTGTCCAACACCCAGAAATGGGAATCTCAATACGTTAAAAGGCCAACAACGAAAACCATGGAAAGTTCAAAGCCTGACTTGTGCAACACCCAGAAATGGGAATCTCTCCATATTAAAAAGACAACTACCAAGTTTCCCTCTCCCAACACCTGGAAACGGACACCTCCAGAATAAGACGACACCCAGACCAGTACCTAGGTCGTCTGTGGACGATTTGGTGCCCGCACGTCACACCTGCAAGGCTTGGATCGGGAAGCGGGAAACGTGTGGTCTCAATGATTCCGGGGATGCTCCCTCTCAAGAGGCCTCATCGCCGGAGCAGTCATTCCCGTCGGGGAGGACCAACACTCCGGCTAGCGCTGCCCTTCAACGCGCGAGGCATGAACGATATCGTTGCAGTGACTAGACGGGATTCTGAATTAGAGGCGTTCAGTCATAATCACCACGGATGGTAGCTTCGCACCACTGGTCACTCGACCAAGCACATGTACCAAGTGTCCGAATCTGCGGTTCTTCTCGTACTGAGCAGGATTACTATCACAACGACCGGTAATCAGTAGGGTAACAATCTCTAGAATTAATTGATGCCTGCCCCGCCAAATACGGCACTACAGGCTAATCGGAGCTACTCTAAAATTTTGTTCCCCCACGAACCCCTGTCCGCTGGAGGAACACTATCATTTTTCTTTTACATCTTTCTCTTTATTAAGAAAATCATATGTACAAAATATACACATAGGGTACTACTTAGTGGTCGTCATCATCATCATCATCATCATCATCAAGCAGCCATGGGCTACGGAGGTCCAACCAGACCGTGAAATTTAGTTCTCCAAGCAAGTCTATCCTGAGCTATACCAACTGCATCTAGCCACTGCACACCAATTGTAACAAGGTCCTGTTTGTCCACGGCATCCTAGGTCTCCCCTTCTTTCTGAGGCCTTTAAACACAATGTTCATAACCCTATTCGCCAATCTATAATTATTCATACGGGCAACATGGCCAAACCAACGGAGTCTCTCTCTGCACAATATGCTGTTTAAAGGAGGTTGTAAACTCCTTTGCCAAACCTCATCATTAGTTACAAAGTTGAACCACCTAATGCCCAACATATTGCGTAAGCATCTGGAATCAAAAGCATCTAGTTTCCTCTTATCTTGTTTACAAAGTGTCCAATTTTCACTACCATAACTAACCCTAGAAAGAACCAAACAATTATACAGTATAATTTTAGTCTTTAGGTGTATACGCCTATTTCTCCACACTCTCCATAGATTCCTAAAAGTCCCGGCAGCAATCCCTATTCGTCTGTTAATCTTATGTTGCACATCACCATCATCTGTTACATACCTCTCAAGATAATTAAACTGCTCAAGACTGCAACCATTCAGATTAACTGAATCACAGCCTGCCTGACCAATTTTCATCACTTTAGTTTTCTTTCTGTTTATAACCAAACCTACTCTAATACCAGTCTCATCAACAGCTCGAATGAAAGAGTTCATCTCATCAACATCATTTGCCAAAAGGGCTAAATAATTAGCATAATCTAAATGAGAAATTTTCGTATCTTCAGTCCATTTAAGGTCAAAATCTTTCCCTTGAAGTGAATTTCGCATAACATAATCAATAACCAAGCTAAAGAGAAAAGGAGACAAAATGCACCCTTGTCGAACACGAGAAGTAATGCTAAACCATTCGCTACAAGCCTTACCAACTCTCACACACGACTCAGTGTTATTACAGAGAGCTTCCATTATGTTAACTAACTTGTCAGGTATACCACATGATTTCACAATCAACCATAAATTATGACGATCAACAGAGTCGAAAGCCTTTTTGAAATCAACAAAGCTAACAACCAAAGGTTTCTGAAAGTGTAAACATTTCTCAAGAATCTGCCTAAGTGAAAATATCTGATCCACACATCCCCTAACACTTCTTAATCCACATTCCTGATCACGCAATTGACTGTCAACCAGATTCTTAATTCTATTAAGCACAATCATGGAAAGAACCTTACCTGGAACAGAGAGTAGGCTGATACCCCTATAGTTATCACAAGAACTGCGATCACCTTTTTTGAAAATAGGGATAACAAATAGCTCTGGTAAAATCCTTAGGAACCATGCCTTTATCATAAAAGACATTCAGAGTTTCAGTCATCTAAGTGGTAACCGAAACAGTCCCAGCTCTGAGCATTTCTGTAGTAATTTCATCTACCCCTGGGGATTTATAAAGTTTAAGTTTAGAAACAGCCAAAATAACTTCAGATCTGGTTATAGGGTCAACATTAAAGCCAATGCATCTATCATCATTACAAACTATAGGAGATGAACTAACCGCATTGTTTCAACGTCACTGAAATGCTCAGCCCACCTAGCCATGACAGAATCCTCACCTTCTATAACCTTACCTTGTTTATCCTTCAATCCTTGTATGCCTGTCCGTTTTCTACCACACAAAACATTAACTCTCTGGTACAGCTCTCTGCTGTTGTGCTGTCTAACTGCTTCCTCGGCTTTATCAGCCAAACTACCAAGCCAAAGATTCTTATCAGCAGCTAACTGATCTTTTACACGTTTGTTAAGTTCTCTGTAATGCATTCTATTAGGACTAGAAGGGTATTGATTAAGGACATTCCTGCAGTTCTTTCTTTCCAAAATAAGCTCAAGTGCCTTATCACTCAGATAATTCTGTCTCTTTTGGTCCTTTTTTCCTAAAAGAGTACTGTTCGTGTCCAAAAAAGCCTGTTTAAAATGATCCCATTCTTCCTCAACTTCAGTAGTAAACATACCATGACTGTCGTAATGACTAAGTAACCTATCATGGTAAGCTTTGGCTATAACTGGATCTTTCAGAGCTTCAGTATTAAAAGTAAATTTTTTAACCCTAGCACAACACTTTTCAAGTTTAAGTTGCAAGACACTTTTAACAAGGTAATGGTCAGATCCAATTTCAGCTGTTTTGATGTTTTGCCCTGTACGGCTGAAAATTTTTATGGATGTAGACCATGGCTTAAAGCCATTATTATCATTTCAAAACATACTTTTGCAACATTTTCTTGAATAAAGAATTTTTCAACCCTGTTCTTATCAGCTTAATATGTGATACGATTTCTATATGAAATCAAGATATTAATCTTATTTTTGTAGTTCGACGGAGTGCTTTGAGCTTGCTCAACCTCTGTCACGGGTTGGACCGGTATTCACTACTTCCGGTAGCGGCCCACATATTTAATCCAAAATTAGTACATGCAAAATTTAAAGTCCTTTAATAATCGTATCAGGTGTAGAGCAGGACAGGATGTATTGTTCAAAAAATTTCAACGTATTGTTTAAAAAGTCTGTCGGATGTATTTTTTTAAAAGTCAGGCGGATGCCCGGAAACGCAGTCAGAACCACCTCCACCCGCCCATCCTCCCTTCACCTCAATCTCCCTTCGCCTTATTCACCCTTCATCCCCACCCCACACACCCAGGAAGTATTAACATGGCCGTCTGAGAAACGCACTCGAACAACAATTCCCAACACCTGTCATTCCCAACGCTCATTCCCAACTAAAACAACATAACCGGGGATTATGTAAGCTTTAACCAGCGTTCGTAGTCACACAACCCACAAACCCAACACCGTTGGCATTCACAAAATAAATACAAATCACCAACAAGTACACTCTTGCCACAGCCAACAAATAAAAAAAATATACAATACTAATGCTTTATACCTCGAATTCCCTTCACCATGGAAATCCTATTATCCCCTTAAAATCCTTTTCTCTACAATGATCCTTTTATCAACTTCGAATTCTTTTACATTACAAATTCACTCACTACTTTCCAAACTCTTTCTATCTCCATCTGTCAATCCCGGTTCTTAGCGAAACAAACCGGGCTATCCAAAAATATTCCATCGCTAATAAGAAATCTTTCATATTGATTAACATACAACTCTATACAAGGAATCCTAATGTCATCCGCAGTATTTTCGACGCCTGCAATCGAAATCAACGAAATTTCTGCCTGGCGCGCTGGCAACGTGCATGACGCTAATGAAAAAAGAAAAGGCGATGCAGAAGGCGGGCAAAAGGAAAAGGCGATGCTGAATGGTAAAAGGTGGTGGGAGAGAGTAGCAGGAGATCCGGGTTGGGTTGTTTTACCTCTGAGCGGCACTTTTTTGCACACCATGGGCTAAATGGCCAGGTCACATGGACCCCGAAGGCTCAGAGAAGGTTGGGGGAGGGGACCCACTGGAACAGCTGTTGGGAGATAGCCTCCCGTCATGGCCATCCAGCGTGTTCTTTAACGTGCACAGGCTATGGCTCTCCCGCACACGGGGCCGCGGCTTAACGTCCCATGCGACGGACGGCGGCCTTTCCAAGCCCATCGGCAGGAGATCCGGAAACAGAACGCATGCAGTGGAAAAGGAGAAAGTGGGTTCACTTTCTTTTTAATGGTTGTCCTAATAAGGGGGGCGGGGGTATCTCAGTTGGTAGCACGCCAGGCTCGTAATCTGTAGTTCCCAGGTTCGAGTCCCAGCTGGGTCAGCGTTGAGATCTCCGCAAAATTCCCCGCTCTGCTCACGGTCAGTAGGGGACACCGGTGGTCTTGCCGGTTATCTAAAAATTGTTTCAGGATGTTTCTCAAGTGTAAAATAATTCATTTATACTATAAAAAAGGAATGATCTAAATAAATATACCTAATTCTGTTTTAAACTTTTTACACGGTAAATTGGTTCCCGAAAAAACCGTGTAAAAAAATTCTAATACAAACCACAGTGGATATGAAAAAATAGAATATGAATATAGAATTGGTTCCAGACGCAAATAAAAACACATATCCGCTCAAGCAGCTGCTTGCCACAGAGATCTGACAGGAACCTGTCAGTTATATGCAAAGTGTAATATCATCATCATCATCATCACCCTCAAGCAGCCATGGGCTACGGAGGTCCAACCAGACCACGCAGTTTAATTCTCCAAGCATATCTGTCCTGAGCTACATCTGCTGCATCTGGCCACTGTACAACAATTCTAACAAGGTCCTGTTTGACATTGTCTGCCCACCGCATCCTAGGTCTCCCCCTCCTTCTGAGGCCTCTAGGCACACTGTTCATAACCCTATTCGCCAATCTATAATTATCCATACGGGCAACATGGCCAAACCAGCGGAGTCTCTCTCTGCACAATATGCTGCTTAAAGGAGGTTGCAGACTCCTTTGCCTAAGCTCATCATTAGTTACAAAGTTAAACCACCTAATACCCAAGATACTGCGTAAGCATCTAGAATCAAAAGCATCTAGTTTCCTGTTATCTTGCTTACACAGCGTCCAAGTTTCACTACCATAACTAACCCTAGAAAGAACCAAACTATTATACAGTCTAATTTTAGTCTTTAGGTGTATACGCCTATTTCTCCATAATCTCCATAGATTCTTAAAAGTCCCGGCAGCAATACCTATTCGTCTGTTAATCTCATGCCGCACATCACCAGTATCAGTTACGCAGCTCCCAAGGTAATTAAACTGTCACACCTGCTCAAGACTGCAACCATTCAGATTAACTGAATCACAACCTGCCTGACCAATTTTCATCACTTTAGTTTTCTCTCTGTTTATAACCAAACCTACTGTACTACCAGTCTCATCAACAGTTCGAATGAAAGAGTTCATCTCATCAACATCATTTGCCAAAAGGGCTAAATCATCAGCATAATCTAAATCAGAAAGTTTCGTATCTCCAGCCCATTTAAGGCCAAAAGCTTTCCCTTGAAGTGAATTTCGCATGACATAATCAACAACCAAACTAAAGAGAAAAGGAGACAAAATGCACCCTTGTCGAACACCAGAAGTAATGCTAAACCAATTGCTACAAGACTTACCAACCCTCACACATGACTCAGTGTTATTATAGAGAGCTTTCATTATGTTAACTAACTTGTCTGGTATACCATATGATCTCACAATCAACCACAAATTATGACGATCAACAGAGTCGAAAGCCTTTTTGAAATCAACAAAGCTAGCAACCAAAGGTTTCTGAAACTAGCAACATTTCTCAAGAATCTGCCTAAGTGAAAATATCTGATCTACACATCCCCTACCACTTCTGAATCCACATTGCTCATCACGCAATTGCCGGTCAACCAGATTCTTAATTCTATTAAGCACAATCATGGAAAGAACTTTACCTGGAACGGAGAGTAGGCCGATACCCCTATAGTTATCACAAGAACTGCGATCACCTTTTTTGAAAATAGGGATAATAATAGCTCTGGTAAAATCTTTAGGAACCATGCCTTTATCATAAAAGTTATTCAAAATTTCAGTCATCCAAATGGTAACTGAAACATTCCCAGCTCTAAGCGTTTCCGTAGTAATTTCATCCACCCCTGGGGATTTATGAAGTTTAAGTTTAGAAATAGCCAAACTAACTTCAGTTTGTGTTATAAGGCCAACATTAAAGCCACCAATGCATCTATCATCATTGCAAACAATGGGAGTAGAACTAACCACATTGTTTAGAACATCACTGAAATGCTCAGCCCACCTAGCCATGACAGAATCCTCACCTTCTATAACCTTGCCTTGTTTATTCTTCAATCCCTGTATACCTGTTCGTTTTCTACCACACAAAACATTAACTATCTGGTACAGCTCTCTGCTGTTGTGCTGTCTAACTGCTTCCTCAGCTTTGTCAGCAAGGCCATCAAGCCAAAGATTCTTATTAGTAGCTAACTGATCCCTTACAGGTTTATTAAGCTCTCTGTAATCCTTTCTATTAGGACTAGTAGGGTACTGATTAAGGACATTCCTGCAGTTCCTTCTTTCTGAAATAAGCTCAAGTGCCTTATCACTTAAATAATTCTGCCTCCTCTGCTCCTTTTTCCCTAAAAGAGTACTGTTAGTTTCCAAAAAAAGCCTGTTTAAAATGGCCCCATTCTTCCTCAACTTCAGTATTAAGCAAACCATGACTGTCATAATGACTAAGTAACCTATCATGGTAAGCTTTAGCTATAACTGGGTCATTCAGAGCTTCAGTATTAAAGGTAAATTTTTTAACCCTAGCACAACACTTTTTAAGTTTAAGTTGCAAGACACTTTTAACAAGGTAATGGTCAGATCCAATTTCAGCTCCCCTATATGCCCTGGTATTTCTAACAGAACTAGCCCATTTGCTGTTAATTAATATATAATCAATCATATTCTTATGCAGCCCATCAGGTGAAACCCATGTGTATTTATGTATGTCGCGGTGTTTGTAATATGTATTAGTTATTCTGAAACCATTGAGTTTACTTACCTGTAGGAGACGTTGCCCATTGCCATTGCAGCTACCAATACCAAAAGGGCCTATTACTCCTCCCCAAAGGTCAGAGTCGGTACCAACTTTGGCATTGACGTCACCAAGAACAAGGGTAATATCTCCTTTCTTGACAGAATTCAAAATATCCTGAAGTTGTCCGTAAAACCTATCCTTCTCATCCTCATCAGAATCCTCAGTGGGGGCATAACAGCAGATAACATTCAAGTCTTTAATGCTTGTCTGAAATTTTGCTGTAAGAAACCTTTCATTAATGCACTCATATCCTAGAAGAGCATTACTAGCATGTCTGCTGAGCAGCAGACCCACGCCTTGGTGATGCTTTCCATCCTCCCTCCTTGTAAAGAGAAATTTAAAGTTATTTTTAAGTATCTCACCTTTACCTGTCCATCTGGTCTCTTGCAAGCCTAGAATATCTAGGTTATAGCGCTGGAATTCCTGCATGAGGACATCAAGAGAATAATCTCTATGTAATGTCCTCACGTTCCACGTTCCTGCAGAGAGAAAATGATTAGTAGGATTTTTAAAGAAATTAGGTTTATTGAGATTGGTAGGCAACAATATCAAACAGCCCTGTTCCTCCTCCGCTAAAGGCTGAAGTCACCGATGCTGGTAGGAACTTCAGGCACCACCTTTTCAAGTGGACTTTTTCAAGAACCATATGGCCTGCCTGAGACACATTACTCCAGTTTAGGCTTGACGATGCCCAACTAGCTAAGTAAGGTTCAGGTACCTGCGATGGCCTCTGATTAGGATTATCCACCAGCTGATATAAGGTATCCCATGCCTCTGTTCACTTAGAGCTGGCAACCCAGAAGCAAACAGAAAACACAGCGGCAGACTCTCCCTCAACAGAGGCCCACCAGTGCAGCAAGTCCAGGATCCATAATCAAGCTCAAATCCATAAACAAGTCCAGTCTAGTAGGTATAAATGGTCAGCACCAGGACCCTGTGAAGTTGACCACTCCTCAGCAGGGTTGAAAAAAAAGAAAAAAGTGGCCATAGATGACCAGATCAGTAGGCCATAACTGAACTGGCAGCCCTCCCCTTCCGTTCCCTTCCAAAAGAGAATATCTCTTTTGAAAGGTACTAACGGCCTGCACCGCAAGTGTTTATATGCAAGAGTTAGTTTAAGTATCTTTATAACTTTAAACACGACATAAGAGACCAAGACTAACGTATATTGAAGATAAAAATGAGGGGAATTCCCGGAACTCAATGTTGCCACTTTTTCCGAATGGTTTCATACAGTTTTTCGATCAAATGCAAAATAAAATGCAGAAGACTTGTTCTGTACTAAACTGTTAGTGTAATTTTTATTTTGGGTATTTTAGTGCACATAATGAGTATTTATAGTACTTCTTGACGTACATCAAATTTATAACTTGAAGAATTAAATGAAGGTTCTTTGTAGTTTACTGTTAGGCTGATGTAAAGAATAGTTTCGTGACTTTAAACCGTTAGTTGTATTGCATATATTATTCTATTTAAATTTTCCTCTTAGACGTGCATATGTATTATGCTAGGCACGGACTTTACAATTTGTTTCCTTTCTCCTCAGTGTTGTTTCTATTGCTATGTGCATGTAAAGACTTTAAGGAGACCTAAAAAATTGTGCTGATAATTTTTGATATCAACTATTATGGAAATACTACGGAAATTTTTCAGCGTAAGAACTGTTTTTTTTTCAAATTAAAACCGATCGGTTTGGTTTTAAAGAAAATAAATATAAAAAATTTTAATTTTTACATAAGTATTTTTAAAACTTCAACTAGCCTGTAATATATTATGCAAAATCATCTGGGAACACAACGAAGCAGGACAGCTGACGTCATCTCGGTGTTTTTGCTACTTTATTATTAACCCGTATTCATAGGCAGCACTAATTTTAGGAGTTCATTTATTTCTCATGCCGCCACTCTATTTTAACTTACACTTTTATACGAGAGAAGTAATATTTATATAATTAAAAATGTGTTTAAATTAATAAAAATCAAATGAATACTTAAAGATTTTCATATCTATTTTTTCATATGCACTGTATTTTTTTTAAGGTTTATTTTTTTACACGGTTTTCTCGGGAACCTATCTACCGTGTCAGAATTCGAAACAGAACTGGATGCATTGAATTAGATTATTGCTATTGTTTATTAAGAAGGATTTATTTTTTTAAAATTTGAGTGGTTAGGATGCTTGGCTACTGATCTAAGAGACCTGGTTCGAGTCACGGGTACGGCATGGCTGTTTTGTGTCGTTTTTCTGCTGAGGGCGTGCTATCATCTCAAACCTTCTAATATGGCATATAAATTGACAGGCTCCTGTCAGACCTCTGTGGTAAGCAGCTGCTTGAGGGGGGTATTTATTTATTTATTATTAAAAGTTGAGAAACATCTCAACTTTGACTCACCACGAAGTGCACATAACTGTTAATTTTCATTTCTGGGCAAAAACAATAATATTAATCATCAGATTACTCACAAAATCCAAAGTTTTTACCGAAAACGACTTTTCAAAAACCGGAATTTCCAAAGCTTTAACGGTTCGTAAACGCTATAAATGGTTGCTGCCTACGTAAAGCCCTTCCAGTTCGCAGTACATGACTAAAATCTCACTCAAAATATATTAAACAAAAGAATGGTTACTTCCTCTGTGGATCGTACGAGGGTGAGAAAAAACATCCAGTGGGACAACTCAAAAAAGCTTGCAATGCGAAACTCAAAGTATGCAACTTCCAACTTTTACTACGGCTTCAAAATGTTTCGTCATTACTTCTCAGAAACTTTATATAACCATTTTTCTTCTCTGTAGAAAAATAAAAATGAATCTTAGGAACCTGAGATGATCGAAACATAATATAAAAATATACCTAAAATAGAAACGCATAGAACCGGCCACGCCTAGCACCTAATGTCCGACACGCCTTCTCGTGGTGCAGACCGTTAGTACCTTTCAAAACAGATACTCTCGTGGAAGTGAACCGAAAGGGAGGGCTGCCAGATTAGTGTGGCTTACTGATCTGGACAACTATGGCTACTTTTCTTTTTTTTTTTCTACCCTGCTGAGGAGTGGTCAACCACACAGGGTCCTGGTGCTGACCATATAAACCCACTGGACTGGACAGATATATGGCTCTGAGCTTGATTATGGATCCTGATTTTGCTGCACTGGTGGGCTTCTGTGGAGGGAAAATCTTCCACTGTGTTTTCTGTTTGTTTGTGGGTTGACAGCCCCAAGTGAATAGATTCACAGGATATGTTTATCAGCTGGTGGATAATCCTGAGCAGTGGTCATCGCAGGCACCTGAACTGTTTGCTTCTATTGGCATCGTCAAATTCTACATTGGAGGAAGTCTTCCAGTGTAGATGGCTTCAGCCTTTAGTGGTGGGGGAACGGGTCTTTGCCCCATGTCTGCAATTAGGGGGCTGTTTGATATTGTCGGCATTCCCTGTCTCAATAAACATAGTTTCTTTAAACATCCCACTAACCATTTTCTCTCCATAGGTAGTTGGAATGTGAGGACTCTGCATAGAGCTTTTTCTCTTGATGTCCTCACACAAGAATTCCACCATAATAATTTAGATATTCTCGGCCTGCAAAAGACCAGATGGACAGATAAAGGTCAGATTCTTAAAAATAATATTAAATTTCACTTTTTAGGGAGGGACGACAATAAGCATCACCAAAGATCGGGTCTGCTTCTCAGAAGACACGCTAGTGATGCTCTTCTAGGATACGAGTGCATTAATGAAAGGTTTCTTACAGCAAAATTTCAGTCAAGCATTAAAGACTTGAATGTTATCTGCTCCTATGACCCCACTGAGGATGCCGATGAGCATAAGAAGGATAGGTTTTACGGACAACTTCAGGATATTTTGAATTCTGTCAAGAAAGGCGATATTACCTTTGTTCTAGGTGACTTCAATGCCAAAGTTGGTACTGACTCTGACGTTTGGGGAGGAGTAACAGGACCTTTTGGTATTGGTAGCGGCAATGGCAATGGGCAACGTCTCCTACAGGTAAGTAAACTCAATGGATTCAGAATAACTAGCACTTATTACAAACACCGCAACATACATAAGTACACATGGGTTTCACCCGACGGGCTGCATAAGAATATGATTGATTATATATTAATTCACAGCAAATGGGCTAGTTCTGTTAGGAATACCAGGTCATATAGGGGAGCTGAAATTGGATCTGACCATTACCTTGTTAACAGTGTCTTGCAACCTAAACTTAAAAAGTGCTGTGCTAGGGTTAAAAAATTTGCTTTTAATACTGAAGCTCTGAAAGACCCAGTTATAGCCAAAGCTTACCATGATAGGTTACTTAGTCATTATGACAGTCATGGTATGCTTACTACTGAAGTTGAGGAAGAATGGGATCATTTTAAACAGGCTTTTTTGGACACTAACAGTACTCTCTTAGGAAAAAAAGCAGCAGAAGAGACAGAATTATCTGAGTGATAAGGCACTTGAGCGTATTTCGCAAAGAAAGAACTGCAGGAATGTTCTGAATCAATACCCTACTTGTCCTAATAGAAAGCATTACAGATAACCTATTAAACGTGCAAAAGATCAGTTAGCTGTTGATAAGAAAGAATCTTTGGCTTGATGGTTTGGCTGACAAAGCCGAGGAAGCAGTTAGACAGCACAACATCAGAGACCTGTACCAGATATTTAATGTTTTGTGTGGTAGAAAACGGACAAGTATACAGGGACTGATGGATAAACAAGGTAAGGTTATAGAAGGTGAGGATTCTGTCATGGATAGGTGGGCTGAGCATTTCAGTGATGTTCAAACAATGCGGTTAGTTCTACTCCTATAGTTTGTAATGATAATAGATGCATTGGCTTTAATGTTTGCCCTATAACCAGATCTGAAGTTATTTTGGTTGTTTCTAAACTTAAAATCCCCAGGGGTAGATGAAATTACTACAGAAATGCTCAGAGCTGGGAATGTTTCGGTTACCACTTTGATGACTGAAATTCTGAATATCTTTTATGATAAAGGCATGGTTCCTAAGAATTTTACCACAGCTATTGTTATCCCTATTTTCAAAAAAGGTGATCGCAGTTCTTGTGATAACTATAGGGGTATCAGCCTACTCTCTGTTCCAGTTAAAGTTCTTTCCATGATTGTGCTTAATAGAATTAAGAATCTGGTTGACAATCAATTGCCTGATGAACAATGTGGATTCAGAAGTGGTAGGGGATGTGTGGATCAGAGAACTATTCAGAGATTTAGGACTTTGTATATGTAGATACTGAAACTCTCTTTCCTCTTCTTCTCGCGTTTCTTCTTATCACCAGCACGAACGTCTTTTTGCGCCTTTCCTGCTTTTTTCACAGCTTTTCCTGAAGGTTGAGGCGGCATTTTCTCTACAGAAGCTGGAACAAATCCTTGTTTGGAAATTAAAAATCTGAGTACTCGCTCTTGAAATCCCCAAATTGAATATTCTTGTGTTCTGGTTCCCTTTTAAAAAATCCGGACCGATCGTACCGCTGTTTATCGTATCTCTGAGTGAACCGTGTGAGGTAGAATGAACACTCCTGGTAGGATTTTTCTGTGGATAGGAAATGCTTGTTCACCAAAGTCCCAGTCGCATGTAAAATTTAAATAAAAAGTTAATATTTTGACATAAAAGACAGAGTTATTGTCATTGACATGAGAGACAGACGTTGTCAAATTATTGTTTTCTCTGCGAAATAAAAAAAATAAGAAATAGAACTTCGAACCTATGATTTTATTTATACACCTCAGTAGCATACCGATGTAAAATACTTTTACAAGAGTTTCATTTAAATACAGAACAAACTACAACGCCATTACGAAATTACTGTAATATTACTTATGCGTTTAGTATATAACATTGTGGGCTAAGTAAAAAAAAAGAAAAAAAAAGTAGGAATTTTTACATTCTATACATTAAAAAATTACGTCACCGAATACACAATTCGGTAGTGGAATTTTTTTTTATTACCATTGTATAGGTCGTGTGTTTTAAGGAGAGGTTTTTTATCTGTGAAATATCGAGGGATGTAGTAGTGGTGGAAAAGATGTGTTTCATGTAATTTTTGGGGATGTAGAACTTAGGAAAGAAATAGCTCTCTGTAGTATTTAATAATTACTGAGAAGTATCTCTCATAGGGTCAAAAATACTAATTATAATCTGATTTCATTTCCTTTAGAGCCCTGATGAGGAATATAAAATTTTGGTTAGTGCACCTACGAGTGAGATACAGATAGGAAGTATTTATGAGATAGTGTTAGTACAATATCATGTTTTTGAAATAGTTTGATGATGGGCAACTTAATGTGGTGCACTGCCTGAGAAAAAAAATGCACTTCTACTTGCAGAAACAAACTGTCGATCACACACCTGTCGCAGGGCAGTGGCCTTGGCTACACTTCTAAGAGACCTGGGTTTGACCGTAACCGTCGAGACTCAAGGCCATTTCACTGATGACGTCATATGTTCTGACGTCAGCATTCGTGGATCTAACATCTTGACACCCCGTAGCTGCTTGTGTTTTGCTGTAGCTTTTTCTAATGTTGTGTTATCGTCGAAGTGGCGCTTTATTTTTCTGTGATTAAGTTTTTACTTGTGAATCAGTTTTTGAAGAAATGCCTCATCCTTGTTATGTTCCTGGCTGTAGAGGAAACTATGAAAGTTCAAGAAATGTGCGCGTTTACAGTTTTCCCCAAGATGAAGAGTTGTGCAGAAAATGGCTTCTAGCAATAAGAAGAGAAAACTTCACAGTAACAAAATTTAGTAAGGTATGTCAATTTTTTTTTCGTCTTTTTATAATAGCAAGTATTTTTGTGATAAAATTTTGAGATTGCTGAAATCGTAGCAAAATTGCAATATTTGGCAAGAGTATATAAAATGGTTTGAATGATAATTGTGAAGAGTATATTGTGCCATACATTCATATAACTTAACTGCTATACGTTTAGTCACAATTAGTTGTTCATTTATCTTTTTCTATTTGCATCGTGGTTGTTTTTGCTGAGGGAGGGTATTGAATATGAGATTTTTATATAGTTATGTGAAATATAGGTTTAAGAAATGGTGATCACAAAATAACATATATATATATATAAATAGAGTACAGAGCATTAGTCACTAATTAATAGTTTGGATGACCTTGGGAAATATCAGGAATAAACTATGCATCTAGAAACCCATATCTCTTAACTTTTACTTGAAAGTGTCTCAGGTTTGTATAAATCTGATTTTCACATTTTCCTCAGAGTTTTAATGTGTTAGTTAGTTTTAATCATTTTCAAGAGAACAGGTTATATACCATTCATTACTTAATGTTTGAATGTCATAGTCATCAGGTAAAATTTGTGCATTATGAATAAATAATGAATGCCTGTGTATAAAATATAATAAAATAACCCCCTCGAGCAGCTGCTTGCCACAGAGGTCTGACAGGAGCCTGTCAGTTTATATGCCACAGTAGGAGATCTGAGAGGATGGCAGGATCTCAGCAGAAAAACAACACACACAACCATGCCTTACCCAGGGCTCGAACCCAGGTCCCTTAGATCAGTAGCCAAGCGTGCTAACCACTCGGCCATCATTCACATAACAGAATTGTTTATTTACAAAAACCATAGAGTTTGAAAAAGGCAAATTATTATTGCCCACGAAATGTTTTACTGGATCATTATAAGTCAAATGTAAAATATGTCTCAAATTAGGTTTGTGCAAGATATAGAAAATTTCTAGTATTGGTGTTTCATTAAACAGATATCATAAATACTGTAGGAATGAACTAATGCATAATACAAATTCATCATTGCCTTATATTTGTAATTCAAGATATATTTTAATGCGTCCAATATCTTTTGCAATTATTCTACTCACTTGAACAATATAATTCAAGTTTGCATCTCTCGAAACAGAGAAACTTGATTTGTTGACATATTTGGACTTTTGACCATTTACAATAATTTTTACTTTTCTTACTATTTTTATGAAGCATATATAACTAGAATAACACAACAGTGTTGTAAATTAAGCTTAATTGATCAGTAACAATCAGACAAAAAAAACTTTAACATATAAAGCACAACACACTTAATGGTGTCATCTTTCTCTCTAGGTTTGTGAATTACACTTCAAAGAGAGTGATTTTCAAAGATGTTCAAGTGCATTCGATGAGAAAACTGGCAAGACGGTTACTCTGCAATTGAAAGTCCCCAGACTAATTCCTGGTAGACTAATCCAAAACTCCAGTTCCTATAGTAAAATTTTATGTTGTTAATTCTGAGCTTATGGTGAGAGCATAAGAAAAAGATAATGAGCAATCCAAAGTTGGAAAATATGCTTTTCTTCTGAAACATCAGTCATATTTATGTTTTAAATGATCTTTTAAATTGTTTAATAAGGGTTAAAACTCCTGAAAGTAATATTAGACATAGTATTGATTAATGTGTAATATTTTGAAAGTACTTTGCACATCTGATGAAAGTAATAATCATTTAAAATTCATTGAGAACAGTTGATACTATTTGGGTTAAATAAGTGTGGTTCAAGGTATTCATCAGATATGATGATTTTTGCATCACGATTTTAGCATGGCTCCTCATGCATATAATTTTGTTAGAGAGAGTGGAAATATTAGATTACCACATCCTAATACAATTCGACGCATTTGTCTTCGGTTTAATGTCAATCCTGCTGTACAGAAAGTAGATTCAAATTTTTATCATATGTCAGGCAAAAATATTATTTTTTGAGTGATACAGATAAAAAAAGTGATTTTAATGCTTGATGACATTCATCTCAAACAGTATTTGGATTTCAAATGTGATAGCCTTGTTGGTCTGTCATTTGACACACAAAACATGGCAACCAGTGCCCATGGGCCCTATTATTTATAACTAGTTTGCTTTCCAACTCTAAAGATGTAGTTCATATATTACCAGCCAAAGCTATAAATGCCGATATTCTTTACAGTATTATTTAAAAAAATTATCATTGGTTTGGAAGAAATTGTTTTTTTATGATATGTGTGGCAGCTCACAATAATTCTATCAATCGTAAGAGTATGTCATTATGTCTTTCTCCCCCTAAAGTTCAAATTGTATGTCCTCCTCCATCAGATAAATCAACACCTTTATTTTTTTTCTTACTGACCCAGTTCATTTGTTGAAGTGTATCAGATATAACTGGCTAAATCAAAAACATTTTGAAAAATATATGTACTATCCACATTTTGTAAATAATGGATATAGTATTTCATCGTTCAAAATTGCATCCTTATCAACCCTTAAAGAACTGCATAAAATTGAAGCAAACTCATTGTTAAAATATGGATTTAATCTCTCGTATAGAGCCTTGAACCCAAGTAACCTTGAGAGACAAAATGTTAAATTAGTCTTAAATATTTTTAATGATTTTTGTAGTTAATGGACTTTTAGAAATAGGAAAAAAGCACAAATTGTTACATTACCAAGATACATCAGATTTCATTAAGTTCGTTTTAACATGATGGCATATTGTAAATGTAAAATCACCTTTTTAAGGTGAATGCTTGAATAACAAACACCAAATGCCATTAACGTGTTCAGAGTCAGATGAAAATGTCTCATTTCTGAATTCTTTCCTGAATAAATGTACACGTCATTTTTCTGCTGAGGTCCTGCCATCCTCTCAAACCTACTATGGCATATAAACTAACAGGCTCCTGTCAGACCTCTGTGTCAAGCAGCTGCTTGAGGGGGTATTTATTTTACTTTATTGTTGGCTAGATAAATGGGAAGAGATGAGTTGCACAACTGGTATGCTAACGAAAGAAACCCATTCTGCGTTAAGACTTAGTACATGTTCATTGCTTGAAATTGCTTCATATTGTACCTCTGAACTTAAAATATATTTTACCTGCTATATCAAACTGTTCAAACTGATAATTTAGTGAGTCGTTTCGGCCTCTACAGGCAGTTAGCTGGAAGCTAATATAATATAAGTATGTCAATTATTTGAATGTGAAACAAAATTAAGAATGCAGTCACTGTTGAAACTTCCCACTAAGTCAAGTGGTAAAATTAAAATAACCGATTTCAATTTTAAAGATGATTTTAAGGAAATGAATTTTATGTCTATTAGCTTAAAATTTAACATTTCAGTGCTTCCTTCAGATTTGTCTGATTGTGATAACTCTCTTCTTGTAATTGCATATGTAGCAGGTTATTGTGTATTTTCAGTTTTGAAAAGTTTGAAATGTGATCATTGTAAACATTTACTATTACGTGATAAAAAAGTAGAATTGGATGTAAAATTTAAGTATTTACAAATATTTGATAGAGGCATTCCTTTTATTGCTCCAATGAGATAATAATTAATGTTGTATTACTAAATTACATTACTATGAAAAGATTGTGTACTGAATTTAAACAAGAATTTATGGAAATGGCAAATCAAAGAAATGTTACATTAATCACAACCAGTCTTTTATGTGATGCAGAATTACGTGATTATCATACAAGTTGTGAATTTGACCACTGTATTGGAAAAACTCTAGAAATGATTATTTGGTGTTCAACAAATATATTTTTAAAAAAATGATGGTTTGTTAGAGAATTTGGGAAATAAGAAAAAATGTCTTAGTGCCAAAAAAAAGTTGTCTACACTCAATAATAGTATCCACAGAGTTGGACTCCACTGTTGGCTTTGAAATTAATAGAATACCACTGTATATGTTAAATAGAAAACCACTGTTGGCTTTGAAATTAATAGTTTTGTTGGCATGTGGGATTTGAACCATATCTCTCCAGGTACAGGCCACAGTGTTCTAAGACCACTAAACTAATAAGTTCTATTAGTGGAAAAAAGGCAGTCTGTTAGTTTAGTGGTTTTACACCACTGGCTTATATCTGGAAAGATGTATACGTAAATGATTTAATCTTTCTTTACCAGGCTGCATAGAATTATATTTTTAACAATCGAAGATTGATTAGAGACTATTTTCTTTATATTTGGGAGGTTAGTTGAGCGATATATTATCAAATCTTAAGTCATAGATTTACAGGTAGCTTTGTAAACCAAAATGTGTATTGTGCTTGCAGTAAATTGTAGTTTGTAAAGTTTAGATACTACAATTTACTGCATACTGTCTTTTCCTGCTAGTTTTTGAATATGTATTCCATCGAAAGGTTGTATCCATGTCCTATAAATTCAGTCTAATTACTAAGAAAAAGTATTTCAATTAAATCATAACTGCAATTGTTACAGTTAAAGCTATTACAGTATATCATTAATTTGTAGTTTACGTTTGTCAATAAAATTGTTCTGAAGAATTTTTGCGTGTTTTTTTTTCCCTTTTAATATAACACACTAGTTTTCCATAACAATTTATGTCATGATTATATTATCAACGGTATAAAAAGCCATCAATTATTGATAGCATTGATCAGGAAAAATATGTGAAGGAAATGATTTTATTTTTGTTAATATATAACCGAGTAATTATTCGCATTTTACCTTATTTTTTAACATATTGTGTCATTGTAATTATATGTAGAACCGATTATGACGCTCCTGGTAATTTATATATGGTTATATATGTTCAGAGAACGTTAAACGACGATTACTCTGCATTTTCAGTCATCAATTTAGCACAATTACAAAGCAAGATCTATTTTAGTTTCAACGTCTTCTTTATTTTAAAGTTTGCCATAGAAATATTACATTAATGTACATATATACAATATAATCATACTATGTCAATCAATTTTTGAGCACAGTATCAAACAAAAATGCCCACCGACCTTATAAAAAAGTTGCTCGATTTGCGATGGTAGTACTATGTGCGCAGGAAGCACTGTAGATCCACCGGATGTGACATCAATTTAGACTTCAAAGGCCTTGAGTCTCGAAGGTTACGGTTTGACCTGCAGGTTAAGCACAGATGCCGTTAGACCTCTGTGGCAAGCAGCTGCTTGACCCGTTATTATTTACACTAGGGCTTCTCAATGTGGAACGTGAAGTAAAAAAAAAGTTTTTTTTAGTGGTGGTGGGGGGGGGTGTTAAAGGTTCCTAGGTATGTGGAAGACACATTTAAACTGATTTCACATAGAGAACTTGGGTACGTTTAGGGACCTGGGCATAGTGGCAGGCATTCCTTTTCTTAAAGTGCTACTTCCTCGCGACACTTACCTCTGCCGCCGGAGGTCTCTGCGCCGAGTATTCCTCCTGCTCACGTCCCATCTCACGGGGACTCCACGTTACACCCTTTACTCCATTACAAACTAGACAATTGCTCTCTAGTGCTACACGAAAGGCAGAGTGAGAGGCACATATTTAAAAAAAAAACATATTGAGGAAATCAGATATTTCAACAATTTTTTCACATTTAAACATGGAGTTGGGAGTGGGGGTGAAAAAATAGTTTTCAAGTTGCATTTGGTTTCTTCAAGCCCATGATTTCCCTCCTTACTTTTGGTAGGACACAGATTACCATTGACTGCTATTGCTTAGTAATTAAAAAAATGCCTGGCTGAGAAATTTGAAAAAAAAAATTAAATAAAACAGAGGGGGGGGGGGAGACAGAGAGAGATGACACTTTCCAAGTTCCATTGGTTTCTTCCACCTTATGATTTCTTTCCTACCCTTAGGAAACAGATTATCATTCCCAACTATTACTCCCTAATTACAAAATGCCACGCCAGGAAATTCGAAATAAAGGATCGGGGAGGGGGATGACACTTTTTAAGTTCCATTTGGTATCTTTCACCTAATGATTTCTTTGCTACCTTTTGTTTGGACACAGATTACCACTGGCTGCTATTACTTGCTAATTACAAAGTGTCAGGCCAGGAAATTCAAACCAAAAAAAAACCGTTTAGAGGGGGGGGGGGAGTGTTTCTCTATCATACACCCTGTTTTGGAACTTCACATAAAAAATAATTCTTTACCTGTACCTTCTTTACCCTCTCGTTTCAGGAAATATTTGGTGCCTAGAGTAGTTCAAATCACTTCTAATTTCCTCCTAAAAACGACAGTTTTTAGGAGTAAATTAGTTGTGATGATTGTTGTGAATTATTGTTTCTTGCCCCTGCGGAGCAACGCACTCGTCACGCGACCCGCCTCTTCAATATTCCACTGCGTACCCCTTACTTCCTTAACTTAACTTCCTTAACTTCCTTCCTTCCTTTACTTTCAAACACGCACCATCCATATTCACGCCAACAACCCATCCAAATCACAAATCACATAAATATCACAACACCTTGAAAAATAAGAAAACGTTGGCAACATATTACTGCGTAATAAATTAAAAAACATCTCCAATTCTTTACAATACATTTTAAACTACACTACTGTACACTATTCATCCCACAAAATCATATTAACTGGAACATTTACACCAAATACACCTCAATACTAGAAATATCAAATACCCTACATACCTGCGCGAAAAAATAGATAAAAAAGTACAACATCATACTTAAAAAAAAGAAACCAATCCTGCTATTCTTAAATAGTTTTTCTCCAAACCTCAATTAGAAATTTAAAAAACACAGCTCAAAAGAAACTGGATAAATTACACAGATTGAATTATTTTTAAACCTAACAGCAAAGGAAATTAAAATAAGATTCAACAATAAACTATATTTAAGTGAGCTACATAACTCAGAACTTACGATAATTTCCTTTCTGCGAAACTGCACTTTACATTATCAGATTTAAACATTAGTCCAACATGGAAATTTTTTCTCACCAAATATCTAGACTTGATTAATAATTTCACCGTCTAATACAGAAAATAATTCACATCAGATCTACATATCATGAAATTCGAATCTTATAAGAAATTTCTCTCATATCAACTGCATCTTAGACCAAAAGCATGTTCATATTTTCAATAATACTACACCTACATTGCTATTTTGACGAAACAATTTCATGTACTTCCGCTTATCGTTATAAACTTTATGCGATATAATTGTTGGAAATTCTCGTATTTCCCGCGACGCGAAGAACAATAAGAAGAGGTTGCGGAGTGTAAAAAATAGATTTGGTATTTTCAGACGTATACCTGATTTGAAATTCATATATTGCGATAACAGACGTTATATAGCCAATGCTTAGTCACAGTGAGGTAATTATCAGAGTTTATAATTCAAATAAGAAACGGGAATAAACGTGTGAAGATCGCGCAAGGGGGGGGGGATTAAATTTTAATGAAGCAAAGAGTGGATATCACTTTTACCAAAGGCAGAAGTTTATAAAAAAAACCCGTGAAGACGTATTTATGAAAAGGCATTAGGTTAAGTCAACGATTTAGCATTCAAACTATGAGATATATTATAAAATGTTTTCAACAGGATTCTGAATAGAAAGTAGTTGATTATGAAATAATACAAACTCTGAAGATTGGATATTACACTATGAATTTTAAAATTATTTTTTATATTTAAATTATTCATTGTTAATAATTTATTTTGAAATTTTGAGAGGTTTCATAATTAGTAGGTTAAATCCGGTCTTAGGGTATTAATTCAACGTTAAATGATACTGGGCTCTCCTTCTCGAGGTTTTCCTAAATGCAATTAAAATTCGAGTTTTGAATTTCGAAAAAAGTTGACATTTGGTGTTGTTTCACCTCTGAGCGGCACTTTGCTGCACACCATCGGTTAAATAGTTAGGTCACAAGGACCTAGAAGACCCAGATACCGTTCGAGGAGGAGACCCAATGGAACAACCATTGGGATATAGAAGGTAGCCTCCCGTCAAGGCCATCCAGAGTGCTCTTTAAAGTGCGCAGGGTACGGCTCACCATTTAATGGACGACGGTCTTTCCACCAAGGACGGCGGTCTTTCCAAAACTAACAGCAAAAGCCAGTAATTTAGCAAGAACAGAAAGAAATATTTTATTCAAAGTCTAACAGTTAGTTGCTGTTCTATAAGATTCTAATACATTGTAAAATTAGAATTCATTCTTTTTCAAGATTTGGAAAAGTTAAAGAACTTACTACTGGTAATTTATTAAACATTAATTTTTTTGTAATATTTTCTAGTTTGATAAAGTCTGATCTATTAATTATTTTCTTAGACATGTTGCTCAGTTGGAAGTTTTTTTTAATTCGTTTTAAAATGCAATGGTTTATAGGCAGGTGTTCCTATATTAAGTTTATAAATTCTGCTTAGAAATAAATTTTTGAATAAAATAAATTTCATATAAAAGGAAAAACGTGATTATCTTTTATATGGCGACCTGAGTGATAACGTATTGATTGGTTATATCGAATTCAATTTTAATGATTTTATTTGTGACTAAAACGAAAAACGTTCATTTATTGTAAATTAGTGGCGTTTCTGGCAACCACGTCAGCACTGCGTTTTTTTCTCGTAATGGTCTATTAGTCATTACCGAAAATTACCCAAATGAGTATTAATACATGGTAGAATACACGAATAGTTTTTTACATTATTTTTTGAGTAACTAGGTAATGGAATTTTCAATTCGTACGTGAAAATTCTGTGTTGTTCACTGTACATGAGAGTGTCTACCGAAACCAACCAATCACAGTTTTTTGACGCGAAAGTTTTCTCGGTGGTCCGATCGAAACGTGCAACAACTTTCCCGAAAAACAGTTTGTGCCATTTCACATCAGTTCTACGGAGTGCGATTTTGACCATCAATCAAGGTGGTTGTGTGTTTTTCCGCTCTTGGATTTTTTTTCAGTCTGAAGTGTTGAAGTAAGTCTTTTTTTTTAATTCTGTGCTTTTTTTTTTCTTACTCATTTAAGTTCAAGTAGAACGTCAGATTTTGTCGATATGACGAACGGAACTAAGAAAAAGAAAGAGAAAGATTCTTTGCCGGTGAGCACAAGAATTAGAGTAAAGAGAAACAAGAAGTTTTGCCAATTGACACCCAAGCAAAAGGACATAAATCGATTTTCTCTTCTTTCTGAAGACCTTAAAATTTCTAGTGAGTCAGAGAGCTCACCAACGAAATCAGAAGATCCTAATGAGAATGAAAATAAGATAATGCCTAATAACTTGATAACACAAACTGATACAAATACTTTCCTGAAGCAAAATATCAACTTTTCTCCGAAACCAAATGACAACAGCACGAAGGATGAACAAAACGTGATTAAGGATATCCACATAAAGATCAGCCTACACAAGAAGAAAATGATAAAATTATTAAGAATTTCACAGTTATCACAACCTTAGACATTGAGAACTTTAAAATTCCTGAACCAATAAATGAAACTAATCAAAAATCAGAAGATCTTTCACTAGTAATTACCGCCATTGAAGGAGACTTAAGTGACATCGATCTTGGCAAGATTACGTCATTCTTCTTCAGACTTACCGGAGAACATCTGATTGGTAAGTTTATCTCACTGGGTCGACTCCTAATTTTTCCGAACAACAAAACTCAACATGATAAAATATTAAAATTATCTGAAATATTAAATATGAAAATCAAAGTTGAATACCCTAAATTTATGAACTCGATTCTTGGTACTATCATTGGAATTTCTCCCGATTACGGTGACGATGAATTACTTGAAATCTTGGAAGAGCAGGGAGTAATTAGTTTACGCAGAATGATGCATTATGATAAGAATTTTAACCAAAGAGAAAATAAGGTTACTCCAACTCACAAAGTCGTCTTGGAATTTGAAGGTAAAATACTCCCTCCTCACATAGTTATTGGTTTTAGAAGGCACTCCGTAAAAAAGTACTATCTACCACCAAATCTTTGCCTTCATTGTTGGGTCTTTGGGCACACAGTGGCGGTCTGTAGAGGGAAGCAGAAATGTAAAAGGTGCAGTGGTTTACATAATCACAGACAATGCAGAGCAACTGATTTTAAATGCCCAAACTGTAACGGCGCCCATCCTGCCACTTGGTCTGGCTGCAAAGCCAGATCAATAGCTTGCAAGGCAAGGGAGTATCAGATCGATTTAAACTTAAACTGGACTCAGGCTCATATCAAAGCAAAGTTATTTTTTGAAAATGGATCAAATCTTCATAATCCCGTTTGGTCTAATTCACATCTGGACAATTCAAGACCAAGACTAACTGAACCTAACATAATTCAAACAAACAATCAAGAGGACATAACCGAAAACTATAATACCATCTCAAATACTCAAAATGTGGACATGGAACACCTTGCCATTCCATCAACTTCAGAAACCATGCCTCATCCAACAGCAAATTATAATTATCATTTAAATCAAAATGCTCAGAACTATGCACAAATTGTCAAAAAGAATATTACAGGTGCAAAAAACTCTAACAATTCAAATCAACTTCATAATGCTAATACGAACTTAAATGCTCCGAAATCTCAAAGTGCTCCAATGAGTGAACAAGCTGGTGCAATGCCAAAAGCTCTTATCATGATTTACTTATTAAATTGCTGGATTTAATATTGCCTAGCAGTCCAGAACTGTCTCTTATCAAAGATATTCTTCTATCATTAATGAATTCTGTTTCATGGGAAAAACCAACCTACTAGTTCAATGGAACTGCAGAAGTATACAAAATAAATCTCACCATTTTAGACACCTGTTATCATCCAAAAACATCAAAATTGCATGTATTCAGGAAACAGACAGAGGTAAGCTCCCCAAAATTAACAATTATGTTTTATATTCCCAGAAAAATTCCCCTAGTACCAAAGGTATAGCAACTTATATCCACAAATCATTACCCCAAAGGCAAATTAATTTAAATATAATTTCTGAGAAATTAGAAGTTCTAATTATACAAACTAGAATTTTCAATAAATTAACTTATATTATAAATATATATAATGCTTGTTATATGGTTACATATGCCCAATACTCTGAGGTCTTAAGCAATCTTGAGGGAGAATTTATAATCTGCGGTGACTTTAATACACACAATTCATTATGGTTTTCATATAAAAATGATAGTAAAAGCAAACATCTCATAAAATTCATAGAACACAATAAACTAATTATATTAAACCAAAAATATTGTACTCACATTAACAGATATAATAACTTGTCCATCATTGATTTAACTTTATGTTCTGAATCCATTGCACAAAAAATACAATGGTCAATCTCACCAGACAGTCTTGAAAGTGACCACTATCCTATCTTTTTAACTGTTAATAAATTACCACAATCTAAACCAACATCTACTATCATAAATTGGAAAAAATTTAAAGAAGATACCACTAATTACTTAGATAATGAAACTGGCTATTATAATTTTTTTAATTATCTGGAAAATAAAAAGAATGAAAACTCACATAAAATCACTAAATTAATACCTAATAATAATATTCACAATATTTTTATCAATAAGCTTATAGCAATCAGAAGAAAAGCTGAAAGAAATATGAAAAATAAAAGAACATTTCTGGCATGTGAAAATTACAAAAGACTTGAAAAGGCAATCTCAAAAAAATAAATAATCTACAGAAAAACAACTGGACTATATTCACAGAAAAAATTTCCCCTCAATCAACAACATCTAATCTATGGAAAATTTTTAAGAGCTTAAATAATGAAACCAATCCATCAGACCCCTTACAATCATATGCACTAAAATTTAATAAATCCCTAAAAGAAACCTCAGAAGACCTAGCACAAAATTTTATTGACTCCACTTTTATCCCAAGTAACAACTTAGACATAAGACTTTCTAATTCAAACATTGTACACAAAACATTCGAATGTCAGAAAACAAAATTTTTAAACCTTCCTTTCTCATTTTTTGAATTAAAATGTGCCATTAATGTTTTAAAATCTAAAACTTCCGCAGGACCTGATAAAATTACAATTATTAAAAAACCTCCCCTCAAATTGCTTGAGAAATCTTCTGGACATATTTAATGATATATGGAATAAAAGAACTTATCCTTCTGTCTGGTTCCATAATTATATGATATTTATTAAAAAAGCAAATAAACCATCAGATTCACTTAAATCTTACAGACCTATATGTCTAAGCTCTAACATTTTAAAACTATTTGAAAGGATGATAGCATTCAGACTAAATTGGTACATTGAAAACAATAATATTCTTAGCTTTAATTTTTATGGATTCAGACCGGGAAAATCAACTAAAGATTTGCTTCTAAACCTTATTTCTGATGCAGAATTTTCATTAAAAAACAAATTTTACATGGTTGCAGTTATCATAGACATTGAAAAAGCCTTCGACTCTATTTCTTTAAACATTTTACTTTCAAAATTAAGAGAAATTAAATTATGTGGAAATTTATATCATTTCTTATTTCACCTTATAAAAAATAAGACATTTCAAGTTAAATTAAACAAGATTATTTCTGATAATTATAAATTTCAAAATGGCATTACCCAAGGAGATATATTATCTCCCACTTTATTTAATTTATATTTAAAAGACCTCGACAAAATATTTGATAATGAAATTAACTTTGGCACATATGCAGATGATATTATCTTCTGGACTATAGACACAAATATAGATCTTATTCAAAAAAGACTACAATACACACTCGATAAATTAAACTGCTTTTTAAAGAATTTAAATTTAAAAATCTCAACTGACAAAACTAATATTTTATATTTTTACCATAAAAGATTACCACAAGAATTCAACCTCAAAATTAATAAAAAATCAATTAACATTGTCAATAACATAAAATTTCTTGGCTTAACTTTAGACTCAAAATTATCATGGGACCTATATATTAAAGCTGCTAGAGAGAAAGCTTCAAAATTATTTAACTTCCTAAGATATCTTGGGAATTCAAAATGGGGTTGCTCACAAAAAATATTAATTTTAATATACAAAGCAATCATTTTGCCTAAATCTTTTTATGGTATTGAACTCATTAACAACATATCTAAAACTAAATTAAAACTTCTAGAAAGCACCCAATCAAAAATTTTAAAATATTGCTTAGGAATTTTTCAAAGTTCATTCAATCTTGATGCCTATGCAGAAACAGCAATTCCACCTTTGGCAATGCATAAAAAATATCTACTATCTAACTTAATATTTAGAATAATTTCCAAAAATAGAACTCATACAATTATTGAAAAAATCATTAATAATTTCCAAGACATCACCTTAAATGAATTTCATGAGAAAAATGTAAGCTTAAATTTATTAAATAATCAAATTAGAGGTAGCCTCTTTCCCAACTTTCCATTCTGGATATCTATAAATCCTATAATTACAAAAAATATTCTAGGTATAGATGCAAAAAGAACATATGATAATTCTAGCTTAAAAATCTTAGCAGAAACATACCTGTATAATAAATATCAAAATTTTATACACATTTATACAGATGGCTCAGTAGATCATGAAGGTGGTTCATCCTCTGGAGCGTACTTCTGTCCTTCTGAAAACTATTCATTCAAATTTAAATTTAACACTTTAACGCCTGTTATCATAACTGAAATTACAGCAATTATATTAGCAATAGACTGGGCAAAAAAATACAATAATTGTAAAATAGTAATCTTAACGGACAGTAAATCTTCCTTAGAAATACTACTAAATAATCCCATAAATTCAAATTTTCCAATATATTTAAATGACCTTTACATTTTATTATTTGATCACTTAAAATTAAATAACATTATCTATCTACAATGGGTACCTGCCCATTGTGGAATCCCTCATAATGAATATGTAGATACATTGGCAAAAGAAGCTAAATCTCTAACAAATACTATTACTACACCTTTCATGTTTAACATATTTAAATCAAACAATTTAATCAATAGACAAAAAGAACTTCAAGAATGGTACACTAATAATGCTTCACATACACATAGATTCAAAATTTCACCTCTAATCTCTGAATTTAAAAACTACGGATTAAAAAAGAATGAAATTAAAAAAATTGACTCTCCCAATTGTAACTTCTGCAGTTCTATTCAGAATGTTGAACATATTCTTTTTGAATGTAACAAATTTAATACAGAAAGAAAAGAATTCTATGAAAAGCTCCAAAAAATAAATATTACACAATTAAATCTAAAAAATATTTTGGAACCTTCCAACCTTAAACTTAAATTTATTTCTTATTCTATTTTAATCTCATACCTTAAAAAAATAAATTTCTTAAATGTTCTTTGATTAAAATTTAATATATCTCAAATCTAATCAAAAAATGTTTCTGAATGAGTCTGCGAGGGACCTGATTCCTCGTGGGAATATTCATGTTGTTGATTTGTCTCACTCACTCACATCAGTTCTACGGGGGGATTCTGCTTCGGGCAGCCGTTGTGAAAGGTTGTGGCGCTGCTTTTGCTCGCTTCAATCTCCTGAAATATCTTTTTTTGGTGCCTTCCGCTAATAGACTTTGATGAGTCTTCAAATTTACTTTGATGTTCCTCTCTTCTTGCTCGTTTGAAATTAAATATGACGAATAACAGCAGCAATAGAAGAAAGAAAAACTCGCCGTCGAATGCTAACATTAAAGTTAAACGTAATAAACTTTACAAGAGCTCCTCTAGACATAAGGAAAGCAAGCCTGAAAACTCTTTTGCCGTTTTAGAAGACGATCTAAAGCTTACCTCAGAATCGGACATTTTACAATCTAAAAGTTCAGCATCTGAACTTTCACCGTCTCACAATACAAATCTTTCTCAACTGGATGTGATCTGTGAAAACAACGGTCAAGTCATCGCTTCTATGGATACTAACATAAAGGTACCTGACTCTTTTACTTTGTCTTCAGAGAATCCGTACATGACGTCACATCTGATAAGTTCGAACACTAATGATATGTTGTCAAAAACTGATATTTCTTCAAATTCTGTAAATGTAACCAATTTGTCACAGGAACTAAATTCTAACAAATTGTCTGCCGCGCTAACTGAGAATGCTAAGGAGAATAATAACTTAGCTCTCGTTCTGATTGGCATAAACGAAAATCTCAGAGCCATTGACACAAAAAAACTTACCGATTTCTTTTTTAAGTTACTTGGTGAGCACATCGAAGGTAAGTTTATCTCTAATGGGAAACTTTTACTGCAACTCAGGACTCCAGAACAATTTGATAAAGTATTTCAACTGAAAAAAATTCTTTCTGTATCAGTACTAGTAGAACTCCCCAAATTCCGCAAAACTATTTTGGGAACTATCGCTGGAGTCGCAAATAACTTGGATAATGACTACATCATTGATTTGTTAGCTGATCAATCAGTTGTGAATGCCAGGCGAATGCTTCATTACGAACAAGACTGTAAAAATAGAAATGAAACTTATTGCTATCCCACTAACAAAGTTATTCTTGAATTTGAATTAGATAAGCTACCTTCACATATTTACCTAGGTTTTAATCGACATAATGTACGTAATTACATTATTCCACCTAGCTTATGCCTGAAATGTCTTTTTGGCCATCTTGTTTCCAGATGCAATGGAATACAAAAATGTAAACGATGCAGTGGGCATCATCACTACAAGAACTGCAGAGCTAAATTTTACAAATGTCCTAATTGTGGAGGACCACATCCGGCTACATGGTCTGGTTGTGAAACTAAATTAATAGCCTGTAAGGCTAAAGCCATTCAACTTTCCAGTAACTTAAACTGGGGCCAATCTTTCGCTTTGGCCAAAGCTGAATTTGACAACAAAAAAGGATTGGCTTCTGCTTCGGACATTACTTTTCCCAAACAAACAAGTGACATCGAGACTGAACACAAATAAATAGATGAGAACTTTCCTGAGATTCCTTCTTCCTCTTCTAACATAAAGACATCTCAAACTGCTAAAAATGAAACTGTTCAACAGCAGTCTTTCGCCGATAAAGTCAAAAAAAATGTGACGGGTTCAAAGAAATCTTCTGCACAACCAAACAAAAAAGATGTTGAATGTACTGCAGAGAAAGCTTTTATTCCAAAAGAAGGAATTTCCTTTAATCTCAACTCTAAAGGGCAAATCATCAGCCTAATTTTAAAACTCATCGAGATGATTCTTCCCAACACCCCTGAGCTTAATGTGATAAATGATATACTCCTTTCTTGCCTTAACACCGGTGGATGGCAGAACAAGCCCTAATTTTACAATGGAACATAAGAGGTCTCTTATCTAAATTGCATTTTATCAAACATTTAGTTAAGGTACGTAATATTGTCATACTATGTCTTCAAGAAATTCAAACCAACCAAATTCCCAGATTGAGTGGATATGTCTCTTATGTACATAGATTATCAACAACCTCAAGAGGTGTCATAACATACATTAAAAAAGACTTTCCGCAAAGACTTATAAAAACTCCTGAAATAGAACAACAAATTGAATGGGTGGTTATACAAACTATTATAAATAATAATACTGTAAATATTATAAACTTCTACAATCCTGGAATTTATTTATCATATAATACTTATAATAATATTTTTAAAAACTTGGTGGGTGAGAAAATTTTTTGTGGAGACTTTAATGCCCACAATAGTATATGGTACTCATACAAAACTAATGACATTGGTAAACAATTATTTTTATTTATTGAGAAAAATGATCTTATTATCTTAAATGAAAAAACTAAAACCCATATCACAAAACAAAATCATCAATCAGTTATTGATCTGACTCTTGTTACTAATAAAATTATACCACATTTAAACTGGACCATACACAATGAAAACTTTAACAGTGATCATCTTCCTATATTCTTATATATTAATTTGTTTAAAAATCAACTTCAAAAACTTATTAAATTAACAGATTGGCCTAAATTTTAAAACAATCTAGATAAAAAAAATATTGATATTAATTCTTTATCTTATGAATCATTGACTAAAGAATTTTCTACTAGTCAAGAAGAATGCACTAAGCAAATCAATAAAAAAATTCCCCAAAATCATATTCATTCAATTTTTATTAATAAACTAATAGCAATAAGACGCAGAGCTGAGAGAACAGCACATCGCACTGGATCTTTCAGAGACTACCTAAATTTTAAACGTATTGCTGCCTCAATTAATAAAAAAATAAAACAACTTGAAAAATTCAATTGGAATTTTTTTTTAAATAAACTTTCTTCTAACTCCACAACCAGCAATATATGGAGAATTTTCAAAACATTAAATTCAGACATTACTCCATCCAATCCTACTGCCTCACTAAATATAAAAAATAACTGTTCCACTAATGAAACTGCTAATTTATTTGCTAAATATTTTATTAATCACTCAAAAAAAATGAATAAAAAACTTGATAAATCTTATTCTCTTAATAATATAACTCACTTTTATTATCAAAATGATTACACAAAATATTTAAATTTACCGTTTAATATCAATGAGTTAAAATTTGCTATTAAAGCATTGAAAAAAAATACCAGCCCAGGCCCAGACGGTATTAATAACAAAATGTTTCTAAATTTATCTGAACAGTGGCTAAAACACATTTTATATATTTTTAATAATTTTTGGAAAACAAATACTTATCCTAAATCATGGTTCGAAAATTTTATGATATTTATCAAAAAAAAATACATCTTTACCAGATGAAGAATTATCTTCATATCGACCTATCTGCCTTTCATCTAATTTTTTAAAACTCTTCGAACGTATAATTAATAACAGATTAATCTGGTACTTTGAAAACAATAAATTATTTAATCAAAATTTATATGGTTACAGGTATGGCAGATCTACAAAAGATCTGATATTGAACTTTATTTCTGATATAGAACAAGCCTTTAATCTCAAACAATACTTAATTGCAGTAACTCTTGATCTTAAAGGAGTTTTTGATTCTATCTCACATAGCGCACTATTGCATAAAATCCGCAAATTTAAAATTCAAGGTCAAATGTACAGATTTCTATACCAAATTATTACTAACAAAAACTTTAGAGTTAAAATTAAAAATTCTTATTCAAAAGAACATCATTTTCAAAATGGCATTGTTCAAGGTGATATTTTATCACCTTTTCTTTTCAACTTATATATTAACGATATCTCTGACATCTTCAAAGATAAAGATATTAAATATAGCTTATATGCAGATGATATCATAATTTGGTGCTCAGGTACAAATCTTGATGTAATCAAAACTAAACTTCAAAATCAACTTGATTTAATTTCAAAATATTGTCTTGAATGGAATCTAACGATCTCAGAAAAAAAATCATTCATCATTCCTTTTTTCCGCCATAAAAAATCTAATCCAAATTTTTTTAATCTAAAAATAAATAAAAGCGATCTCAAACAGGTATATACTCTAAAATTCTTGGGAATCACTTTTGACAGTAAACTACTTTGGAATGCACATATTGATCAAGCAATTCTAACAGCAAATAAACTTTATAACTGTCTTAAATATTTAGGTAACTCCAAATGGGGTTGTTCTAATAAAAATTTACTATTAGTCTATAATTCCATCTTTCTTCCAAAATTTGCATACGGACTAGAATTTCTTGGAAATTCAGCAAAATTCCGACTCATCCAATTGAAAAGAGCCCAAACCAAATCTCTCAGATTCTGTCTTGGACTCCCGAAAGGAAGCTGTAACACTGATTTATATGCTGAAACAAGCATTCCCCCATTATTCATTAAACAAAAATATTTACTTTCAAACTTAATTTTTAGAATAATTCTCAAAAATAAATTTCATCCTATAATTGATAAGCTAATAAATAACTTTAATGATTCGATTATTTCTAAATTTCCAGAAAAAAATAAACTATTGGAAATTCTAGCTAATAACTTATGTGGTGATCACTACCCTTCTATTCCTTACTGGACAACATCTTTTCCGCCAATGTTTGATAAAATTCCAGGTTTAATAAAAAATCATATGACTCCACAATTATAAAAGAACTTTCCTTACTACACATTAATTATCAATTTAATAATTATATCAAAATTTATACAGATGGGTCTTCCAACCCAAACACTAAAAGTTATTCTGGTGCTATTTTTTGCCCAGAATTTAATTTCTCTTCAAAATTTAAATTTAATACTTCCTTTTTGAACATAGCTACTGAACTTTACTCCATTATAGAAGCCACAAAATGGGCCACAAAATTTTACAATTCTAAAATAGTTATTTTTACAGATTGCAAATCTGCACTTTTTAGCCTTTTCCAAAATCCCCTTAAAACTAACTTTAATGTATTCACAAATAATCTTTTATTTCATACTTTTAAACATTTATCACATAACAATATCTTAATAATTCAATGGATACCTGCCCATGTGGGCATTCCTGATAATGAAACTGTAGATAGGATGGCTAAAGAAGCTTTAAATCACAACTCACATATTCCAACCCCATCATTTATTTATCAAATCAAATTAACAAATAAAAAATTACTAATAGAAGAATTGCAATCTTGGTATAATAATAATAGATCTCAATCCCACCGCTATAAAATTAATCAAAAAATTCAAAAATTCCATGACTTTAATTTGAAAAAAAACGAAATAAATGCCATTCTTCGAATTAAAACCAATACAGCACTAACTAACTATAGACTCTTTCAGTATAAAATTATTGATTCTCCTAATTGTCCAAACTGCAATACTTTTCACACATTAGAACATATTATTTTCAATTGCAAAAGTTATGATTATGAAAGAAGACAATATTCCTCAAAACTTTCAAAACTTAATATTTTGTCTTATGACTTTCAAAGTATTTTATTTTCTTCAAACTCAAAGCTAATACCTGTTCTGTATAACTATCTCATTCAATTTCTGAAGAACTCTAAAATTCTTGATATTTTATAAAAAAAATTACAAATACTATACCATCTATTTAACTTAATTCAGATTCAAAAAGCCTCTGAATGAGTTTGCTTTTATAAAGCAAGAATATTCAATTTATGTTATGTGTTCTACTACTACTACATCAGTTCTACTTTGAAGGAGAGTTATTCAATTGAATTCAAATCAGCTTTATCTTAGTAGTGAACGTTATGTCTGGCAGAGGAAAAGGCGGCAAAGGTTTGGGAAAAGGTGGTGCTAAACGGCACAGAACAGTTTTACGTGATAATATCCAAGGTATCACGGAGCCTGCTATCCGGCGTTTGGCTAGGCGAGGTGGTGTGAAGAGAATTTCATGGATGTTGTGTATGCTCTAAAACGACAAGGACGCACCCTGTACGGATTTGGAGGCTAGAGAAAAATAAAGCAAAAAAAAAAAGAAACCAAAAAGCCCTTTTCAGGGCTAATAAATAGTGTCTAAAGGATTATCCATCGTATTTGTATTAGCAAATTTATCATTTTATACGTGAACTCCTAAAGGTAAACCAAGTAGGCTATTTAAATATTTTCTCCAACCGCACAGGTCACTGCCAAGAATAATGGTTAGTTTCGTTATAGCAACGTATTCAGCGTGTTAAACTATGCTCTTAATTGGTTACACTGTGATAAACAAAAAATCTTTTCATAAAACTATTACATATCGCGTTTTATAAATTGCCACAATACGGTTCTTTCAACCTATGGAAAGCTACCGATTGTTCATTAATTTATAATTTATTATGAATAATAAAGGTTTAGCGATGTTTTCTCGTACATTTTTTTAGGATTTAAAATTAGTGTCGAAATTTACGTGTAATAAAATTGTAATGAAATTAAGTAAGCTTAATGTTTGGTTTATAATAGTGTAGAAATGGGTATAAAATGAAAATGGTATTGGTTTATAATACTGTAGAAATGGGGGGGGGGGGAATAATCTATCATTTTAGTTGAATGTTATATAGGCTTTAAATTTGAATAATTTAGAATATTAAAGATTGTAAATTTGTTAATACCAAGTGAATCTAATTCTTTTAACTTCAACTTCACATGTATGCAACCAGTCAAATGTAAATGCTACTGTGACTTGTGAAAAATTTCTTGACTATATCTGAAAGTTACAGTTAAATATTTTAATGTAGAATGTTTTAAGGGATAGAAGTGTGTGTGTGTTTTTCTAAGTTGCTAATGACAGGATATGGAATTGTGATTAGTAATGGCAATGTTAAGATAATTATGAGATTGGAAGATACGAAAATATGCACTAATTGGGTGTCATTTGATTAGGCTCCATAGAAATGAAAATATAATGAAACCTATGGGGGAAAAATTGAAGTTGCAGGTTCAATTTTATATTGCCTCTAGCGAATATTAGATTTCCCACCCCCATTAAACCATATTTCAAAAACGAGGTAGAGTTGGTAAAAAATAATCAAATGTATTAGAGGGACTTATTCCAGGTAACTAGGTATTTCTTAACTGTAGAAATGAAGGTATATGTGGAAAATCATGTTGTGATTAAAAAAAAATAATTGTAGTTACACAGTGGTATATATTTCATTGATAAAGAAACGTTACGCATCGTAAAACTTAACAGCTCACTGAGACATCCGATTCTGGATTACTCAAAGCTCCAATCAAAAAATAGGAATATTTGTAAGATGTGATAAAGAGTGATGAAGGGTTGCGAGAATAAAATAATTGTTGGAATGCAGTTAATCTTTAAAATTTAATATTTTTTTCCCCATAATTCAGCTTATTGAAGAAATTGTTCACCTAGAACGAAAACGTTTTTCCTTATATTTAAATTTGAATAATTTAGAATATTAAAGTATTGTAAATTTGTTAATACCAAGTGAATCTAATTCTTTAAAAAAAGTTTGACGTGCCAAAGCATATTTTGGACAGTTTAATATTACATGATTAATAGTTTCCAGATCATCACAAACAGTGCAATTTGGAGTCGCAATCTTATTAATTGAATATAAGTAGTTATTAAGTGTGGTAGCTCCTTTTCTTAGTTTAAAAATGTTTTTATTAATAACGATCTAGGTAAATGAAAATTGCAGATAAATTAAATGTTAGAAGAAAGGCCATACCTAAAATTATTATTTAAATTACCATTAATTCTAAAATGGTGGCTTTAATGTTGGCCCTATAACACAATCTGAAGTTATTTTGGCTGTTTCTAAACTTAAACTACATAAATCCCCAAGGGTAGATGAAATTACCGCGGAAATGCTTAGAGCAGGGAATGTTTTGGTTACCACTTGGATGACTGAAATTCTGAATATCTTTTATGATAAAGGCATTGTTCCTAAGGATTTTACCAGAGCTATTATTATTCCTATTTACAAAAAAGGTGATCGCAGTTCTTGTGATAACTATAGGGGTATCAGCCTACTCTCTGTTCCAGGTAAAGTTCTTTCCATGATTGTGCTTAATAGAATTAAGAATCTGGTTGACAGTCAATTGTGATGAGTAATGTGGATTCAGAAGTGGTAGGGGATGTGTGGATCAGATATTTTCACTTAGGCAAATTTTTGAGAAATGTTTAGAGTTTCAGAAACCTTTGGTTGCCAGCTTTGTTGATTTCAAAAAGGCTTTCGACTCTGTTGATCGTCAGAATTTGTGGTTGATTGTGAGATCATATGGTATACCTGACAAGTTAGTTAACATAATGAATGCTCTCTATAATAACACTGAGTCGTGTGTGAGAGTTGGTAAGGCTTGTAGCAATTGGTTTAGCATTACTTCTGGTGTTCGACAAGGGTGCATATTTTCTCCTTTTCTCTTTAGCTTGGTTATTGATTATGTTATGCGAAATTCACTTCAAGGGAAAGATTTTGGCCTTAAATGGACTGGAGATACGAAAATTTCTGATTTAGATTATGCTGTTGATTTAGCCCTTTTGGCAAATGATGTTGATGAGATGAACTCTTTCATTCGAGCTGTTGATGAGACTGGTAGTAGGTTTGGTTATAAACAGAGAGAAAACTAAAGTGATGAAAATTGGTCAGGCAGGCTGTGATTCAGTTAATCTGAATGGTTGCAGTCTTGAGCAGTTTAATTATCTTGGGAGGTATGTAACAGATGATGGTGATGTGCAGCATGAGATTAACAGACGAATAGGGATTGCTGCCGGGACTTTTAAGAATCTATGGAGAGTCTATGGAGAGTGGAGAGAATCTATGGAGAGTGTGGAGAAATAGGCTTATACACCTAAAGACTAAAATTAGACTGTATAATAGTTTTAATTCTTTCTAGGTTTAATTATGGTGGTGAAACTAGGTTTAATTATTTTCTAGTAGGTATCTAATTATCTAGGTTTAATTATGGTATGACTGTATTCCCTATGTCCTTCTCTAAACCACCATTCTGCTGCTCGAAAAATTATCAGGTGAATCAAGTTTAATAATATTCATAAAGTGTTTGTGGTTCGTTTATAAATTCCTTCAGGTAAGTAACTTTGTAGTGAATAATTAATTTACAGTAGAAGTAATCTAATTTTCCACTTTTTAGCATGAGAGTTATGAAATTTCAACCATTATTCTGATTATGGGATATAAATTTTATAGTTAAACGCTATTTGTCGCTGTCGACCACTAACGACCCCTTTCATTTCGGCTCGGATTTTGTAAAGCTCGCTCAGTAGAACTAATGGTTGTCCGAGGAAAAAAAATTCTTTGCTTAATTTTTGATTTCTTCATTTTGCTATTTGTCGTTACAGTATGCGTAGAAATATTTCTATATCGTAAACGATCAAACGGCAGTTCTTTTATGTACAGGCTTTCAGATCTATTTGCCCATTATCGTGGACGAAGTTGGAAACCAACGTTTGATAATCGCAACAGATATATCGAGCTGATAGGGTGACGTGACGAGCCCAAGAAATGTCAACTGGGCGATAAAAATATGGAAACGTATTGTTCAGAGCTAAGAAGAAGGTAATGTACAGTACAGCGAAATGTGTAATAGAAGCCTTAGATTAAACCATAGGGTTGTCCTTTGGGAACACAGGAAAAAGCGTTCTTTACCCCTAAGGACAAAGTTGCCTATGACATACGAAAGAGATTCACACCTAGCCTCGATCTAGGAATTTCTAGTTGGACACCACAGGGAAACGCGTACTGTGAAAGCCACCTGTCTGGATAGCCTTCAACAAAAAGAGCGAAAATAAATATGCCTAAACAAGCAATTCCTTTCATTGGTTTAAGATAAGTTAAAGTTATTTTATTTTAATAACATTCAAAATAATTTACTTATTAAGATTTTATTTAAATATTTCAGAATATTATAAAAATATATAACAAAATTAAAAAAAGAAATAACTACCAGTTAATATTTGTTTTAATTAATACACTTTGCTTATGAAATATCTTATAGAAATTGTGGTGGCAACACTTGGATATACCAGAGATAACGTCACGTCCGTGTTTTCGCGATATCATTTGTAATTCTAATTTACCTGCTGTATTCTTCTGTTAATTTCCGTTTTTATTTATAACTACACGTCGTTGACTTTTATTGTGAGTAAGTGATCTCACTTTTTTTAATGTGCGACAATCTGTAGCTGAATTTGTTGTTTTGAAAATAATAATTCCTCTTTCTCACTGGCATACCACTGAAGATTATTGTTAACCATTCCAGCTTCTGCAAGCATTTAAATACTAAAACAATATTTTTGAAAACCGATATTTAAAAAATATTTGATTATGATCTTTAATTCATAATCAGTGACATTTTTCCATTAAATGCATATTTTTAGAGCCTCCAAGTAAGGTTTCTCACTGGCATAACAAGGAAATTCTGTAGCCGTTCGGTAGGGTACCTGAAAAGCATAGGAAATTAATAATGTCCGTATTACGAGCCAAAATAAAGTGGTCGACACCGACAAATAGTGGTTAACTATCAATTTCATATCCCATAATCAGAATAATGTGCTGCATACTATTTGTCGGTTGGAAACCGACCGAAATATCTTAGCTCTTAGGCTAAAAAGTGTAGAATTACATTACCTCAACTCAAAACTAATTATTCACTACAAAGTTACTTACCTGAAGGTAAATATAAAAGAACCACAAACACTTCTCGAATATTATTTAACTTGATTTAGCTGATACTATTCAAGCAGCAGAGTTGTGGGTTACAGAAGGACAGGCCGACGGTATTTATCCACGGGCCTCGCCTATGGCTGCTTATTATACTCGAATCTGTTCGCGATAGGCAAAGCTCTGATAGCTACCAACCCTCTAAATAGGATGACTTCTTCGCCATATTTTAATAGCTAACGCGGCAAATGGAACAGCGAGAAAAGCGTCGGACGATTTCAATAATAGGCGAATGACATCTGACAGTGACGATTGAGAATGCATTGTTTGCAGAATCGAAAGGAAGTGACATTTCCATTGTTTCGTATTCCCAACAGAGGGGTTTGTTTACTCTTCCGCACTTAGGTTTTTCGATATCTTCTATACCAAATTTACTAAAAATTATTCATTTAATCTAGTACTTCTTTCAAAAGTTATTTGGATTCACCGTGAGTATATTAAATATCTCTTTTCGGGGAGGAAAGACAATAAACATCACCAAGGCGTGGGTCTGCTTCTCAGCAGACACGCTAGTGATGCTCTTCTAGGATAAGAGTGCATCAATGAAAGGTTGTTTACAGCAAAAGTACAGACAAGCGTTAAGGACTTCAATCTTATCTACTGTTATGCCTCCATTGAGAATTCCGATGAGAATGAGAAAAAAGGTTTTACAGACTCCACACTGTCTCCCACACACGGATCCTCATACGAGCTTCCATTTCAAAGGAAATTCGTAATTCTTTGCTGTCCGAACACGTAGTAACTAGTAAATTTCTTCTATTTTGAGGGGAAAGAAAACTAAGGTTGTTAGTTTTATGGACAGCAGCAGTACCTACTTAACGAGGTTTCAATGACATGGACATTTTCCTAACATTTAACATAAACTTGGCAGCTGTAGAAAAAGAAATAAACCTTTTTTGGGGGTGGGGGGGGCGGGGTTTTTTTTCCTGCATAGATTAACCATGAATTAACTTCACAGCGACTTTGCAAACCTGTTGGTGTTCCCTTTTTCATTCGCAGAATAACGGGATTAAATCTTAAGATTGCCCGAAGTGTGACTCGATCCTCAAAATTTCAGATTCGCAGCGTGGACGCAAGGTCGGAAGGAGTAAAGATGGAAGACCACTGCTTCTTCCATCTTTACTCCTTCCGACCGCATATGTTTTGAGATTGTATTTAGTAATGCGGCAGACCTTATCCTATAAAACATGATATCATGTCCGTGATGATTTAATTTCCATAAAT
Source organism: Ryuthela nishihirai (assembly GCA_038380435.1). Classification (NCBI taxonomy): domain Eukaryota; kingdom Metazoa; phylum Arthropoda; class Arachnida; order Araneae; family Heptathelidae; genus Ryuthela; species Ryuthela nishihirai. Next base: position 558,790 of record JAWZYU010000058.1, read on the forward strand.
TGGGTGTCTCCACGGTGTCGCAACTGTTAGTAAACACTTTTATTTATTGTTTTCAAATTAAAACCTACAGGTTTGGTTTTAAAGGAAACAAATAAATAAAGAATTTTTATTTTTATTTTTAAAACTTCAACTGCCTGTAACACATTATGCAAAATCTATTGGCAACACAGCGAAACAGTACTGCTGACGTCATCTCCGTGATTTTGCTAGTTTATCATTAACCCGTATTCACAGGCAGCACTAATTTTAGGAGTTGATTTTCACGCCGCCATTTGTCTTTCTCACCACCCCTATTTTAACTTCCAGTTTTATACGAGATAAGTAACATTTATATAATAAGAAATGTGTTTAAATTAATAAAAATCAAATGAATACTTAAAGATTTTCATATCTATTTTTTCATATGCACTGTATTTTCTTACACGGTTTTCTCGGGAACCTATCAGAAACAGAATTGGGTGAATTGAAATAGATTGTTCCTATTGTTTATTAAGAAGGATTTATTTCTTTTTTAAAGTTGAGTGCTTAGCGCGCTTGGCTACTGACTGATCTAAGAGACCTGGGTTCGAGTCACGGGTAAGGCATGGGTGTTTTGTGTCGTTTTTCTCCTGAGGGCGTGCCATCCTCTCAGACCTTCTACTATGGCATATAAACTGACAGGTTCCTGTCAGACCTCTGTGGTAAGCAGCTGCTTGAGGGGGTATTTATTTATTTATTATTAAAAGTTGAGAAACATCCTGAAACAAATTTTAGAGAATATAATAGCAGGAATTTGATTCAAGGAATTAAATTAATTAACCTTATTCGTGACGGAAATGCAAATTACGGAACAAAAGGCGTATCCGGTTTAACGATTCGAAAAGCATTGTTGTGTCGTCGATTATTTAGCGTACGATCTGTTTTCTTCCTTTCTCTTTAATCGTGAAACGAACAATGTAACAGTTTAGTACTGAATATAAAACTTAGGTTTTCAACTGAAATAGATTTAATTGATTATTTAGATATGGTTATTTGTGTTATTAAGAACTTTCCGGGACACTTCGAAACGACACTTGGGAGTCATTTCTGCAGATAAGTTTAGTCGAAATAGGATTTCCTCAATTACGAATAGCTATGGAATACAACTGACTCCTTTATCACGGCATGATACTGTTGCATGAGAGTTCACTTGCAAATATGCCTTTACACAAACCATCGGTGTTCGCCTTTCTAACCGATATAACGATGGGGTGTTTAACTTAAAATTAATCAGAACTTTGAGTGTAGTGGGAATTGACCCTGGGAATTGCATATTCCTTTCCTGTAGCAATACCTAACGTTCCACCCCTTCACTTTAATGACTCATACTATTTCTTTTGGTGGCATTCGTAATAGCAAGGCGGAAGATCGCTTAATACGAAAGCAGATATCGTTACTTCGCGATGACGTATAATATATACGTAACTGCGGATCTTTGGCTTGATGGTTTAGCTGACAAAGCCGAGGAAGCAGTTAGACAGCACAACAGCAGAGAGCTGTACCAGATAGTTAATGTTTTGTGTGGTAGAAAACGGACAGGTATACAAGGATTGAAGGATAAACAAGGTAAGGTTATAGAAGGGGAGGATTCTGTCATGGCTAGGTGGGCTGAGCATTTCAGTGATGTTCTAAACAATGTAGTTAGTTCTACTCTCATTGTTTGCAATGATGATAGATGCATTGGTGGCTTTAATGTTGGACCTATAACACAATCTGAAGTTATTTTGGCTGTTTCTAAACATAAACTTCATAAATCCCCAGGGGTAGATGAAATTACTACGGAAATGCTTAGAGCTGGGAATGTTTCGGTTACCACTTGGATGACTGAAATTCTGAATATCTTTTATGATAAAGGCATGGTTTCTAAGGATTTTACCAGAGCTATTGTTATCCCTATTTTCAAAAAAGGGGATCGCAGTTCTTGTGATAGCTATAGGGGTATCAGCCTACTCTCTGTTCCAGGTAAAGTTCTTTCCATGATTGTGCTTAATAGAATTAAGAATCTGGTTGACAGTCAATTGCGTGATGAGCAATGTGGATTCAGAAGTGGTAGGGGATGTGTGGATCAGATATTTTCACTTAGGCAGATTCTTGAGAAATGTTTAGAGTTTCAGAAACCTTTGGTTAACACTGAGTCGTGTGTGAGAGTTGGTAAGGCTTGTAGCAATTGGTTTAGCATTACTTCAGGTGTTCGACAAGGGTGCATTTTGACTCCTTTTCCCTTTAGCTTGGTTATTGATTATGTTATGCGAAATTCACTTCAAGGGAAAGATTTTGGCCTGAAATGGGCTGGAGATACGAAAATTTCTGATTTAGATTATGCTGATGATTTAGCCCTTTTGGCAAATGATGTTGATGAGATGAACTCTTTCATTCGAGCTGTTGATGAGACTGGTAGTAGAGTAGGTTTGGTTATAAACAGAGAGAAAACTAAAGTGATGAAAATTGGTCAGGCAGGCTGTGATTCAGTTAATCTGAATGGTTGCAGTCTTGAGCAGGTGTCACAGTTTAATTGTCTTGGGAGCTATGTAACAGATAATGGTGATGTGCGGCATGAGATTAACAGACGAATAGCGATTGCTGCCGGGACTTTTAAGAATCTATGGAGAGTGTGGAGAAATAGGCGTATACACCTAAAGACTAAAATTAGACTGTATAATAGTTTGGTTCTTTCTAGGGTTAGTTATGGTAGTGAAACTTGGACACTTTGTAAACAAGATAACAGGAAACTAGATGCTTTTGATTCCAGATGCTTATGCAGTAACTTGGGCATTAGGTGGTTGAACTTTGTAACTAATGATGAGATTAGGCAAAGGAGTTTGCAACCTCCTTTAAGCAGCATATTTTGCAGAGAGAGACTCCGTTGGTTTGGCCATGTTGCCCGTATGAATAATTATAGATTGGCGAATAGGGTTATGAACAGTGTTCCTAAAGGCCTCAGAAAGAAGGGGAGACCTAGGATGCGGTGGGCAGACAATGTCAAACAAGACCTTGTTAGAATTGGTGTGCAGTGGCCAGATGCAGTAGATGTAGCTCAGGATAGACTTGCTTGGAGAACTAAATTGCACGGTCTGGTTGGACCTCCGTAGCCCATGGCTGCTTGAGGATGATGATGATGATGATGATGATGAACTGCGGATCTCAACGCTGTCACAGGTGCTACTTTAACCAGAAAAAAACTGCACACGAAGAGAAACCATAGCAGTTACTCATTCCTTATCGCAAAGAAACTGCGAGCGCTGGGGTAGGGATGGGTAAGTTAGTAGCGCTCCCGGCTCGTAATCTGCAATCCCAGGTTCGAGTCCCCGCTGGGTCAGGGTTGAGATTTATCTCCGCAAAACTGCTCGCCCTGCTAACGGTCAGCAGGGGACACCGATAACCTTGGAAAAGCCGCTGTCCGTCTGATGGGACGTTAAGCCGTGGCCCCGTGTGCGGGAGAGCCATACCCTGTGCACGTTAAAGAACACGCTGGATGGCCTTGACGGGAGGCTACCAGTGGGTCCCAGTGGGCTGTTCCAGTGGATCCCCTCCCCTAAACTTCTCTGAGCCTTCGGGGTTCATGTGACCTGACCGTTTAGTCCATTCTCTACAAATAAAATGCCGATCACAGATAAAACAATCAATTCTGAGCTCTATATGATAACCAGGAACCCAGGTCCCTTAGACGTGAAAACCGAATACAAATGAGTTGTTTTTCAAACAATTCATATCAAAATCTCGAAGTCTTTATTTCATTTTTATTCATTTTAACACATTTTTAATTTTATACACTTAGAAGTTTTCAAATTAAAACCTACCGGTTTGGTCTTAAAGAAAATAAATTTATAAAAATTGTTAAGTTTTTTTTGCTTTTTTTTATATCTTAGTTCTGTTACCTAAAACCATATAATGGCTCAGTCGGTAGCGCGCCAGGCTCGTAATCTGTAGTTCCCAGGTTCGAGTTCCAGCTGGGTCAGCGTTGAGATTTATCTCCGCAAAATTCTCCGCCCAGCCCACGGTCAGTAGGGGACACTGATGGGCTTGGAAAGGCTGCTGTCCGTCGGATGGGACGTAAGCCGTGGCCCCGTGTGTGGGAGAGTCGTACCCTGTGCACGTTAAAGAACACGCTGGATGGCCTTGACGGGAGGCTACCATCTGTCTCCCAACAGCTGTTCCAGTGGGTCCCCTCCCCCAACCTTCTCTGAGCCTTCGGGGTCCATGTGATCTGGCCATTTAGCCCATGGTGTGCAAAAAAGTGCCGCTCAGAGGTAAAACAACCTAAAACCATAAACTACATCGGAAAATGTGACCATAAAAGCGGCATCTTGGTTCTTCTAGAAATGTTTTCTTCAATAGAAATATTTTTCCAGAATTAAATTCAAATGGGAATTTTCAAAAAGGCGCCGTGTGAACCGTGTTACATCAAAATAAATCGTGTAAATAGGGAATTTAAAATCTTTTCTGATCTATGTTAAATCAAAAACATGTAAAAAAATCATATACTTGATTGAGATTCAAATTTGTCACTCATTAACCTAAACTGATTGCATTTTTGCTACCGTAAGTAAACACCTCAGCAGAAAAGCAACACACATCAATGCCTTACCCTAGGTTCGAACCCAGGTCTCTTAGATCAGACCACTCAACTTAAAAAAAATAAATCATTCTTAATAAACAATAGGAATAATCTAATTCAATGAACCCAATTCTGTTTCTGATAGGTTCCCGAGAAAACCGTCTAAAAAAATAAACCTTTAAAAAAAATACAGTGTATATGAAAAAATATATATGAAAATCTTTAAATCTCCCAAAATTAGTGCTGCCTGTAAATATGGTTTAATGATAAACTAGCAAAAACACCGAGATGACGTCAGCAGTACTGTTTCGCTGTGTTGCCAACAGATTTTGCATAATATATTACAGGCAGGTTGAAGTTTTAAAAATGCTTTTCTTAATCATAATAATGTTGCTATTTTAGGTATATTTTTATATTATGTTTCGATCATCTCAGGTACGTAAGATTCATTTTTATTTTTCTACAGAGAAGAGGAATGGAAGAAGTATATATACGAAACATTGTAAAGCAATAGTAAAAGTTGGAAGTTGCATAGTTTGAGTTTCGCATTGGAAGCTTTTTTTGAGTTGTTCCACTGCATTTTTTTTTTCTCACCGTCGTACGATCCACGGAGGAAGCAACCATTCTTTTGTTTAATATATTTTGGATGAGATTTTAGTCATATACTGCGAAGTGGAAGGAATTTACGTAGGCAGCAACCATTTATACGTTTACGAATCGTTAAAACTTTGGAAATTACGGTTTTTGAAAAGTCGTTTTCGCTAAAAACTTTGGTTTTTGCGAGTAATCTGAAGATTAATATTATTGTTTTGGCCCAGAAATGAAAATTAACAGTTACGTGCACGTCGTAGTGTAATAAGATACAAAAATAGAATGAATTTGCATCGCACCTTCAACCCTTTGCCGAACGCTTGCAGTGTTTAAAAATTATGTTTATGGGTGAATAAATATTTCGATTTAGAGTGAATGGTGGGGTAAAACTGATTTATTGACAGACGAAATAAACAGTTGCAATTATCTTTCTATAAATAGTAATTGAGTACGAAATATTTGTTTTTGACACGAAATAGGGTTCCCATTAATTGTAGCTATGGAAATGGCGTTTCTTGAACTACGTTTTTTCCGTTTTTAGAGTTAAGAACGATAGGATAATTTTACAAATGCCAAGATGGAAAATAATTATCCGGTGCAATACACCAATTATTTTATTAAGAGTAAAACTGAAATCTAAACGTGATTTGAAGTTTTATGTCAACTTTGCGTTTAATATTTTGTTTTTGGCCTGTTAAATATTCCAGCGTTCGTCATTTATATATTACAGCAACCAAAGTTTTAATATTCCATATTTTACGTATGTCGTATAGGTGTGAGAGATATCTAATGCAAATGATATCGAATACGATATTTTGCTACTAAAGTATTTTGCCAATGTCACCTTTTATTTCGTCCATCAGATACGTATTGTGAGTGACCTCAGGAGAAAATATGTTTTGGAAAATGTTTTGAACTGAATAATAAACTGTGATTTCACAATATGGTTTTGTTGTATGGCTTTCATGAGACACTGAAAATGCTTTTCCTCTTCACATTATAGAAATTATGTTGGGAAGTAACCGAAACCGCTTCGCTGACGTCATCTCTGTGTTTTCTCCAATTTATTATTAAGGCGCACACATATTGCAGTTTGCTTATACACGTATGATATTTTTTATTTTAACTAGTCTAGGCAGGGAAAGTTTTCATTATTCGATTATCTTTGGTTAGTTGATGGCGATCCCCACTGCTACGTTATGTTCGATAATATTCGTTCGTATATATTCACTAATTGGCTTCGCTCAGGTACGAGAAATGATGAAAAAGGAAGCTTAAAGAGAGAGAACTTTGTTGCGGATATGGAGAGATGTCACTTCATTCGAAGTCGGAAAACAATTAAATCAACAATGTTATTGTCAGACGTCAGCAAAGAATTATTACGATTACTTTCAAACAGTTTAGTTTAGTTTACACTTCACAAAAATTGGGAGTTCCTTGCACAGACTTTCCCATAGAATTTATGTTTTCCTTTTTTTTTTTGAAAATTCTTGATGTTCAGTATTTTTTTTTTCCTCCTAGATTTTAAGAGATTTTTTTTTTTGTTTCATCTTCCTCCCAAACTTTAGGATTTAATTCTTTTGTTTATTTTGTTTTTGTTTATTTAATTTTGATTTATGTCTTTTTTTTTTGGTATAAATACATTTTTTTTTTTTATTATTATTATTTTTTTTGGCTTTCTTTAATTTTTTTATAACCCTTTTTTTATTATATTTTTTTTTGTTATTTTGTTAATAATTTTTTTTCTTTGTTTTAAAAAAAAATTTTTTTTTTTTATTTTTTTTTTCTTAATTTTTTTTTTTAAAGATTTTTTTTTTAATAATTTGTTTTTTTTTCTTATTTTTATTAATGAAAAAAAAATTTTTTTTTCTCTTTTTTTTTCTTTTTTTTATATTAGGTTTTTTTTTTTGTTGTTCTGTGTTACAATTTATTCCATATCTCTGTTTCTTTGAGGAATTCCAATAGGAAGGCAAATATTTTTGTTTGAATTGAGATTGTAGGGTGATTTAAAATTAAGTTCAGAGTAAATTCGTTAATATTTATGTTTCTAAGTTTTTCAAAGAATTTTTCTCGTTGTGAGTCATATTTTGCACAATTTAATATAAGGTGTGAGGAATTTTCAGTAATATTGCATTTTGTACATTTAGGTGAGGTACTGAATTTGAGTAAGAATTTTGATTTATTTAAAAGAATTGTATCTGTTCTTAGCCGAAATATGATTTTGGATTCATGTCTGGAAAATGGTAATTGTAGGAAGGTATTCATTTTGTTGGAAAGTTCAAATCTGAAATTTGGTTTGAAGATAGAGTGAAATTGAACATGTTTTTCTAAAATTTTGAATTCTAATTGTTTTATTTCTTTTTTAACATGTATATAAAAATTGTGTGTTGGCGAGATGTTATCATAATCATGTGCTGATTTTGCTATGTTATCTACATATTCATTTTCTTTAAATCCAGAGTGTCCTGGTATCCAACAAAGTTGAATATGGTTATTTTTTTCATTTAGGTTTTCATTATAAAGTTTTAGGAGTGTATGTGTGTAGTATGGATATGTGGTGTATGTGTTGTCTTGTATTAATGTGTGTATAGCACTTTTAGAATCAATGAAAATAACTATTGATTGATTTGTTAAATTGTCTAATGTCCAGTTAAGTGCGGCAAATATTGCATAAATTTCAGCATGCAATATCTGAGTAAAATCAGGCAATTTGTATGCTAATGATATGTTGTGTGATGGAATATATACAGCAGCACTGGATGACCCAGAATCTTTTATGTAGGACCCATCTGTGTAGATTTCCAAACAATTGTTAAATTTTTCAGATTTAAAATTAATGAATAATTGATATAGAGCTTCATTAGAAATTTCATTTTTTGAATTTAAATGTGGAATCTCTGTATAAACTACTGGGAGTTTGTAACACCATACTGCTACAGATTCAGTAATGTCTCCTCGCAGTTCATCTTTAGTTAGTTTATTAAAGAATTCTTTTAATAATTCATTTTCTTTAATTTTTTTATAGAATATGAATCTTTTAAAGTTTAGATAAAATGGGTGGTCTGGTAGTTTATAGTGGAGTCTTGTGTAATATTTTAAGATTAAAATTGAATGCCTAATTTCAAATGGAGGAATGGCTGTTTCAGCCAGAAGAGCTAATGTTGGACAAAATTTTGGTAAGCCTAAAGCAATTTTTAAACATTTGTTTTGAATAACATTTAATTTCTTTAAGTTAGTTAAATTAGGTTTGTCTATAAGGTCTAAGCCATATTCCATTTTTGATCTGATTAAATTTAAGTAGAGTGTAATTAAGGTTTTTTGATCAGTACCTTCTTTTTTGAATGCAAAGTATTTAAAAATGTTTAGGAGTTTTGAACCAGAATTGTAAGCTTTCTCCAGATGAGAGTTCCATATTAATTTTGAGTCTAAGTTAAATCCCAATAATTTACATTTGTTGACTTGATTAATAGGTTGTGAGTTAATTTTTAAGAAAAATTTTGGATTATAATTTCTACGTCTATAGAAGTAAATACAAAAGGTTTTATCTGTGTTAATTGTTAAATTCCATTTGTTACAATAATCTATTAGTTTGTCTAATTGTTGTTGTGTTTTTTCTTGTAGAGTATATTCATTTTTGTCTGATACCCAGAAGGTAAGGTCATCAGCATAGCTTGTAAAATTAAATTTTTTATCAAAAATCTTTTTGATGTCATGTAAGTATAAATTAAAAAGAACAGGGGATATGGTAGATCCTTGTGATAATCCTTGTGTAATGTTATAAGACTTAGAGTAGGTTGAGTTTAATTTAACCTTTAATTTTCTGTTTCTCAAAAATTTTGCTAGGAATTCTATTAATTTATAGTCTAATTTAGCTTTACACAGTTTGAGTAGTAAATGTTCTATGGAAACTGTATCAAAAGCCTGTGATAGGTCTATTGACACAGCTAGTACTGTTTTTTTCTTTTTATTGGCAGAGTAAATATCATTTAAGAGTAGTGAGATGCATTCTTTAGAAGATCTGTTTTTTCTGAAGCCAAAGAAGTTTTTTGGTAATAATTTTTTCTCTTCAATTTGCCAATTTAGTCTAATAAGAAGCATTTTTTCAAATAATTTTAAGGAGTTGGATAATAGAGAGATTGGTCTATAAGAGGTTATTTCTGTAGGGATTTTATTGGGTTTTTGGATAAAAATTATTAAAATTTCTTCCCACTCTGGTGGTATGTCTAGTGTGTTCCATATATGATTAAAGATAGATAATAATTTTTCTTTCCATGCTTCTGGAAGATTTTTGAAAAGTTTGTTAGAGATCAAGTCTGCACCAGGGGCAGATTTAAGATTAAGTCTTTTTATTGCTCTATTTAGTTCCAATAAGGAAAATGGTAAGTTAACTGTAGTGTCGATTGATTTTAATTTGTTTAACTGTGTGTTATAAAAGGATTTTTGTCTAGAATCTAAGCTAGGTGCAGTTTGAACTATTTTTAAGTTTTGGGCAAATCTTTCAGCTGTTTGACTAATGGTAATGTTATGTTGTAAGGCATATTGGGCTATTGGAAAAGTTTGTTGCTTTTCTTGGACAATACTTTTAAAAATCCTCCAGATGTTTTTTCCTGGAGTAGAGGTTGTTAATTCTGATGTAAATTCTTTCCAATTATCACGAGAGGCAGTTTTTAATTTTCTTCTTACTTCTGCTTTAATTTTTTTAAAATTGTTAATGTCTTGGAAGGTTCTGGTCCTTTTAGCTTTTTGTTCTGCTTTTTTTCTAATAGCTGTTAATCTATTCATATACCATATATTTTTTTTTAATTTTGGAATTTTGTTTATAATTGTTTTAAATACTGATTTAGTTTGCTCCTTAATTGATTCAAAGAATTCATTATATTTTAGATTGTTAGAGGGAGGAGTATTGTTAAGGATTTTTTCGAAGGAGTACCAATCGTTTAAATAAATTTTTTGTTGGTATTTTACTTGTAGTTGTGAAGTCAAAAGTATGGGGTGGTGGTCACTGCCCCTAGTATCTGGGAGCAGTGACCATTTGAATTTGTCACTTAAATCAGTTGAGATTAAAGTTAAATCAATAATTGATTGATTATAGGCTGGGTTTTCGTGAGTAGTTTCTTTACTATTTAGTAAGATCAGATTTGATTTTGTTATAAAATTACTCAATTGGATACCTGCTGGGTTGGTAGTGTAGGAGTGCCAAAGGGCATGATGGGAGTTAAAATCTCCCAGAATAATAATAGGTTCTGTTAATTGTTTAAGAATATCATTATAGAAATCTTCTCTGATAACCAAACCAGGATTGTAAACATTTAATATACAGTTAATGAAATCTGTTGAAGTCAAACGTACGTAGTAGCGTAGACATTTTTCACGTTTTCTTCTAGGGAATCGAAGATTAGTTGTGGTTAGAAAAATAAGCCGTCTTTTAAGTCACGGAGGTAGCAAGAGGATATTTTAATGATGTCGTATATGTACGGTGACCATACGTCCTTTATCTAAGAGGACAGTCCTTTATTTCACTGCTCTGTCCTTTAGATTTATTTTTTTTCTAAATAGCGGTTTTTTTTTTCGTGAATTAAAATAGTAAACTGAATATTGGCGCGCAGTAGATGGGTTGAAATTTTTAAATATTTCACCGATAAACAGGAATCTTTTAAAAACATTTTAAAAAGCGCTGAATTTAGGTTATGTATCCCTTGATTTAATGTCCTCACTGAACGAGTATTTTGATTAGCGAACAATATGTGGACAAGTGAAAAAACAAAATGAAAAATCGGAACATTTAAAGCATGCATTTATAACAAATGCAACTTTCATATGAATTCTATACAGTTTTATGAAATTTTTAAAAAAAACCTGATTTATTAACCCTTCCAGTGTCCAGAACGTATATATCCGTTTTTAGTACAATAAAAGAAAACGATTTAAAAAAAAATTAAAAATTGCCGTTTTAAATTTGGTTAATAGATATCTTATAAAAATGTGTAATTTAAGCTTGATACATAATATTTTCCTTTTTTTCTTTGATGCATATTTTATTAAACTATGACATAAATAATTTGTTAAAGCCATCTGTTTGCCATTTCTTAGAAGTTATATAAGGTATTGCCAATTTCTTAACATTACTCTGATAAAAAAAAACGATTTAAAAAAAAAATAAAAATTGCCATTTTAAATTTTGTAAATAGATATAAAAATATGTAATTTAAGCTATTTGATAAATAATATTTTCTTTTTTTATTTGATTCACTTCAAGGAAAAGATTTTGGTCTTAAATGGACTGGAGATACGAAAATTTCTGATTTAGATTATGCTGATGATTTAGCCCTTTTGGAAAATGATGTTGATGAGATGAACTCTTTCATTCGAGCTGTTGATGAGACTGGTAGTAGAGTAGGTTTGGTTATAAACAGAGAAAAAACTAAAGTGATGAAAATTGGTCAGGCAGGCTGTGATTCAGTTAATCTGTATGGTTGCAGTCTTGAGCAGTTTAATTATCTTGGGAGCTATGTAACAGATGATGGTGATGTGCGGCATGAGATTAACAGACGAATAGGGATTGCTGCCTGGACTTTTAAGAATCTATGGAGAGTGTGGAGAAATAGGCGTATACACCTAAAGACTAAAATTAGACTGCATAATAGTTTGGTTCTTTCTAGGGTTAGTTATGGCAGTGAAACGTGGACACTTTGTAAACAAGATAACAGGAAACTACATGCTTTTGATTCCAGATGCTTACGCAGTATCTTGGGCATTAGGTGGTTCAACTTTGTAACTAATGATGAGGTTAGGCAAAGAAGTTTGCAACCTCCTTTAAGCAGCATATTGTGCAGAGAGAGACTCCGTTGGTTTGGCCATGTTGCTCGTACGAATAATTATAGATTGGCGAATAGGGTTATGAACAGTGTGCCTAAAGGCCTCAGAAAGAAGGGGAGACCTAGGATGCGGTGGGCTGACAATGTCAAACAGGATCTTGTTACAATTGGTGTGCAGTGGCCAGATGCAGTAGATGTAGCTCAGGATAGACTTGCTTGGAGAACTAAATTGCACGGTCTGGTTGGACCTCCGTAGCCCATGGCTGCTTGAGGATGATGATGATGATGATATTTGATTAAACTATGACATAAATAATTTGTTAGAGACATCTGTTTGCCATTTCTTAGAAGTTATATAAGGTATTGCCGATTTGTTAACATTACTCTGTGCTGAAGTAATCCCATAATTTAAGCTCAGAAGTTTGATTTGAACTATTATCAACACAAAATTTTCTTTAAAGATTTAAAAATCTGATAATTAACAAATAACTGCTACTTTTTAAAATTGGAAGTTATTATGAAATGTGTACCTTGTTTTCGGTATATCACTGTAAAAATTGTTATTAAAAATAATATGTTACTCGAGTGTTCGAATTTTTTACTTTAATAAAATTCAGAATTAAATATTTTAATTTGGTATAAAACATGAGCTATTTCTGTTGATTAGTCAGGTATTAAAAATATTCCAAATGTGACTTATTTATTGGACAGAAAAAAACATGGATTTTTTCTCAAATTATAGTATGGAGAAAAACATTTAAAAATGGAAGAAATGTTTTCTTTAAACAAGAATTTTTTTGTTATTTAGAAATAAATAGCCATTCTATTCATATGCGTTATAATCAATTCTATTAGCTTTTTTTTTTATAAATTTTTATTTTTGTTGCAAGATGCATTTTTTTACTACACGACTGTTAAAAAGTCCTATTTAAATTAAACATATAGTCTATTTTGTTAAATATTTTATTTTCAAAAAATTCAGAATTAAATGTTTGATTAATTTGGCATCATCATCCTCAAGCAGCCGTGGGCTACGAAGGTCCAACCAGACCGTGCAAATTAGTTCTCCAAGCAAGTCTATCCTGAGCTACATCTACTGCATCTGGCCACTGCACACCAATTCTAACAAGGTCTTGTTTGACATTGTCTGCCCACCGAATCCTAGGTCTCCCCTTCTTTCTGAGGCCTTTAGGCACACTGTTGATAACCCTATTCGCCAATCTATAATTATTCATACGGGCAACATGGCCAAACCAACGGAGTCTCTCTCTGCACAATATGCTGCTTAAAGGAGGTTGCAAACTCCTTTGCCTAACCTCATCATTAGTTAAATAGTTGAACCACCTAATGTCCAAGATACTGCGTAAGCATCTGGAATCAAAAGCATCTAGTTTCCTGTTATCTTGTTTACAAAGTGTTCAAGTTTCACTACCATAACTAACCCTAGAAAGAACCAAACTATTATACAGTCTAATTTTAGTCTTTAGGTGTATACGCCTATTTCCCCACACTCTCCATAGATTCTTAAAAGTCCCGGCAGCAATCCCTATTCATCTGTTAATCTCATGCCGCACATCACCATCATCTGTTACATACCTTCCAAGATAATTAAACTGCTCAAGACCGCAACCATTCAGATTAACTGAATCACAGCCTGCCTGACCAGTTTTCTCCACTTTCGTTTTCTCTCTGTTTATAACCAAACCTACTCTACTACCAGTCTCGTCAACAGCTCGAATAAAAGAGTTCATCTCATCAACATCATTTGCCAAAATGGCTAAATAATCAGCATAATCTAAATCAGAAATTTTCGTATCTCCAGTCCATTTAAGGTCAAAATCTTTCCCTTGAAGTGAATTTCGCATAACATAATCAATAACAAAGCTAAAGAGAAAAGGAGACAAAATGCACCCTTGTCGAATACCTGAAGTAATGCTAAACCTTACCAACTCTCACACACGACTCAGTGTTATTATAGAGAGCTTTCATTATGTTAACTAACTTGTCAGGTATGCCATATGATCTCACAATCAACCACAAATTCTGACGATCAACAGAGTCGAAAGCCTTTTTGAAATCAACAAAGCTAGCAACCAAAGGTTTCTGAAACTGTAAACATTTCTCAAGAATGTGCCTAAGTGAAAATATCTGATCCACACATCCCCTACCACTTCTGAATCCACATTGCTCATCACGCAATTGACTGTCAACCAGATTCTTAATTCTATTAAGCACAATCATGGAAAGACCTATACCTGGAACAGAGAGTAGGCTGATACCCCTATAGTTATCACAAGAACTGCGATCACCTTTTTTGAAAATAGGGATAACAATAGCTCTGGTAAAATCCTTAGGAACCATGCCTTTATCATAAAAGTTATTCAAAATTTCAGTCATGCAAATGGTAACTGAAACATTTTCAGTTCTGAGCATTTCTGTAGTAATTTCATCTATCCCTGGGGATTTATGAAGTTTAAGCTAAGTAACCTGTCATGGTAAGCTTTGGCTATAAATGGGTCTTCAGTATTAAATCAAATTTTTTAACCCTAGCACAACACTTTTTAAGTTTAAGTTGCAAGACACTTTTAACAAGATAATGGTCAGATCCAATTTCAGCTCCCGTATATGACCTGGTATTCCTAACAGAACTAGCTCATTTGCTGTCAATTAATATATAATCAATCATATTCTTATGCAGCCCATCGGGTGAAACCCATGTGTATTTATGTATGTCGCGGTGTTTTTAATAAGCGTTAGTTATTCTTAATCCGTTGAGTTTACTTACCTGCAGGAGACGCTGCCCATTGCCATTGCAGCTACCAATACCAAAAGGGCCTATTACTCCTTCCCAAAGGTCCGAGTCAGTACCAACTTTGGCATTGAAGTCACCGAGAACAAGGGTAATATGTCATTCCTTGACAGAATTCAAAATATCCTGAAGTTGGTTGGTTGGGTTGTTTTATCTCTGACCGGTAGTTATTTGCACACAAGGGGCTAAATGTCCACGTCATAAAGAACCAGAGGGATCAATTTAGGTTGCGGGAAGGTGACCGAATGGAACAGCTGTTATGAGACAGATGGTAACCTCCCATCCAACGTTTTATTTAACCTGCACAGGGTATGATACATACAGAATTTCTACACTATTTTCTTGTGGTTTTCATCAGTTTCTATTCTAACAATTTTAAGAATTTACGACATTTTGGTATTTTTTGTCTTCTACTATTGGCTTTGGTAATTTTACGCTTATGACGTCATCTCTTTGAACTTTATAAAATAGAGCAGTGGTTCTCAAAATCTTTTATGTCTCACGTACCTCCTGGAAATGTGTATGTTACTGGCGTACCCCATGTATAGATACAGAAAACTATAGTTATACTATAACAATGGGAATAAAATAAAACATATATATATACACTCATTCTTTATTGTAAAATTTTCAATCAAAATATCATTACCAGATTTATTCCGGATATCGGAGCAATCTTCCGATGTCTGTCGTTTTTAAAAAGTTCGGTAATATATGGTCAGTGACTTAGTTGTTTATACGAAAGTTGTTAAAGCTAAAACTAATTCGTGACGGAAATGCAAATTACGAAACAAAAAGCGTATCCGATTTGACGATTCGAAAAGCATTGTTGTGTCATCGATTCTTTAGCATAGAACTGTTTTATTCGACTCTTTTTCATCGTGAATGATTAATTATTTTTTTAAAAGTCTCATCCTATGATGAGAAGGAACTGTTTTCGATGCATTATAACAGTTACTAGTGAATATAGAACTTAGGTTTTCAACTGAAATAGATTTGACTAGTTATTTACATATCGTTATTTGTGTTACTAAGAGCTTTCCGGGAGTTTCCGAAACGACACATAGCAGTCATTTCTTCAGGTAAGTTTAGTCGAAATAAGATTTCCTCAATTACGAATAGTTATGGAATACAACGGACTCCATCATACTGTTGCAAGTAACGTTCACTTCAGTGAACTCTTATTACAACGGATGTTATGCAAATATCCCTTTAGAGAAACCATCGTTGTTCGCCTTTCTAACCGATATAACGATGGGGTGTTTAACGTAAAGGTTTTTTGTTTTTCAAATTAAAACCTACCAGTTTGGTTTTAAAGAAAATAAAGGAATAAAGAATTCTTAAATATTTTTGGTTATTTTCTTATTCCTGTTACTAAAACCATAAAGTTACTTCGCCTTATTAATGAATTGTATAAAACACAGAGATGACGTCATCAACGAGGTTTCGGCTGCTTCCAGAGATAAATCCTATGGTATGCATGTATCGAAAAAGCATTTCTAATGTGTCATGAATGCCATACAAGAAAATATATACCGAAAGAAACATTCATATTCCAATATTCATCTCAATACATTTTTTCTCCTGAGGTCAATCGCAACACGTAGGTCAATGATCAAAATATCGGAAACATTTCCGTAATACCTCAGTAGCAAAATAACAGACCCACCTCAAGAACTTATACAATATCATTTGCATTTGACATGTGTAACACCTACACAAAGTAATCGGAATATTTATTGATATAGTAACTTTTAGCATAAAGACCATTTTTTTAAACACTTGAAACGTTGAGGAAAAGGTTTATGGTGTCATGAAATTCCATTTCTAATTTCCTATCTTATTATACCATGACGTGCACATAAGTGTTAATTTTGATTTGTCAGCAACAACAAAAATATTAATCTTGATATTATTATTAAAAAAAAAGAGTTTTTACCGAAAATGAATTTTCAAAGACTTAACGATGGGTAATCATATGAATGGCTGCTACCAACTAAAAAGTCCTGCAATATCGCAGTCGATCACTAGAATCTCACCCGAAATATATTTAAAAAAAGTTGTTTATACCCTCTACCTCCTTCCACTGTGGATGGTAGTAGTGTAAGACAAATCTTCCCGTGGATTCGTCATCACACAGGAAAAATAGCTTGCAATACGAAATTTCCAACATTTTACTACGGCTTCGCAATGATTCGTCTGTACCTCTACGTACCTTACACAAGCATTTTCAATTTTCTCTAGAAAAATATTTATTACGTAACAGGTACATCGAAATATTTCACTTTGCAGATATTCGTTCCACTAAAGTAGCAATATTATGATTTACAAAAGCATTTGTAAAACTTGAATATGCATCTAATATACAAAATGTATTGGTAACACAAGGAAAGAGTACTGCGGACCTACTTTATTACTAACCCTTATTCACATGCCGCACTAATTTTAGTGAATTCACTTATTTCCGATGCCTTAAAACCTTTAAAAAAATTACAGTGCATATGAAAAAATAGATATGAAAATCTTTAAGTATTCATTTCATTTTTATTAATTTAAACACATTTTTCATTATATAAATGTTACTTATCTCGTATAAAAGTGGAAGTTAAAATAGAGAAATGGCGGCATGAGAAATGGCGGATTATGAGAAATAAGTCAACTCCTAAAATTTGTGCTACCTGTGAACACGGGTTAATAATTAAGCAGCAAAAACACCGAGATGACGTCAGCAGTACTGTTTCGTTTGTGTTGCCAGCCTGAAAATTAACAGTTATGTAAACGTCGTGGTGTAATCAGATACAAAAATAGGAATGGATTTGCATCGCACCTTCAACCCTTTGCCGAACGCTTGCAGTGTTTAAAAATTATGTTTATGTGTGAATAAATATTTCGATTTAGAGTGAATGGTGGGGTAAAACTGATTTATTGACAGACGAAATAAACAGTTGCAATTATCTTTCTATAAATAGGAACTGAGTACGAAATATTTGTTTTGACACGAAATAGGGTTCCCGTTAATTGTAGCTATGTGGAAATGGCGTTTCTTGAACTACGTTATTTGCGTTTTTAGAGTTAAGAACGAAAGGATAATTTTACAAATGCCAAGATGGAAAATAATTATCCGGTGCAATACACTAATTATTTTATTAAGAGTAAAACTGAAATGTAAACGTGATTTGAAGTTTCATGTCAACTTTGCGTTTAATATTTTGTTTTCTGCGTGTTAAATATTCCAGCGTTCGTCATTTATATATTACGGCAACCAACGTTTTTATATTCGATATTATACGTATGTCGTACAGGTGTGAGAGATATCTAATGCAAATGATATCGAATAAGATATTTTGTTACTAAAGTATTAAGCCAATGTCACCTTTTATTTCGTCCATCAGATACGTATTGTGAGTGACCTCAGGAGAAAATATGTTTTGGAAAATGTTTCGAACTGAATAATAAACTGTGATTTCACAATATAGTTTTGTTTTATGGCTTTCATGAGACACTGAAAATGCTTTTCCTCTTCACATTATAGAAATTATGTTGGGAAGTAAACGAAACCGCTTTGCTGACGTCATCTCTATGTTTTCTCCAATTTCTTATTATTAAGGCGCACACATATTTCAGTTTGCTTATTTGTGGCAATACATAACTCTTACACGGTACACGTGGGATATTTTATCCTTTAATAAGTCTAGGCACAGAAAGATTTCGTTATTCGATTATCTTTGGTTATTTGATGGCGATCCCCACTGCTTTGTTATGTTCGATAATATTCGTTCGTATAATATTCACTAATTGGCTTCGGCCAGGTACGAGAAATGGTGAGAAAGGAAGCTTAAAGAGAGAGAACTTTGTTGCGGATATGGAGAGATGTCACTTCCTTCGAAGTCGGAAAACAATTAAATCAACAACGTCAGCAAAGAATTATTACGATTACTTTCAAACAGTTTACAGTGAACGAAATCTGTTGAAGTCAAACGTACGTAGTAGCGTAGACATTTTTCACGTTTTCTTCTAGGGAATCGAAGAATAGTTGTGGTTAAAAAAATAAGCCGTCTTTTAAGTCACGGAGGTAGGAAGAGGATATTTTAATGATATCGTATATGTCGCCATGTTGGTCTTTAAGAGACATGCAAATAGTCGTACATCATATTATTTTATACTGTGGGTTAATAGCGTAACTATTATGCGATCGAGAGGCCACTGAACCTATTTTTTTGAAATTATGGATTCTTGATGCTAACTTTTTTATTTTTTGAAGGTGTAGCATTTTTTTACTTATCAATTAACTAGTTTTCACGATTGGATTTTCCATTCGTTTGACATACAGTTGTTTATTCCCTCTAGCAATGTTAATGAAATTGAAAACATAAGTTAGTGAACTTCGAAACTTAATAATCTTAATATCTGAATGAAAATCAGGATCGGTGTGAAATATTCAAACTACGAGAAATGTTTTAAATATTGTTTTTAAATCTAGATTTAAATAAATTTGATGATGATGTTTATTTTTACTGCGTTAAATGCATAGTTTCGAGGTTACAGAAGTTCACAATTAGATAGTGGTCGAGTAGTTATACTTCCAGTTCTAATTCGGGATTGAAGCAGATATATTCAAGCTCTTTAAATAATATTCAGCGCTATATTTGCGTTAAATGCATAGTTCAGAAGTTAATATCGTTGAATATTCCAGTTCGGATGAGTCTTGTAATAGTCAATTTCTGTATTGTATCTGCTTATTTAATAAGTTATAGGACTTGAAACGCTGATTGTCATAAACATGGAAATTCGGTAGGATACATTCCGGGTAGAGGAAATGACGTATGTTTTGGAGAAATTTATAATAAACCTCGATTTCATCAGTTTACATTAAAAAGAGGGAAATTCTCCCTGCCGTAGGTCCTGATGTCGTTAGTATATTATCTATTTCGAGAAAAAATTTTACAGGCTCATTCTTATTGAACGCATTTTTCGGTCGTTGTTAGGACAGTTATAATACGTTAGATGTGGCTCGTTTTTCTTCCTATCTCAATGCTTGCAATGGTACTTATAGTTTTGTGTGTCTGCCGCTCGCCGTAATGATTATCCTTCTCGTTAGGAACTAGACAAGCGGTTCCCAAACTTATTTGTCCTACCGCCCCCTTTTCAGCAAAAAAAAATACCTGAAAAACTACCTTTTTGAAGCGAACAAAGAGAAAGGTGCAGTTACAAATGTGTTTTCTTTTATGTCCTACAATATAGTAAAGAAAGATGTTGTTGTAAATAAGACACCTTGCTCGAAGCTTCAAAATATAAAATTATTTGTTAAAATCAACCATAGTAACAATCGCATTGCACAGAAAATTAAGATAACGATGGATAAATTTATGTGTTTATTTGGAAAATAATGTAGTCACTACGAATAACTCTTACGTTACACAATAGATGAAATATGTAGGAACGGTTTTTCAAAATTTCCTTATCTTCCCTTCTTTCTCTATGCTTCTAGAGCCTCTAAATTGCGCCCGAGGCTATTACAGACTCCCTGGAATGAACACAGAAATGGAGACCTCATTACATCATAAGAGAACCGTCTCTGTCTTGCCAAACACCCAGAGACGCGAGATGGACAGACAAAACAACCAAGACTGCATTGTCCAACACCCAGAAATGGGAATCTTACTACGTCAAAAGGCTTTGGGTTGGATTGTTTTACCTCTGAGCGGCAATTTTTTGCACACAATGGGCTAAATGGCCAGGTCACATGGACCCCGAAGGCTCAGAGAAGGTTCGGGGAGGGGACCCACTGGAACAGCTGTTGGGGGACAGATTGTAGCCTCCTGTCAAGGCCATCCAGCGTGTTCTTTTACGTGCACAGGGTATGGCTCTCCCGCACACGGGGCCACGGCTTAACGTCCCATCCGACGGACGGCGGTCTTTCCAAGCCCATCGGTGTCCCCTACTGACCGTGGGCAGGGCGAAGAATTTTGCGGAGATAAATATCAACGCTGACCCAGCTGGGACTCGAACCTGGAAACTACAGATTACGAGCGTGACGCGCTACCGACTGAGCCACCCCCGCCCCACGTTAAAAGGCCAACAACGAAAAGTATGCAAAATTCAGTCTGTCTTGTGCAACACCCAAAAATGGGGATCTCTCCACATGAAAAAGACAACTACCAAGTCTCCCTCTCCCAACACCCGGAAACGGAGACCTCCAGAATAAGACAAGTCTTCTTCTACCAACATCTCTAGAAGAAAACAAGTCCTCCTCTCCCAACACCCGGAAACGGGTAGAAAAGTAGAGGAAGAAAAATGATGGTGTCCTTCGAGATGACAAATCTCCCAGTCAGAGGATGAGTCTCAATAGATCGCAGTATGGTGCTGCTCTTCTAAGCACGACACGCAGACCAGTACCTAGGTCGTCTGCGGAAGATTTGGTGCCCGGACGTCACACCTGCAAGGCTTGGATCGGGAAGCGGGAATCGTGTGGTCTCAATGATTCCGGGGATGCTCCCTCTTAAGAGGCCTCATCGCCGGAGCAGTCATTCCCGTCGGGGAGGACCAACACTCCGGCTAGCGCTGCCCTTCAACGCGCGAGGCACGAACGATATCGTTGCAGTGACTAGACGGGATTCTTACTTAGAGGCGTTCAGTCATAATCCCACGGATGGTAGCTTCGCACCACTGGTCACTCAACCAAGCACATGTACCAAGTGTCCGAACCTGTGATTCCTCTCGTACTGAGCAGGATTACTATCACAACGACCGGTCATCAGTAGAGCAAGAATCTCCAGAATTAATTGATGCCTGCCCCGCCAAATACGGCACTACAGGCTAATCGGAGCTACTCTAAAATTTTGTTCCCCCACGAACCCCTGTCCGCTGGAAGAACACTATCATTTTCCTTTTACATCTTTCTCTTTATTAACAAAAACTTATATACAAAATATACACATAGGGTACTACTTAGTCATCATCATCATCATCCTCAAGCAGCAATGGGCTACGGAGGTCCAACCAGACCGTGAAATTTAGTTCTCCAAGCAAGTCTATCCTGAGCTACATCTACTGCATCTGGTCACTGCACACCAATTGTAACAAGGTCCCGTTTGTCCACCGTATCCTAGGTCTCCCCTTCTTTCTGAGGCCTTTAGGCACACTGTTCATAACTCTATTCGCCAATCTATAATTATTCATACGGGCAACATGGCCAAACCAACGGAGTCTCTATCTGCAAAATATGCTGCTTAAAGGAGGTTGCAAACTCCTTTTCCTAACCTCATTAATAGTTACAAAGTTGAACCACCTAATGCCCAAGATACTGCGTAAGCATCTGGAATCAAAAGCATCTAGTTTCCTGTTATCTTGTTCACAAAGTGTCCACGTTTCAGTACCATAACTAACCCTAGAAAGAACCAAACTATTATACAGTCTAATTTTAGTCTTTAGGTGTATACGCCTATTTCTCCACACTCTCCATAGATTCTTAAAAGTCCAGGCAGCAATCCATATTCATCTTTTAATCTCATGCCGTACATAACCATCATCTGTTACATACCTCCCAAGATAATTAAACTGCTCAAGACTGCAACCATTCAGATTAACTGAATCACAGCCTGCGTGACCAATTTTCATCACTTTAGTTTTCTCTCTGTTTATAACCACTCTACTACCAGTTTCATCAACAACTCGAATGAAAGAGTTCATCTCATCAACATCATTTGCTAAAAGGGCTAAATCATCAGCATAATCTAAATCAGAAATTTTCGTATCTCCAGTCCATTTAAGGCCAAAATCTTTCCTTTGAAGTGAATTTCGCATAACATAATCAATAACCAAGCTAAAGAGAAAAGGAGTCAAAATGCACCCTTGTCGAACACCAGAAGTTATGCTAAACCAATTGCTACAAGCCTTACGAACTCTCACACACGACTCAGTGTTATTATAGAGAGCTTTCATTATGTTGACTAACGTGTCTGGTATACCATATGATTTCACAATCAACCATAAATTATGACGATCAACAGAGTCGAAAGCCTTTTTGAAATCAACAAAGCTAGCAACCAAAGATTTCTGAAACTGTAAACATTTCTCAAGAATCTGCCTAAGTGAAAATATCTGATCCAAACATTCCCTATCACTTCTGAATATCCAAACATTTCCTATCCACATTGCTCATCACGCAATTGACTGTCAACCAGATTCTTAATTCTATTAAGCACAATCATGGAAAGACCTTTACCTGGAACAGAGAGTAGGCTGATACCCCTATAGTTATCACAAGAACTGCGATCACCTTTTTTGAAAACAGGGATAACAATAGCTTTGGTAAAATCCTTAGGGACCATGCCTTTATCATAAAAGATATTCAAAATTTCAGTCATCCAAGTGGTAACCGAAACATTCCCAGCTCTAAGTATTTCTGTAGTAATTTCATCCACCCCTGGGAATTTATGAAGTTTAAGTTTAGAAACAGCCAAAATGACTTCAAATCTTGTTAAAGGGCCAACATTAAAGCCAATGCATCTATCATCGTTACAAACTCTAGGATTAGAACTGGAACCGCATTGTTTGAACAACTAAACTACTACCGCATTGTTTGAACATCACTGAAATGCTCTGCCCACCTAGCCATAACAGAATCCTCACCTTCTATAACCTTACCTTGTTTATCCTTCAATCCCTGTATACCTGTCCGTTTTCTACCATACAAAACATTAACTATCTGGTACAGCTCTCTGCTGTTGTGCCGTCTAACTGCTTCCTCGGCTTTATCAGCCAAAACATCAAGCCAAAGATTCTTATCAGCAGCTAACTGATCTTTTACACGTTTGTTAAGTTCTCTGTAATGCTTTCTATTAGGACTAGAAGGGTATTGATTAAGGACATTCCTGCAGTTCTTTACTTCCAAAATAAGCTCAAGTGCCTTATCACTGAGATAATTCTGTCTCTTCTGGTCCTTTTTTCCTAAAAGAGTACTCTTAGTGTCCAAAAAAGCCTGTTTAATATGGCTCCATTCTTCCCCAACTTCAGTATTAAGCAAACCATGACTGTCAAAATGACTAAGTAACCTATCATGGTAAGCTTTGTTTATAACTGGATCTTTCAGAGCTTCAGTATGAAAAGTAAATTTTTTAACCCTAGCACAACACTTTTCAAGTTTAAGTTGCAAGACACTTTTAACAAGGTAATGGTCAGATCCAATTTCAGCTGTTTTGATGTTGTGCCCTGTACGGCTGAAAATTTTTATGGATGTAGACCATGCTTAAAGCCATTATTATCATTTCAAAACATACTTTTGTAACATTTTCTTGAATAAAGAATTTTTCAACCCTGTTCTTATCAGCTTAATATGTGATACGATTTCTATACGAAATCAAGATATTAATCTTATTTTTGTAGTTCGACGGAGTGCTTTGAGCTTGCTCAACCTCTGTCACGGGTTGGACCGGTATTCACTACTTCCGGTAGCGGCCCACATTTAATCCAAAATTAGTACATGCAACATTTAAAGTCCTTTAATAATCGTATCAGGTGTAGAGCAGAACAGGATGTATTGTTCAAAAAATTTCGACGTATTGTTTAAAAAGTCTGTCGGATGTATTTTTTTTAAAAGTCAGGCGGATGCCCGGAAACGCAGTCAGAACCCACCTCCACCCGCCCATCCTCCCTTCACCTCAATCTCCCTTCGCCTTATTCACCCTTCATCCCCACCCCACACACCCAGGAAGTAGCCGTCTGAGAAACGCACTCGAACAACAATTCCCAACCCCTGTCATCCCAACGCTCATTCCCAACTAAAACAACATAACCGGGGGTTATGTTGTTTTAGCGTTTATACCAGCGTTCGTAGTCACACAACCCACAAACCCAACACCGTTGGCATTCACAAAATAAATACAAATCACCAACAAGTACACTCTTGCCACAGCCAACAAATAAAAAAAGTATACAATACTAATGCTTTATACCTCGAATTCCCTTCACCATGGAAATCCTATTATCCCCTTAAAATCCTTTTCTCTACAATAATTCTTTTATCAACTTCGAATTCTTTTACATTACGAATTCACTCACTACTTTCCAAACTCTTTCTATCTCCATCTGTCAATCCCGGTTCTTAGCGAAACAAACCGGGCTATCCAAAAATATTCCATCGCTAATAAGAAATCTTTCATATTGATTAACATACAACTCTATACAAGGAATCCAAATGTCATCCGCAGTATTTTCGACGCCTGCCATCGAAATCAACGAAATTTCTGCCTGGCGCGCTGGCAACGTGCATGGCGCTAATGAAAAAAGAAAAGGCGATGCAGAAGGCAGGCAAAAGGAAAGGCGATGCTGAATGGTAAAAGGTGGTGGAAGAGAGTAGCAGGAGATCCGGGTTGGGTTGTTTTACCTCTGAGCGGCCCTTTTTTGCACACCATGGGCTAAATGGCCAGGTCACATGGACCCCGAAGGCTCAGAGAAGGTTGGGGGAGGGGACCCACTGGAACAGCTGTTGGGAGACAGATGGTAGCCTCGCGTCAAGGCCATCCAGCGTGTTCTTTAACGTGCACAGGGTATGGCTCTCCCGCACACGGGGCCACGGCTTAACGTCCCATGCGACGGACGGCGGCCTTTCCAAGCCCATCGGCAGGAGATCCGGAAACGGAACGCATGCAGTGGAAAAGGAGAAAGTGGGTTCACTTTCTTTTTAATGGTTGTCCTAATAAGGGGGGCGGGGGTATCTCAGTTGGTAGCGCGCCAGGCTCGTAATCTGTAGTTCCCAGGTTCGAGTCCTAGCAGGGTCAGCGTTGAGATTTATCTCCGCAAAATTCCCCGCTCTGCTGACGGTCAGTAGGGGACACCGGTGGGCTTGTAAAGGCCGCCGTCCGTCGGATGGGACGTTAAGCCGTGTCTCCGTGTGCGGGAGAGCCATACCCTGTGCACGTTAAAGAACACGCTGGATGGCCTTGACGGAAGGCTACCATCTGTCTCCCAACATCTGTTCCAGTGGGTCCCCTCCACCAACTTTCTCTGAGCCTTCGGGGCCCTTGTGACCTGGCCATTTAGCCCATAGTGTGCAAAAAAGTGCCGCTCAGAGGTAAAACAACCCAACCCAAAGTGCTAATAAGGCTCTTCGCCGTCCCATGGCCGATTGGTTAGCGCGCTTGGCTACTGATCTAAGGGACCTGGGTTCGAGCCCCGGGTAAGGCATCGCTGTTTGTACGGGTAAGTTCCTGAATGCCAGAGACAGGCAGTAAATGACACTCTGCAACTCGCTAAGTTATGACGCTGTATTCCGTATCATCTCATTGGGATAAAATTTACGAACAATAATTGGTTTTAAAACACAAAAAATACCCTTGATAATTAATAGACATTAGAAAACCTATTTTATTTCACTACTTCAACTGATGCAGTATTTAATTAGTAACGCAAGTTCACATGTTTAACAACAGCGATATCTGTTTATTTAGTCTGAAACAAGTTTATAGGAAGGCAGAATGGAATAATCTACATTTCTTTGTGCAGAGCGATAAATATGTTTCGGTTTCCATTACTATTTAAATACGGAACTCCTAAAGAATCCCCAGCGTTGAGATTTTTCTCCGCAAAACTCCCCGCCCTTCCCACGGTCAGTAGTAGACACCGATAGGCTTGGAATACAGTATTGACAATATAGAAATATCCATAATAGAAGCATAATTTTAACGAATTTCTGTTTTACAGACTACACAGGGATTAACTGCTTAGTCGAGGAGTCATTTCACACCCTAAACATTTAACCTCTAATGATTATTTTATTTCCCAATCCAAAGAGGCTTAACGTGTTAGGGAAAAGAGTGAAAATATTGTTACGACAGATGAACGAGCAACAGTGACTTCACGAGGTAACGTGACTGGAGCCCTCGTGTGTGCTTCTACGGGAGATTCAATTAGCCAACGGTTTGGAACTTAGAACGATTGAGAAGAATAAAAAAATATAGCAGTGCAGTTTGTTAAAAAGTTGAGAGATCTGAAAGGATGTTCAGATGGTCTGAGTCAGTGCGCGATAAATAAAACAAAATAAGTATCTTTTATGTGATGCGTACGCTGGCGGTCGTATTATTTTACTAATGTGAAAAGTTTAGTGAACTAGCACAGGACGAGAGTTGTTTACGTCTGAAGATATTCAAGTGACATGGTAAACTAAGTGAAGAGGTAGTATTTAGTAGAATAGACAGAACTGATATTGTATACTCTGTACAAAAAGTGTTAATGACTTAAGTATAATAGTAGTTAATTTGTTTATGAGATACTTCATCCATATTTTTTGTAACGATTTGCATTGTATTGTAATTAGTTTGAAAATACAGTTATTAATACTCACGCCCAGTGCCAATCCATTTTGTAATTCGCAACATTTGGTGTCTAGGAGTGTGGATAATTTATTGAATGCCGTTAACTAGAAGTATGGATGAATTAGTAAAGTTGATGAATGACATTAAAAGTCAAAATAATGACTTGAAAGCCGAAATGGCCGCACAAAATAATGAGTTGAGAACTGAGATAGTTTCTCAAAAAGATGACTTGAAAGCCGATATGGCTAACAAAATTGGTGACCTTATTAGACAAAACGATGACTTGAAAGCCGATATGGCCGCACAAAATAATGAGTTGAGAACTGAGATAGTTTCTCAAAAAGATGACTTGAAAGCCGAAATGGCCGCATAAAATACTGAGATGAGAGCTGAAGTGGCTTCTCAAATTGATAAGATTTCTGATAAGTGTAAGGACATTATGACCGAACTAAATAGTGTAAAAGATGATCTTGATAGCGTTAAGTTAGATTACAAACATGAAATTGAAATTGTAAAAACTGATTGTGAACGCCAGTTTCAGATTTTGAGAAATGAAATGTTACCTTCTGCTTGTAATAATAATAATTCTAGTGAAAATAATGTTATTACACATATCGCTAAAAATACAACTAAACCTTCTACATATGATGGTCAATCATCTTGGACAGTATTTAAAACACAATTTGAAGTTATCGCTAGAGCCAATGAGTGGAATGAATTCCAAAAGGCCAGTTTTCTTGCAGCTTCCTTAAGAAATCCTGCTGCGGAAGTTTTGCAGTCTGTTCCAGAAGAAAAACGACTTGATTATCAAAGTCTAGTTTCTGCATTAGAACTAAGGTTTGGTGATAGTTATTTAAAACAATATTACGTGACTCAATTTAAACATCGCATGCAGAAAAATGGTGAAACTTTGCAAGAGCTTGCTAGTGATATTGAGCGTCTAGTTAGGTTGACTAATAATAACTGTCCACCAGAAATTCAAGATAATTTAGCTCAATTACAATTTATTGATGCTATTGCTGACCCTGACACTCAGCAATCTCTGAGAATGTTAGGTGAATCCTTAAAGTCAGCTGTGGTACACGCTATGACATAGGAGTGCTCTAGGCTTTCCTCCCGAGCTAACAAACGTACAGTGAGATTTGTGAGTGCAGAAGAAACTGTAGAAAAGGATAATGAAATGAAAGAACTAACTAAAGCCATACTACGTTTTGAAAGATATAAAAGGTTCTTCTTCAAAAACTACAACAGACCTTCAGTGTTGGAATTGTGGCAAGACCTGACACATTCGTACCAACTGCACTAGGAAACGAATGAGGAGTCCAAGTCCATCAACTAGACAAATTGATCAGGGAAACAGAAATTAGTCAGTCTTGAACAAGGGGCAAAGGCTGGCTGTTGATTGGTTGGACCCAGGGGAAGTCGCCCACGTTTCAACATTACACGGTGATAATAATGGATTAGTAGCTGATGGAGCCATAAATGGAATACCTTGCCGTATGATAGTCGACACTGGTGCAAATGTAACTTTACTCAGAACGGATATAATAAAGAAAATAATACCTCACCCAAACTTGAATACTACACAGTCTAAAATAAGCCTACAAACAGCCACTGGAGATCGTGCAAAAGTTCATGGATAAATAGAACTTAATATTCGAGTTGGTAGCTGTCTGGTACACCATCGTGTTTACATCGCTGACATCTACGATGAATGCATATTAGGCCTCGATTTTCTTAAGAAACATGGATTCAACATGATAACCTACTCATCTATGACACAGAAGAGATTCCTCTGCTTAGCCGGAAGTCTGATTCTTTATCAAGCGTAACTTCAATATTAGTGACGGAAGACACATAGATCCCAGCACAAAGGGAAGTTATAGTCCGTGGACATCGGGCGGAGACTTCTGGGGCCTTCCGATTGGCAGTTACTGATGCCTCTGGTAAAGGAGCTTTGGCTCATAATATCCTGGTTGCAAGGACTTTAGTCAGAATAGATAAAGAACAGATCCCTATCAGAGTGATGAACTGTAACAAATCCAATAGAATGTTAAAAAAAGGTGAAGAATTAGCAATATGTGAAGCTGTTACCTGTGTAACAAGTATAAATAAACTAGAAGTTACTGATTCAAATCAAAATCATACAGACATCCCATCTCATCTTACTGAATTATGGAGAGAAACAAGACGAACATTAACTGAAAACCAAGCTGTTAAGGCCGAGAGCCTATTAAAAGAATTTTCTGACATTTTTTCTGCCACATCAAATGATTATGGCCGTACAAACCTGACAGAACATAAAATCAACACTGGTGATTCTCCTCCAGTCCATCTGCCGGCAAGAAGGCTTCCATTGGCAGAAACAGAGGAGACGGAACAACTCATAAAGGACATGGAAGCTCAAGACATTATAGAACCATCGCCGAGTCCCTGGACATCACCAGTAGTTCTTGTCAAGAAAAAGGATGGATCTACACGATTTTGTGTAGATTATCGCAGATTAAATGACGTAACAAAGAAAGACTCCTTTCCTTTACCCAGGATTGATGATACACTAGACACTTTATCTGGGTCAGAATGGTTCTCTACATTATACTTAAAGAGCAGCTATTGGCAAGTTGGTATACGTCCTGAAGACCGTGAGAAAACAGCTTTCACTACAGGGAATGGACTTTGGCAGTTTAAGGTGATGCCATTTGGACTTTGTAATGCACCTGCCACATTTGAGCGACTAATGGAGTCAGTGCTCAAAGGTTTGTCTTTGGAGGTCTGCCTGGTTTACTTGGACGACATCATAGTTCTTGGAAGAACTTTTGAAGAACATTTGAGAAATCTTCGTCAAGTATTTGAAAAACTTAAGGCAGCCAAGTTAAAATTGGGACCGACAAAGTGTAAACTGTTCCAGCAAGAAGTTCATTACCTTGGTCATGTGATCACTACATCAGGGATTAAGACTGATCCTAGTAAGATAGAAGCTGTAAGAGACTGGCCTCCACCACAAGATGTTCATCAACTTCGTAGTTTCATTGGACTTTGCACCTACTATAGAAGTTTGTCAAAGGTTTCTCCAACATCGCAAGGCCATTACATCGTCTGACAGAAGAGGGACAGCGGTTTATGTGGACCACTGAATGCGATATAGCCTTTCAACAGCTAAAGAAAACTCTTTCCACAGCACCAGTGCTAGCATACCCACAAACTGGAAAACAATTCGTAATAGATACTGACGCAAGTAACACAGGAGTTGGTGCTGTACTTTCACAAGAACAAGACGGACAAGAGAAAGTTATTGCATACTTTAGTAAAACTTTATCCAAACCAGAGCGGAATTATTGTGTAACACGCATAGAACTGTTAGCAATAGTAAAAGCAAAAGAACATTTTCATCATTATCTCTATGGCCAGAAATTCCTTATACGTACTGATCATGCTGCACTTAGATGGTTATTAAACTTCAGAAACCCTGAAGGACAAATCGCTAGGTGGATACAACGGTTACAAGAATACGATTTCTCCATCGAACATCGCAGTGGTAAAATGCATAAGAATGCAGATGCTCTTTCCAGGCACCCATGTATTGACAACTGTAAACATTGCTATAATGCAGAACTGAAATTTGGAACTAAACAGATAATGCCCATAAGACAAATAGTATCGACACAAACAAACAGTGATACCCCTAACATCTGGAATCCAATTGAAATCAGGAAGGCTCAACTAGATGATGAAGACATAAAACCAATATTAGAATTGATTGAAAAATCTGATGTAAGACCTAATTGGGAGCACATCTCGAGGTATAGTCCAACTACTAAAAGTTACTGGGCACAGTGGGACTCCTTAAAAATGAAAGACGGAGTATTATACAGAAGAAGGGAGAATTCCACTGGACGTCTGATCCGTTGGCAGATAATCCTTCCTCGCTCCCGAGTGGAACATGTGATGAAAGATGTGTGCCACTGGAGGACACTTCGGTGTTAATAAGACATTAGCCAAAGCCAGGGAACGATTTCATTGGTTGAAAAGTAGGGCAGACGTTGAAAGATGGTGTTGGCAATGTGAAGCCTGTGCAGCAAAGAAAGTGAAGTCCGTTTCCTAGAACTGATGATGGAAATCGATATTTATTAGTGGTAATGGATTATTTCACAAAGTGGCCTGAGGTATATCCCATCCAAGACCAGGAAGCAACAACAGTGGCGGAGATGATAGTTAATAACTTCATTAGTAGGTATGGAGTACCTTTACAACTCCACTCTGATCAAGGACGGAATTTTGAATCCAATGTGTTTAAAGGCATCTGTCAACTATTAGGCATTCAGAAAACCAGAACAACTCCCTTACAGACTCAGTCGGATGGTATGGTTGAAAGATTCAATAGAACAATTGCTCAGCATTTAGCATTATTTGTGAACGACCACCAACGTGACTGGGATCGCCATGTACCATTCCTTTTGCTGGCATATAGGACGGCAGTGCATGAGAAAACTGGACAGACACCTTCCATGATGCTGTTTGGATGAGAGTTACGTCTTCCCTGTGACCTTTTATATGGTCGGCCCGAAGCAATGCCTGTGTCCACTCCACAATACGTAGAAGAATTACAAAAACGACTAGAAGAAATCCATCACTCCGTTAGACATAACATCGACATAGCCAGTGACAGAACCAAAACAAGATGTGACAGTAAAATAAATGGAACTGTTTTCAATCAAGGAGATCTTGTCTGGCTATACAGTCCACATAGAAAGAAGAGACTATCTCCAAAACTTCAGAAACCTTGGGAAGGTCCATATACAATAGTTAACAGGATTAACGACGTGGTACATCGCATTCGTCGACGTCCAGCTACAAAGTGCAAAGTGGTTCACGTGGATTGTTTGGCCCCGTTTCATCGAAGAACTGAAGATGCTTCGGAATCCAGAATTGTTCGGGACGAACAAGACCTAAGGAGGGGGCAGTGTTACGACAGATGAACGAGCAACAGTGACTTCACGAGTTAACGTGACTGGAGCCCTCGTGTGTGCTTCTACGGAAGATTCAATTAGCCAACGATTTGGAACTTAGAACGATTGAGAAGAATAAAAAAATATAGCAGTGAAGTTTGTTAAAAAGTTGAGAGATCTGAAAGGATGTTCAGATGGTATGAGTCAGTGCGCGATAAGTAAAAGAAAATAAGTATCTTTTACATGATGCGTGCGCTGGCGGTCGTATTATTTTACTAATGTGAAAAGTTTAGTGAACTAGCACAGGACGAGAGTTGTTTACGTCTGAAGATATTCAAGTGACATAGTAAACTAAGTGAAGAGGTAGTATTTAGTAGAATAGACAGAACTGATATTGTATACTCTGTACAAAAAGTGTTAATGACTTAAGTATAATAGTAGTTAATTTGTTTATGAGATACTTCATCCATATTTTTTTGTAACGATTTGCATTGTATTGTAATTAGTTTGAAAATACAGTTATTAATACTCACGCCCAGTGCCAATCCATTTTGTAATTCGCAACAATATCTTCATAAATATAATAAAGAAATAAAAAAACACCCCCTCAAGCAGCTACTTGCAACAGCGATCTGACAGGAGCCTTTCATTTTCTCCGCCATAATCGAAGGTCTGTGAGGGTGGTGACCCCTTTGATCACTTTAATACGCCGTAGAGAAGATATGCGTTTGGTTGGGTTGTTTTATCTCTGACCGGTAGTTATTTGCACACAAGGGGCTAAATGGCCACGTCATAAAGAACCAGAGGGATCAGTTTTGGTTGCGGGAAGGTGACCGAATGGAACAGTTGTTATGAGACAGATGGTAACCTCCCATCCAACGTTTTATTTTACCTGCACAGGGTATGATACATTCAGAATTTCTACACTATTTTCTTGTGGTTTTCATCAGTTTCTATTCTAACAATTTTAAGAATTTACGACATTTTGGTATTTTTTGTCTTCTACTATTGGCTTTGGTAATTTTACGCTTATGACGTCATCTCTTTGAAATTTATATAATAGAGCAGTGGTTCTCAAAACCTTTTATGCCTCACGTACCTCCTGGAAATGTGTGTGTTACTGGCATACCCCATGTATAAATACAGAAAACTATAGTTATACTATAACAATGGGAATAAAATAAAACATATATATTGTTACGACAGAAGAATCTGGCAACCGAAAGCAAAGTTTCAGCCAACGAATAAGAACTTTGGGAGAATTTGGAGAAGAAGAGTGGAGCGTTAACGGTCGTTTTGTATTGTAACGGTTGTTGTGTTGTAACGGTCGGTGAGTTAGAAAATGGACGGTGAGCTGTTCTGAGACAGTGCGCGTAAGTATCAAGAAGTAACTTGATGTGTTGTGTATACGCGGAAGGATAAAAGTGGGATCTTTTATCGTTAAGTATCAAGAAGTAACTTGATGTGTTGTGTATACGCGGAAGTATAAAAGTGGGAACTTTTATGGCTAACTTCGAATGTCTACACGGACTGTCTTTTTGTTCGGCTATTGTGTGAAAAGTTATTAGCACAGGACGAGAATTGGTTTACGAGTGAAGATCTTCGGGTGACCTGGTAAATCAAGTAAAAGGTAGTATTTAGTAAAATACACAGAGCTGATATTGTGTGCTCTACGCAGGAAGATTGATGACTTGTGAATGTTAATAGTTGATTTGTTGATAAGATACTTCATCCATATTTCCTTTGTAACAATTTACCTTGTATTGAATTTGGTTTTGAAATATAGCTTTTAATACTCACGCTCAGTGGCTATCCATTTTTGAAATCCGCAACATTTGGTGTCAGGAGTGGGATTAATTAATTGAATGCCGTTAACTAGAAGTATGGATGAATTAGTAAAGTTGATAAATAGCTTCAAAGCCGATATGACTGCGCTGATGACTGATAGGAAAACCATTATGACTACGCTGATGACTGATATGAAAGCCGATATGGCTGCGCTGATGACTGATAGGAAAGCCATTATGGCTACGCTGATGACTGATAGGAAAGCCGTTATTGCTACGCTGATGACTGATAGGAAAGCCGTTATTGCTACGCTGGTGACTGATATGAAAGCCGATATGGCTACGCAGATGACTGATATTAAAAGTGATCTAGCTGCCCAAAGCGATAAAATAGGTGATTTGAAAGCCGAAATGGCCGCACAAAATAATGAGTTGAGAACGGAGATAGTTTCTCAAAAAGATGATTTGAAAGCCGAAATAGCCGCACAAAATACTGAGATGAGAACTGAAGTGGCTTCTCGAGTTGGTAAGATTATTGATCAGTTCAAGGATAGTAAAACCGAACTCAATAGACAATGCAATAGTTTAAATGTTGAATTTGTCAGTGAAAAAGGTGATCTTGATAGTGTTAAGTTAGATTGTAAACATGGAAAAGAGAAAGGCAACGCATATAAAAATGTGGATCTGCTACTGGAAATCAAGAATCGTAGATATAGCGCAGATAATGCCTTTGACCACGCAACTACTGGTGATGCATGGCAGAGTGTCTATGTCGCTGGTGACATGTCTAGGAACTGTGAAGAACAATCACACAGATTAGAGAGCTGTGAGACTAAACAGTACGCTTTGCACTTCAAAATACCTAGGTATACAAGTCTGGCACGATCTGAAGAGAGATCCACACGAAAGGTATTCTATTCCTCGCCGTCAGCAAAATGCGTCATGGACAATTATCGCAAAGGCAGAGTAACGAGTGGTAATGAGGGGGAACGAAACAGAGTTTACGTTTCGCAGAGTGGTCCGAGTAAAGAAGAGGCGTCCATTCATCATAGATACAAAGTGCCATTCGACGTTACTGGGGAAGTCGGAGAGATTTTTCCGAAGCATATAGCCACACTTGAATCGTTTATAGAAAGTGGGGATTTAAGAAAGAAGAATTCCGAAGAATGGCTTAGAAGCGTAACAGGTGATGCTAGTAAAGGAGCTTCAGGCAGAGACAGTACTTCAAAGACTAACTTTCTGGATGAAACTAAGCCTCAGAGTTACGATCAGAGAGAAGTGAATCCCTCAGATAATTTCAACGTAGCCACGCTGAATTTCTTTTCTGAACAGTCAATGTGCAGATTTGGACATTATAACCATTTAGATTATAAGGATATAGAAAAGTTTTATCACGACTACAAGAGCTCTAAAGTGGACAATATCATGTTACAAAACTCGTCGCTGATCTCCAGAATGAACAATTTGGCAATCATGACTGATATTTCCCTGGTTAATTGCAATGAGAGCTCCAAGAAGGTGAATTCGGAAGAAACAACAACTATGACCTCTTCGGGTCATGTGTTTTGCTGGAGACCTGAGTGGCGCCATCGGATGGTGGATAAACACAGCACAGGAGGTGTCGGCAACAAAGTGAGTCTCGTCTTGGCTCCTGCACTTGCTGCTTTAGGTCTCAAGGTCCCTATGATCTCCGGTCGTGCTCTCCAATTGACGGGAGATACTCTGGACAAATTGGAATCCATCCCTGGCTTCACAGTCGACTGCACTAAAGATAAAATCGAGCAGATGATGGAAGACGTCGGATGCTGCATCGTAGGACAGACAGAGGAGCTGGTGCCAACAGATAAGGAGATTTACCGCTACAAGGATCTGATGGCTACCATAGATAGCGTTCCTCTAATGATATGCTCAATTGTGTCCAAAAAGCTGGCTGAAGGAGTGTGTGCTTTGGTTTATGATGTTGAATTCGGAAAAGGAGCTATTGATCTCATCAGTACAGAAGACGCTGTTGATTTAGTTAAGAAAATGGTTGCAGCATCACAAGCTCGTGGAATGAAGAGTTCAGCTGTTATCAGCAACATGGATTCACCTCTTGAAAACTCTGTTGACAACTCTCTGGAAGTGATGGAAGCTGTTCAGTGTTTCCTTGGTGACGGATCCTTGGAACTGCAAGAGCTCGTCGAAGAGTTAGGAGGAGAACTTCTGCGTTTGGTGAACATTGTGGATAATAGGGTAGATGAAGCATCACGTGTCCGCAAGGTTCTGCATAACGGCAATGCTTTGAACAAGTTTCGTAACATGTTAATAGAACAAGGAGTATCTGAAGATGTTGCAAGCTGGCTATGTGAAGATAAAACAGAAAAAATATTGCTAGCAGCCCGACACATCACTGATTTCACTTATACAGGAGAAACAGGTAAGGTTGTCGGATTAGAAGCTGCAGTTCTAGCAAGAGTATGGAAGGAGGAGATGGACCGAAGAGCTAAAAAGAATTATGAAGCTGATATTATAGTTGTGAAGCACCTTGGGGATCAAATGGAATCAGGTGAAATATGGCTGAAGGTTCATCACGACAGTTCTGAATTAAGTGAAAGTCAACTGACAAAAGGGTCAGACTGGAGGATGAAACTCCTCCCTAGATTTTATGTCACTAATGACTTTCATTCCTTGTTACTGTTGATAGAAGTAAAAATCCAAAGAAGAAAACTTTCGACAAAGAAGAAAACTTTTTACAGGTTTTGCACGAAAACTCTTAGTCGATTCTTCTCCCTGCAGAGACATAAACGTGTTCACAAGGGCTATAGGCCTTACACGTATTATATTTGTGGACGAGGCTTCAGTCAGAAAAGAAATCTACGTCATAATGAGATTCGCTTTCATTTTGACACAGACGTGGTATATCGCATTCGTCGACGTCCAGCTACAAAGTGCAAGGTGGTTCACGTGGATCGTTTGGCCCCGTTTCATCGAAGAACTGAAGAAGCTTTGGAATCCAGAATTGTTCGGGACGAACAAGACCTAGGAAGGGGGCAGTGTTACGACAGAAGAATCTGGCAACCGAAAGCAAAGTTTCAGCCAACGAATAAGAACTTTGGGAGAATTTGGAGAAGAAGAGTGGAGCGTTAACGGTCGTTTTGTATTGTAACGGTTGTTGTGTTGTAACGGTCGGTGAGTTAGAAAATGGACGGTGAGCTGTTCTGAGACAGTGCGCGTAAGTATCAAGAAGTAACTTGATGTGTTGTGTATACGCGGAAGGATAAAAGTGGGATCTTTTATCGTTAAGTATCAAGAAGTAACTTGATGTGTTGTGTATACGCGGAAGTATAAAAGTGGGAACTTTTATGGCTAACTTCGAATGTCTACACGGACTGTCTTTTTGTTCGGCTATTGTGTGAAAAGTTATTAGCACAGGACGAGAATTGGTTTACGAGTGAAGATCTTCGGGTGACCTGGTAAATCAAGTAAAAGGTAGTATTTAGTAAAATACACAGAGCTGATATTGTGTGCTCTACGCAGGAAGATTGATGACTTGTGAATGTTAATAGTTGATTTGTTGATAAGATACTTCATCCATATTTCCTTTGTAACAATTTACCTTGTATTGAATTTGGTTTTGAAATATAGCTTTTAATACTCACGCTCAGTGGCTATCCATTTTTGAAATCCGCAACATTTGGTGTCAGGAGTGGGATTAATTAATTGAATGCCGTTAACTAGAAGTATGGATGAATTAGTAAAGTTGATAAATAGCTTCAAAGCCGATATGACTGCGCTGATGACTGATAGGAAAACCATTATGACTACGCTGATGACTGATATGAAAGCCGATATGGCTGCGCTGATGACTGATAGGAAAGCCATTATGGCTACGCTGATGACTGATAGGAAAGCCGTTATTGCTACGCTGATGACTGATAGGAAAGCCGTTATTGCTACGCTGGTGACTGATATGAAAGCCGATATGGCTACGCAGATGACTGATATTAAAAGTGATCTAGCTGCCCAAAGCGATAAAATAGGTGATTTGAAAGCCGAAATGGCCGCACAAAATAATGAGTTGAGAACGGAGATAGTTTCTCAAAAAGATGATTTGAAAGCCGAAATAGCCGCACAAAATACTGAGATGAGAACTGAAGTGGCTTCTCGAGTTGGTAAGATTATTGATCAGTTCAAGGATAGTAAAACCGAACTCAATAGACAATGCAATAGTTTAAATGTTGAATTTGTCAGTGAAAAAGGTGATCTTGATAGTGTTAAGTTAGATTGTAAACATGGAAAAGAGAAAGGCAACGCATATAAAAATGTGGATCTGCTACTGGAAATCAAGAATCGTAGATATAGCGCAGATAATGCCTTTGACCACGCAACTACTGGTGATGCATGGCAGAGTGTCTATGTCGCTGGTGACATGTCTAGGAACTGTGAAGAACAATCACACAGATTAGAGAGCTGTGAGACTAAACAGTACGCTTTGCACTTCAAAATACCTAGGTATACAAGTCTGGCACGATCTGAAGAGAGATCCACACGAAAGGTATTCTATTCCTCGCCGTCAGCAAAATGCGTCATGGACAATTATCGCAAAGGCAGAGTAACGAGTGGTAATGAGGGGGAACGAAACAGAGTTTACGTTTCGCAGAGTGGTCCGAGTAAAGAAGAGGCGTCCATTCATCATAGATACAAAGTGCCATTCGACGTTACTGGGGAAGTCGGAGAGATTTTTCCGAAGCATATAGCCACACTTGAATCGTTTATAGAAAGTGGGGATTTAAGAAAGAAGAATTCCGAAGAATGGCTTAGAAGCGTAACAGGTGATGCTAGTAAAGGAGCTTCAGGCAGAGACAGTACTTCAAAGACTAACTTTCTGGATGAAACTAAGCCTCAGAGTTACGATCAGAGAGAAGTGAATCCCTCAGATAATTTCAACGTAGCCACGCTGAATTTCTTTTCTGAACAGTCAATGTGCAGATTTGGACATTATAACCATTTAGATTATAAGGATATAGAAAAGTTTTATCACGACTACAAGAGCTCTAAAGTGGACAATATCATGTTACAAAACTCGTCGCTGATCTCCAGAATGAACAATTTGGCAATCATGACTGATATTTCCCTGGTTAATTGCAATGAGAGCTCCAAGAAGGTGAATTCGGAAGAAACAACAACTATGACCTCTTCGGGTCATGTGTTTTGCTGGAGACCTGAGTGGCGCCATCGGATGGTGGATAAACACAGCACAGGAGGTGTCGGCAACAAAGTGAGTCTCGTCTTGGCTCCTGCACTTGCTGCTTTAGGTCTCAAGGTCCCTATGATCTCCGGTCGTGCTCTCCAATTGACGGGAGATACTCTGGACAAATTGGAATCCATCCCTGGCTTCACAGTCGACTGCACTAAAGATAAAATCGAGCAGATGATGGAAGACGTCGGATGCTGCATCGTAGGACAGACAGAGGAGCTGGTGCCAACAGATAAGGAGATTTACCGCTACAAGGATCTGATGGCTACCATAGATAGCGTTCCTCTAATGATATGCTCAATTGTGTCCAAAAAGCTGGCTGAAGGAGTGTGTGCTTTGGTTTATGATGTTGAATTCGGAAAAGGAGCTATTGATCTCATCAGTACAGAAGACGCTGTTGATTTAGTTAAGAAAATGGTTGCAGCATCACAAGCTCGTGGAATGAAGAGTTCAGCTGTTATCAGCAACATGGATTCACCTCTTGAAAACTCTGTTGACAACTCTCTGGAAGTGATGGAAGCTGTTCAGTGTTTCCTTGGTGACGGATCCTTGGAACTGCAAGAGCTCGTCGAAGAGTTAGGAGGAGAACTTCTGCGTTTGGTGAACATTGTGGATAATAGGGTAGATGAAGCATCACGTGTCCGCAAGGTTCTGCATAACGGCAATGCTTTGAACAAGTTTCGTAACATGTTAATAGAACAAGGAGTATCTGAAGATGTTGCAAGCTGGCTATGTGAAGATAAAACAGAAAAAATATTGCTAGCAGCCCGACACATCACTGATTTCACTTATACAGGAGAAACAGGTAAGGTTGTCGGATTAGAAGCTGCAGTTCTAGCAAGAGTATGGAAGGAGGAGATGGACCGAAGAGCTAAAAAGAATTATGAAGCTGATATTATAGTTGTGAAGCACCTTGGGGATCAAATGGAATCAGGTGAAATATGGCTGAAGGTTCATCACGACAGTTCTGAATTAAGTGAAAGTCAACTGACAAAAGGGTCAGACTGGAGGATGAAACTCCTCCCTAGATTTTATGTCACTAATGACTTTCATTCCTTGTTACTGTTGATAGAAGTAAAAATCCAAAGAAGAAAACTTTCGACAAAGAAGAAAACTTTTTACAGGTTTTGCACGAAAACTCTTAGTCGATTCTTCTCCCTGCAGAGACATAAACGTGTTCACAAGGGCTATAGGCCTTACACGTATTATATTTGTGGACGAGGCTTCAGTCAGAAAAGAAATCTACGTCATAATGAGATTCGCTTTCATTTTGACACAGACGTGGTATATCGCATTCGTCGACGTCCAGCTACAAAGTGCAAGGTGGTTCACGTGGATCGTTTGGCCCCGTTTCATCGAAGAACTGAAGAAGCTTTGGAATCCAGAATTGTTCGGGACGAACAAGACCTAGGAAGGGGGCAGTGTTACGACAGAAGAATCTGGCAACCGAAAGCAAAGTTTCAGCCAACGAATAAGAACTTTGGGAGAATTTGGAGAAGAAGAGTGGAGCGTTAACGGTCGTTTTGTATTGTAACGGTTGTTGTGTTGTAACGGTCGGTGAGTTAGAAAATGGACGGTGAGCTGTTCTGAGACAGTGCGCGTAAGTATCAAGAAGTAACTTGATGTGTTGTGTATACGCGGAAGGATAAAAGTGGGATCTTTTATCGTTAAGTATCAAGAAGTAACTTGATGTGTTGTGTATACGCGGAAGTATAAAAGTGGGAACTTTTATGGCTAACTTCGAATGTCTACACGGACTGTCTTTTTGTTCGGCTATTGTGTGAAAAGTTATTAGCACAGGACGAGAATTGGTTTACGAGTGAAGATCTTCGGGTGACCTGGTAAATCAAGTAAAAGGTAGTATTTAGTAAAATACACAGAGCTGATATTGTGTGCTCTACGCAGGAAGATTGATGACTTGTGAATGTTAATAGTTGAT
Organism: Ryuthela nishihirai; assembly: GCA_038380435.1. Taxonomy (NCBI): domain Eukaryota; kingdom Metazoa; phylum Arthropoda; class Arachnida; order Araneae; family Heptathelidae; genus Ryuthela; species Ryuthela nishihirai. The sequence goes on from JAWZYU010000058.1 coordinate 599,797, forward strand.
TTGTTGATAAGATACTTCATCCATATTTCCTTTGTAACAATTTACCTTGTATTGAATTTGGTTTTGAAATATAGCTTTTAATACTCACGCTCAGTGGCTATCCATTTTTGAAATCCGCAACAATATATACACACACATTCTTTATTGTAAAATTTTTAATCAAAATATCATTACCAGATTTATTCCGGATATCGGAGCAATCTTCCGATGTCTGTCGTTTTTAAAAAGTTCGGTTTATAGGAAAGTTGTTAAAGCTAAAATTAATTCGTGACGGAAATGCAAATTACGAAACAAAAGGCATATCCGGTTTAACGATTCGAAAAGCATTGTTGTGTCATCGATTCTTTAGCATAGAAGCTGCTTTATTCGATTTTCTTTCATCGTGAAAGGTTAATTATTTTTTTAAAAGTCTCATCGTATGACGAGAAGAAACTGTTTTCGATGCATTGTAACTGTTACTAGTGAATATAGAACTTAGGTTTTCAACTGAAATAGATTTCATTTGTTATTTGTGTTATTAGGAACTTTCCGGGAGTCTTCGAAACGACATTTAGGAGTCATTTCTGCAGATAAGTTTAGTCGAAATAGGATTTCCTCATTTACGAATAGTTAAGGAATACAACGGACTCCTTTATCACGGCATAATACTGTTGCAGTAACGTTCACTTCAGTGAACTCTCATTACGACGGATGTTATGCAAATATGCTTTTACAGAAACCATCGGTGTTCGCCTTTCTAACCGATATAACGATGGGGTGTTTAACGTAAATTAATCAAAACTTTGAGAACCCTGGGAATTGCATATTCCTTTCCTGTAGCAATACCTAACGTTCCACCCATTCACTTTAATAAAAGCACTCCTGATACTATGACTTTTGATGGCATTCGTAATAGCAAGGCGGAAGACCTCTTAATACGAAAGCAGATATCGTTACTTCGCGATGACGTATAATATATACGTAACTGCAGATCTCAACGCTGTCACAGGTGCTACTGTAACCAGAAGAAAGATGCACACGAAGAGAAATCATAACAGTTATTAGTTCCTTAACGGAAAGAAACTCTGCGGAGGCGTGGTGGCTCAGTTGGTAGCGCGCCAGGCTCGTAATCTGCAATTTTCAGGTTCGAGTTCATCTCCGAAAACCTGTTCGCCCTGCTAACGGTCAGCAGGGGAAACCGATAAGCTTGGAATAGCCGCCGTCCGTCGGAAGGGATCTTAAGTCGTGTCCCCGTGTGCGGGAAAGCTATACCCTGTGCACGTTGAAGAACTCGTTGCATGGCTTTGACGTGAGACTACAATCTGTCTCCCGACAGCTGTTCTAGTGAGGCTCATCCCCCCAACCTTCTCTGAGTCTTCGGGGTCCTCGTGACCTGACCGTTTAGTCCATTGTCTACAAATTAAATGCCGATCACAGGTAAAATAATCAATTCTGAGCTCTATATGATATTATTGTATGAAATTTCAGTCAGTTATTCAGATTTATTCTCTTAACATTTAAAAACATCCACCTTAACATTATTCGGATTCATCACAACGCACTCCTCCTATTAGATTAGGGGCGGGGGTGGCTCAGTTGGTAGCGGCCAGGCTCGTAATCTGTAGTTCCCAGGTTCGAGTCCCAGCTGGGTCAGCGTTGAGATTTATCTCCGCAAAATTCCCCGTCCTGCCCATGGTCAGTAGGGGACACCGATGGTCTTGGAAAGCCGCCGTCCGTCAGATGGGATGTTAAGCCGTGGCCCCGTGTGTGGGAGAGCCATACTCTGTGCACGTTAAAGAACACGCTGGATGGCCTTGACGGGAGGCTACTATCTGTCTCCCAACAGCTGTTCCAGTGGGTCCCCTCCCCCAACCTTCTCTGAGCCTTCGGGGTACATGTGACCTGGCCATTTAGCCCATGGTGTGCAAAAAAGTGCCGCTCAGAGGTAAAACAACCCAACCTATTAGAATATCTAAAAATTGTTTCAGGATGTTTCTCAAGTGTAAAATAATTCATTTATGGTACAGAAAAGAAATGATCAAAATAAATACACCAAATTCTGCTTTAAACTTTTTTACACGGTAAATAGGTTCCCGAAAAAACCGTGTAAAAAAAATTCTAAAACAAAACACAGTGCATTAGAAAAAATAGAATATGAAAATAGAATTGGTTCCAGACGTAAAAAAAACATACTCCCTCAAGCAACTGCTTGCCACAGAGATCAGACAGCAACCTGTCAGTTTATATGCAAGTGTTAGTTTAATTACCTTTTTAACTTTAAACACGACATGAGAGATCAATTGAAAATATGATGATCAATCAATCATATATTGAAGATAAAAATGTAGGGAATTCCCGGAACTCAATGTTGCCACTTTTTCCGAATGGTTTCGTACAGATTTTCGATCAAATGCAAAATAAAATGCAGAAGACTTGTTCTGTACTAAACTGTTAGTGTAGTTTTTATTTTGGGGATTTTAGTGCACAAAATGATTATTTATAGTACTTCTTGACGTATATCAAATTTATAACTTGAAGAATTAAATGAAGGTTCTTTGTAGTTTACTGTTAGGCTGATGTAAATAATAGTTTCGTGACTTTAAACCGTTAGTTGTATTGCATATATTATTTTATTTAAATTTTCCTCTTATACGTGCATATGTATTATGCTAGGCACTGACTTTACAATTTGTTTCCTTTCTCCTCAGTGTTGTTTCTATTGCTATGTTCCGCAAAATTCCCCGCCCTGCCCACGGTCAGTAGGGGACACCGATGGGCTTGGAAAGGCCGCCGTCCGTCGGATGGGACGTTAAGCCGTGGCCCCGTGTGCGGGAGAGACTTGACGGGAGGCTACCATCTGTCCCCCAACAGCCGTTCCAGTGGGTCCCCTCCCCCAACCTTCTCTGAGCCTTCGGGGTCCATGTGACCTGGCCATTTAGCCCATGGTGTGCAAAAAAGTGCCGCTCAGAGGTAAAACAATCCAATCCAATACAATTCTATTGCTATGTGCATGTAAAGACTTTAAGGAGACCTAAAAAATTGTGCTGATAATTTTTGATATTAACTATTATGGAAATACTACGGAAATGTTTTAGCGTAAGAAGCGTTTTTTTTTTTTCAAATTAAAAGCTACCGGTTTGGTTTTAAAGAAAATATGTATATAAAGAATTTTAATTTTTACATATGTATTTTTAAAACTTCAACCAGCCTGTAATGTATTATGCAAAATCATCTGGCAACACAACGAAGCAGTACAACTGACGTCACCTCGGTGTTTTTGCTACTTTATTATTAACCCGTATTCACAGGCAGCTCTAATTTTACGAGTTCACTTATTTCTCATGCCGCCACTCTATTTTAACTTACACTTTTATACGAGATAAGTAATATTTATATAATTAAAAATGTGTTTAAATTAATAAAAATCAAATGAATATTTAAAGATTTTCATATCTATTATTTATATGCACTGTATTTTTTTTTTGAAGGTTTTTTTTACACGGTTTTCTCGGGAACCTATCTACCGTGTCAGAATTCGAAACAGAATTGGATGCATTGAATTAGATTATTCCTATTGTTTATTAAGAAGGATTTATTTTTTTTAAAGTTGAGTGGTTAGCGCGCTTGGCTACTGATGTAAGAGACCTGGGTTCGAGTCACAGGTACGGCATGGCTGTTTTTTGTCGTTTTTCTGCTGAGGGCGTGCTATCCTCTCAGACCTTCTACTATGGCATATAAATTGACAGGCTCCTGTCAGACCTCTGTAGTAAGCAGCTGCTTGAGGGGGTATTTATTTATTTATTTATTATTAAAAGCTGAGAAACATCCTGAAACAAATTTAAGAGAATATAATAGCAGGAATCTGGTTCCAGGAATTTAATTAATTAACCTTATTCGTGACGGAAATGCAAATTACGAAACAAAAGGCGTATCCGGTTTAACGATTCGAAAAGCATTGTTGTGTGATCGATTATTTAGCATACGGTCTATTTCCTTCCTTTCTCTTTAATCGTGAAATTAATAATGTAACATTTACTAGTGAATATAAAACTTAGGTTTTCAACTGAAATAGATTTAATTGGTTATTTCGATATGGTTATTTGTGTTATTAAGAATTTTCCGGGAGTCTTCGAAACGATACTTAGGAGTCATTTTTGCAGATAAGTTTAGTCTGCAGTCATTCTGCAGATAAGTCATCTGTCTCTCAACAGCTGTTCCAGTGAGGCCCCTCCCCCAACCTTCTCTGACCCTTCGGGGTCATCGTGACCTGGCCGTTTAGCCCATTTTCTTAAAAAAACACAACAAATTTGTGATCACAACCAACTCTGAGCGCTATATGATATGATATGCATTTTATTCTATGCAATTCAAGTCAGATATTCAAACTGATTTTGTTTACAATTTAAAGCATCCAGCTTACAAAGATGTTTGTTCGTATGCATCACAGCGCAGTCCTGCTCTAAAATTTGTTTCAGGATGTTTCTCAACTTTTAATAATAAATAAATAAAAAAATACCCCCTTAAGCAGCTGCTTACCACAGAGGTCTCACAGGAGCATGTCAGTTTATATGCCATAGTAGAAGGTCTGAGAGGATGGCACGCCCTCAGCAAAAAACGACACGAAACAGCCATGCCTTACCCGTGACTCGAACCCAGGTCTCTTAGATCAGTAGCCAAGCGCGCTGACCACTCAACGTTTAAAAAAACATAAATCCTTCTTAATAAACAATATGAATAATCTAATTCAATTCACCCAATTCTGTTTCGAATTCCCGACACGGTAGATAGGTTCCCGAGAAAACCGTGTAAAAAAAGAAACCTAAAAAAAATACAGTCCATATGAAAAAATAGATATGAAAATCTTTAAATATTCATTTGATTTTTATTAATTTAAACATATTTTTAATTATATAAATATTACTTATCTCGTATAAAAGTGTAAGTTAAAATAGAGTGGCGGCATGAGAAATAAGTGAACTCCTAAAATTAGTGCTGCCTGTGAATACGGGTTAATAATAAAGTAGCAAAAACACCGAAATGACGTCAGCTGTCCTGCTTCGTTGTGTTGCCAGATGATTTTGCATAATATATTACAGGCTAGTTGAAGTTTTAAAAATACATATGTAAAAATTAAAATTTTTTATATTTATTTTCTTTAAAACCAAACCGATCGGTTTTAATTTGAAAAAAAAAAACAGTTCTTACGCTGAAAAATTTCCGTAGTATTTCCATAATAGTTAATATCAAAAATTATCAGCACAATGTTTTAGGTCTCCTTAAAGTCTTTACATGCAATAGCAATAGAAACAACACTGAGGAGAAAGGAAACAAATTGTAAAGTCCGTGCCTAGCACACATGCACGTCTAAGAGGAAAATTTAAATAAAATATTATATGCAATACAACTAACGGTTTAAAGTCACGAAACTATTATTTACATCAGCCTAACAGTAAACTACAAAGAACCTTCATTTAATTCTTCAAGTTATAAATTTGATATACGTCAAGAAGTACTATAAATACTCATTTTGTGCACTAAAATCCCCAAAATAAAAACTACACTAACAATTTAGTACAGAACAAGTCTTCTGCATTTCATTTTGCATTTGATCGAAAATCTGTACGAAATCATTCGGAAAAAGTGGCAACATTGAGTTCCGGGAATTCCCCACATTTTTATCTTCAATATACGTTAGTCTTGATCTCTCATGTCGTGTTTAAAGTTATAAAGGTAAATAAACTAACACTTGTATATAAACTGACAGGTTCCTGTATGATATCTGTGACAAGCAGTTGCTTGAGGGAGTATGTTTTTTTTTACGTCTGGAACCAATTCTATTTTCATATTCTATTTTTTCTAATGCACTGTGTTTTGTTTTAGAATTTTTTTTACACGGTTTTTTCGGGAATCTATTTACCGTGTAAAAAGTTTAAACAGAATTAGGTGTATTTATTTAGATCATTCCTTTTCTGTAGTATAAATGAATTATTTTACACTTGAAAAACATCCTGAAACAATTTTTCGATATTCTAATAGGTTGGTTGTTTTAACTCTGAGCGGCACTTTTTTGCACACTATGGGCTAAATGGCCAGGTCACATGGACTCCGAAGGCTCAGAGAAGGTTGGGGGAGGGGACCCACTGGAACAGCTGTTGGGAGACAGATGGTAGCCTCCCGTCAAGGCCATCCAGCGTGTTCTTTCACGTGCACAGGGTATGGCTCTCCTACACATGGGGCCACGGCTAAACGTCCCACCCGATGGACGGCGGCCTTTCCAAGCCCGTCGGTGTCCCCTACTGACCGTGGGCAGGGGGGGGGGGAATATTTTGCGGAGATAAATCTCAACGCTGACGCATCTAGGACTAAGGCGCGCTACCGACTGAGCCACCACCCAAAGTTGGCGGGAGAGAGTAGCAGAAAATCCGGAAACGAAAGGCATGCAGTGGAAAAGGACAAAGTGGGTTCACTTTCTTTTTAATGGTTGCCATAATAAGGCTATTCGCCGTCCCATGACCGAGTGGTTAGCGCGCTTGGCTACTGATCTAAGGGACCAGGTTTCGAGCCACGGGTAAGGCACCCACTGGGCTGGACAGATATATGGATCTGAGCTTGATTATGGATCCTGATTTTGCTGCACTGGTGGGCTTCTGTGGAGGGAAAATCTTCCGCTGTGTTTTCTGTTTGTTTGTGGGTTGACAGCCCCAAGTGAATACATTCACAGGATATGTTTATCAGCTGGTGGATAATCCTGAGCAGAGGTCATCATAGGCACCTGAACGCTTTGCTTCTATTGGCATCGTCAAATTCTACATTGGAGGAAGTCTTCCAGTGTAGCTGACTTCACACTTTAGTGGTGGGGGAACGGATCTTTGCCCCATGTCTGCGATTAGGGGGCTGTTTGATATTGTCGGCATTCCCTGTCTCAATAAACATAGTTTCTTTAAACATCCCACTAACCATTTTCTCTCCATAGGTAGTTGGAATGTGAGGACTCTGCACAGAGCTCTTCCTCTTGATGTCCTTACACAAGAATTCGACCATAATAATTTAGATATTCTCGGCCTGCAAGAGACCAGATGTACAGATAAAGGTCAGATTCTTAAAAATAATATTAAATTTCACTTTTCAGGGAGGGACGACAATAAGCATCACCAAAGCTCGGGTCTGCTTCTCAGAAGACACGCTAGTGATGCTCTTCTAGGATACGAGTGCATTAATGAAAGGTTTCTTACAGCAAAATTTCAGACAAGCGTTAAAGACTTGAATGTTATCTGCTGTTATGACCCCACTGAGGATGCCGATGAGAATGAGAAGGATAAGTTTTACGGACAACTTCGGGATATTTTGAATTCTGTCAAGAAAGGCGATATTACCGTTGTTGTAGGTGACTTCAATGCCAAAGTTGGTACTGACTCTGACCTTTGAGGAGGAGTAATAGGACCTTTTGGTATTGGTAGCTGCAATGGCAATGGGCAACGTCTGCTACAGGTAAGTAAACTCAATGGATTCAGAATAACTAACACTTATTACAAACACCGCACTTGGGTTTCACCCGATGGGCTGCATAAGAATATGATTGATTATATATTAATTCACAGCAAATGGGCTAGTTCTGTTAGGAATACCAGGGGAGCTGAAACTGGATAGCGGTATAGAGGGGCACGTATAGGGGAGCTGAAACTGGATCTGATCATTATCTTGTTAAAAGTGTCTTGCAACTTAAACTTAAAAAGTGCTGTGCTAGGGTTAAAAAATTTGCTTTTAATACTGAAGTTCTGAAAGACCCAGTTATACCCAAAGCTTACCATGATAGGTTACTTAGTCATTATGGCAGTCATGGTATGCTTACTACTGAAGTTGAGGAAGAACGGGATCATTTAAAACAGGCTTTTTTGGACACTAACAGTACTCTTTTAGGAAAAAAGCAGCAGAAGAGACAGAATTATCTCAGTGATAAGGCACTTGAGCTTATTTCGCAAAGAAAGAACTGCAGGAATGTTCCTAATCAATACCCTACTAGTCCTAATAGAAAGCATTACAGATAACCTATTAAACGTTTAAAAGATCAGTTAGCTGCTGATAAGAAAGAATCTTTGACTTGATGGTTTGGCTGACCAAGCCGAGGAAGCAGTTAGACAGCACAACAGCAGAGAGCTGTACCAGATATTTAATGTTTTGTGTGGTAGAAAACGGACAGGTATACAGGGACTGAAGGATAAACAAGGTAAGGTTATAGAAGGTGAGGATTCTGTCATGGCTAGGTGGCCAGAGCATTTCAGTGATATTCTAAACAATGTGGTTACTTTTATTCCCATTGTTTGCAATGATGATAGATGCATTTGTGGCTTTAATGTTGGCCCTATAACACAATCTGAAGTTATTTTGGCTGTTTCTAAACTTAAACTACATAAATCCCCAGGGGTAGATGAAAATACTACGGAAATGCTTAGTGCTGGAAATGTTTCGGTAACCACTTGGATGACTGAAATTCCGAATATCTTTTATGATAAAGGCATGGTTCCTAAGAATTTTACCTGATCTACTGTTATCCCTATTTTCAAAAAAGGTGATCGCAGTTCTTGTAATAACTATAGGGGTATCGGCCTACTCTCTGTTCCAGTTAAAGTTCTTTCCATGATTGTGCTTAATAGAATTAAGAATCTGGTTGACAGTCAATTGCCTGATGAGTAATGTGGATTCAGAAGTTGTAGGGGATGTGTGGATCAGAGAACTATTCAGAGATTTAGAACTTTGTATATGTAGATATTGAAACTCTCTTTCCTCTACTTCTTGCGTTTCTTCTTATCGCCAGCACGAACGGCTTTTTGCGCCTTTCCTGCTTTTTTCACAGCTTTTCCTGAAGGTTGAGGCGGCATTTTCTCTACAGATGCTGGAACAAATCCTTGTTTGGAAATTAAAAATTTTAGAACTCGCTCTTGAAATCTCCAAATTGAATATTTTTGTGTTCTGGTGGGATGCTTGTTCACGAAAGCCCCAGTCGCATGTAGAATTTAAATAAATGCATTATTTTAATAAAAAGTTAATATTTTGACATGAGAGACAGAGTTATTTTCATTGACACGAGAGACAAAGTTTGTCAAATTATTGTTTTCTCTGCGAAAAAAAATAAGAAATAGAACTTCGGACCTATGATTTCATTTAGACACCAAAAAACATATTGAGGAAATCAGATATTTCAACGATTTTTTTCACATTTAAATATGGAGTTGGGAGTGGGGGTGAAAAGATAGTTTTCAAGTCGCATTTGGTTTCTTCAACCCATGATTTCCCTCCTAACTTTTGGTAGGACACAGATTACCATTGCCTGCTATTACTTAGTAATTAAAAAAATGCCTGGCTGAGAAATTTGAAAAAAAAAAAAAAATTAAATAAAACAGAGGGAGGGGGGAGACAGAGAGAGATGACACTTTCCAAGTTCCATTTGGTTTCTTCCACCTTATGATTTCTTTCCTACCCTTAGGAAACAGATTAACATTCCCAACTATTACTCCCTAAATGCAAAATACCAGGCCAGGAAATTCGAAATAAAGGATCGGGGGGGGGGGGGGGGATAACACTTTTTAAGTTACATTTCGTATTTTTCACCTAATGATTTCTTTGCTACCTTTTGTTTGGACACAGATTACCACTGGCTGCTATTACTTGCTAATTACAAAGTGTCAGGCCACGAAATTCAAAACCAAAAAAAAAAAAAAAAAACCGTGTGGAGGGGGGGGGGAGTGTAACAAATCATAATTCTTTACCTGTACCTTCTTTACCCTCTCGTTCCAGGCAATATTTGGTGCCTAGAGTAGTTCAAATCACTTCTAATTTACTCCTAAATCGACAGTTTTTAGGAGTAAATTAGTTGGGATGATTGTTGTGAATTATTGTTTATTGCCCCTGCGGAGCAACGCACTCGTCACGCGACCCGCCTCTTCAATATTCCACTGCGTACCTCTTACTTCCTTAACTTAACTTCCTTAACTTACTTCTTTCCTTTACTTTCAAACACGCACCATCCATATTCACGCCAACAAACCATCCAAATCACAAATCACATAAATATCACAACACTTTGAAAAATAACAAAAGGTTGCCAACATATTACTAGGTAATAAATTAAAAAACATCTCAAATTCTTTACAATACATTTAAAACTACACTACTGTACACTATTCATCACTCAAAATCATATTAACTGGAACATTTACACCAAATACACCTCAACACTAGAAATATCAAATACCCTATATATACACACAACGTACCTACACGAAAGACTAGATAAAAAAAGTACAACATCATACTTAAAAAAAAGAAACCAATCCTGCTATTCTTAAATAGTTTTTCTCCAAACCTCAATTAGAAATTTAAAAAACACAGCTCAAAACAAAACTGGATATATTACACATATTGAATTATTTTTAAACCTCTTAACAGCAAAGGAAATTAAAATAAGATTCAACAATAAACTATATTTAAGTGAGCTACATAACTCAGAACTTACGATAATTTCCGCTTCCTTACTGCGAAACTGTCACTTTACATTATCAGATTTAAACATTATTCCAACATGGAAATTTTTTCTCACCAAATATCTAGACTTGATTAATAATTTCACCGTCTAATACAGGAAATAATTCACATCAGATCTACATATCATGAAATTCAAATCTTATAAGAAATTTCTCTCATATCAACTGCATCTTAGACCTAAAGCATGTTCATATTTTCAATAATACTACACCTACATTGCTATTTTGACGAAACAATTTCATGTACTTCCGCTTATCGTTATAAACTTTATGCGATATAATTGTTGGAAATTCTCGTATTTCCGGCGACGCGAAGAACAATAAGAAGAGGTTGCGGAGTATAAAATATAGATTTGGTATTTTCAGACTTATACCTGATTTGAAATCCATATATTGCGATAACAGACGTTATATAGCGAATGCTTAGTCACAGTGAGGAGTTTATAATTCAAATAGGAAACGGGAATAAACGTGTGAAGATCGCGCAAGGGGGGGATTAAATTTTAATGAAGCAAAGAGTGGATATCACTTTTACCGAAGGCGGAAGTTGATAAAAAAAACCCGTGAAGACGGAAGTTTATTCGCCTCCGCTTAACATCCCATCGCACGTATTTATGAAAAGGCAATCGGTTAAGTCAACGACTTAGCATTCAAACTATGAGATATATTATAAAATGTTTTCAACAGGATTCTGAATAGAAAGTAGTTGATTATGAAATAATACCAACTCTGACACACTGTGAATTTTAAAATTATTTTTTATATTTAAATGATTCATTTTCAATAATTTATTTTGAAATTTTGAGAGGTTTCATAATTAGTAGGTTAAATCCTGTCTTAGGGTATTAATTCAATGTTAAATGATACTGGGGGGTCCTTCTCGAGTTTTTCCGAAATGCAATTAAAATTCGAATTTTGAATTTCGAAAAAAGCTGACAGTTGGTGTTCTTTAAAGTGCGCAGGGTATGGCTTACCACTTAATGGACGACGGTCTTTCCAAAACTAAGAGCAAAATCCAGTAATTTAGCAAGAACAGAAAGAAATATTTTATTCAAAGTCTAACAGTTAGTTGCTGTTCTATAAGATTCTAATACATGGTAAAATTAGAATTTTTTTCAAGATTTGGGAAAGTTAAAGAACTTACTACTGGTAATTTATTAAACATTAATTTTTTGTAATATTTTCTAGTTTGATAAAGTCTGATCTATTAATTATTTTCTTAGACATGTTGCTCAGTTGGAAGTTTTTTTTGATTCGTTTTAAAATGCAATGGTTTATAGGTAGTTTATAAATTATATGGCTATATTAAGTTTATAAATTCTGCTTAGAAATAAATTTTTGAATAAAATAAATTTCATATAAAAGGAAAAACGTGATTATCTTTTTTATGGCAACCTGAGTGATAACGTATTGATTGGTTATATCGAATTCAATTTTAATGATTTTATTTGTGACTAAAACGAAAAACTTTCATTAATTTATTGTAAATTAGTGGCGTTTCTGGCAACCACGTCAGCACTGCGTTTTTTTCTCGTAATGGTCTATTAGTCATTACCGAAAATTACCCAAATGAGTATTAATACATGGTAGAATAAATGAATAGTTTTTTGCATTATTTTTTGAGTAACTAGGTAATGGAATTTTCAATTCGTACGTGAAAATTCTGTGTTGTTCACTGTACATGAGAGTGTCTACCGAAACCAACCAATCACAGTTTTTTGACGCGAAAGTTTTCTCGGTGGTCCGATTGAAACGTGCAACAACTTTCCCGAAAAACAGTTTGTGCCATTTCACATCAGTTCTGAGTGTGGTGCGATCGGGTCGGAGGCCACAGAAGGTGGCGGACGTGTGTTTGGAAGCTCGTTTCAGTTGCGAAAGTGAAGCTTGTGCAAAGTTTTAGTGTTGTGAAGCTGATTTAGCTTGAAGATAAAATATGGCTGCAGGCGGAAGCAGAAAGAAGAAGACCTCGCCGACGAATACAAGAATTAAGGTAAAAAAAATAAGTACAATGATACTGAAGAAAAAACTAACAACAAGGATTTAAAATCTAAAAGTGAAAATGGTGCACGAGATGAACTGAAGACTATTGAATCGGTTGAAGACTTACCTAAAATGGATTTTTCAATGATTAGTGACTTTACCACGTTAAATGAAGATCTTAAACTTTCCTCAGAGTCGGAAACGTCACCATCGAAATCTATTGAAGAAAACTGTGAACATACATCTAACTTGACCATGATTTTGGATAAAAAAGATTTGGTATGATTTTGGTATGAAGGTATTTATGAGACTAAATCTTCTGACCCTCATAATGTTATTTTAAATACTAATGAAAATTCAATTGCTAGCAATGAAAATAAGAATTTTGCAACTATCACAAAAAGTGATTGTGAATTTACTAAGTTTCCGGATATAATCGAAAAATCGATTAGTGATAAGGAAGACCTGTCATTGGTTATTAAGGGGATTGATAATGACATTAGCGAACTTGATCTAATTAAGGTTACAGCTTTCTTTTATAAATTACTTGGTGTTCATATTGACGGGAAATTATTTCACAGGGGAGATTGTTGGTTTTTCCCAGTAATAAATCTCAGCATGATAAAATTTTGAATCTTAAAGAAATTTTAAATACTAAAGTGATTGTCCAGTACCCAGATTTTAAGAAGTCAGTTCTTGGTACTATCATAGGGGTTCCTACATTTTTAGATGACGATTTCTTGATGGAAAACCTTGAACACCAAAATGTCATCAGCCTAAGAAGGATGTGGCATTATGAAAAGGAGATTGAACCCAATAGTGAAACTTTTTCAAATCCAACCAACAAAATAATTTTGGAATTTGAAGGTGAAATTCTGCCAAAACATGTTTTTTTAGGCTTCACAAGACACGCTGTGAAAAATTATAATCTTCCCCCACATTTGTGCCTCAAGTGTTATTCCTTTGGCCATTTGTTATATGCTTGTCGAGGAAGAGAAACCTGTAAGAAATGTGGAGGTCGACATAAATACAAGAATTGCACAGCTAAAAAATTTTGCTGCCCGAATTGCAAAGGGAATCATCCGGCAACTTTTTCAGGATGTCCGGTAAAATTAATTGCTTGCAGAGCAAGAGAACTCCAATTAAAAGAAAAGATTACATGGCAGCAAGCCTTCACAAAAGCTAAATTAACATCGGAAAACAAATATGAAAGATCTAAAGATAATTGCTTGAATAATGTTCAATCACAAGAAATTTTCTACTCAGAAAAATCCGGAAGGATTGAAACTAACAATAATGAGGACCTGACAGAAAGCTCATCACAAATTAATATCGAGGACGACACAGAGAACTTTCCTCGCTTACCAACATCTTCAAAATTAAGTGAAAGGTTAAGTTGTGCTAAGGTTAAGAAAATTACCTTCAACACTGAAGGTTTGAAAGGTCCAGATATAACCAAAGCATACCATGATAGGCTACTTAGTCATTACGACAATCGTGGTTTGCTTACTGCTGAAGTCGAGAAGGAATGGGATCAGTTTAAACAGACTTTTCTTGAAACCAACAGTACTCTTTTGGGTAAAAGGGAACAGAGGAAACAAAATTATTTGAGTGATAAGGCTACGGAACTTATTTCTGATAGAAGGAAGTGCAGGATTAATATGAATCAACACCCTACTAGTCCTAACAGAAGGTATTACAACTAGCTTAATAAACATGTAAAAGATCAGTTAACAGCTGATAAGAATCTTTGGTTTGATAGCTTGGCTAACAAAGCAGAGGAAGCAGTTAGACAGCACAACAGCAGAGGGTTGCACCAGATTGTTAATGTTTAATGTGGGAAGAAACAGACAGGACCTTTTCTCTTTAGTTATTGATTATGTAATGCGAAATTCATTGCAAGGGAAAGATTTTGGCCTTAAATGGTCTAGAGATTTCAAAATTTCTGATTTAGATTATGCAGATGATTTGGCCCTGTTGGCTACTGATGTTGATGAGATGAATTCGTTCATTAGGGCTGTTGATCAGACTGGTAATAGAGTAGGTTTGGTGATAAACAGAGAAAAAACTAAAGTGATGAAAATTGGTCAGGCAGATGGTGCTTTAGAGGCTTTGAATGGCTGTACTATTGAGCAAGTGTCTCAGTTTAGTTATCTTAGGAGCTACGTAACATGTGGTGATGTGCAGTATGAGATAAATAGAAGAATAGGGATTGCTGCTGGGACTTTTAAGAATCTATGGAGAGTATGGAAAAATAGGCGTATACACCTAAAGACTAAAATTAGGCTGTGTAATATTTTGGTTCTTTCTAAGGTTAGTTATGGTGGCGAAACATGACCTTTATTAGCAGGATAACAAGAAACTTGATGCCTTTGATTCTAGATGCTTACGCAGTATCTTGGGCATTACGTGGTTTGACTTTGAAAGCAATGATGAGGTTAGAAGAAGGGAGTCTTTTGAGCAGCATATTGTGCAGAGAGAGACAGACTGTGTTAGCTGCAGATTGGCAAAGAGCATTATGAACAGTGTACCTAAGGTATCAGAAAAGGATTCAATGAGCAGACAATGTCAAACAGGACGTTGCTAGAATTGGCCTAGAGTTGCCAAATGCAGCAGCTGTAGCTCAAAAGAGACAAGTCTGGTGTGGAAAATTACACAGTCTGGTTGGACCTCCATAGCCCATGGCTGCATGAGGATTTTGTATGTATGTATGTATGTATATATTTTATAAAAATAGTAAGAAAAGTAAAAATTATTGTAAATGGTCAAAAGTCCAAATATGTCAACAAATAAAGTTTCTGTGTTTTAAGAGATGCAAACTTGAATTGTATTTTTCAAGTGATTTGAATAATTAGAAAAAATATTGGACGTATTAAAATATATCTTGAATTACAAATATAAGGCAATGATGAATTTGTATTATGCATTAGTTCATTCCTACAGTATTTATGGTATCTGTTTAAGAAACACTAATACTAGAAACTTTCTATATCTTGCAGAAACCTAATTTGAGACGTATTTTACATTTGACTTATAATGATCCAGTAAAAAATTTCCTTTTTCACCTCTATGATTTCTGTATATAAACAATTCTGTTATGTTATGTATATTTTTTGTGGAAGATCAATCACTACATAATTTACGTTACACAGGCATTCATTATTTATTCATAATGCACAAATTTTACCTTACGACTATGGCATTCAAACATTAACTAATGAATGGTATATAACCTGTTCTCTTGAAAAATGATTGAAACTAACTAAAACATTAAATCTCTGAGGAAACTGTGAAAATCAGATTCTGATATTTCCCAAGGGTATTATGAAAATAAACCTTAAATTTACATGTCATCCAAACTATTAATGAGTGACAAATGCTCTGTACTCTATAACATATGTTGGTTTGTGATCACTATTTCTTAAACCTATATTTCACATAACTAAATAAAAAACTCATATTCAATACCCTCCCTCAGCAAACAACAACCACGATGCAAACAGGAAAGATAAATAAATTAATTGTGATTAAACATATAGCTACGGTGACCATACGTCCTTTATTTCACTGCTCTGTCCTTTAGATTTAATTTTTTCTAAAATGACCATTTTGTCCTTTTTTTTGTGAATTAATATAGTAAACTGAATATTGGAGCGCAGTAGATGGGTTGAAATTTTTAAATATTTCACAGATAAACAAATATTTTTTAAAAACATTTTAAAAAACGTTGAATTTTGCTTATGTGTCCCTGGATCTAATGCCCCCATTGAATGAATATTTTGATTAGCCAACAATATGTGGACCAGTGAAAAAACCAAATTAAAAATCGAAACATTGAAAGCATGCATTTATACCAAATGGAACTTTGACATGAATTGTTTACAGTTTTAAGAATTTTTAAAGCACAAACCTGATTTATTAAAAATGTTTTCTTGTGAAAAGTATCAAAATTAAATTTTTAAGTAATAATATGATTGTTTAAAATGCTATGCATATACTTATATTTTATAATAAATGTTATAAACCTTTTTAGTTTTAGTGAAACAAATAAACGCAACCTGCTTTTTTTATTATGAAACAATTTCTGATTGTCCTTTATTTTCTCCAAACAAATATATTCACCGTACGTATAGCAGTTAACTTATATGAATGTATAGCACAATATATTCTTCACAATTATCATTCAAACCATTTTATATAATCTTCCCAAATATTGCAATTTTGCTAGGATTTCAGCAATCTAAAATTTTCATCACAAGTATACTTGCTATTATAAAACGGCAAAAAACTGACATACCTTGCTAAATTTCGTTACTGTGAAGTTTTCTCTTGTTATTGATAGCAGCCATTTTCTGCACAATTCTACATCCTGGGGAAAACTGTAAACGCGAACTTTTGTTGAATTTTTATAGTTGCCTCTACAGCTGGGAACAGAACAAGGATGAGGCATTTCTTCGAAAACTTATTCACAATTAAAATTCACAAATGATATTCACAGAACAATATAAACGCCACTTCAAAGATTTAGCATTTCTTGCTAATACACACAAACATCTCGTATCCAACAGCTACGGGGTGTCAAGATGCTAGATCGACGAAGGATGACGTCAGAACAAGGCCAACTAGAAAGACAGGCCATGACACTGAGGCGATCCTCAACCGTCACGTGATCAACTTAGTCCGGTAGCTGCAAACGCCACTCGATTCGTTCGCACAGAACCTTGGATCTCGTTTTTGCGATTTCATTTCGTTTTTTTTCGTATCGTTAAATCACATGAAAAACTCCTTGTGTAGAATAAATAATGGCTGTATTCTTTTTCTACTTTTTTGTTTTGCCTTTTATATAAGCGAATTTAAATTTGATAGTTAATTTAAAACTAGCTGATTTTTACAAGAAACCTAATTTTTTTTTCTTTCTTCATACCTCATTTAATCTAATTTGTGATAATTCTAAAAATACCAGCAGTTTCCTTACAAAAAATTAAAGGCATAATATTATAGTGTTTAGAATAAAGAACAAAATCAGAAAACCAGAGGTGTATTTAAACGGGTGGTTTGGG
Organism: Ryuthela nishihirai; assembly: GCA_038380435.1. Lineage (NCBI taxonomy): Eukaryota > Metazoa > Arthropoda > Arachnida > Araneae > Heptathelidae > Ryuthela > Ryuthela nishihirai. The sequence goes on from JAWZYU010000058.1 coordinate 617,354, forward strand.
ATATGTATATACAAATATATATAATTTTTAAATTCTTTTTTTTAAAACATTTAACAACTGCAAGGCATTGATTCAGAATACACCACTGGTTTTCATTTACTTACCAGTTGCGGTATCCTTAATATTTACTTATTGAGTACATTTTTTTAATCTTTTGAAAAAGAAATCGCCCGACCCAAATATAATTTAAAAAATATATACTTTCAGTGGTCACTTATTAGATAAATTTCCATGATATGCAAGCAGTAATCGAGATTTTACAGCGCAATAACTTCTTAAAATTATTAAGGAAAATTGTGACAGTAGCTACGTTGCACGTTTGGTATTTAATTATGGAATATTTAATAACAGTTATTCCACTTTATATAACTGCTGTCGCGTAAACAGGTTGAAATGGAAGCAATAACCGGTACATTAAACTTTAGTAAGATAAATACAGTGAAAAGTATGAATATATTTTAGTAGTTCACATACTAATTTCCATCAATTTTGAACGAGCTAAGTTAAATATTTCTACCTTCATAACTATTTAAATACTGAACCTCATATTTCTAAAAACCTAGATTTAATGGTTTATTTTCAATTGCATTTTCCTATGAAAAGCACAATGAAAAAATTGCTGTGCCCTATTGACAGAAGTGTACCTAATAAAGTGACTGCTTAGCACTTCTGATTGCCACAATAGGACAGTTTGATGAACAGAAACAGCATATTTGATAGGAATGAACATATTTTTCATCTTTATTTGAGGTAGTTTACAACAAATTATTTTCAGTGCAAACATGGGCATAATGTCCCTGAGGCAACATAATGCAAATACAGTGAGAAATATACAGATTTGAATAAAACTTGTACTGTATTCAGCAGTAATATTTTAGAATATGATACAGAAAATTACAAAACTCATAAAAAATTAAGATTTTCTGCATATTGATTTTAACAATATACTAGTGTATATCACAGCTTTGGAATATATTTAAGTAAATATTTCACTACACTTTTTTTTGTTTCTTTTCAACTCATAAAAGATGCCCTATGAAGATGTGACAAGAAATATATTAGATCATGTAATATCAGTTCATTATAAAACATTTATCTAGCAAATTGATTTTAATGAAAATTATGTATCTCTTCCTAAAAGACTCATACATAATCTAGAACATGAAAGATATCCTAAAATTCATTAATTTTGCACTCGCATAACACATCACAGCTTCTGAAAGAACATAATATTCTGCAAAAGTAATTTTCAGACACTAAATTTTGTCAACATTCTTGGCACTCAATAAATTTGTTTAAATTTCTTACCGAATTTCTAATGATAATAAACAACATAAGCAACTCAAAAACAAACACTTGACTAGGTTGACATTATTTTTAAAGTCATATTTATGAAGTTACAAAATTTTATTAACTGATCAGTCATTTAATATTGAAAATGATCAATACAACCTAATTCTCATGAACCATCTGAAATAATTCTTCAAACAGAATGTCAGTAAAAGGATGATTATTTGATTTAGAGCAAATAATGGGTGTTGCAAACTGATGACTAGTCAGATTGGACACCTATATCTAAGAGATAATGTTGAACCCAAAGCTGGTTACAACAGTTTAAAACGGTATAAAAATTAGTGTCATTTTTCCTTCACAGAATATTGGTAAAATTCAGCTTTCATAACTCTTTAAAAAGGTATATTAAAGGTTCTAAAGGTTATGTATTTTCAGGTGAATAGGAGAAAATGAATTAAAGAGAATCCGAATTTTACATCTTTCAAATACATGTATGAGCCTGAAGCATAACAATGGGAGAACACATTAGTTAATCATGGTTAATCATGCATAATTTATTTACTGCATAGGCTCAGGTAATAAATATGTTAAGACAGAGAATATTGCTGTTTGCAAAGTCAAAATTAATAGATTATTGTAAATGGCACATTAAGTTCAAGGTACAAAAATTGCCAAATGATATAATTTTTTTTGAGTGACTTGACTAGGGAATTCAAACCTGAGCACCATTTTTGCATATACCAATATGCACCTTTTGCATATTGGTATATGCAAAAGATAATATTGAATCCACAACCAACTTTTTTTCTTCTTTATAATTATTGCTTCTTTATAATTATGTGCTCATATATATCAACATATATTATATTTCTTTTCGAAAATCTCTAGCTAGCAATCACAGCCAGAAAAAGCAAACATTATATATTCATATATATAATACTGTTAAAATACAGTCCATAAATACTCTCAACCTCATAGAGCTGTATTGTCTTGTGAAAATACAGTCCATAAATACTCTCAACCTGATAGAGCTGTATTGTCGTGTGAAAATCCAGTAAAACTCTTGGTGGCACAGTGGCAGGGGTGGCTCAGTTGGTAGAATGCCAGATTTATAATCTGCTGTTCCCAGGTTTGAATCCCATCTGGGATCTTATCTGTCAATAGGGGACACTGATGGGTTTGGAAAAGACACCATCTGTAGAATGAGACATTAAGCCATGGGCCCCATACCCTGTGTATGTTAAAGAACACTCTGGATAGCCTTGATGGGAGGCTACCACCTCTCCAGTGTGCTGCCTCCCCTAAACTATCGGCCCTTGGGAACTGGCCATTTAGCCCATTGTATGAAAGGAAGTGCCATTCAGAGGTTAATAAAAAACAACTGGTAGACACACAGTATTCTAATATATACATAGTACATGGCCGAGTGGTTAGCGCACTTGGCTACTGATCTAAGGGACCTGGGTTCGAGTCCCGGGTAAAGCATGGCTGTTTGCGTCGTTTTTCTGCTGAGGTCCTGCCGTCCTCTCAGACCTTCTACTATGGCATATAAACTGACAGGCTCCTGTCAGACCTTTGTGGCAAGCAGCTGCTTGAGGGGGTATTTTGTGTTGCATTAGATTTTTTTATAAACCTTTAGAATGATTTTGTAAATAAAACTGTAATTTTCATTAGGTAATTGTTATAAACTGAAAGCCCACTCTCACTACAAGTATTCAGCAATATAAATTAATATCTGATTAATTAAATTTTAATGTTTTCATACTATTTTTGAATTTAAGCTTTAATGACATTATCTGCTATTTCATGGACATAAAAACAACATGAAAATATTTTTTTTCCATAGAAGAACCAAAAATAAAGGGTTTTAAATTTAGAAGAAATTAATTAAATTAGAAAGAAAAATAACTGGTTTTGGGTTCAACAATATCTTTTGCATATTGGATTTCAATCTGACTAAGCCATTAATAGTAACATCCATTATCTGATCTACATAAAATAATAAATAATCATCCTTTTATTGACATTTTCAATTTCAAAAATTGTGATCGACATGATATACTCTAAAGACTGATAAAACCTGTTCCTATGGATACATAGTTACTCTACCTAGATATATGAAATATATATATTATGAATAAGAATACAAGTACAAATTTTGCAGTTCAAACAAGTGCTGATAGCATAATTATGTCTAAACTACTTTTCCCTTCAACGTATAAAACTTATTAGCTCAAAAACAAAAAAGATTGCCAAGAGAATTGTTTGTGCAAAGAATATCAAGCATGGACTCGACAATTTTTGTGGGCAACGACAAATATCTGGTTTGCCCCTTAAAAATAAAACAGTACCCCCTCAAGCAACTGCTTGCCACAGAGGTCTGACAGGAGCCTGTCAGTTTACATGCCATAGTAGAAGGTCTGAGCAGATGGCAGGACCTCAGCAGAAAAACAACATGCACATCCATGCCTTACCCGGGGCTCGAACCCAGTTTATGAAATGAAAAATGCTAGCATTCAGTAATTAACCTGATCATCAACACATTTATAGCAATTTGCAAAACTATTAAATATGAGTAGTTAAAATATCAAATAATTCATGCTCTCAACTTCAAAACTAGGCCAAACAAATTGTATCGTGTTTGTGATCAAAGGAACATGGGTTGAAGTCCCAGGTAAGGCATGGATGCTTCTATTGCGTCTTTCTGCTGAGATCACACCTTCCTCTCAAATCTCTAAGGCATATTACACTGGCAGGCTCCGGTCAGACCTCTGTGGGAAGCAGTTGTTTGAGGAGGTATTTATATTTTATTATAATGAAAAGAACATCAGCCTCACATCTTTAGAAATTTTTATACACGATCACTAAGCGCACAATGTTACTGAAAACTATGCTGTAAAAGAAATGATAATTGCCTTTCATGTAAAACATTTGCATCAATAAAGTCGAAAAAAAATTCAGTTAATTAGTTTTCCAATGATGAAACCACTGTTTCATAAATGAGTAAATGGCACGAGTGGGACACAAGCATATTTGTGGCAAATGAGGGCATTCAAAAGACCAAGCAATGACAGGTAATCTGCTAACATTAATAAAGTTCAATACATTAGAGCAAAACATATTATTGCAACCAAACCCATTATACACATTAGGTGCTGGGTTATTTCCCCTCACAACAGCATTTTGTCCACACGACTAAAAGCCAGGTCACAATGACTCCTTCCCTAATTAAAATGGATCCATTGGATAGCAGTTACAAAATATGATAGAAACCAGATATTCAGCATCTGTCATAACATATGTAGGATATGATTCTCCCTCTCACAGAGCCATGACTTAATATCTCATAGAATAGAGAGCAGCCTTTCCAAGCCAATCAATATCTCCTTCAGAGTGCAGTGAAGATAATCTGAATAGAGGCAGAGTAAATATTCAACCTGGAATTTCAGACTGAAATTGACATGCTCTTCTAAGCTACCAAATGAGCCAACCCATATATATATTCAGTAAAAATATAAAATAATGCAAAAAAAACTCAACCAGTAAAAACATGTTTGTTTTTAACCACTGAAAAGGAAGTAAATACCCCTTGTCATCATTTGCAGAACCTTTCATCAGTTGGTGAAAATTGTTTAAATTTTTTTCTCCTTCATTAACACTTCACCTATTTATTTAACAACTATAATATATGCTTTTTACTCATGGACACAATTTCTTTATTTTTCTTTCAGAGCATTTTTTTTATGTATTTGATCATTTCTGAAATTTGAGTAATTATTTAACATTACTTTTGATGCCAATAAACATATACTTTCTAAGCACTGTCCTAAAGTTCTACTGCAATCACAATCATCACTAAATGGCAAATCTTGTTGAAATAAAAGAATACTTGACAATTTGTGTAGTACGGAAAGTTGTCCATCAGAAGATAGAAATTGTTCATGATGATGTAAAATTATCTGCTCCAAAATATACCATACAACAGAAATGACAATAAATACACTTTCTGATGGAATTATTAATTTTCCACGATCTAATTCTTTAATAAGATCATGTGGCCCATCTACAGTATCTATTGGCTTGTCTAATTGCAGCCAAAAGGAACATACATCACACTTTTTCAATCTCAGTTCTTTTCTTGCTGCATATCCACCAATATATGTTATTACAGGAATGATATTTCTGGGCACACAATCATCTACAGAGAAATAATTTTCTAAAATATCTGAATATTGCAAAATATTTATATTAACAACTTTCTCCTCTACATGTGGCAGCAAAGATTTCAGAGGGACATTCACATTGTTAGCACTAATTAGAATGTTACTCTTAAAACGAAGTCTACGTTCACTTTCTAGCAACTGAACATAACTTATATAATAGTTAGCGCCAGACATCTGACGATACAATCCAAAACGACCTTCTAGATCATCATTTTGAAATTTACCTAACAGAATATAATCTATACGATAATGTTCAAACATATACGGTATTAGTTTAATAAATGCATCAGTAGTAATAATAAGTGACTGAAAAGTTTGGGCTGTAAGAGTTTCTATTACAGGAAAAGACTGACGCCAGTTTTTTAACCATAAAGAAAAGTCTTGTAAATATTTAATTTGAACACCTGTAGTTTTTCTAATAGGCATTCTGTCAGCATCATTAATCCTCTCTGCCTCATACACACTTTTACAATTTACTATTTTCCACCATTTTATAAAGATTGTTAAAAATGTGCATGTATCTTCAACACCAATGAACAAATTTGGATAATCTTTAGCGACACACTTCAAAGCTGCAACATTATTTTCATTAATAAGTTTAATAGCTAAATTAACATTTTGTTTCTGAATGCTGGATGGATACAATACTTTACTTGAAAGCTGATGACCATATTTTAACACAGAATTTTTTTCTAAATCATACAGCATTTCTAAGTGTTTAAACGTTGCTTTTAATGTTAATGACATATTGCTAAAACCTGGGAAAGTAAACGTGCATTCTTTCTTTTTATCAATCCAATTGTTTCTCACACATTTTATTTCATGAACTGAATCAAAAACTATGAAAAGCAATCTTTTTTCATCAACAGGATGTGTAACATACGGTTGCAGTATTTTATTTGATGATAAAAGTTCAAAAGCTTTTCGATTGACAGCATTGTTATCTGAAATTAGGGAGATTACCTTAAATCCAATTTGTTCTATTCCATGCACTACATTCAGAATCATGTCCTTTAAACTCTCTGCAGTCAATTTATGTATTGGGGTTATGCATACAACATCTTTGTAAGAAGATAAAATTGATGAAATCATAAAGACCTGAGCAGTTTTTGCCAGGTTTCCAGGGGAAGACTCGCTACTCCCATAAATTGAGCCACCTTTAAAGGTTAATCTAGGATCAATATAAATCTCATCTAATAACAGATTAACCAATAATTCATGATCTTTCAGATATTTCATCTTTGTTTTTAAGTATTCAATACTCCCAGAAATTGAGGACTTAGACAATGAGTAATTACTGATCATGCGTTGTAAGGTTCTTACATGAGGAAGAAACAAATAATTACATTTTTGTAGAACAATGTAAGCAGAACTGGAATGTATATATATTGATACAGCCAAAATAAGAGTTTCATTAGAATATTGTCGTCGACATTTAGGTAATTTTCTTAATTTTAACTGATCAACAACAAATGATATTTGATCAAGTTCTACATCTGATGATTTCTCTAAGGTTTTAATTACTAAATCTAAAGCTGACACACTATCAACAGATTTGAAATTTTCCTCTACATAACACATAACCTGTTTAAGGACAAGAATAATTGTTAATTTTGAAGCTTTAGTTGGTATTTTGTTTTGGCTTATTTTTATGTTTTCTATAAATACATTGAAATGTAAATCTGCACTAACAACAATGTAATCACAAATTACAGGGTGACAGATATAGTTCACAATGTTTTTTAAATGATATCCACTTATCACTTTTAATTGAATTCTGGTGGGTTACTATATCCTGAAGATTCTGAATAGAATTTTCCTCAATGTGTTTACGAAAATCCTTAAGGCTGTTTCTGACAGCCTGGTTCATATTCTCTTCTTCAACATTAATTAACCTACGACTAGTTCCAGCATCTGAACTTAAATAGACTGGTAAATTGCGAAAGATAGTTGGAACAGCTCCATCAACTAACTTTGGAATTTTTCTTTCATACACTTTCGCTTCATTATTTATATTACAGTGTCTGTTCGAATAATGAACGACTCATGAAAATGTTTTACACAAACAACAGGATTTTTTACTTTTGAAAAATCGGTGGGAATCTTCCTCAACCATTCACTGCGCTGGGGCTCTTGTTTAGGAATAGTAAAAGTTGAGGTATGTTGTTCTCCATCATAGTTGGACCGGCATCCAGCAACACTACAGCGTCTAGGCATGATTAATTTCCTCACCTATGAATTGCAAGGGACCACTAAATTATTCTATTCACATTCCTCTTTATGTCAAAAAAGTAAAAGTAATGAGCAACTTATAACATTAAATGTGGTTTTCATTCTTTGATGAATAAAATGTGAATATTACTACAAATCATTCACTAATTATCTTAATAGTCATGGTATGTAATAGAATTAAAAGTCTGTAGCTCTATATAATGATTGAAATTCTTGTTAATGATAAAAATTTGGGAACTAATGTGATACATAATCTTAATATTTAATAGTTATTGTTTGCAAGAGAATGGAAAGTGTGCAGCTCTATATAAAAAGTGAAATTTTTTTAGTGATAAAAATTTGTGAATTAATGTAATACATTGTACATTTTGCAGGTCTCATATGGTGTTATTCATAGAAACAAAAAACATAGTTATCAAACAAATAAAAACAACACAAACATCATTCGGATACTTTTTTGAGCGACTGTACCAGGCAGGAAATTTACTAAGTCTTAACATTTAAAAAAAAAGCTTGTCAGCAGGAATTAAAAATCATGATTGACCATTTGTTTATTAAACAGAACATTCTATCACTCTATAGCAAAGCTTTGTTTATATGATTCAAAAAACAGGATATATTAATTGGCTATTCCCCTAATAATCTAATGAAGGCCACAGAAAAATTCAATATTGATTTCTCAGACAATAATTAGTATGGTGACTATAAAATACCTCTAAGGTGATACAGAAAGGTAGGTAAATATAGGGCCATATCATGGCTGTATCAGAAAACTCTGCAAAAGAGAAATGATTTACTCAAGAGATCTGGTAGCTACTCTCAAAGCAAAATCACGTAACAAAATGTTACTTAAGTTTTAAAAAGCAATTGCTCATTTTTCAACTCACATAATAATTGTATAACACATTAGTAATATTTATGTATAATTGCACTGCCACTTTAAAATGTGACTCTTACCAGAGCATTAAAAAAACTGTAATTTGATAAACCAGTGATAAGAGGCATGAGTTTAATAGCAAAATATCAATGATAAATTAAAATATGCTGTTATTAGCAATGAAAGAATTAGTTTTTGCAATTTCTGCATTTAAAATATTGTCAATTAGTACCAGAGGTCCCCATGCTCAGATCAGATTTTATGATCATATCTATGCAAGTAACATATATAAAAGTTACTGAACAGTTGTGTTTAGTATTCACAAATATTACATTTGATTATTGATAGCATTTCATATCACAACTGTGCTATTTCGATGGCACTATTCAAATATAAAAATTTAAAGGACATTTAAGTTCTGCTCTGAAATAATTCTAAAAGTTAATTTTAGCAAAGGAATCTACGACGTTACCTGTTAATTTAAAGCATATATTAGAAAAAATAGTTTTTACTATACAAAACATTGGAAAATTTATTTGCAGTTTAATACTTAAAAAAATAAATCAGGGGATTCAAAAATAACTATTGTAGCGGTTCATATTTCGATACGGACAATTTCAATTTTTCACTCTATAAAAAAATTACGTATATTACTAAGTTTAATTCCTTCAATTTTTTCAATCAAAACAGCGATAAGTTATATAAGGGCAGCCAAAAAAGTTTCTAACTTAATGAAAGACCATCTCATTCAACACGTTGAAACTAGGCCTAAGAGAGCAATGCACTCAAAACACTTTTCAAGCACTAAATAATTACTTTTATTACTTTTATCAAACCACTAAATGCAGCAAATATTTCATGCTACAAATAATAATAATAAGGAGAAATGCTTACCTCTTTGGGGGTAATCCAAATGTAGTTTGAAAACAAAAACAATTGCAGTCCCGTTTTCAGCGACTGTAGACCAAGCACTCGGACCAAGCACCTCGGACTAAGTTGATCACGTGATATTCCAGTGTCGTGGCCTGTCTTTCTAGTTGGCCTTGCGTCAGAACGTGTGACGTCACCAGTGAAAAGACCTTGATTCTCGATGGTTACGCCCCCATAGAATACGGATTCCAATACCCAATCCTAATTTTCGTCGTTTTTCACATTTATTTCGACCCAGAAATCTCTCTTGAACCCCTTTCAAGATTTCCAATATGTAAGTAAATAAACGGAAATAACTTTACTTGTAAAAATTTACCTAAACTTTCTACAGGTAGCGTTACTTACATATGAGAAAAAAAAGAATTGGGCAGAATTTGGTAGATCGTTTGTGACGTCAGCGCGCGTTCCCATAAACAAGTGGCTTCGTCGAAAATAATCAAGATTTTATTTCGACAGATTTTGATGTTCTGTGGTTCATGATGTACTTTATCGAACTGTCCCAAATTTTTTAGCAGAGTTTCCCTTACTTGACCACGTAATGAGTTAAAATATCAGACCTTTAGTTGCATGGGAAGCCTTAAAAATTATTATTTAAAAATGGAGGTAATCTGGCAACGAAGCAGATTTAAATGTTATTATGACTTTTACGTTCAGATTTAGGTAGCAGTAAATGGCAACAATAATTTTACAGCGATTACAGTTCCACATAGGAATAGCATGGTAAATAGGTTTAGTTCTAGCAAGGCTCCCTTTCGCAATTTCGACTTGAAATTTCGCACTGCTACATAGAATACAACCAGAAACATTCTCTGAAAATTTTAAAACATCTACTATGATTACAGGACGAGTATGACTGCCGCAGACAAACAAGCACACAGCCAGACAGCTTCTATTATTATTATACTCTAGATACCAGCAGATTTACCCGGCATTTCTCACGTCTGAAACTCTTTCAAATATATAGTGTATGACATCCTCGTGTCACATGCTATCATTTGCATTTAAAACTCATTACGGTCAAGATGCTCCCCATCGTTTTCCCCCTAGGGAAAAATTTTCTCCCCCACATTTGGAAGAGACCTAAAACCCACATAGTCGATGGCACTCCTCACGCCGGAGGGCGGGGGTGGCTCAGTCGGTAGCACGCCAGGCAGATTTATCTCCGTAAAACTCCCGCCCTGCTTACAGTCAGTAGGAGACACCGATGGGCTTGGAAATGCCGCCATCCGTTTGATGGGACGTTAAGTCGCCGTTTGTGTGTGAGAGAGCCAAGTCTTTAACACTGTGAACGTTAAAGAACACGGTGGATGGCCTTGACGGGAGGCTACCATCTGTCTCCTAACAGCTGTCCAATGGGATCCCTTCCCCCAACCTTCTCTGAGCCTTCGAGGTCATTGTGACTTGGCCATTTATCCCATTGTGTGCAAAAATGTGACCCTCAGTGGTAAAACAACCCAACCCAACACCGTGCTTGAAGCTTACATTTGGAATACAATTTATTAAAAATCGATTCGTTTCCCCTCCCCTACCACCACCTCGGTATAATATTTCCCCTCTCTATCATTTTAGGGGTGGCCTGGTTACTAAAAATTCCATAGGTAGTTATCTACTTTTAAAACTATAGTACATAACCTTAAAATATTCTTATCTACCCTAATAAATACTAATCAATAAATTATTTTTTTCAACCAGTTTTAAAACAAATAAATTTAACTAAAATTTTAAACAAATTAAATCGTTTGAATTTTTATGCATATTTAATTACTCTTTTATCTGCCCTCGTCTTGCTCAAGGCTGTCCAGGCCTGGTGTATCAAAGTGACCTTGGCTCAGTGATCCTCGCCTGTCTGCCCCTGCGTTTAAATCTTCTGGGGGCCGAATGCATAAGCGAACACATAAACAAACAAAACAAAAGTTCTAGCCCTGTCGCAGTAAGAGATTGGGGTCATAGCTGTCATTGGGTAGGGAGTAATCCTTTGGAAAATGTCGAAATTTCTGGTGGCACTGCAGTATCTGAATAGAATCTAACGTTCTGGGTACTAAGTGTTGAAAGCTGTGAATGGACTAAGAGTTAGCAATGGACATGTGTTTCGCGCCAAATGATTGGTGCGAAAATATATTCCATTCTGCTGAACAAAATTTTCCCTCTATACTCAAAATACTCATTGCCCAATTAGATGGGTTCATTAAATATATCGATATTAAACAGGTTGTAATAAGTTTTTTCTCCGTTTTAGCAGGCTAATATACACTGAAGTGCCATTGAATTAAGAATAGCAACCTAGTTACGTTTTGGACCCACTCTGGCCCTGATAATGGCTGTCACACGACGAGGTAAGGACTCCACAAGCTTGCGCAAATGTTCCACAGGTATGGCGACCCATGTTCCTCCAGAGCTCTCCACGATTCTCTGAAGGTCGTCGCTGATGTGACACGGGCCCAAACACTCTGCTCGACGGTATCCCAAAGATTTTCGATAGGATTTAAATCTGGGCTTCTAGGTGGCCAATTCATTATTTCAAAGTCAGCAGAATGCTCCTGCAACCAAGCAGTAGCCATCTACTGACATGAGTTATACGTACTGCGTGCATACTGAGTGAAATTTGTAAAAAGAAAAATGAAAAAAATTAAAACTATTTGTAAACATATTGTAAGAGCTGCACCATTTCTGCATTATAGTTAAAATTGTGTTGGAATTTTACTCTTTTTATATCATTGATATAATCACTATTCTCAATTCTGTGATGTTTCAAAAATTTTTAAAGATATAGGACTATGAACAAAATAAACAATTTAATTGTGTTTGATTAGCGCGCTTGGCTACTGATCTAAGGGAACCTGGGTTCGAGACCCGGGTAAGACATGGATATATGTGTCGTTTTTCTGCTGAGGTTTTGCCATATTCTCAGATCTTCTACTTTGGCATATAAACTGACAGGCTCCTGTCAGAACTCTGTGGCAAGCAGCTGCTTGAGGGGATATTTTTTTTTGGTTTAATACAGCAGAAAAAATCACTTCCCCAACCAGTTTGCCATATTTGTTGACCTATTCAAAGCATCATTTTAAAGTGACCTTGTTTAAAAAACTTAAAAGGTATTACTTGTAAATATTAATTTTAATGAATCTTTAGGAAATATTTTGCAAATTACATAAAAATTAAATTAAACATTTATGTAAAAACAAAACCTGTAACAATCAAGAATTTTAATTCCATCTAATTCTTTGACTGAGCCAGTGTACTGCAAAAATTCTAAAACAATTTTTTTTCCAATTGGGAAGAAAGGAACATTAGCCATAGTAAGTTACTGAGGGGGCCACCCAATTTTAACAGAACAAAGTAATATGAAAGAGATGTAAAAATCATTTATTATATTCAAGACAAATTTATTTTATATAACTTTTAACAAGCTTTCCTGGAACACTGCATTCATTTTTTTTTTCAGTTTTTAGTACGCTTAACAATAAATAATGAAAAACTTTCAAGCTTGCATTAGTCGCAAGGGTTATACCGAATAAAGTGATAAATATCAGAACACTTTTTTAATACCATAGTAAGTTACTGAGCCATAGTAAGTTACTGAGGGGGCCACCCAATTTTAACAGAACAAAGTAATATGAAAGAGATGTAAAAATCATTTATTATATTCAAGACAAATTTATTTTATATAACTTTTAACAAGCTTTCCTGGAACACTGCATTCATTTTTTTTTTTCAGTTTTTAGTACGCTTAACAATAAATAATGAAAAACTTTCAAGCTTGCATTAGTCGCAAGGGTTATACCAAATAAAGTGATAAATATCAGAACACTTTTTTGGGCACAGATGGTCAGTCAGTAGCGCGCCAGCCTCGTAATCTGCAGTTCCTGGGTTCGAGTCCCAGCTAGACCAGCGTTGAGATTTATCTCTGCAATATTTCCCTCCATGTCCTCAGTCACTAGTGGATACCGATGGGCTTGAAAAGGCCGCAGTCTATCGGATGGGACGTTAAGTCGTGTCTCCTTGTGCGGGACACGGCTTAACTATTGTTAATAATAATGAACCTATTATTATAGCAGATTTAACAGAGCTGAGTTAAATTAAAAAACTTAATCACTATCCAAGTTGTTTTATTATTGTTCCAGTAGATCAAAATAACATTTTGATCGGTGAGTACAGGATAGTAGGGATGTTATTCACTTCTTGTCGAAATATTTGAAGTAAGTTCTTTCCTGTTGCACTCATCGCACAATGGTTTTGAGACCACGTAACTTGACACGTTTTGACTATTAACGTCATCTTCAGAAGTTAGGTAAACAGCTCTACTTCGGAGATTGCATGCATGTGAGTTGTTGTGCGGCTTTTCGTGGTCCTGCCCGTGTGCCTCGAATAGGGGTGGGGGTCTGATTGTTTTAGCAGTGTTGCGCTGATCCAAGAGCATTTCTTCGTTGCAGCACGCTTCTCTATTTTGGTATATCACCAGTTGTTCAGCGAGATCCAATTGAAATTTAGTCGGAAGGGGGAGGGGGGCACAAATATTTCGGTGAGGTCAAATTGTGGGGTCATTCCGATATTAGAAACCACTCTTGCCAATGAAGGATTTTTTTTTATGCTTACATCCCTTTCGTGTTCTTTTATCCTAGTTCGGCAGTTTCTTCTCTTTTTGCCACAGTAAGGTTTATTGTTATTGTTGGTGTTTTCTTGTAACGGTATTTTATATACTCCTCCTGTTTTCTCGTTCTGGTCCCGATCGGTTTTAATTAAATTAATCATAGTGTTGTTGATTTTATTTGGTACTCTGTAACTGTAAGGTTGCATTGCATTTTTCAATGAATTTTCCAGCAATGGGATGTTTGGAAGCTCTGTGGTGAACTTCTTTTGTTTGGATTGCTGCATTGATGTCAGTTGGGATATTTTTCTTCATATTTTCGGCATATATTCGGCATTCTTGCCATATTTTCGGCAAGTTTCAATATTTTTAGTGGGTAACCCCCATTTTGAGAATCCTAGTATATTTTTACTCTTTCTTTTTCATAAAACTGAGGTGTAAAAGCATATTTCATATTTCCTAGGAATGCAGTTTTTAGTGCACTTTTTTGTGGGCTAGTGGTTGTTGGGAGGTGTATGGGATGATAATTTGCGGCGCTGTAGACTTATGGTAGACTTCGATTTCCAGTTTTTGCGCCTGCCGATGTAGTAACATATCCAAAAATGGCCATTGTTCGTTCTTTTCCTTTTCAGCGGTTATCTTAATGGTTGGATAGACGTCATTAATTTGTGCTTGCAACTTTCGTAAAATTTCTGAATATTGTCTATATATAATGCTGATATCATCTACATATCTTTTGTGATATTTGAATTGTTGGAGTGAATTTCTAATAACAATTTCTTATTGATTATTATTAAGTTAATTATTATCCAGAAGCCACCGCTTGTTTTTGTCAGTAGATCCTATAATTCATTTTGAAAAAAATATTTTCTCTGATAAACTGTATTGCTCCGTTTTGGCATTCTACTTACCTTGGATTATGCTTAGGACATTTTGTACAGGGATGTTGGGGAACATTAACACAACATCTAGTGATGCTAGTCTATCTTGAGGATGCAAGTGAAGACATTTATTTGTTCCAAAGCTACACACGGAGATATGAGGGTGAGGTCGAAGAAATTCTTAAGGTAGGTGTAGAGTGCTTTCTCCAGGTTGATCGTTGTTTTGCAACTAGTGGTCTTAATGGTGTGCCTGGTTTATGGGTCTTTGCTTTGACGAAGAGCTGCGGAACATATGGGTACATAGGTGGAAGGCATGCTTTCTGTATTGACTGTGGTAGGTGTTCGTCATTTTTTATATTTGCTATTTGCGTGATATGCTTATCTGTAGGGTCATAATATACTGTCCTGATCGTGCTAAAACGAAGAAATCTACCACCCACTCCACTCATGAAAACTGTTCCTGGATTCGCACTGCTAAAACAACAACACCTCCACCCCTACCCGAGGCACATGGGCAGAACCACGAAGCCGCAACAGCGCCACCCGCTGCAAACCATACGGTGCAGCCCTACAACTCACAAGCATATAATCCCCGAAGTAGAACAGTTTACCCAACTTCTGCAGATGACATTAATAGTCAAAACATGTCAAGTTACGGTGGTCTAAACAATATTGTGTGATGCGTTCAACAGGAAAGGACTTCATATATTTCGACAAGAAATGACTAATATTCCTATTATCCTGTAATGCTATTTTGATCTACTGGAACAATAATAAAACAGCTTGGATAGTGATTAAGTTTTTTAACCTATTATTAATTAACTTAACTATTAGCTAACTTCTACGTGATATCTAATTGACCTTCAAGGACAAGTCGGAAGTGCTGTGATACCACCACCACCGTTCTCTTCTGTTCACGTCGCCATCTGGGGCAATGACTAACAGCTATCCACTGGGTCCTCATCCCGCAACCTTCTCTCAGTATTTAGGGTCCTGGTGACTTGATCGTTTAACCTATTTGAAGCCAAAAAGTGCTTCTCAAAGGAAAAACAAGAGAACTCATATCCTGTGCACGTGAAAGAACATGCTCTATGACCTTGACGTGTGGCTACCATCTGTTTCTTAACAGCTATCCAGTGGGTTGCTTCTTCCAAACTTTCTCTCAGCCGTCGGGGTTCCTGTTGCCTTGACATGTAGTCCATTATGCGCAAAAAAAGTATCACTCGGAGGAAAAATAACCCATTAGTTAGTTTTTTTAATTCACTCCAGGAACATTGGGTCTGTAGCAACCCACTATTCCCTAAGCCAGTGATTCTCAACTTTTATGCTTCACGTACCCCCTGGAAATGTGTATGTAACTGACGTAGCCCTTATATAGATAGATAAAACTATAGTTAAAGGATAATAATGCCAACTTAGCGACATTGTTACTATATCTAACGAATTTTGAGCTCTCACGGCATACCACAAAAAAGTTTACCACATACCCCTTAGGGGTAGGCGTACTCCACATTGAGAATCACTGCCCTAAGCCATTGCCCATTTCCGTTACTATTTTTATTTTTTTCAGTTTCCTCACGCGCAGAAACCTGTCTCGAACGAATCAGAAATTGCTCAAATATTTTAATAAAATGGATATGCTAATATTTATAGTAATTTATTTAAACTTTCTTCAGGTAGCGTTATGAAAATTAAGAAACCTAATAATACCAGAAATAAGAAGCATGAATTTTATTTAATCGTTTTTAATTTTTATGCGAAATTCTAAACTGAAGCCTGGTGATGAATAGTTTAGGCTATTCTTTTAGCATCGCAAAGAAAAATCTGATTTATCATTAAAACCAATAACAGGTATATTTAGAAATGAAAAGGCAGATAGACGACAAATTAAAATAAGTTACTCCTTTTTAAAAGTTAAGATCTATAACAATTGAGCTTTAGTATAACATTCTCCCATTTAATAACATTAATTTGCAATAGGTCTGGATGTAGGAAAAAAGAAAGGTGTGGGGTTGAGGGCGAGGTAAGAATCAATCGAGCGGAAAAAAGCAAAAAAGGTAGACTGAGAAAGGATAAAATAAAATTATCAAATCTTATTTCCTTTTTTTATTTGACGCTAAATTTCCACTGCAGTATAATTGCTTCTCTCATTCCTTATACAAGTCTCTGAAACACAATTCTTCAAATGTGCATCCAATAGAAAAAGATCTTTTTTTTTCAATTATCTGTAATAGCATTTCCAAAGGGGCATGGCCCCCTTGCAGTTCCCCCCCCCCTAATTCTGACCCTAGTTTCTAATAATGCACATTAAGTGATAAAAGTACCAAGTATCATTTCTAATGTTTGGAATGAAATCTTTGTAAGGGTTGGTTGCAAATTACCAAGTACCATTATAAAAGTATCAAGTACCATTATAAAAGTATAATTTTTAATGTTTGTAATGAAATCTTTGTAAGGGTTGGTTGTAAATTACACATTTCTGTTATAGATGATATTACCATTCCCCCATACAACTTCATCTTATGTAACAATACGTAACTTATGATGGGATTCCCCACAGACGTTTTATTATTGTTACGAATTTTTAATAGGAAGTCTTGAGCGTGAGTTCAAAAGAATGCGACTCATCCATCACTGCTCCACCATCAAGAAGGAAGCCCTCGCCATAAAATTTGCAATCACCCATTTCAAACAGTATCTCTATGACCGCCGATTCACAGTCGTATCTGATCACTCCCCCTTGTCAAATCTAATGAAATTTAAAGACCCTTCGAGCAGATTGGCGAAGTCAAAACCTTACACTTCGGGATTATGATATCGATGTCGTGTATCACCCACGGGAACACAATATCCTCGCCGATACCCTGTCGCGAAACAAACAGGTAGTTGAGAAGGACGCACACCCTCCCAGCCAATTAGGGGACTGAGCCTTGCTGAGGGAGATGCAGATAGAGGACCCTGCACTCAGGGGGAGTATAAATGCCTTGGAAGGTCTAAACACTAGCTTTGCCACGAACGCCCCTGACCCTATCTACATGAAAGAGGGAGTCCTATTTCATTTTGATCAACGAAGCCCTGGCACTGACGTCATAGAGGAAATAGAGGTACTGCTCAGTCTAAGAGGCCATATTTTAGGGTTGTGTCACGATAACCTTTGTTCAGGTCCCCTAGGTGGGGACAAAACACAACAGAGAGTTAAACCAAGTAATATTTCTCAGGAATGTACTCCGATATTCTCAACTATGTACAGACATGCATTTCCTGTCTGCAGAGGCGCGGCTATCAGGAAAAGCCAAAGGGAAAAATATTCCACCCCCTCCACTCCAGTGCACCGAACCAAGGTCAAAGTAGGCCAAGGACACCTCGATACGATATGCACACCTCGATACGCACATGCAGTAACAGCAGACCTAATTTTGAAAAATATAAGATGTTTCATTATAGCTAAATTTCTAAAAATTCGATTGGTAGATATTATTTTTTAAAAAATCCGGTAACTAATTTTCAAATATTCTCATTTGTTTTAATAAAATCCTTATGAATAAATATTTTTATTTTAATTACTTTTAAAAAAGATAGCTTTGCCTTTAATTTTAAACAAATTATATCACTGAATATTTATGCATAATTAACATCACTCCTTTCTTTCCTACTTTTAATCAAGGCCCCAACCAAGGGCAAACTCAGAAACGAAGCCAGAAGAACACGACTGGGATTTGGAACCTGGAGCCACCTAGAACCACATCACAGGCCATCCGGTCCGAGCAGCCACCACAATCCAACGAGCCACTACAGGAGCGAACTGAAGAGCTTTCCCGGCATGCAGCCCATCATAAGGAAATCCCCATCGGCCAAGCCGCTTGGGTGTTTCGCTGCCCCGAAATGGAAGATTCGACGAATTCTGAGCTGTTCCAATGCACGAAGCGGAGGATCCAAGGAATGGACGAGATGCATGTGGACAGCTTTGCTTCTGGGCGAGTCTACGGAGTAGTCATTGACCCGCCCGCGCGCACACAACAGAAATGCAATCAGCGCAGAAGTCCAGCTATTTCGAAGGGCCCTCAGAAAAATTGTGAAGCCTATGTTCTGATTCTTTGACACACCAATTAAACACGTACTACACGCAGGGAGCTGGGTTCGAGCCCCGGGTAAGGCATGGATGTTTGTGTTGTTTTTCTGCTGAGGTCCTGCCATCCTCTCAGACCTTCTACTATGGCATATAAACTGACAGGCTCCTGTCTGACCTCTATGACAAGCAGCGGCTTGAGGGGATATTTATTTTATTTTTTTTTACACGCAGCAATTAGGAGAAACGTAATTCGTGAATGACACGCCCCACACATCATATACACTAGTGAAGCAGGACATGACACCATCTCTACACTTTCGGTATTGTTATGTCTCTGCTTTCAGGTTTGTCAACTTCATGGAGTATTATTATTTTCGTATTATTATTTTCACTCGAAATTTTATTCGCTCGTTAGAAGTAAGCTTCAGTATTATTTTGTTTGTTCTTTCAGAATTGTCAACCTTATGGAGATATCCAATGCGTATAATTATTGCTCTCACTTGAAATTGTGTTCGCTCCTTAGCAGTCAACTTCTGTAGTACAGTTATTGTTAAGTGAGATTGTATAATGTCATTAGAAATTGTCAGATATATCGATTTTATGGACATGCCTGAATGCTGTATGTTTGTTATCGTGAATAAGTTCGCCGCATCGAAGTTCTCTTAGCGTCTCAGGTAATTATCATGCTCTATTGGTTAGAAAGTTACATGCTGGAGAAGAGAGCATCTTCAGCGTGATTGTCACTGAGGTTACTGTTAGGTGAATGATGTTAAATTAGCACAAGTGATATAAGGAGAGTGTCCTTATATTAGTGTTATTTGAGTAAGAGATTTGGTGAAATTTTGAAATGTTATGCTTGTTAAGGGATTTTAAAAAAGGTTTTGGCCCTTGCCAAAGTCTAGTGAACCTTGCCTTGGCCAGGTGAATTTATTACCTTGAGCACCAGTCTAGTCATGTGCTATGTTACTTGTTAGGTAAACAAGTGCCCTCGGCTATGACAAACTCACACATTGTGAGAATAATTGACACCAATAATTACGACTAGTAATTATTATCTGAATATAGTTTTCTGAACTACTATATAACTATCTGAATATAATTTTCTGAATCGTATTTAAATTTGTTTTTGATTTTCTCCCACCCCAAGTTAGCTGGATTTCAATGTAGCAGATAAAGGAGTCAATAAGGTATATATAAATCTTATTCAATATGAGATATTTAATAAAAAATGATAGAAGTCACATGAATTTATAAGAAAATGAATGTAAACAGATTTAATCTTGCAGCAAATAATTCATTAAAATAAGAAATTTTTATTTCTCTAAAGATTCTTTCAGTTTTCCTGAATTTTCTAATATGTCCAGGAAAACTATTAAAAAAAACACTAACAGAGTCAAAAGGTTCATTAACTGATCGAACAGACAAGTACTTTTCAAATAATTTCAGCCAGGTAGGACCGTTTTCCAAATTGAAATCTTTTGCGGTAGCCCATATTTTTATGAAAAGAGCAAATGCGAACATAATTGCGTGCTTGCCCAATTAGAAACAGATTAAAACAAAAAGAGGTATGTATCGATTTTTTTTTCTAATGTAGAATGCAATAAAATTTATTTTATATTTCTTTCTCAGAAAGCAGGACTTGGTTGCAGTTTATTTCGGTGTAACTAGTTCATGACTAACCCGAATTCTACCTACACGATTTTTCAAATAGGGTTGATTTCGTCTAACACGACTGGTTGTTGAATATAACACCATTTCTCCACTATTCTCTACGATCGTTCATATTATTACAATTATCATATAGGAAAGCACCTTGGATGTTTCCTTGTCTAACCTATGTGACTTCTTGTTCGTAATTTAAGTACTCCCAAAAGATTAGTGTTTAAACTGCTATAACGCGTAATATAATTGTGAACGATAAAGAACATTTTAATTATTGCCTACGGATGAAGATATACACGAACATAAATTCGCCTATTTAGCTAAAGATTATAACTTGTTATGTGAAGAATAGAATCGTTTGTGAACATACAGGTTGTCACCATTATTTGAAAACAATTTGACATCGGTTTCTCATTTTTATTTCCTTTTTAGAAAAAATGAGCTAATATTTTCGCTTTGTCATCTGTCTGCTTATATGTGAATATTCAAATTTCATTTTCTAGAGGCAAATTAAGAATTTAATATGAGTTAGATAAGCAGTGATGAAATATAACTAGTTTTAAAATTGCTAAACTTCAATACGTTAGAGATTCGAAATTTGCATGTGAAATGTAAATGTCATGACATTCTCGTGGACAGCAATGATTGTTACCATTACTCTTCAGAGTGGTGAGATATCTCTTTAAAGTGATTGCTATTGTTATTTTGTTTTAAGAGATAATTGTTCGATGTACAGATCAATTAAAAAATATATTTGTGTTGGATAGGTACGATGAACTCTTACGTTTCACACATTTCGGCTATCCAAAGAAAGTTTCAGATGTGCGTATGATTAAAAAATTTGAAGATTTCAAAAGTTTAAACGAATATTGCAAACAATAATTTTCTGCTAGAAGTTTCGTATTGAAGTGGTAAAATGAGATTATCCAAAAACTTATAACGGAAGCAAAAATTTCTCCCTTCGCTCGAACGGTTGATGGGAAAAGCAAATCAATATTTGGAAAGTTTGATGAAAAATACTTTTTGAACTAAATGATCACTAAGGAAATATAATAATTCATCATTTCCAAATCTTCCAAAGGCCCTTTATTTAGGTCGTTATGTGGGGCTAAATGTAGGAAAATGCAAAACTTAAAATAATGAATGAATGAATATCCCCTCAAGCAGCTGCTTGCCACGAATCGCAAATTATATATGAATGCTGGAAATTAGGAATTGCAGTGATATATCTCTTAAAGGAAGAGCGGATAACAATTATTCTGAAACTTATCCCTCGTGTTTCTTTCATTTCTTATGAGAAATTCTTGTCGGACTAATTCACGTGACTAGAATTGGCTCAGCTCGCAATGTGCAGTTCCCATTTCGAGTCGCAAACGTACTCTGTTTGCAATTATTCTCCGATATCCCTCGTTCTGCCCTCGAGGAGAAAACGGACACCGACGGACTTGGAAAGGCAGACCTTTGCCGTATGGAATGATTAGCGGTGTTTTGGTGTGCAGGAAACATCCTGTGCACGTTACAGAACATGGTGTATGTAGTTAACAAAAGCTTCCATCTGTCGAATGATACCCTTCCCCTAAATTCTTTGAGTTCTTGGGATCCTTGTGACCTGTCCATTTATTACATTGTTTGCAAAAAAGTATCGCAAAGAAGTAAATCCGCCCAGCGCAATTCTTCACACTGTTCCACCAGATATCGTCCCCATGCAACAGAAAAACAATTTTTCATTCATGTCTTAAAAGATAATATACCATTTCTTTGCCTTCTCCCTGTGGTAAGGAGAGAAATCATTGCTTCCAATAAAAATATATTGATCACACCCTTAAACTAAAATTTCAAATTTCTAGTATTAAAGGTTCGCTTCCTATATCCGTTAAAATATTTCATTTTCCAACTTCTCTACAGTTATAGGGTGATTGCTGCTCAGGGTTTCAGTTTTCGGTCATTAGCGCCATCTAGCAGTGGAAATTCGACCGAGTGGATGGTTGGGAAAATTCATGAATGACATTCTACCTATGGAGCACAATGGGTATATTTATTTATCCGTTAAAGGAAAAGTGGAGGTTTTTCCACTCCTACAGGAGATTGAAGGGCAAATTAGTTATCATAGTTTTGACCACTACACTCGGTTATAAAAAATTCGAGTTTCTGGTATAGACAGTTTCTAATATTTATTTGAAATTTTCTCATTTCCCATCGTTTTCCACTAAAATTTAAAATTCAAAATTAGAGACTGCTGTTTAACTTTTGGGAAAATTCGGATATATCATTTTACATTTATTGAAAAAAATTATTTGTTGTCCTAACTGGGATTCGAACAGGTCTTCCAAAAAAATCATTCTATGTGTGTTAGCCACTAGACCAGAAGTTCCCAAGCTTATTTGTCTTACCGTCCCCTTTTCTGAAAAACAATTACTCAGCGTCCCCCTGGAAATCTATCTTCTTTAAGCGAACAAACAGAAAGATACAACGTAGTAAAGAAATGTGAAACTTGAAATTATAAATTTATTTATTAAAATCGTCCATAGCATTTAAAATGGAAAATAATCACTACGACTTTAACTCTATGTTACACAACAGATGAAATATGTACGAACGGTTTTTCAAATTTTACTTATCTTCCGTTCTTTCTTCATGCTTACACCGCCCCCCAATTGCACCCGTGGCTACTACCGACCCCCTGACTGTTTGATATTGTCGGCATTCCCTCTCTCAATAAACATAGTTTCTTTAAACATCCTACTAACCATTTTCTCTCCATAGGTAGTTTTCTCACCATAGGAAAAAGCTTATGGTCCCCAAGGCACATTCCAGTTTATTTCACACGGTCAGCGCACAATAAGTGGCATGGTATTTTTTTAAGTCAACACGCCAAGAGTCTAGCTTAAGCATCGTTGTTGAAATAATAGAATCTCTCAGATATATCCTTAGTATTAGTTTGTTAGATAAATATAGAGAAAAAATTATAATTGTCCTGAGTGGGGTCTGAACCCATTAACTCTTGATGTGGGCTGGCCGTGTGCAATAAACTGGAAAGCATTTCCGGACTAGAGTTTCCAATGATAGTCAACTACTGTTACAATGATTAATTTTATGGTATAATGCATAAAGCCACTAATGGAGGATGATTGTTCGACGGCCGGTAGCTCAGAGGTCAGAGCACCTGACAAGATATCAGGAGATAGTGGGTTAAGATCCCTCCTGGAAAATGACAATTTTTCCTCTATATTTATCTAATAAACTACTACCAGTTGTATATCTGAGAGATTCTATTATTTTAACAGTAAAGGTACCAGAGCAAAACTCCCTATAAATAAGAAACACAAGCCAGAAAAAAAAAATCTGATCATACCAGGATTCAAACAAATAGAATACCAGGTATCTTAGCCACTAAACCAGCAAGAAACTGTTCAGATTTCTAACAGAAGGATATTTCAGCATTCCTGCAATTTTGTACATTTGCTAGTGACGCCATATGTTATCGAGAAACGGGCAGTCAAGCCGGCACAAATGGTGGTTGTATTATTGTTCCTCACGCTCACAGCATTATATGAATAATTCACTAATAAAGTATCACAAGAGAATGCCATGAGACAAGAAACACTTGAAATAATTAATTAAAAAAACTGGTTGTCCTGGGAAACCTAGGTTCGAATCCAGGTTGGGGCAACCATTTTCTTTTCAGTAATTGTTTAAAAACATGACTGGTTTAATTAAAAACATGACCATTTACGGTTGTTGCTTACAGTACAATTTTCTATGATACTTTATTATTGAATTATTCATAGAATGCTTTGAACATGAGTGACAAATACTACTACAATGATATGACAACATGAGTGATCGAACATGAGTGACAAATACTACTACAATGATATGACAACATGAGTGATCGAACATGAGTGACAAATACTACTACAATGACCACTTCTGAATAATAGATGGCGCCACTGGCGAATCGACAAAATTGCAGGATGCTTATGTCACTTTGTTGCGATAGAGTTAGATTGCGAGAGAGGTTTCTTGATGGTCTAGTGCAATGTTTCCTAATTGTTCCACCGCCCACTGGGGGGGCGCTGGAACAATCCAGGGGGTCGGTAGTAGCCACGGGTGCAATTGGGGGGCGGTGTAAGCATGAAGAAAGAACGGAAGATAAGTAAAATTTGAAAAACCGTTCGTACATATTTCATCTGTTGTGTAACATAGAGTTAAAGTCGTAGTGATTATTTTCCATTTTAAATGCTATGGACGATTTTAATAAATAAATTTATAATTTCAAGTTTCACATTTCTTTACTACGTTGTATCTTTCTGTTTGTTCGCTTAAAGAAGATAGATTTCCAGGGGGGCGCTGAGTAATTGTTTTTCAGAAAAGGGGACGGTAAGACAAATAAGCTTGGGAACTTCTGGTCTAGTGGCTAACACACATAGAATGATTTTTTTGGAAGACCTGTTCGAATCCCAGTTAGGAAAACAAATAATTTTTTTCAATAAATGTAAAATGATATATCCGAATTTTCCCAAAAGTTAAACAGCAGTCTCTAATTTTGAATTTTAAATTTTAGTGGAAAACGATGGGAAATGCGAAAATTTCAAATAAATATTAGAAACTGTCTATACCAGAAACTCGAATTTTTTATAACCGAGTGTAGTGGTCAAAACTATGATAACTAATTTGCCCTTCAATCTCCTGTAGGAGTGGAAAAACCTCCACTTTTCCTTTAACGGATAAATAAATATACCCATTGTGCTCCATAGGTAGAATGTCATTCATGAATTTTCCCAACCATCCACTCGGTCGAATTTCCACTGCTAGATGGCGCTAATGACCGAAAACTGAAACCCTGAGCAGCAATCACCCTATAACTGTAGAGAAGTTGGAAAATGAAATATTTTAACGGATATAGGAAGCGAACCTTTAATACTAGAAATTTGAAATTTTAGTTTAAGGGTGTGATCAATATATTTTTATTGGAAGCAATGATTTCTCTCCTTACCACAGGGAGAAGGCAAAGAAATGGTATATTATCTTTTAAGACATGAATGAAAAATTGTTTTTCTGTTGCATGGGGACGATATCTGGTGGAACAGTGTGAAGAATTGCGCTGGGCGGATTTACTTCTTTGCGATACTTTTTTGCAAACAATGTAATAAATGGACAGGTCACAAGGATCCCAAGAACTCAAAGAATTTAGGGGAAGGGTATCATTCGACAGATGGAAGCTTTTGTTAACTACATACACCATGTTCTGTAACGTGCACAGGATGTTTCCTGCACACCAAAACACCGCTAATCATTCCATACGGCAAAGGTCTGCCTTTCCAAGTCCGTCGGTGTCCGTTTTCTCCTCGAGGGCAGAACGAGGGATATCGGAGAATAATTGCAAACAGAGTACGTTTGCGACTCGAAATGGGAACTGCACATTGCGAGCTGAGCCAATTCTAGTCACGTGAATTAGTCCGACAAGAATTTCTCATAAGAAATGAAAGAAACACGAGGGATAAGTTTCAGAATAATTGTTATCCGCTCTTCCTTTAAGAGATATATCACTGCAATTCCTAATTTCCAGCATTCATATATAATTTGCGATTCGTGGCAAGCAGCTGCTTGAGGGGATATTCATTCATTCATTATTTTAAGTTTTGCATTTTCCTACATTTAGCCCCACATAACGACCTAAATAAAGGGCCTTTGGAAGATTTGGAAATGATGAATTATTATATTTCCTTAGTGATCATTTAGTTCAAAAAGTATTTTTCATCAAACTTTCCAAATATTGATTTGCTTTTCCCATCAACCGTTCGAGCGAAGGGAGAAATTTTTGCTTCCGTTATAAGTTTTTGGATAATCTCATTTTACCACTTCAATACGAAACTTCTAGCAGAAAATTATTGTTTGCAATATTCGTTTAAACTTTTGAAATCTTCAAATTTTTTAATCATACGCACATCTGAAACTTTCTTTGGATAGCCGAAATGTGTGAAACGTAAGAGTTCATCGTACCTATCCAACACAAATATATTTTTTAATTGATCTGTACATCGAACAATTATCTCTTAAAACAAAATAACAATAGCAATCACTTTAAAGAGATATCTCACCACTCTGAAGAGTAATGGTAACAATCATTGCTGTCCACGAGAATGTCATGACATTTACATTTCACATGCAAATTTCGAATCTCTAACGTATTGAAGTTTAGCAATTTTAAAACTAGTTATATTTCATCACTGCTTATCTAACTCATATTAAATTCTTAATTTGCCTCTAGAAAATGAAATTTGAATATTCACATATAAGCAGACAGATGACAAAGCGAAAATATTAGCTCATTTTTTCTAAAAAGGAAATAAAAATGAGAAACCGATGTCAAATTGTTTTCAAATAATGGTGACAACCTGTATGTTCACAAACGATTCTATTCTTCACATAACAAGTTATAATCTTTACTAAATAGGCGAATTCATGTTCGTGTATATCTTCATCCGTAGGCAATAATTAAAATGTTCTTTATCGTTCACAATTATATTACGCGTTATAGCAGTTTAAACACTAATCTTTTGGGAGTACTTAAATTACGAACAAGAAGTCACATAGGTTAGACAAGGAAACATCCAAGGTGCTTTCCTATATGATAATTGTAATAATATGAACGATCGTAGAGAATAGTGGAGAAATGGTGTTATATTCAACAACCAGTCGTGTTAGACGAAATCAACCCTATTTGAAAAATCGTGTAGGTAGAATTCGGGTTAGTCATGAACTAGTTACACCGAAATAAACTGCAACCAAGTCCTGCTTTCTGAGAAAGAAATATAAAATAAATTTTATTGCATTCTACATTAGAAAAAAAAATCGATACATACCTCTTTTTGTTTTAATCTGTTTCTAATTGGGCAAGCACGCAATTATGTTCGCATTTGCTCTTTTCATAAAAATATGGGCTACCGCAAAAGATTTCAATTTGGAAAACGGTCCTACCTGGCTGAAATTATTTGAAAAGTACTTGTCTGTTCGATCAGTTAATGAACCTTTTGACTCTGTTAGTGTTTTTTTTAATAGTTTTCCTGGACATATTAGAAAATTCAGGAAAACTGAAAGAATCTTTAGAGAAATAAAAATTTCTTATTTTAATGAATTATTTGCTGCAAGATTAAATCTGTTTACATTCATTTTCTTATAAATTCATGTGACTTCTATCATTTTTTATTAAATATCTCATATTGAATAAGATTTATATATACCTTATTGACTCCTTTATCTGCTACATTGAAATCCAGCTAACTTGGGGTGGGAGAAAATCAAAAACAAATTTAAATACGATTCAGAAAATTATATTCAGATAGTTATATAGTAGTTCAGAAAACTATATTCAGATAATAATTACTAGTCGTAATTATTGGTGTCAATTATTCTCACAATGTGTGAGTTTGTCATAGCCGAGGGCACTTGTTTACCTAACAAGTAACATAGCACATGACTAGACTGGTGCTCAAGGTAATAAATTCACCTGGCCAAGGCAAGGTTCACTAGACTTTGGCAAGGGCCAAAACCTTTTTTAAAATCCCTTAACAAGCATAACATTTCAAAATTTCACCAAATCTCTTACTCAAATAACACTAATATAAGGACACTCTCCTTATATCACTTGTGCTAATTTAACATCATTCACCTAACAGTAACCTCAGTGACAATCACGCTGAAGATGCTCTCTTCTCCAGCATGTAACTTTCTAACCAATAGAGCATGATAATTACCTGAGACGCTAAGAGAACTTCGATGCGGCGAACTTATTCACGATAACAAACATACAGCATTCAGGCATGTCCATAAAATCGATATATCTGACAATTTCTAATGACATTATACAATCTCACTTAACAATAACTGTACTACAGAAGTTGACTGCTAAGGAGCGAACACAATTTCAAGTGAGAGCAATAATTATACGCATTGGATATCTCCATAAGGTTGACAATTCTGAAAGAACAAACAAAATAATACTGAAGCTTACTTCTAACGAGCGAATAAAATTTCGAGTGAAAATAATAATACGAAAATAATAATACTCCATGAAGTTGACAAACCTGAAAGCAGAGACATAACAATACCGAAAGTGTAGAGATGGTGTCATGTCCTGCTTCACTAGTGTATATGATGTGTGGGGCGTGTCATTCACGAATTACGTTTCTCCTAATTGCTGCGTGTAAAAAAAAATAAAATAAATATCCCCTCAAGCCGCTGCTTGTCATAGAGGTCAGACAGGAGCCTGTCAGTTTATATGCCATAGTAGAAGGTCTGAGAGGATGGCAGGACCTCAGCAGAAAAACAACACAAACATCCATGCCTTACCCGGGGCTCGAACCCAGCTCCCTGCGTGTAGTACGTGTTTAATTGGTGTGTCAAAGAATCAGAACATAGGCTTCACAATTTTTCTGAGGGCCCTTCGAAATAGCTGGACTTCTGCGCTGATTGCATTTCTGTTGTGTGCGCGCGGGCGGGTCAATGACTACTCCGTAGACTCGCCCAGAAGCAAAGCTGTCCACATGCATCTCGTCCATTCCTTGGATCCTCCGCTTCGTGCATTGGAACAGCTCAGAATTCGTCGAATCTTCCATTTCGGGGCAGCGAAACACCCAAGCGGCTTGGCCGATGGGGATTTCCTTATGATGGGCTGCATGCCGGGAGAGCTCTTCAGTTCGCTCCTGTAGTGGCTCGTTGGATTGTGGTGGCTGCTCGGACCGGATGGCCTGTGATGTGGTTCTAGGTGGCTCCAGGTTCCAAATCCCAGTCGTGTTCTTCTGGCTTCGTTTCTGAGTTTGCCCTTGGTTGGGGCCTTGATTAAAAGTAGGAAAGAAAGGAGTGATGTTAATTATGCATAAATATTCAGTGATATAATTTGTTTAAAATTAAAGGCAAAGCTATCTTTTTTAAAAGTAATTAAAATAAAAATATTTATTCATAAGGATTTTATTAAAACAAATGAGAATATTTGAAAATTAGTTACCGGATTTTTTAAAAAATAATATCTACCAATCGAATTTTTAGAAATTTAGCTATAATGAAACATCTTATATTTTTCAAAATTAGGTCTGCTGTTACTGCATGTGCGTATCGAGGTGTGCATATCGTACCGAGGTGTCCTTGGCCTACTTTGACCTTGGTTCGGTGCACTGGAGTGGAGGGGGTGGAATATTTTTCCCTTTGGCTTTTCCTGATAGCCGCGCCTCTGCAGACAGGAAATGCATGTCTGTACATAGTTGAGAATATCGGAGTACATTCCTGAGAAATATTACTTGGTTTAACTCTCTGTTGTGTTTTGTCCCCACCTAGGGGACCTGAACAAAGGTTATCGTGACACAACCCTAAAATATGGCCTCTTAGACTGAGCAGTACCTCTATTTCCTCTATGACGTCAGTGCCAGGGCTTCGTTGATCAAAATGAAATAGGACTCCCTCTTTCATGTAGATAGGGTCAGGGGCGTTCGTGGCAAAGCTAGTGTTTAGACCTTCCAAGGCATTTATACTCCCCCTGAGTGCAGGGTTCTCTATCTGCATCTCCCTCAGCAGGGCTCAGTCCCCTAATTGGCTGGGAGGGTGTGCGTCCTTCTCAACTACCTGTTTGTTTCGCGACAGGGTATCGGCGAGGATATTGTGTTCCCGTGGGTGATACACGACATCGATATCATAATCCCGAAGTGTAAGGTTTTGACTTCGCCAATCTGCTCGAAGGGTCTTTAAATTTCATTAGATTTGACAAGGGGGAGTGATCAGATACGACTGTGAATCGGCGGTCATAGAGATACTGTTTGAAATGGGTGATTGCAAATTTTATGGCGAGGGCTTCCTTCTTGATGGTGGAGCAGTGATGGATGAGTCGCATTCTTTTGAACTCACGCTCAAGACTTCCTATTAAAAATTCGTAACAATAATAAAACGTCTGTGGGGAATCCCATCATAAGTTACGTATTGTTACATAAGATGAAGTTGTATGGGGGAATGGTAATATCATCTATAACAGAAATGTGTAATTTACAACCAACCCTTACAAAGATTTCATTACAAACATTAAAAATTATACTTTTATAATGGTACTTGATACTTTTATAATGGTACTTGGTAATTTGCAACCAACCCTTACAAAGATTTCATTCCAAACATTAGAAATGATACTTGGTACTTTTATCACTTAATGTGCATTATTAGAAACTAGGGTCAGAATTAGGGGGGGGGGAACTGCAAGGGGGCCATGCCCCTTTGGAAATGCTATTACAGATAATTGAAAAAAAAAGATCTTTTTCTATTGGATGCACATTTGAAGAATTGTGTTTCAGAGACTTGTATAAGGAATGAGAGAAGCAATTATACTGCAGTGGAAATTTAGCGTCAAATAAAAAAAGGAAATAAGATTTGATAATTTTATTTTATCCTTTCTCAGTCTACCTTTTTTGCTTTTTTCCGCTCGATTGATTCTTACCTCGCCCTCAACCCCACACCTTTCTTTTTTCCTACATCCAGACCTATTGCAAATTAATGTTATTAAATGGGAGAATGTTATACTAAAGCTCAATTGTTATAGATCTTAACTTTTAAAAAGGAGTAACTTATTTTAATTTGTCGTCTATCTGCCTTTTCATTTCTAAATATACCTGTTATTGGTTTTAATGATAAATCAGATTTTTCTTTGCGATGCTAAAAGAATAGCCTAAACTATTCATCACCAGGCTTCAGTTTAGAATTTCGCATAAAAATTAAAAACGATTAAATAAAATTCATGCTTCTTATTTCTGGTATTATTAGGTTTCTTAATTTTCATAACGCTACCTGAAGAAAGTTTAAATAAATTACTATAAATATTAGCATATCCATTTTATTAAAATATTTGAGCAATTTCTGATTCGTTCGAGACAGGTTTCTGCGCGTGAGGAAACTGAAAAAAATAAAAATAGTAACGGAAATGGGCAATGGCTTAGGGCAGTGATTCTCAATGTGGAGTACGCCTACCCCTAAGGGGTATGTGGTAAACTTTTTTGTGGTATGCCGTGAGAGCTCAAAATTCGTTAGATATAGTAACAATGTCGCTAAGTTGGCATTATTATCCTTTAACTATAGTTTTATCTATCTATATAAGGGCTACGTCAGTTACATACACATTTCCAGGGGGTACGTGAAGCATAAAAGTTGAGAATCACTGGCTTAGGGAATAGTGGGTTGCTACAGACCCAATGTTCCTGGAGTGAATTAAAAAAACTAACTAATGGGTTATTTTTCCTCCGAGTGATACTTTTTTTGCGCATAATGGACTACATGTCAAGGCAACAGGAACCCCGACGGCTGAGAGAAAGTTTGGAAGAAGCAACCCACTGGATAGCTGTTAAGAAACAGATGGTAGCCACACGTCAAGGTCATAGAGCATGTTCTTTCACGTGCACAGGATATGAGTTCTCTTGTTTTTCCTTTGAGAAGCACTTTTTGGCTTCAAATAGGTTAAACGATCAAGTCACCAGGACCCTAAATACTGAGAGAAGGTTGCGGGATGAGGACCCAGTGGATAGCTGTTAGTCATTGCCCCAGATGGCGACGTGAACAGAAGAGAACGGTGGTGGTGGTATCACAGCACTTCCGACTTGTCCTTGAAGGTCAATTAGATATCACGTAGAAGTTAGCTAATAGTTAAGTTAATTAATAATAGGTTAAAAAACTTAATCACTATCCAAGCTGTTTTATTATTGTTCCAGTAGATCAAAATAGCATTACAGGATAATAGGAATATTAGTCATTTCTTGTCGAAATATATGAAGTCCTTTCCTGTTGAACGCATCACACAATATTGTTTAGACCACCGTAACTTGACATGTTTTGACTATTAATGTCATCTGCAGAAGTTGGGTAAACTGTTCTACTTCGGGGATTATATGCTTGTGAGTTGTAGGGCTGCACCGTATGGTTTGCAGCGGGTGGCGCTGTTGCGGCTTCGTGGTTCTGCCCATGTGCCTCGGGTAGGGGTGGAGGTGTTGTTGTTTTAGCAGTGCGAATCCAGGAACAGTTTTCATGAGTGGAGTGGGTGGTAGATTTCTTCGTTTTAGCACGATCAGGACAGTATATTATGACCCTACAGATAAGCATATCACGCAAATAGCAAATATAAAAAATGACGAACACCTACCACAGTCAATACAGAAAGCATGCCTTCCACCTATGTACCCATATGTTCCGCAGCTCTTCGTCAAAGCAAAGACCCATAAACCAGGCACACCATTAAGACCACTAGTTGCAAAACAACGATCAACCTGGAGAAAGCACTCTACACCTACCTTAAGAATTTCTTCGACCTCACCCTCATATCTCCGTGTGTAGCTTTGGAACAAATAAATGTCTTCACTTGCATCCTCAAGATAGACTAGCATCACTAGATGTTGTGTTAATGTTCCCCAACATCCCTGTACAAAATGTCCTAAGCATAATCCAAGGTAAGTAGAATGCCAAAACGGAGCAATACAGTTTATCAGAGAAAATATTTTTTTCAAAATGAATTATAGGATCTACTGACAAAAACAAGCGGTGGCTTCTGGATAATAATTAACTTAATAATAATCAATAAGAAATTGTTATTAGAAATTCACTCCAACAATTCAAATATCACAAAAGATATGTAGATGATATCAGCATTATATATAGACAATATTCAGAAATTTTACGAAAGTTGCAAGCACAAATTAATGACGTCTATCCAACCATTAAGATAACCGCTGAAAAGGAAAAGAACGAACAATGGCCATTTTTGGATATGTTACTACATCGGCAGGCGCAAAAACTGGAAATCGAAGTCTACCATAAGCCTACAGCGCCGCAAATTATCATCCCATACACCTCCCAACAACCACTAGCCCACAAAAAAGTGCACTAAAAACTGCATTCCTAGGAAATATGAAATATGCTTTTACACCTCAGTTTTATGAAAAAGAAAGAGTAAAAATATACTCGGATGCTCAAAATGGGGGTTACCCACTAAAAATATTGAAACTTGCCGAAAATATGACAAGAATGCCGAATATATGCCGAAAATATGAAGAAAAATATCCCAACTGACATCAATGCAGCAATCCAAACAAAAGAAGTTCACCACAGAGATTCCAAACATCCCATTGCTGGAAAATTCATTGAAAAATGCAATGCAACCTTACAGTTACAGAGTACCAAATAAAATCAACAACACTATGATTAATTTAATTAAAACCGATCGGGACCAGAACGAGAAAACAGGAGGAGTATATAAAATACCGTTACAAGAAAACACCAACAATAACAATAAACCTTACTGTGGCAAAAAGAGAAGAAACTGCCGAACTAGGATAAAAGAACACGAAAGGGATGTAAGCATAAAAAAAAATCCTTCATTGGCAAGAGTGGTTTCTAATATCGGAATGACCCCACAATTTGACCTCACCGAAATATTTGTGCCCCCCTCCCCCTTCCGACTAAATTTCAATTGGATCTCGCTGAACAACTGGTGATATACCAAAATAGAGAAGCGTGCTGCAACGAAGAAATGCTCTTGGATCAGCGCAACACTGCTAAAACAATCAGACCCCCACCCCTATTCGAGGCACACGGGCAGGACCACGAAAAGCCGCACAACAACTCACATGCATGCAATCTCCGAAGTAGAGCTGTTTACCTAACTTCTGAAGATGACGTTAATAGTCAAAACGTGTCAAGTTACGTGGTCTCAAAACCATTGTGCGATGAGTGCAACAGGAAAGAACTTACTTGAAATATTTCGACAAGAAGTGAATAACATCCCTACTATCCTGTACTCACCGATCAAAATGTTATCTGTTAAATCTGCTATAATAATAGGTTCATTATTATTAACAATAGTTAAGCCGTGTCCCGCACAAGGAGACACGACTTAACGTCCCATCCGATAGACTGCGGCCTTTTCAAGCCCATCGGTATCCACTAGTGACTGAGGACATGGAGGGAAATATTGCAGAGATAAATCTCAACGCTGGTCTAGCTGGGACTCGAACCCAGGAACTGCAGATTACGAGGCTGGCGCGCTACTGACTGACCATCTGTGCCCAAAAAAGTGTTCTGATATTTATCACTTTATTCGGTATAACCCTTGCGACTAATGCAAGCTTGAAAGTTTTTCATTATTTATTGTTAAGCGTACTAAAAACTGAAAAAAAAAATGAATGCAGTGTTCCAGGAAAGCTTGTTAAAAGTTATATAAAATAAATTTGTCTTGAATATAATAAATGATTTTTACATCTCTTTCATATTACTTTGTTCTGTTAAAATTGGGTGGCCCCCTCAGTAACTTACTATGGCTAATGTTCCTTTCTTCCCAATTGGAAAAAAAATTGTTTTAGAATTTTTGCAGTACACTGGCTCAGTCAAAGAATTAGATGGAATTAAAATTCTTGATTGTTACAGGTTTTGTTTTTACATAAATGTTTAATTTAATTTTTATGTAATTTGCAAAATATTTCCTAAAGATTCATTAAAATTAATATTTACAAGTAATACCTTTTAAGTTTTTTAAACAAGGTCACTTTAAAATGATGCTTTGAATAGGTCAACAAATATGGCAAACTGGTTGGGGAAGTGATTTTTTCTGCTGTATTAAACCAAAAAAAAATATCCCCTCAAGCAGCTGCTTGCCACAGAGTTCTGACAGGAGCCTGTCAGTTTATATGCCAAAGTAGAAGATCTGAGAATATGGCAGGACCTCAGCAGAAAAACGACACATATATCCATGTCTTACCCGGGTCTCGAACCCAGGTTCCCTTAGATCAGTAGCCAAGCGCGCTAATCAAACACAATTAAATTGTTTATTTTGTTCATAGTCCTATATCTTTAAAAATTTTTGAAACATCACAGAATTGAGAATAGTGATTATATCAATGATATAAAAAGAGTAAAATTCCAACACAATTTTAACTATAATGCAGAAATGGTGCAGCTCTTACAATATGTTTACAAATAGTTTTAATTTTTTTCATTTTTCTTTTTACAAATTTCACTCAGTATGCACGCAGTACGTATAACTCATGTCAGTAGATGGCTACTGCTTGGTTGCAGGAGCATTCTGCTGACTTTGAAATAATGAATTGGCCACCTAGAAGCCCAGATTTAAATCCTATCGAAAATCTTTGGGATACCGTCGAGCAGAGTGTTTGGGCCCGTGTCACATCAGCGACGACCTTCAGAGAATCGTGGAGAGCTCTGGAGGAACATGGGTCGCCATACCTGTGGAACATTTGCGCAAGCTTGTGGAGTCCTTACCTCGTCGTGTGACAGCCATTATCAGGGCCAGAGTGGGTCCAAAACGTAACTAGGTTGCTATTCTTAATTCAATGGCACTTCAGTGTATATTAGCCTGCTAAAACGGAGAAAAAACTTATTACAACCTGTTTAATATCGATATATTTAATGAACCCATCTAATTGGGCAATGAGTATTTTGAGTATGGAGGGAAAATTTTGTTCAGCAGAATGGAATATATTTTCGCACCAATCATTTGGCGCGAAACACATGTCCATTGCTAACTCTTAGTCCATTCACAGCTTTCAACACTTAGTACCCAGAACGTTAGATTCTATTCAGATACTGCAGTGCCACCAGAAATTTCGACATTTTCCAAAGGATTACTCCCTACCCAATGACAGCTATGACCCCAATCTCTTACTGCGACAGGGCTAGAACTTTTGTTTTGTTTGTTTATGTGTTCGCTTATGCATTCGGCCCCCAGAAGATTTAAACGCAGGGGCAGACAGGCGAGGATCACTGAGCCAAGGTCACTTTGATACACCAGGCCTGGACAGCCTTGAGCAAGACGAGGGCAGATAAAAGTGTAATTAAATATGCATAAAAATTCAAACGATTTAATTTGTTTAAAATTTTAGTTAAATTTATTTGTTTTAAAACTGGTTGAAAAAAATAATTTATTGATTAGTATTTATTAGGGTAGATAAGAATATTTTAAGGTTATGTACTATAGTTTTAAAAGTAGATAACTACCTATGGAATTTTTAGTAACCAGGCCACCCCTAAAATGATAGAGAGGGGAAATATTATACCGAGGTGGTGGTAGGGGAGGGGAAACGAATCGATTTTTAATAAATTGTATTCCAAATGTAAGCTTCAAGCACGGTGTTGGGTTGGGTTGTTTTACCACTGAGGGTCACATTTTTGCACACAATGGGATAAATGGCCAAGTCACAATGACCTCGAAGGCTCAGAGAAGGTTGGGGGAAGGGATCCCATTGGACAGCTGTTAGGAGACAGATGGTAGCCTCCCGTCAAGGCCATCCACCGTGTTCTTTAACGTTCACAGTGTTAAAGACTTGGCTCTCTCACACACAAACGGCGACTTAACGTCCCATCAAACGGATGGCGGCATTTCCAAGCCCATCGGTGTCTCCTACTGACTGTAAGCAGGGCGGGAGTTTTACGGAGATAAATCTGCCTGTCGTGCTACCGACTGAGCCACCCCCGCCCTCCGGCGTGAGGAGTGCCATCGACTATGTGGGTTTTAGGTCTCTTCCAAATGTGGGGGAGAAAATTTTTTCCTAGGGGGAAAACGATGGGGAGCATCTTGACCGTAATGAGTTTTAAATGCAAATGATAGCATGTGACACGAGGATGTCATACACTATATATTTGAAAGAGTTTCAGACGTGAGAAATGCCGGGTAAATCTGCTGGTATCTAGAGTATAATAATAATAGAAGCTGTCTGGCTGTGTGCTTGTTTGTCTGCGGCAGTCATACTCGTCCTGTAATCATAGTAGATGTTTTAAAATTTTCAGAGAATGTTTCTGGTTGTATTCTATGTAGCAGTGCGAAATTTCAAGTCGAAATTGCGAAAGGGAGCCTTGCTAGAACTAAACCTATTTACCATGCTATTCCTATGTGGAACTGTAATCGCTGTAAAATTATTGTTGCCATTTACTGCTACCTAAATCTGAACGTAAAAGTCATAATAACATTTAAATCTGCTTCGTTGCCAGATTACCTCCATTTTTAAATAATAATTTTTAAGGCTTCCCATGCAACTAAAGGTCTGATATTTTAACTCATTACGTGGTCAAGTAAGGGAAACTCTGCTAAAAAATTTGGGACAGTTCGATAAAGTACATCATGAACCACAGAACATCAAAATCTGTCGAAATAAAATCTTGATTATTTTCGACGAAGCCACTTGTTTATGGGAACGCGCGCTGACGTCACAAACGATCTACCAAATTCTGCCCAATTCTTTTTTTTCTCATATGTAAGTAACGCTACCTGTAGAAAGTTTAGGTAAATTTTTACAAGTAAAGTTATTTCCGTTTATTTACTTACATATTGGAAATCTTGAAAGGGGTTCAAGAGAGATTTCTGGGTCGAAATAAATGTGAAAAACGACGAAAATTAGGATTGGGTATTGGAATCCGTATTCTATGGGGGCGTAACCATCGAGAATCAAGGTCTTTTCACTGGTGACGTCACACGTTCTGACGCAAGGCCAACTAGAAAGACAGGCCACGACACTGGAATATCACGTGATCAACTTAGTCCGAGGTGCTTGGTCCGAGTGCTTGGTCTACAGTCGCTGAAAACGAGACTGCAATTGTTTTTGTTTTCAAACTACATTTGGATTACCCCCAAAGAGGTAAGCATTTCTCCTTATTATTATTATTTGTAGCATGAAATATTTGCTGCATTTAGTGGTTTGATAAAAGTAATAAAAGTAATTATTTAGTGCTTGGAAAGTGTTTTGAGTGCATTGCTCTCTTAGGCCTAGTTTCAACGTGTTGAATGATGGTGTGTTGAATGAGATGGTCTTTCATTAAGTTAGAAACTTTTTTGGCTGCCCTTATATAACTTATCGCTGTTTTGATTGAAAAAATTGAAGGAATTAAACTTAGTAATATACGTAATTTTTTTATAGAGTGAAAAATTGAAATTGCCCGTATCGAAATATGAACCGCTACAATAGTTATTTTTGAATCCCCTGATTTATTTTTTTAAGTATTAAACTGCAAATAAATTTTCCAATGTTTTGTATAGTAAAAACTATTTTTTCTAATATATGCTTTAAATTAACAGGTAACGTCGTAGATTCCTTTGCTAAAATTAACTTTTAGAATTATTTCAGAGCAGAACTTAAATGTCCTTTAAATTTTTATATTTGAATAGTGCCATCGAAATAGCACAGTTGTGATATGAAATGCTATCAATAATCAAATGTAATATTTGTGAATACTAAACACAACTGTTCAGTAACTTTTATATATGTTACTTGCATAGATATGATCATAAAATCTGATCTGAGCATGGGGACCTCTGGTACTAATTGACAATATTTTAAATGCAGAAATTGCAAAAACTTATTCTTTCATTGCTAATAACAGCATATTTTAATTTATCATTGATATTTTGCTATTAAACTCATGCCTCTTATCACTGGTTTATCAAATTACAGTTTTTTTAATGCTCTGGTAAGAGTCACATTTTAAAGTGGCAGTGCAATTATACATAAATATTACTAATGTGTTATACAATTATTATGTGAGTTGAGAAATGAGCAATTGCTTTTTAAAACTTAAGTAACATTTTGTTGCGTGATTTTGCTTTGAGAGTAGCTACCAGATCTCTTGAGTAAATCATTTCTCTTTTGCAGAGTTTTCTGATACAGCCATGATATGGCCCTATATTTACCTACCTTTCTGTATCACCTTAGAGGTATTTTATAGTCACCATACTAATTATTGTCTGAGAAATCAATATTGAATTTTTCTGTGGCCTTCATTAGATTATTAGGGGAATAGCCAATTAATATATCCTGTTTTTTGAATCATATAAACAAAGCTTTGCTATAGAGTGATAGAATGTTCTGTTTAATAAACAAATGGTCAATCATGATTTTTAATTCCTGCTGACAAGCTTTTTTTTTAAATGTTAAGACTTAGTAAATTTCCTGCCTGGTACAGTCGCTCAAAAAAGTATCCGAATGATGTTTGTGTTGTTTTTATTTGTTTGATAACTATGTTTTTTGTTTCTATGAATAACACCATATGAGACCTGCAAAATGTACAATGTATTGCATTAATTCACAAATTTTTATCACTAAAAAAATTTCACTTTTTATATAGAGCTGCACACTTTCCATTCTCTTGCAAACAATAACTATTAAATATTAAGATTATGTATCACATTAGTTCCCAAATTTTTATCATTAACAAGAATTTCAATCATTATATAGAGCTACAGACTTTTAATTCTATTACATACCATGACTATTAAGATAATTAGTGAATGATTTGTAGTAATATTCACATTTTATTCATCAAAGAATGAAAACCACATTTAATGTTATAAGTTGCTCATTACTTTTACTTTTTTGACATAAAGAGGAATGTGAATAGAATAATTTAGTGGTCCCTTGCAATTCATAGGTGAGGAAATTAATCATGCCTAGACGCTGTAGTGTTGCTGGATGCCGGTCCAACTATGATGGAGAACAACATACCTCAACTTTTACTATTCCTAAACAAGAGCTCCAGCGCAGTGAATGGTTGAGGAAGATTCCCACCGATTTTTCAAAAGTAAAAAATCCTGTTGTTTGTGTAAAACATTTTCATGAGTCGTTCATTATTCGAACAGACACTGTAATATAAATAATGAAGCGAAAGTGTATGAAAGAAAAATTCCAAAGTTAGTTGATGGAGCTGTTCCAACTATCTTTCGCAATTTACCAGTCTATTTAAGTTCAGATGCTGGAACTAGTCGTAGGTTAATTAATGTTGAAGAAGAGAATATGAACCAGGCTGTCAGAAACAGCCTTAAGGATTTTCGTAAACACATTGAGGAAAATTCTATTCAGAATCTTCAGGATATAGTAACCCACCAGAATTCAATTAAAAGTGATAAGTGGATATCATTTAAAAAACATTGTGAACTATATCTGTCACCCTGTAATTTGTGATTACATTGTTGTTAGTGCAGATTTACATTTCAATGTATTTATAGAAAACATAAAAATAAGCCAAAACAAAATACCAACTAAAGCTTCAAAATTAACAATTATTCTTGTCCTTAAACAGGTTATGTGTTATGTAGAGGAAAATTTCAAATCTGTTGATAGTGTGTCAGCTTTAGATTTAGTAATTAAAACCTTAGAGAAATCATCAGATGTAGAACTTGATCAAATATCATTTGTTGTTGATCAGTTAAAATTAAGAAAATTACCTAAATGTCGACGACAATATTCTAATGAAACTCTTATTTTGGCTGTATCAATATATATACATTCCAGTTCTGCTTACATTGTTCTACAAAAATGTAATTATTTGTTTCTTCCTCATGTAAGAACCTTACAACGCATGATCAGTAATTACTCATTGTCTAAGTCCTCAATTTCTGGGAGTATTGAATACTTAAAAACAAAGATGAAATATCTGAAAGATCATGAATTATTGGTTAATCTGTTATTAGATGAGATTTATATTGATCCTAGATTAACCTTTAAAGGTGGCTCAATTTATGGGAGTAGCGAGTCTTCCCCTGGAAACCTGGCAAAAACTGCTCAGGTCTTTATGATTTCATCAATTTTATCTTCTTACAAAGATGTTGTATGCATAACCCCAATACATAAATTGACTGCAGAGAGTTTAAAGGACATGATTCTGAATGTAGTGCATGGAATAGAACAAATTGGATTTAAGGTAATCTCCCTAATTTCAGATAACAATGCTGTCAATCGAAAAGCTTTTGAACTTTTATCATCAAATAAAATACTGCAACCGTATGTTACACATCCTGTTGATGAAAAAAGATTGCTTTTCATAGTTTTTGATTCAGTTCATGAAATAAAATGTGTGAGAAACAATTGGATTGATAAAAAGAAAGAATGCACGTTTACTTTCCCAGGTTTTAGCAATATGTCATTAACATTAAAAGCAACGTTTAAACACTTAGAAATGCTGTATGATTTAGAAAAAAATTCTGTGTTAAAATATGGTCATCAGCTTTCAAGTAAAGTATTGTATCCATCCAGCATTCAGAAACAAAATGTTAATTTAGCTATTAAACTTATTAATGAAAATAATGTTGCAGCTTTGAAGTGTGTCGCTAAAGATTATCCAAATTTGTTCATTGGTGTTGAAGATACATGCACATTTTTAACAATCTTTATAAAATGGTGGAAAATAGTAAATTGTAAAAGTGTGTATGAGGCAGAGAGGATTAATGATGCTGACAGAATGCCTATTAGAAAAACTACAGGTGTTCAAATTAAATATTTACAAGACTTTTCTTTATGGTTAAAAAACTGGCGTCAGTCTTTTCCTGTAATAGAAACTCTTACAGCCCAAACTTTTCAGTCACTTATTATTACTACTGATGCATTTATTAAACTAATACCGTATATGTTTGAACATTATCGTATAGATTATATTCTGTTAGGTAAATTTCAAAATGATGATCTAGAAGGTCGTTTTGGATTGTATCGTCAGATGTCTGGCGCTAACTATTATATAAGTTATGTTCAGTTGCTAGAAAGTGAACGTAGACTTCGTTTTAAGAGTAACATTCTAATTAGTGCTAACAATGTGAATGTCCCTCTGAAATCTTTGCTGCCACATGTAGAGGAGAAAGTTGTTAATATAAATATTTTGCAATATTCAGATATTTTAGAAAATTATTTCTCTGTAGATGATTGTGTGCCCAGAAATATCATTCCTGTAATAACATATATTGGTGGATATGCAGCAAGAAAAGAACTGAGATTGAAAAAGTGTGATGTATGTTCCTTTTGGCTGCAATTAGACAAGCCAATAGATACTGTAGATGGGCCACATGATCTTATTAAAGAATTAGATCGTGGAAAATTAATAATTCCATCAGAAAGTGTATTTATTGTCATTTCTGTTGTATGGTATATTTTGGAGCAGATAATTTTACATCATCATGAACAATTTCTATCTTCTGATGGACAACTTTCCGTACTACACAAATTGTCAAGTATTCTTTTATTTCAACAAGATTTGCCATTTAGTGATGATTGTGATTGCAGTAGAACTTTAGGACAGTGCTTAGAAAGTATATGTTTATTGGCATCAAAAGTAATGTTAAATAATTACTCAAATTTCAGAAATGATCAAATACATAAAAAAAATGCTCTGAAAGAAAAATAAAGAAATTGTGTCCATGAGTAAAAAGCATATATTATAGTTGTTAAATAAATAGGTGAAGTGTTAATGAAGGAGAAAAAAATTTAAACAATTTTCACCAACTGATGAAAGGTTCTGCAAATGATGACAAGGGGTATTTACTTCCTTTTCAGTGGTTAAAAACAAACATGTTTTTACTGGTTGAGTTTTTTTTGCATTATTTTATATTTTTACTGAATATATATATATATGGGTTGGCTCATTTGGTAGCATAGAAGAGCATGTCAATTTCAGTCTGAAATTCCAGGTTGAATATTTACTCTGCCTCTATTCAGATTATCTTCACTGCACTCTGAAGGAGATATTGATTGGCTTGGAAAGGCTGCTCTCTATTCTATGAGATATTAAGTCATGGCTCTGTGAGAGGGAGAATCATATCCTACATATGTTATGACAGATGCTGAATATCTGGTTTCTATCATATTTTGTAACTGCTATCCAATGGATCCATTTTAATTAGGGAAGGAGTCATTGTGACCTGGCTTTTAGTCGTGTGGACAAAATGCTGTTGTGAGGGGAAATAACCCAGCACCTAATGTGTATAATGGGTTTGGTTGCAATAATATGTTTTGCTCTAATGTATTGAACTTTATTAATGTTAGCAGATTACCTGTCATTGCTTGGTCTTTTGAATGCCCTCATTTGCCACAAATATGCTTGTGTCCCACTCGTGCCATTTACTCATTTATGAAACAGTGGTTTCATCATTGGAAAACTAATTAACTGAATTTTTTTTCGACTTTATTGATGCAAATGTTTTACATGAAAGGCAATTATCATTTCTTTTACAGCATAGTTTTCAGTAACATTGTGCGCTTAGTGATCGTGTATAAAAATTTCTAAAGATGTGAGGCTGATGTTCTTTTCATTATAATAAAATATAAATACCTCCTCAAACAACTGCTTCCCACAGAGGTCTGACCGGAGCCTGCCAGTGTAATATGCCTTAGAGATCTGAGAGGAAGGTGTGATCTCAGCAGAAAGACGCAATAGAAGCATCCATGCCTTACCTGGGACTTCAACCCATGTTCCTTTGATCACAAACACGATACAATTTGTTTGGCCTAGTTTTGAAGTTGAGAGCATGAATTATTTGATATTTTAACTACTCATATTTAATACTTTTGCAAATTGCTATAAATGTGTTGATGATCAGGTTAATTACTGAATGCTAGCATTTTTCATTTCATAAACTGGGTTCGAGCCCCGGGTAAGGCATGGATGTGCATGTTGTTTTTCTGCTGAGGTCCTGCCATCTGCTCAGACCTTCTACTATGGCATGTAAACTGACAGGCTCCTGTCAGACCTCTGTGGCAAGCAGTTGCTTGAGGGGGTACTGTTTTATTTTTAAGGGGCAAACCAGATATTTGTCGTTGCCCACAAAAATTGTCGAGTCCATGCTTGATATTCTTTGCACAAACAATTCTCTTGGCAATCTTTTTTGTTTTTGAGCTAATAAGTTTTATACGTTGAAGGGAAAAGTAGTTTAGACATAAATATGCTATCAGCACTTGTTTGAACTGCAAAATTTGTACTTGTATTCTTATTCATAATATATATATTTCATATATCTAGGTAGAGTAACATAATCCATAGGAACAGGTTTTATCAGTCTTTAGAGTATATCATGTCGATCACAATTTTTGAAATTGAAAATGTCAATAAAAGGATGATTATTTATTATTTTATGTAGATCAGATAATGGATGTTACTATTAATGGCTTAGTCAGATTGAAATCCAATATGCAAAAGATATTGTTGAACCCAAAACCAGTTATTTTTCTTTCTAATTTAATTAATTTCTTCTAAATTTTAAACCCTTTATTTTTGGTTCTTCTATGGAAAAAAAATATTTTCATGTTGTTTTTATGTCCATGAAATAGCAGATAATGTCATTAAAGCTTAAATTCAAAAATAGTATGAAAACATTAAAATTTAA
This sequence comes from Ryuthela nishihirai, assembly GCA_038380435.1. Lineage (NCBI taxonomy): Eukaryota > Metazoa > Arthropoda > Arachnida > Araneae > Heptathelidae > Ryuthela > Ryuthela nishihirai. The sequence continues at coordinate 662,269 of JAWZYU010000058.1, forward strand.
TTAATCAGATATTAATTTATATTGCTGAATACTTGTAGTGAGAGTGGGCTTTCAGTTTATAACAATTACCTAATGAAAATTACAGTTTTATTTACAAAATCATTCTAAAGGTTTATAAAAAAATCTAATGCAACACAAAATACCCCCTCAAGCAGCTGCTTGCCACAAAGGTCTGACAGGAGCCTGTCAGTTTATATGCCATAGTAGAAGGTCTGAGAGGACGGCAGGACCTCAGCAGAAAAACGACGCAAACAGCCATGCTTTACCCGGGACTCGAACCCAGGTCCCTTAGATCAGTAGCCAAGTGCGCTAACCACTCGGCCATGTACTATGTATATATTAGAATACTGTGTGTCTACCAGTTGTTTTTTATTAACCTCTGAATGGCACTTCCTTTCATACAATGGGCTAAATGGCCAGTTCCCAAGGGCCGATAGTTTAGGGGAGGCAGCACACTGGAGAGGTGGTAGCCTCCCATCAAGGCTATCCAGAGTGTTCTTTAACATACACAGGGTATGGGGCCCATGGCTTAATGTCTCATTCTACAGATGGTGTCTTTTCCAAACCCATCAGTGTCCCCTATTGACAGATAAGATCCCAGATAGGATTCAAACCTGGGAACAGCAGATTATAAATCTGGCATTCTACCAACTGAGCCACCCCTGCCACTGTGCCACCAAGAGTTTTACTGGATTTTCACACGACAATACAGCTCTATCAGGTTGAGAGTATTTATGGACTGTATTTTGACAAGACAATACAGCTCTATGAGGTTGAGAGTATTTATGGACTGTATTTTCACAAGACAATACAGCTCTATGAGGTTGAGAGTATTTATGGACTGTATTTTAACAGTATTATATATATGAATATATAATGCTTGTTTTTTCTGGCTGTGATTGCTAGCTAGAGATTTTCGAAAAGAAATATAATATACGTTGATATATATGAGCACATAATTATAAAGAAGCAATAATTATAAAGAAGAAAAAAAGTTGGTTGTGGATTCAATATTATCTTTTGCATATACCAATATGCAAAAGGTGCATATTGGTATATGCAAAAATGGTGCTCAGGTTTGAATTCCCTAGTCAAGTCACTCAAAAAAAATTATATCATCTGGCAATTTTTGTACCTTGAACTTAATGTGCCATTTACAATAATCTATTAATTTTGACTTTGCAAACAGCAATATTCTCTGTCTTAACATATTTATTACCTGAGCCTATGCAGTAAATAAATTATGCATGATTAACCATGATTAACTAATGTGTTCTCCCATTGTTATGCTTCAGGCTCATACATGTATTTGAAAGATGTAAAATTCGGATTCTCTTTAATTCATTTTCTCCTATTCACCTGAAAATACATAACCTTTAGAACCTTTAATATACCTTTTTAAAGAGTTATGAAAGCTGAATTTTACCAATATTCTGTGAAGGAAAAATGACACTAATTTTTATACCGTTTTAAACTGTTGTAACCAGCTTTGGGTTCAACATTATCTCTTAGATATAGGTGTCCAATCTGACTAGTCATCAGTTTGCAACACCCATTATTTGCTCTAAATCAAATAATCATCCTTTTACTGACATTCTGTTTGAAGAATTATTTCAGATGGTTCATGAGAATTAGGTTGTATTGATCATTTCCAATATTAAATGACTGATCAGTTAATAAAATTTTGTAACTTCATAAATATGACTTTAAAAATAATGTCAACCTAGTCAAGTGTTTGTTTTTGAGTTGCTTATGTTGTTTATTATCATTAGAAATTCGGTAAGAAATTTAAACAAATTTATTGAGTGCCAAGAATGTTGACAAAATTTAGTGTCTGAAAATTACTTTTGCAGCATATTATGTTCTTTCAGAAGCTGTGATGTGTTATGCGAGTGCAAAATTAATGAATTTTAGGATATCTTTCATGTTCTAGATTATGTATGAGTCTTTTAGGAAGAGATACATAATTTTCATTAAAATCAATTTGCTAGATAAATGTTTTATAATGAACTGATATTACATGATCTAATATATTTCTTGTCACATCTTCATAGGGCATCTTTTATGAGTTGAAAAGAAACAAAAAAAAGTGTAGTGAAATATTTACTTAAATATATTCCAAAGCTGTGATATACACTAGTATATTGTTAAAATCAATATGCAGAAAATCTTAATTTTTTATGAGTTTTGTAATTTTCTGTATCATATTCTAAAATATTACTGCTGAATACAGTACAAGTTTTATTCAAATCTGTATATTTCTCACTGTATTTGCATTATGTTGCCTTAGGGACATTATGCCCATGTTTGCACTGAAAATAATTTGTTGTAAACTACCTCAAATAAAGATGAAAAATATGTTCATTCCTATCAAATATGCTGTTTCTGTTCATCAAACTGTCCTATTGTGGCAATCAGAAGTGCTAAGCAGTCACTTTATTAAGTACACTTCTGTCAATAGGGCACAGCAATTTTTTCATTGTGCTTTTCATAGGAAAATGCAATTGAAAATAAACCATTAAATCTAGGTTTTTAGAAATATGAGGTTCAGTATTTAAATAGTTATGAAGGTAGAAATATTTAACTTAGCTCGTTCAAAATTGATGGAAATTAGTATGTGAACTACTAAAATATATTCATACTTTTCACTGTATTTATCTTACTAAAGTTTAATGTACCGGTTATTGCTTCCATTTCAACCTGTTTACGCGACAGCAGTTATATAAAGTGGAATAACTGTTATTAAATATTCCATAATTAAATACCAAACGTGCAACGTAGCTACTGTCACAATTTTCCTTAATAATTTTAAGAAGTTATTGCGCTGTAAAATCTCGATTACTGCTTGCATATCATGGAAATTTATCTAATAAATGACCACTGAAAGTATATATTTTTTAAATTATATTTGGGTCGGGCGATTTCTTTTTCAAAAGATTAAAAAAATGTACTCAATAAGTAAATATTAAGGATACCGCAACTGGTAAGTAAATGAAAACCAGTGGTGTATTCTGAATCAATGCCTTGCAGTTGTTAAATGTTTTAAAAAAAAGAATTTAAAAATTATATATATTTGTATATACATATCCCAAACCACCCGTTTAAATACACCTCTGGTTTTCTGATTTTGTTCTTTATTCTAAACACTATAATATTATGCCTTTAATTTTTTGTAAGGAAACTGCTGGTATTTTTAGAATTATCACAAATTAGATTAAATGAGGTATGAAGAAAGAAAAAAAAATTAGGTTTCTTGTAAAAATCAGCTAGTTTTAAATTAACTATCAAATTTAAATTCGCTTATATAAAAGGCAAAACAAAAAAGTGGAAAAAGAATACAGCCATTATTTATTCTACACAAGGAGTTTTTCATGTGATTTAACGATACGAAAAAAAGCGAAATGAAATCGCAAAAACGAGATCCAAGGTTCTGTGCGAACGAATCGAGTGGCGTTTGCAGCTACCGGACTAAGTTGATCACGTGACGGTTGAGGATCGCCTCAGTGTCATGGCCTGTCTTTCTAGTTGGCCTTGTTCTGACGTCATCCTTCGTCGATCTAGCATCTTGACACCCCGTAGCTGTTGGATACGAGATGTTTGTGTGTATTAGCAAGAAATGCTAAATCTTTGAAGTGGCGTTTATATTGTTCTGTGAATATCATTTGTGAATTTTAATTGTGAATAAGTTTTCGAAGAAATGCCTCATCCTTGTTCTGTTCCCAGCTGTAGAGGCAACTATAAAAATTCAACAAAAGTTCGCGTTTACAGTTTTCCCCAGGATGTAGAATTGTGCAGAAAATGGCTGCTATCAATAACAAGAGAAAACTTCACAGTAACGAAATTTAGCAAGGTATGTCAGTTTTTTGCCGTAAACTGGAAGGAGAGCTGTGTACCAATCCCTAGTGATGATTCACAGAACTGGCCAGGTCTAGCACCTAATGTCCGACCCCGCCTTCTCGTGGTGCACGCCGTTAGTACCTTTCAAAAGAGATATTCTCTTTTGGAAGGGAACGGAAGGGGAGGGCTGCCAGTTCAGTATGGCCTGCTGATCTGGTCATCTACGGCCACTTTTTTTCTTTTTTTTCAACCCTGCTGAGGAGTGGTCAACTTCACAGGGTCCTGGTGCTGACCATTTATACCTACTAGACTGGACTTGTTTATGGATTTGAGCTTGATTATGGATCCTGGACTTGCTGCACTGGTGGGCCTCTGTTGAGGGAGAGTCTGCCGCTGTGTTTTCTGTTTGCTTCTGGGTTGCCAGCTCTAAGTGAACAGAGGCATGGGATACCTTATATCAGCTGGTGGATAATCCTAATCAGAGGCCATCGCAGGTACCTGAATCTTACTTTGCTAGTTGGGCATCGTCAAGCCTAAACTGGAGTAATGTGTCTCAGGCAGGCCATGTGGCTCTTGAAAAAGTCCACTTGAAAAGGTGGTGCCTGAAGTTCCTACCAGCATTGGTGACTTCAGCCTTTAGCGGAGGAGGAACAGGTCTTTGCCCCATGCCTGCGATCAGGGGGCTGTTTGATATTGTTGGCCCTACCAATCTCAATAAACCTAATTTCTTTAAAAATCCTACTAATCATTTTCTTTCTGCAGGAACGTGGAACGTGAGGACATTACATAGAGATTATTCTCTTGATGTCCTCATGCAGGAATTCCAGCGCTATAACCTAGATATTCTAGGCTTGCAAGAGACCAGATGGACAGGTAAAGGTGAGATACTTAAAAATAACTTTAAATTTCTCTTTACAGGGAGGGAGGATGGAAAGCATCACCAAGGCGTGGGTCTGCTGCTCAGCAGACATGCTAGTGATGCTCTTCTAGGATATGAGTGCATTAATGAAAGGTTTCTTACAGCAAAATTTCAGACAAGCATTAAAAACTTGAATGTTATCTGCTGTTATGCCCCCACTGAGGATGCTGATGAGGATGAGAAGGATAGGTTTTACGGACAACTTCAGGACATTTTGAATTCTGTCAAGAAAGGAGATATTACCCTTGTTCTTGGTGACTTCAATGCCAAAGTTGGTACCGACTCTGACCTTTGGGGAGGAGTAATAGGTCCTTTTGGTATTGGTAGCTGCAATGGCAATGGGCAACGTCTCCTACAGGTAAGTAAACTCAATGGTTTCAGAATAACTAACACATATTACAAACACCGCGACATACATAAATACACATGGGTTTCACCTGATGGGCTGCATAGGAATATGATTGATTATATATTAATTAACAGCAAATGGGCTAGTTCTGTTAGAAATACCAGGGCATATAGGGGAGCTGAAATTGGATCTGACCATTACCTTGTTAAAAGTGTCTTGCAACTTAAACTTAAAAAGTGTTGTGCTAGAGTTAAAAATTTTACCTTTAATACTGAAGCTCTGAAAGACCCAGTTATAGCTAAAGCTTACCATGATAGGTTACTTAGTCATTATGACGGTCATGGTTTGCTTAATACTGAAGTTGAGGAAGAATGGGGCCATTTTAAACAGGCTTTTTTGGAAACTAACAGTACTCTTTTAGGAAAAAAGGAGCAGAGGAGGCAGAATTATTTAAGTGACAAGGCAATTGAGCTTATTTCAGAAAGAAGGAATTGCAGGAATGTCCTTAATCAGTACCCTACTAGTCCTAATAGAAAAGATTACAGAGAGCTTAATAAACGTGTAAAGGATCAGTTAGCTACTGATAAAAATCTTTGGCTTGATAGCTTGGCTGACAAAGCTGAGGAAGCAGTTAGGCAGCACAACAGCAGAGAGCTGTACCAGATAGTTAATGTTTTATGTGGTAGAAAACGGACAGGCATACAGGGATTGAAGGATAAACAAGGTAAGGTTATAGAAGGTGAGGATTCTCTCATGGCTAGGTGGGCTGAGCATTTCAGTGATGTTCTAAACAATGTGGTTAGTTCTACTCCCATTGTTTGTAATGATGATAGATGCATTGGCAGCTTTAATGTTGGCCCTATAACACAATCTGAAGTTAGTTTGGCTATCTCTAAACTGAAACTTCATAAATCCCCAGGGGTAGATGAAATTACTACAGAAATGCTCAGAGCTGGGAATGTTTTGGTTATCACTTGGATGACTGAAATTTTGAATAACTTTTATGATAAAGGCGTGGTTCCTAAAGATTTTACCAAAGCTATTATTATCCCTATTTTCAAAAAAGGTGATCACAGTTCTTGTGATAACTATAGGGGTATCAGCCTACTCTCTGTTCCAGGTAAAGTTCTTTCCATGATTGTGCTTAATAGAATTAAGAATCTGGTTGACAGGCAATTGCGTGATGAGCAATGTGGATTCAGAAGTGGTAGGGGATGTGTAGATCAGATATTTTCACTTAGGCAGATTCTTGAGAAATGTTTAGAGTTTCAGAAACCTTTGGTTGCTAGCTTTGTTGATTTCAAAAAGGCTTTCGACTCTGTTGATCGTCATAATTTGTGGTTGATTGTGAGATCATATGGTATACCAGACAAGTTAGTTAACATAATGAAAGCTCTCTATAATAACACTGAGTCATGTGTGAGAGTTGGTAAGTCTTGTAGCAATTGGTTTAGCATTGCTTCTGGTGTTCGACAAGGGTGCATTTTGTCTCCTTTTCTCTTTAGTTTGGTTGTTGATTATGTTATGCGAAATTCACTTCGAGGGAAAGATTTTGGCCTTAAATGGGCTGGAGATACGAAAATTTCTGATTTAGATTATGCTGATGATTTAGCCCTTTTGGCAAATGATGTTGATGAGATGAACTCTTTCATTCGAGCTGTTGATGAGACTGGTAGTAGAGTAGGTTTGGTTATAAACAGAGAGAAAACTAAAGTGATGAAAATTGGTCAGGCAGGCTGTGATTCAGTTAATCTGAATGGTTGCAGTCTTGAGCAGGTGTCACAGTTTAATTATCTTGGAAGCTATGTAACAGATAATGGTGATGTGCGGCATGAGATTAACAGACGAATAGGGATTGCTGCCGGGACTTTTAAGAATCTATGGAGATTGTGGAGAAATAGGCGTATACACCTAAAGACTAAAATTAGACTGTATAATAGTTTGGTTCTTTCTAGGGTTAGTTATGGTAGTGAAACTTGGACGCTGTGTAAACAAGATAACAGGAAACTAGATGCTTTTGATTCTAGATGCTTACGCAGTATCTTGGGTATTAGGTGGTTTAACTTTATAACTAATGATGAGGTTAGGCAAAGGAGTCTGCAACCTCCTTTAAGCAGCATATTGTGCAGAGAGAGACTCCGCTGGTTTGGCCATGTTGCCCGTATGGATAATTATAGATTGGCGAATAGGGTTATGAACAGTGTGCCTAGAGGCTTCAGAAGGAGGGGGAGACCTAGGATGCGATGGGCAGACAATGTCAAACAGGACCTTGTTAGAATTGGTGTGCAGTGGCCGGATGCAGCAGATGTAGCTCAGGACAGATATGCTTGGAGAATTAAACTGTGTGGTCTGGTTGGACCTCCGTAGCCCATGGCTGCTTGAGGATGATGATGATGATGATGATGATGATACTTGTGATGAAAATTTTAGATTGCTGAAATCCTAGCAAAATTGCAATATTTGGGAAGAATATATAAAATGGTTTGAATGATAATTGTGAAGAATATATTGTGCTATACATTCATATAAGTTAACTGCTATACGTACGGTGAATATATTTGTTTGGAGAAAATAAAGGACAATCAGAAATTGTTTCATAATAAAAAAAGCAGGTTGCGTTTATTTGTTTCACTAAAACTAAAAAGGTTTATAACATTTATTATAAAATATAAGTATACGCATAGCATTTTAAACAATCATATTATTACTTAAAAATTTAATTTTGATACTTTTCACAAGAAAACATTTTTAATAAATCAGGTTTGTGCTTTAAAAATTCTTAAAACTGTAAACAATTCATGTCAAAGTTCCATTTGGTATAAATGCATGCTTTCAATGTTTCGATTTTTAATTTGGTTTTTTCACTGGTCCACATATTGTTGGCTAATCAAAATATTCATTCAATGGGGGCATTAGATCCAGGGACACATAAGCAAAATTCAACGTTTTTTAAAATGTTTTTAAAAAATATTTGTTTATCTGTGAAATATTTAAAAATTTCAACCCATCTACTGCGCTCCAATATTCAGTTTACTATATTAATTCACAAAAAAAAGGACAAAATGGTCATTTTAGAAAAAATTAAATCTAAAGGACAGAGCAGTGAAATAAAGGACGTATGGTCACCGTAGCTATATGTTTAATCACAATTAATTTATTTATCTTTCCTGTTTGCATCGTGGTTGTTGTTTGCTGAGGGAGGGTATTGAATATGAGTTTTTTATTTAGTTATGTGAAATATAGGTTTAAGAAATAGTGATCACAAACCAACATATCTTATAGAGTACAGAGCATTTGTCACTCATTAATAGTTTGGATGACATGTAAATTTAAGGTTTATTTTCATAATACCCTTGGGAAATATCAGAATCTGATTTTCACAGTTTCCTCAGAGATTTAATGTTTTAGTTAGTTTCAATCATTTTTCAAGAGAACAGGTTATATACCATTCATTAGTTAATGTTTGAATGCCATAGTCGTAAGGTAAAATTTGTGCATTATGAATAAATAATGAATGCCTGTGTAACGTAAATTATGTAGTGATTGATCTTCCACAAAAAATATACATAACATAACAGAATTGTTTATATACAGAAATCATAGAGGTGAAAAAGGAAATTTTTTACTGGATCATTATAAGTCAAATGTAAAATACGTCTCAAATTAGGTTTCTGCAAGATATAGAAAGTTTTTAGTATTAGTGTTTCTTAAACAGATACCATAAATACTGTAGGAATGAACTAATGCATAATACAAATTCATCATTGCCTTATATTTGTAATTCAAGATATATTTTAATACGTCCAATATTTTTTCTAATTATTCAAATCACTTGAAAAATACAATTCAAGTTTGCATCTCTTAAAACACAGAAACTTTATTTGTTGACATATTTGGACTTTTGACCATTTACAATAATTTTTACTTTTCTTACTATTTTTATAAAATATATACATACATACATACAAAATCCTCATGCAGCCATGGGCTATGGAGGTCCAACCAGACTGTGTAATTTTCCACACCAGACTTGTCTCTTTTGAGCTACAGCTGCTGCATTTGGCAACTCTAGGCCAATTCTAGCAACGTCCTGTTTGACATTGTCTGCTCATTGAATCCTTTTCTGATACCTTAGGTACACTGTTCATAATGCTCTTTGCCAATCTGCAGCTAACACAGTCTGTCTCTCTCTGCACAATATGCTGCTCAAAAGACTCCCTTCTTCTAACCTCATCATTGCTTTCAAAGTCAAACCACGTAATGCCCAAGATACTGCGTAAGCATCTAGAATCAAAGGCATCAAGTTTCTTGTTATCCTGCTAATAAAGGTCATGTTTCGCCACCATAACTAACCTTAGAAAGAACCAAAATATTACACAGCCTAATTTTAGTCTTTAGGTGTATACGCCTATTTTTCCATACTCTCCATAGATTCTTAAAAGTCCCAGCAGCAATCCCTATTCTTCTATTTATCTCATACTGCACATCACCACATGTTACGTAGCTCCTAAGATAACTAAACTGAGACACTTGCTCAATAGTACAGCCATTCAAAGCCTCTAAAGCACCATCTGCCTGACCAATTTTCATCACTTTAGTTTTTTCTCTGTTTATCACCAAACCTACTCTATTACCAGTCTGATCAACAGCCCTAATGAACGAATTCATCTCATCAACATCAGTAGCCAACAGGGCCAAATCATCTGCATAATCTAAATCAGAAATTTTGAAATCTCTAGACCATTTAAGGCCAAAATCTTTCCCTTGCAATGAATTTCGCATTACATAATCAATAACTAAAGAGAAAAGGTCCTGTCTGTTTCTTCCCACATTAAACATTAACAATCTGGTGCAACCCTCTGCTGTTGTGCTGTCTAACTGCTTCCTCTGCTTTGTTAGCCAAGCTATCAAACCAAAGATTCTTATCAGCTGTTAACTGATCTTTTACATGTTTATTAAGCTAGTTGTAATACCTTCTGTTAGGACTAGTAGGGTGTTGATTCATATTAATCCTGCACTTCCTTCTATCAGAAATAAGTTCCGTAGCCTTATCACTCAAATAATTTTGTTTCCTCTGTTCCCTTTTACCCAAAAGAGTACTGTTGGTTTCAAGAAAAGTCTGTTTAAACTGATCCCATTCCTTCTCGACTTCAGCAGTAAGCAAACCACGATTGTCGTAATGACTAAGTAGCCTATCATGGTATGCTTTGGTTATATCTGGACCTTTCAAACCTTCAGTGTTGAAGGTAATTTTCTTAACCTTAGCACAACATTTCTTAAACTTCAGCTGCAAGACACTTGACCAATGGTCAGACCTAATTTCTGCTCCCCTGTATGATCTGGTATTCCTAACTGAACTAGCCCATATGCTGTTAATTAAAATATACTACTCACAAAAATTAGGGGATATTTTTATCGCTTCATATTCATTTTCAAATATCCCCTAATTTTTGTGAGCAGTATATAATCTCTCATATTCCTGTGCAACTCATCAAGTGAAACCCACGTATATTTATAAATGCCCCGATGTTTGTAGCATGTGTTAGTTATTCAAAAACCATTAGGTTTACCTACCTGTAGGAGACTTTCCCATTGCCATTGAAACTTCCAATGCAAAAGGGACCTAAAACTCCTGCCCAAAGGTCAGAGTAAGTATCAACTTTAGCATTGAAGTCACCTAGCACAAGAGAAATATCTCCTTTCTTCACAGAATTCAAAATATCTGGATGCTTGTTGTAAAACATATCCTTCTCATTCTCATTGTTTTAAATTTTGCTATAACTGGAGTAACACAACAGTGTTGCAGATTAAGCTTAATTGATCAGTAACAATCAGACAAAAAAATTTAACATATAAAGCACAACACACTTAATGGTATTCATCTTTCTCTCTAGGTTTGTGAATAACACTTCAAAGAGTCCCCAGACTAATTCCTGGTAGCATTCCGTCAAAACTCCCAAATTAACCAGCATATCTCTCTGCTACTCCTACATCCAGCAGAGAAAGTCCTGAAAGCAAAAGGAAACAACTTGAAGAATCTTCACTCAAAAAAGCATTAGAATCTAGTGCAAGAGAAAAAGCTGAATATGACACTAAAAGAACATTTTTATCAATTCGTGATTTATTTTCCAAAGTGCACTTCATAGACGTTCACCAATGGACTGTATTATGTAAAAATGATTTGCTTTTGATATTAAATGTTGTAAGTGATCCAGCTCCTATAGTAAAATTTTCTGTTGTTGTTAATTCTGAGCTTATGGTGAGAGCATATGAAAAAGATAATGACCAATCCAAAGTTGGAAAATATATTTTTCCTATAAAAATCAGTCATATTGATGTTTTAAATGACCTTTTAAATTGTTTAATAAGGGTTAAAACTCCTGAAAGTAATATTATATATAGTATTGATTTAATGTGTAATATTTTGAAAGCACTTCGTACATCGGATGAAAATAACAATAATCATTTAAAATTCATTGAGGAACAGTTGATACTATTTGGGTTAAATAAGATTCAAGGTATTCATCAGATATGATAATTTTTGCATCACTCTTTTTTAGCATGGCTCCTCATGCATATAATTTTGTTAGAGAAAGTGGAAACATTAGATTACCACATCCTAGTATAATTCGACGCATTTGTCTTCGGTTTAATGTCAACCCTGCTATAGAGAAAGTAGATTCAAATTTTTTATCATATGTCAGGCAAAAATATTCTTTTTTGAATGATACAGATAAAAAGGTGATTTTAATGTTTGATGAAATTCATCTTAAACAGTATTTGGATTACAAATGTGGTAACCTAGTTGGTCTGTCATTTGACACACAAAACATGGCAACCAGTGCCCATGTATTTATGATAACTAGTTTGCTTTCCAACTTTAAAGATGTAGTTCATATATTACCAGCCAAAACAATAAATGCTGATATTCTCTACAGTATTATTAAAAAAATTATCATTGGTTTGGAAGAAATTGGTTTTTTTGTGATATGTGTCGTAGCTGACAATAATTCTATCAATCGTAAAAGTATGTCATTATGTCTTTCTCCCCCTAAAGTTCAAATTGTATATCCTCATCCATCAGATAAATAAGATCTTTATTTTTTCTTACTGACCCAGTTCATTTGTTGAAGTGTATCAGAAATAACTGGCTAAATGAAACAAAATGTTGAAAAATGCATGTGCTATCCACACTTTGTAAATAATGGAAATAGTATTTCATCATTCAAAACTGCATCCTTATCAACCCTTAAAGAACTGCATAAAATTGAAGCAAACTCATTGTTAAAATATGGATTTAATCTGTCGTATAAAGCTTTGAACCCAAGTAACCTTGAGAGACAAAATGTTAAATTTGTCTTAAATATTTTTAATGATTTTGTAGTTAATGGACTTTTAGAAATAGGAGAAAAGCACAAATTGTTACATTACCAAGATACATCAGATTTCATTAAGATTATTTTAACATGGTGGAATATTGTAAATGTAAAATCACCTTTTAAAGGTGAACTCTTGAATAACAAACACCAAATGCCATCAACATGTTCAGAGTCAGATGAAAATGTCTCATTTCTGAATTCTTTCTTGAATTGGCTAGATAAATGGGAGCAGATGAGTTGCACAACCGATGTATGCTAACGAAAGAAACCCATTCTGCTTTAAGACTTAGTACATATTCATTGCTTGAAATTGCTTCATATTGTACTTCTGAACTTAAATTAAAATATATTTTACCAGGTAAGTTTGAAACTGATAATTTAGAGAGTCATTTCGGCCTCTAGAGGCAGTTAGCTGGATGCCAGTGTAATATCAATTATTTGAATGTGAAACAAAATTAAGAGTGCAGTCACTGTTGAAACTTCCCACTAAGTCAAGTGGCAAAATTAAAATAACTGATTTGGATTTTAAAGATGATTTTAAGGAAATGAATTTTACGTCTCTTAGCTTAAAGTTTAATATTACAGTGCGTCCTTCAGATTTGTCTGATTGTGATAACTCTCTTCCTGTAATTGCATATATAGCAGGATATTGTGTATTTTAAGTTTTGAAAAGTTTGAAATGTGACCATTGTAAACATTTATTTATTACTTTATAAAAAAGTAGAATTGGATGCAAAATTTAAGTATTTACAAAAACTTGATAGAGGCAGTCTTTTTTGCTCAAATGAGATAGTAATTAATGTTGTATTGTTAAATTATATTACTAAGAACAAATTGTGTACTAAATTCGAACAAGAATTTATGGAAATGGCAAATCAAAGAAATGTTGTTACTTTAATCACTACCAGTCTTTTACATGATGCAGAATTACTTGATTATCACACAAGTTGTGAATTTGGCCACTGTATTGGAAAAACTCTAGAAATAATTATCTGGTGTTCAACAAATATATTTTTAAACACTTTTGGCAAGCTTAAAAATGATTGTTTGTTAGAGAATTTGGGAAATAAGAAAAAATGTCTTAGTGCCAAAAAAAGAAAGTTGTCTACCCTCAATAAATAATATCCACAGAGTTAACTGTTGGCTTTGAAGTTAATAGTTTTGTGACAGTTTTTCTGGCATGTGGGATTTGAACCATATCACTCCAGGTATGTGCCACAGTATTCTAAGACCATTAAACTAATAAATTATATTAATGGAAAAAAGGTAGAGCCGTGTTAGTGCAGTGGTTTTACAACACTGGCTTATATCTGGAAAGATGTATACCTAAATGATTTAATCTTTCTTTACCAGGCTGCATAGAATTATATTTTTAACAATCGAAGATTGATTAGAGACTATTTTCTTTACATTTGGGAGGTTAGTTGAGCGATTTATTATAAAATCTTAAGTCAATATATTTACAGGTAGCTTTGTAAACCAAAATGTGTATGTAAATTGTAGTTTGTAAAGTTTAGATGCACTTTTTCTGCTAGATTTTGAATATGTATTCCATCAAAAGGTTGTATCCATATCCTATAAATTCAGTCTAATCACTAAGAAAAAGTATTTCAATTAAATCATATCTGCAATTGTTACAGTTAAACCTATTACAGTATATCATTAATTTGTAGTTTACATTTGTCAATAAAATTGTTCTGAAGAATTTTTGTGGTGTTTTTTTACCTTTTAATATAACAGACTAATTTTCCATAGCAATTTATGTCACGATTATATTATCAATGGTTCAAAAAACTGGATTAGTTATTGACAGCATTTATCAGCAAAAATATGTGAAGGAAATGATTTTATTTTTGTTAATATATAACCGAGTAATTATTCCTATTTTACCTTATTTTTAACAATATTGTGTCAATGTAATTATTGTAGAACCGAATATGACACTCCTGCTAATTTATATATCGTTATATATGTTCAGAGAACGTTAAACAACGATTACCCTGCATTTTGAGTCATCAATTTAGCACAATTACAAATCAAGATCTATTTTAGGTTCAACGTCTTCCTTATTTGAAGGTTTGTCATAGAAATTTTACACTAATGTACATATATACAATATAATCATACAATGTCAATCAGTTTTTGAGCACATTATCAAACAAAAATGCCCACCGAACTTATAAAAAAAAGTAAATGCTCGATTTGCGACAGTAGTACTACGTACGCAGGAAGCACTGTAGATCCACAGGATGTGAAGTCACTTTAGACTTCAAAGGCCTTGAGTCTCGAAGGTCACGATGGGGAGGGGGCTGCTAATGCATAAATCGATCAATGCCTTTGAAGGAACGATGTTTGTATTTCTGTTGCCTTACCCTTGGTTCGAATTTGTAGTACTAAATTTCTACACATTTAAAAATATATTATTTTTTCCAATTTCTCGATGATAATAACTACTTTTTAACTTTTGTAATAAAAAAAACTCAAGTAGCTGCACGCTAAATAGGTCTGAGAGGAGCCTGTCTGTTTAATATGCGATAAAAATATGTGAGGAAGCAGAGACCTCAGTAGAAAGACAACACCAGAAAACACATATCCATGCCGTATTCTACTGGAACTGGGTCTTTTGATCCTGGGCTCAAACTGGTCCCTTTGACCGATCCTCTGGGATCGGACTTGGGTTCTTTTATCCTGTGCTCAAATGTGTCTCTTTGATCTGAGGATCGAACTTAAGCTCTTTGATCCTGGGCTCAAACTGATCCTTTTGATCAGAGGATCGAACTTGGGTCCTTTTATCCTGTGCTGAAATTGGTCCCTTTGATCTGAGGATAGAACTTCGGCCCCTTTGATCCTAATCTAAAACTGCTTCCTTTGATATGAGGATCGAAGTTTGGTCCTTTTTGATCCTGGGCTCAAACTAGTCCCTTTGATCCGATGATCGAACTTGTGTCCTTTGATCTGGGGCTCGAACATGTCTACTTTGAACCGGGGCCTTAATCATTGAGCCACCACTTCGAATTAACTCTAAGTAACGCAGCAGTCACTTTCTAAGCTGAATGGAGCAAGAAAAGTATACAACCTTACAAAATGGACATATTATCCGGTGGGGGGGGGATTCTGACCGTTAGTTACGTGCTATTGCATAAGAGAAAGTGTGAGGAATTCAGCTAAAAGAGAATCTGGTAATTTACAGATGTCACCTTAAAAAGAGCTCTTTCCAAATAAATCCTCCTTTTTGAGAATGCTAATAGTAGTAATAGAGGCAAACACCTGATGAACGTAGGTGTATTTCAGACATTTTGTATTTTTTAAAGAACTCCCTAAATGCAGCAAATGATAAAATTGTGTTTTTCAATCGAAATCCAGTCTCTTAGCCCAAGGTGCCTTCATACATCAGGCCTGGACAGTCTGAAACAAAAGGAACAAAACCAACTTTGAATAAATATGTATTCGAATTTGTTTTAAATTTAAGTTAACGACATTTTTTAAAACCAGTTAAAGTAAAATAATTCACTTATTTGGATTTTATTAAAACATTTTATAGAATTATAAAATTAATTACCAAAGTTATAACAATAAATAACTACCAGTTGAATTTTAAGAAAAGAAGTTATTTTAAAAGCTGCGATATTGTTTTAAAATTAGAATCTTGGCTTCTAGAGAGACGGGGAAGACGGAAGAGAGTGGTTACGGTAAAGAGCGATTGATCTCTTGTTCTCTGAAAAACGCCTGAAGCATGTAACCAAGATACTCCTTGCACATATGGTTGAACCCGTTCGAGTTGGGGTATTCCCTGATCAGCGATCACAAAGTCTATTGTCTACGTAGAAGATGAAGGAGAGAAAGAAGACTCCTTTTAGGTGAGGTAATTTTTCTTTTTGATTTTACGTCGTGACGAGTGCATCTCTTCTTAGGCTCGATCTGGAGTGCCCTGCTGTTTAATTTTTCTATTTCATGTAACCCTTTTGCAAAAAAGGCTGAGAATTTTGCAATGAACGAGACACTAAAGCAAGAGGTTGCAAATCTCTTACTTAAAAATAAATCTTCAGGGTTAGGTGACTCTGAAGTTAAAGCTTCAGATAGCAAGATCTTGCGGGCTGCTTATATGGAATTTGATCACCACTATGATCTTCAAAAGTCTGAAGAAACCTATGACACTGTGTTGAAAAATTATGATTTTGTGACAGTTACTGGGAAAAAATCGCAAAAAAGGCGAAGGTCCTCTGCACCTGAACAGAAGAACTTTTCCTCAAAAGGTAGATACGACTGTCTTGGGGAAATAGAAAACGAGAGTGATGTGGAAGTTCTAACTAACGAAGACATGGAAAATGATACCGATATAGAAGATCAAAATAAGAGAGATATAAATGAAGGAACCCGTTTGAATGAACTAATTGCCACTACAAAAAGGAACCTCTAATGTAGAGTACCACCAATTATTGCTAATCTCACAGGGAAATGGCTCACGTTAAATGGGCTGCTTAAACAAATTGCTACTGGGCACTTTTCAGCTGAAGTTTCAGTGAAATCGATTAGAATTGAACGTCTACCCCTGAAGATTATAGGTCATTTACTACGCTTCTCCAAACAGACAGATACGAATTCCCCACGTATCAGTTAAAACAAGATAAATATCTTAAAGTTGTATTGAAAAATATTCCCGCAGATACCACAAGTGAATTGAAAGATGGACTAATTATCATGGGCTTTAATGTGCTTAAAATTAGTCAATTTACAAAAGGAATTACAAAAATACTATTCCGATTTCTCTTGTAGTCCTACCGTTTTAGCCATCTTGCACTTGTTCAAAACAGTATGATCGAAAAGAATCAGAGAAAAAATAATCTCATTGGGATTATTGCTTAGATATGGTCGATGCTCAGGTCTTTATGAAGTTGTCTGTTAGTGACAAACCAGGGGGCATCGACCGCAGTTCTCAAAATCTTGTTTTGTAAGATCTGAATCTCACGAATATTGGTGAGTGTAGTATTCGCCCATATGGGTGAAGCATAGAGAATCATCGGTTTGATATATCATAGAATAAAAGCTTATGATCAATCATTAAAATGGAATTTATCCTAAGGAGTGGGCCTAGCTAGCACCACAATGAATTGACTTTGAAGATTATATTATAATAGGATTATAATAATACTATTATAATATAATCTATTATTATATTATAATAGAGGTTCCTATTATAATATAATCTTCAAAGTATTATTAATAATATAATCTTCAATTATAATAAAATATTCATATATTATTATATATTTGAAGATTATATAATAAAAAATCTCATTAAAAACATATTGACATAAAATTCCCAGATGCGTTGATTCATCTCATTCCAGACTACCTCAGAAATAGAACTTTCAAAATCAGGGTTGAAGAATCATTTTCTACTTCAAAACAGATCTTAGCTACAGTGCCTCAGAACTGAATATTGGGGCCCACGTTTTTTAATATTATATCTCAACCACGTATAACGTGAAGTTGGCTCTATACGCGGACGATACAGCTATGATTGCCACATCATTGAACGTACAATTTGCTATTCGCCGATTGCAACAGGTTGGGATGTTTTACCTCTGAGCGGCACTTTTTTGCACACCATGGGCTAAATGGCCAGGTCACATGGACCCCGAAGGCTCAGAGAAGGTTGGGGGAGGGGACCCACTGGAACAGCTGTTGGGAGACAGATGGTAGCCTCCCGTCAAGGCCATCCAGCGTGTTCTTTAACGTGCACAGGGTGTGTCTCTCCCGCACACGGGGCCATGGCTTAACGTCCCATCCGACGGACGGCCGCCTTTCCAAGCCCATCGGTGTCCCCTACTGACCGTGGGCAGGGCGGGGAATTTTGCGGAGATAAATTTCAACGCTGACCCAGCTGGGACTCTAACCTGGGAACTAAAGATTACGAGCCTGGCGCGCTACCGACTGAGCCACACCCGCCCCCTGATTGCAACAGATGTTAACTCTCTTTCAGATGTGGTGTACTAAATGGAGGATAGAACTAAACGCCAACAAAAGCTCAGCCCTTCTTTTCACCAGGAAAAGAGTGCATATTCTCACTCGCATGGAAATATTTGATACATATATTTACTGGTGCGACTTTGCAAAATATCTAAGGATTGTTTTGCATAAAACATTAAGCTGGTCACACCACATTAATGAAATCATCACGAAAGCACAATCGGTTAAATACCAACTAAATTCATTGTTATGTGGAAAATCTGCACTGGCAATTGGAAGCAAAATGCTTCTCTATAAACTTATTTTTAGACCTATCCTACTGTACGCAACACCTATATGGGGATACTGCAAAGAGGACAAGATCAAGAAATTGTAAATCTGTCAAAACTACTACCTCAGATCAGCTACTGCAGCACCAATATATGTTCGCAACTCGACCTTAATATTCCATATGTGAAAAACTTTATCAAGGAACTATCTAGCCAATTCTTCGAAAAAGTTGAAAACAATCCATTCCATATTATTTCTGGACTAGTCAAGTACAAAGTCATCAAGGAAGATAGATTCAAAAGGCTCATATCCATTTTGAAACAACTGTGGTCTTCAGGCTCTGGCGCTTGCTAGTTTAACTTTTAAGGTGGCTCGATTTTTTTTCCACATTTATTAATGACGTATAGGCACTATTTGTTCGCTACAAGTTGGAAGAAGGAGAATTATGGGCATCATCATATTGCCAGGTGCTCCCTATTTTGATTTTCTGATCTCTATGAAAATTAGGACTTCTGTTGCTGCAGTGTCCAGGCCTTTTGTATCGAGGTGCTTTTCTTCGAGTCCCAGCAGGGTCACCTTCGATATTTGTCTCCACTGAACCAACGAGTGTTTAAGGGAGAAGAGAGCCAACTTCCATAAGCGTAATGTAAACTTTTCGATTGATTCGTCCTCTAAACATGGCAAATTCGTGTATTGCAGTGAAGTGACCTACCCAGGGAGGAGCGAGTCCCTTGCGTTATTATTTTACTGTCGAGCAATATTTTCTACTGCTTATACCACGTGACTAATTATAGATACATTCTAACTTTTCGTTTGGAGAGCTCTTACAAGAAATAAGTAAAATTTCTTTTACTTAATAAAATCCTACTTTGTGAAAAAAAGTAGTAACTGTGTTCAATAAGAAAATTTTAATATTTTAAACACTCTACAATATTTAGACAAGCTATCATTTCACTCCTAACACATTACACGAGACTGGCGCTTTTGAATGATCTAGTAAGAAAAAGGTTTATGCAATCCACCACTTTTTTTGAAAGGTAAGGAAAACACAGTTGGTAAATGTTATACGACCTAAGATTGTCCCAACGTCGTACCAAATCTTCATTTGACAATTAATTTACCTCGGTACTCATATTCGAAAAATATAACCTGGCAATCGTTTTTAAAGGGAAAAGAAAAAAAATGCCGGTTAAAACAAACAAAATGTTGCCCATGGCCCTCTCCAAGTGCCAAGCTTTCATTTGGTACGTAACTAGGTAGATTTGTCACCAGCGTTGAAAGCCTTTTTACTACAGTCTCTTACACCTTTCGCTCCTTTTTTAGAGGAAAGAATAACTTGGATAAGCATTTATATAGCCTATGACATTCCCCTCTACACAGGAATTCATTTGCTGTATATCCCGTTGCTTAAGGAATGACACACTAAATATTGACCAGAAAAACACAACACACACACCTACAGCAACAAACAATTGATGGAAACTCAAGAGTATATTAAGTAGAAATTTGAAGGAAATTTTGAAGGAAATTTGATAATAAACTACCACCTTGTTTATAAAAAAAATGTTTTGAATTAAATATCGTTCGTTCATTCAAATACTCTCGCCTCTAAATTCATGATTAGTATATCACGGATATATCTCAGCGACATGTCCAACATTTTAATAAATTGAGATTTTTCTGCGAAATGCACAATGGAAATTCTCAGGCATTCATTAGTTCCTCCTCAATCTGAATGTACATTACTTCTATTGCTTTTTACATTAATTTCGAAAGCACTTTTTATTCATTAGGACAAGTTTTGGCCTCTTAAAAACCCCATTAATCGAATCTTCAATTTGTAATTGACAAGTTTCAGATTCTAAGATTTTATACACTTAAGCTAGATAAAACAACGCGGTAGGAATTTTTTTTTCCGCAAAGCAAATACACATTCGTAATATGTATGAACTCTATTTTAATTATTGGTTAACTGATTTTAAAACAGGAGAATTGAGAGTAAGGACGATACTATTTTTAAGGAATCTAATTAGCTTTACTTGGCAAATTTTGTCCAACGTTGAAATCATATGGTTACCTACTACCTGATTTAGAGGCAACACAGAAAGAATATTTTATTCAAAATTTATTACTAAATTTTCATTTTAAACAATTTTCATTTCCAATATTATTACCGAAATTTGCTGCAAAATATCGTAATTGATCACATTTCTAAAATTATATATTATTGGTTGTATATCTGAAAAAATTAATATCTTAACTTTTTCAGATCTACAATCTGAAATGCTTATAAGCACTAATATTTAGTTCAAACATCAAATGATCGAAATGGGACTTTTGTCTTCAATTTGGCCTTCGATCCATCTGACCAAAAATTTCACATTTTGTGATTTAAGAACCAACACACTTCCAGATACTATATTTCAGCCCCGAATAATCAGCAGATCGAAATTTGACCTCGAGATCTCGAAGGAGCCCATGGATCCGAAATTTCATAATGTTTGTGAGATGTACGATCCAAATCACACCTATACACCCATTTCCAAGTTTCTAGCCATTCATAGATCAAAGTTTGATCTCTATGTGACCTCTATTTAACGTTGAAGGACATTTCGGAGATCAAATTTCGTTTTTTTTCGCAATTTCGGATTATCCCTAGATACAATCTCCCAGCAATCTGTCATTTCTGCAATATATTCAGAATTAGTGTCATTCCCTATCATTTGTTGTGAAATTACTTTTGCTTCACAGAATTCTGTGTGAGATTGGAGATCAACAGAGGCGATCGATACCATTTGCCGTTCTTATGATACGGCAGGAACCATTCAACCACAGTAGTGACTGCTACTCTTCTGTGACACATCCGCTGAGAAGTGGAATTACTAAAAAGAGAAAGCAGACAGTACTCTTCCTCAACATACCGTCTGCATCTGCCCAGAACCCCATGGGGAAGATCTGCCCATCCCTGAATCACCACAGCATTACGATGCAGAATCAGATGAAGAACAGGAAGAGAAGGAAGAAACAGAAACACAGGAAATAGTGTACTGTAGATCTCGATTTTACAACCACAGCATTGCATTCACCACCCAAGATCACGCAGAACGAGTTGAATGGTTTTGTTAGAGATCTGGAACTGTTAAAGAGGCGGAACTCCTAGGATCCAAACTGCAGCAGTGAGTCTCCTTGATAGAAATGTGAAAGTAAGTGTGTATCGTTGCCGCTAAAAGATCTGGTATTGTTCTTTACCATGGTAGGTAACCTGGTTGCTTGTAAAGATGTTGACATTTTATTCACATCCCGCCACATGACACACACAGAAGGAGGGAGGTTATTTACGGAATCCTCGAAATTAAGCATGAAAGCAATGGAAACGTGTTGCCTTCTGTTCCAGATGGCCATACTGTTAATATTAAAGAAACATTTGTCAATATGAAATAATTACTTCAATGCATAAATTATGACAAATACAAGCGGTATATTGGTGGGGATTTAAAAGTCATTGATCTTTTGCTTGGACTACAGCTCAGATATAAAAAGTTCTTTTGCTTCTTTTGCGAATGGAACATCAGAGACACAGCATTTTATTATGTGAAGAGGATTTGGCCTTCTCGCCAATCACTGAAGCCAGGGAAGAAGAATATGCAGCATTATCCGGTGGTACAATCCAAGACGAATTTGTCGCCGCCTTCAAATATAAAATTGGGCCTAATGAAATATTTTGTCAAGGTTATGGATTAGACACAAACTGTCTTTCTGTACCTTCGGCAGAAATTTCCAAGTCTTCGTCATGCAAAGATAAAAGAGGGTGCTCATGATGCTCACTCTGCTCATGATGAGGTATTTGATCGTATCATTACTGTGATGAACGGAGATATGTGACGAAGGCTTCTTAATAAATAAAAAAGAAGAAAATTACAAGGACCATGTGGAAGAACTGCTTTCCTCATATCACAAACTGGTGTTATTATGTCTTTGAAGTTACATTTCTTAAGTTCTCACTATGATTTCTTTCTGGAAAACTGTGGCGGTGTGAGTGATGAGCACGGGGAACATTTTCATCAGGAAATTGCTACAGTGGAAAAGAGATATCGAGAAAGATGGAGCCCATCAATGTTAGCAGATTACTGTTGGAATGTGATGCGAGTTTCTCAAGATTTGGTAAATAAGGGGCAAGTGAAGAGGCAGCTTTTGTTGAAAACCGATATGCAATCTTCAGTGAATGGCGTAATGCAGGTAAGTGACTGTGTCTAGAAAATCGTAGCCAATCAAACATTTCTGTGTCATTTTCGTGTTTAGCACATCGATTTACATAAGAAACGGCTGTTTGCACTTCCGAAACACACCAACGGTCAAAATTTGTTGTTCAGTGTAATCATAAGAATAATTTAAAGCCATGTCCGAAAATCGTAAAACCACCTCCGAAATCTTTTCCGTAGCTAAAAATTCTGTTTACGCCACAGCTTAACTGTATGTATGATAAAATGCACAATACAATGAATGATTTACAGCCTTTGGCCTTAGACGAATTGTCTCATTATGTGAAATTTTACCCTTTACGCAATCAGTTGTGAATGAATCATCTATTTTGCAAAATTGTGGCATTATACGAATGGGTATTGTACGAATAGGTATCGGATGAATCGTACCATTGGACGAATTGTCCACTTTGGACCAATTGGTATTGGAAGAATCGGAATTGGACAAATCGTCTGGGACTGGCATTTGTCGGGTTGTGTGGTCTTAACTTTTTGAGGCCTTGAACTGCAATCCACTGAAATAGAATTCTATATTCTCTCTGACTGGAGTGCTGCTCATTAAACGAAGGTTTAATACTATAATTAAAGTTTCTATGATTTGGAATAATAGTTCCTTCACTTTCCCATTATATCTAATTTAACCTTCATTTTTCTGTAACTAAACGGAATAAAAAAAAAGTAGTTTTACTCTAATAATTTATCTCTTATTTAGCTCTAATAATTTGTTTAAAAAATTCAACACTTTTGAAGTTAATCAAATGTTCTGACAAAAACTTTACTACTACACTGATTCCTTTCAGAATTAAATAAGAATATTATTTTACAAAAACTGAAACTTAAATCAATATGTATCGGATGAAGCAAATTAAACGGACAATATTAATATAAGCTTGTATAAACAACTAAGTTTATACACCTGATATTTTAAGTTTGCATTTTTTCGATATACATTTATATATGTAAAGTAAAATAATTCAAAATTTTATTACCAGATGGCGGTTATCTCCCACGTGAATCCTCAAATTCAAGATTCAAATCATTAGCAACCTGAAGAAAGTATGACAAATGCAGTTTGCGGTATAACTCCAGAAGCTTAAATAATCGTAATCAGGAGAGATATTGCACGTAATTCAAAAATGATCAATATCTGACATGCTATCCTAGCTGATGCCCGAGGACCCAAGGATCAAAATCACAAACCTATCCAGATGATTTTGATTTCGTACATATTGTTTCTTATGTTGATTCAATTAAATCAACCGCTATTCCAAATTGTGAAGATAAACTGCTCTACCAAAAAGCAATATGAGACTATGAAACTGCGCATTAGATGTTGCCACAACTCTCAT
Source organism: Ryuthela nishihirai (assembly GCA_038380435.1). Taxonomy (NCBI): domain Eukaryota; kingdom Metazoa; phylum Arthropoda; class Arachnida; order Araneae; family Heptathelidae; genus Ryuthela; species Ryuthela nishihirai. Next base: position 686,601 of record JAWZYU010000058.1, read on the forward strand.
AGATCGTGGGGATTAATGATTTCTCAATCAATATATGTATGATTTATAAAAACTGGTGAAGCTTCAACTTGACAGTCTCATAGTCTCCCACTGCTTCCCTAGTTTCCATCAATCTTTAACTAATCTAAATATGCAGTGACAGATTTGGCCTTTTTTATATACTTTGCAAAAATGACTTGTAGAGTGTCAAAAGTTATTTCACTGACAGCAGAAATCTGCCCCTTTTCATAGAGGGGTGGGAGAAAAGCAACTATTTACATTTAAGGAATAAAAAACAAATAATTTTCATGCTGTATCCCACTGGCTAAGTCGTTGCACTTGGCTACTGATCCAAGGGTTGGGTTGTTTTGGGTTGTTTTACCTCTGAGCGGCACTTTTTTGCACACCATGGGCTAAATGGCCAGGTCACATGGACCCCGAAGGCTCAGAGAAGGTTGGGGGAGGGGACCCACTGGAACAGCTGTTGGGAGACGGATGGTAGCCTCTCGTCAAGGCCATCCAGCGTGTTCTTTAACGTGCACAGGGTATGGCTCTCCCGCACACGGGGCCACGGCTTAACGTCCCATCCGACGGACGGCAGCCTTTCACTGATCCAAGGGACTTCGATTCTAGTTCTGGGAAAGGCATTGATGTTTGTGTTTTCTTTCTGCAGAGGTCTCGTCTTCCTGAAAGTCTTTCTGTTACAGCGCAAAAACTATCAGTCTCTGTGGCAAGCAGCTGCTTGAGGGGATGTTTATTGATCTTAATAATTATCGAATCTTGAATATAGTGAAAGTATTTTTTATCGCATCTTGAATATATTGAAAGTATTTTTTTATCGCATCTTGAATATACAGAAAGTTTTTTTTATCGCATCTGATATTGCAAAGTTACATAAGGGAAGTGAATAAGTCTGCTATTCAATTCGCTCAGCTCCTCATTTCTAATCCCAAAATTTATGTTTTCCAACAAACTATTAACTGAACGATAACATTGGCTACTTCCTGTAGAAAGTAATGTGATATGCCCAGATGAGGCTCACGTTAGTATTCAATTAGAGACTTGAGATTTTGCGAACGCGGCAAAATATGATGAAAACTTTTAGTATTTCTTTCCAGTCTAATCCTAATAGTCTCTTTCCTAGCTGGTTGCAAAATGATATCATGTGCTATTATTTTCTAAAAGAAAGTCAAAGGTTGATATCGAAATACTCATTCACTTCATTCAAATTCCCTAAATCTTAAAAAGTTGTTTAATAATTGAAATACAATCTATTGAAATCTTCTGGTTGTGCAGCGAGTCATTGGTAAATTCTGTTACTTATATAACGATTTTATAGTCCCAAAATTCTGCTTCTGATGAATGAATCCTTCAACAGACACGAATATTGAATGCTAGTGGAAATCATCAGGAAACGGATATTTGTAAAGTTTTTAAGCTGGGATCACTCAAATTTCTTCCGATTAGGCTATTACAGATCATATTCTTATCCTTTGCTATCTGTAGGCCAAGTTGCATCTGAGGTGAAACATAAATTTTAAAGCAATGCAATTTATACGATTGTTTCCATTGTGTGTCTAGAGTTTGTTACTAATATTGCTTTTTTCAATGGTAATTTGTTTTGAGTAAGAAATATATTTCCAGTTTTAACTTTGTAAAAAGTTGAACAGTACTAGTTCTGCAATATATTTAAAAAGAAGAAGAGGAATATTTTACACATGGCATCCATAAACGAATCATAAAAGCACTTGTTAATGACGTAGAACATTAATTGTTTCGCTATAGAATATTTAAAAAGGTTGAATTCTCAATGGCGAAACAGAAGAGCAAGTATTTTGCTTGTTACTAATTGTTTTCTCTATTATCATTTCCTCTATGTCAGTTAACAAGAGAAGACGAAAGGACATATCAGTTTATGGAAGAAAGCTGAAATAGTACGGTGCGTAGACATTGTGCGGGTGATGTTTAAATATTCAGGTAAGACATGACAGGTAGGTGAAATTAAACCATTTAAAATGTAATGTAAAAAGAATTCAATAAAGAAATTGCAATTATGTGAAATTGTTCGATATTACTCTGTTTCATTAACCAGTAAATATTCTTTAATTAGATTAAGCAGGTAACATAATTTTCAGTTATCATTTTTATGCAATTTTCGTTTCATACTCCGGAAAGTAGATAATATTAGGTATGTGAACAATTCTGAACATCCCCATGTTTACAATTTGTAGTTTTAAAGATAGCATCCGTTTTTGTGATTTGTTTGAATTGAATGATTTAGCATGAATCATAGAATACTAACACAAATATCTATTCGTCATAAGGATAAGTTCAGAACATTAGTGTTCCACTAAATACTAATATGAATGGTAATATGAATGCTAAATGCAATATGTCTTTTGCTTCTTCAGGAGATTTTTTCATTCCGTTTCGAAATGTTTAGCCAGGGAAATTCAGTTGTTGTATCTCTGCATACGACTGTATCCTCTTTATAAAAAATAAGGATACATTCTGCCTGATATATACAGAAATAAAGATATTTGTGTTAGAAACACTTTTTAAATTCTGAATTTAAAAAATAAGAAAATAAAATGTAAACTTATGTAATCGAATTAGCACCATCCCGTGGTCGAGTGGTTAGCGCGCTAGATTACTAATCAAAGAGACCTGGGTTCGAGGTTTGTGTCATTTTTCTGCTGAGATCCTCAGATACTTTCTGCTACGGCATCTATACTGATAGGCTCCTGTCATACCTCTTGTGGCAAGCAGCTGCTTGAGGGGGGATATTTATTTGCAATCGAATTATTAATTATTAAACTTCTAATTATCAGCGTTTCATTTCAAATATATCCATCCGTTCACTTTTCTTGGAAAAATAACTAAAGGAAATATAAATCTTTTCATTTGTAAACCTTGCACAAATTCCTTCTTATGGTATTTATTATGAATATTTTTGAACGTAACTGAATCTACATCGGCAAAATTTCCTTACTACATAATGAGATTATTTGTTAGGTGATAGGTGAGAAGAAAACTAAGATTAAGAAAACGCCTGCAAATATTGCCACTGAACAGAAGCCCTTCTGGAGATATAGCGGGTTCAATTATGACTCAAGTTTACTCAACATGTTTTGCAATGTGAAGAAATTTACAATTCTTATAAACAGGTTACCACTCTAGATCTGTTTTGAAAGGAAAGAGAACTTTTCACTGATCAGTTTCTCTCTTTTCACAGAAGCAAGCGGTGAAAGTGAAGACATTTACGATGATGCAAACGTCAAATTCTGAGTCTTTGTTACAGATTGTACCGATTGATTTCCAGAGTTGGTTGGATTTTAAACTGTAACCTAATTTCCCAAAATCATATAAAAATTTACCCCTTATAAAAAGAGAAGTCCGATGATAGCCCGTCAATTTAATATGCAATAGAAAAGTTCTGTGAGTAAAGCGAGAGCTCAGCAAAAGGACAACATCAGAAAAGAAAGATCTATGCCTTATCCGATGCTCGTCAGTTAAAAATTATACCTTTTACTAAATTGCATCGTTTACTCTGGAATCTAATATCAAAGGGGGTGGCGGTAGGTTCAGTCCGTAGTGTGACAGGTTTGTAATCTATAGTCCCCAGGCTCGAGTCCCACCTGGGCCGCAGTTGAGATTTTTCTCAGCTAAACCCCCACGCTGCTCTCCATTGGCATCATCATTCTCTTCTGTTGACTGACTGGTTTCGTCGCACTCAGAGGCCACTTAGCCCACTTTGTGCAAAAATGGTAAAACAACCCAAGCCATACCCTGTGCTCATTAGAGAACCTGGATGGACTTCACAGGAGGCTGGCTACCTTCTGTGTCCTAACAGCTGTCCAGTGGATCCCCTTTCTCCCCATCCAAAGAATTTACAGTTCAAGAGAGAACATCTACACAGATATAATGTAAGATCGTACTCCTAGAAATTTCCTTTTTTTACATTACTATTTGACGCCTGAAGTAAAACTGACCACCAGAGGGCGCTTTCATCCTTTGAACGACTTCTTTCCTGTTATTCAAATAAGTGGAAAATAATTAAACATTCTTGAGGTACACAATACAGGTGACATCAGAGAATATTAGTATTGATCATTTGTGCAAAGGAAAACATTTTAAATATTTTGAATGTAATGAATAATTTTAGTAGCAGTTTTAAAACAATGCATATATTACATTTTTTAAACTGTACAGTTGATCTTTTTACTTATTACTTCAATAATATTTTTACATTTTATAACCGCTAGCATAGAACTAAAAGAAAGAAAAATTTAATAAAACATTAGGGGATTTGTTTAGTACTTTTAATGGCTTCAATTTTTTAAGCCCCTAAAAAAGTAAGCTTTTCTGCATTACTGTTTGAACCCTCGAGGGAAATTGCCGCAAAAGGTCAGACATTGTGGTTTTGTTCGCTGACCATTCTTATCAATTATACTTTCTTTGCCGCAACCTTCTCATGGTCTTGAAATTTAGCCCATTGTATGAAAAAATAAGTGCTGCTCGGAATAAATCAATCCATCCATTGTTCATTTACGATGCTTTTAAATATACAGTTTAGTTTCTGAAAGTGCAGAAACATCTCTTGATGCGAGAGAAACAGGAGATATATTTTGATTAAACGAAAATAAAATTACATCTACTAATTTACCTAAACTTTATGCAGGTAGCGTTATTTATATATGAAAAAATAACGATTCTAATTACATCAAAAAGAGGAATCGAGAAATTTATTTTATCATTTTTTTTGGTATTGTTTACACAAAAACTGAAGTCAGATTATGATTAGACTAGTTATTTTCTAATGCTATGTAATAAATTATACACTGGGATGCCAGTTTATTTAGTTCATCACCCCTCATCAGATAGATGGTTCATTCCAACCCGTAATACGTCATGTGATCGCGCTGTACCCTATAAATCAGACAGACCAGCTCTTCGTGATCAGTTAGAGTTGGATTGAGTCTCAAAATAAGCAAAACGAGCGACATGAGTGACTTTAAAATTCGCATGATAATTGGTGTTAGTCCTGCCGATTCTAACATCACACAAACGGCAGTCCTTCTGGGCTTTTCACGCACAACCGTTTCAAGGGTTTACCGAGGATGGTGGGACAAGCAAGAAACTGCCAGTGATCGGCGATCCTGCAGACGAAACAGCTTATGGATCAGATTGGTCAAAGGAGACACGAGAATCGTGCAAGCATCGTGAGCAGAATATTATATCCGAAAGCACTACATAATGGACCTTGTTGAAAATGGACTAAAATAACTGTCGACCATGTCGAGAAGAACACGAAAAGATCAGTGAAGAACACGAAAAGACATCTCCAGTGGGCGCAGGATCGTCGACACTGGACCGTTAAAAGCTTGAAAAATGTAGACTGGTCAGACGAAGTTCTTTTTGCATTTTGTTGATGGAAGGATCAGAATATGGTGCAAGAAACATGAGGCCATGCGGCCATCTTGTCTGGTGACACATTAGACGCCCTGATACCCATCAAAAGACATCTGAATTCCACGACATATTTGAACATCATTGCTGACCAAGTTCACCCTTCATTTTTACAGTTTATCCCTAAATTCAGATGGATAGGTTCAGCATGATAATGCACCTGCTGACAAGGCAGACATATCGTCAACGAATGGTTCCAGGAACATATTGGGCAATTTTATTCGCTTCATTGGCCTGCACAATACCCAGATCTGAACCCTATTGAACATCTTTGGGATGAGATGGTAAAGGCTGTTCCTACACCTACAACAGAGAGGCAATTGATGAAAGAAGGTCTGAGGAGAAGAAGGCTAACTTCGTACAAGTGTAAGTGCTCTGCGGAATTTTGACGAAGCTGAACGTGGAAAATTGGCGTACAGGCACAAAAACAACTGTAAAGGTATCTGCGCACGCGCAGTGAAATTATTTTACCCCCGCTACAGCTATGATTTGTCTTACTCTTCAAATATTTAATGTGATTCAATGAATTTTTCAAATTCTCTAACACTCATGGTTATTTGCATACAGTGGTAGCTGACCTTAAAGTTATTCAAAGAGTATTTCATCCCGTTGAGGAGTTCATTTTACGATAGATGGAAAAGCCGGGGTATGTTTATTTTGAGTAATTTTGCAGAATTTTTAAAATTAATATGTAAATTAATACATTTAATCATCTTCAAAATATGTCAATGTATGTTGCAGTTTTGTGTTCCCTGGAAAATATCGATGCATATAGGTTTCTGTGCTTTGTTCTAACTTTTTTAATGGTTGATACGAGAAGTGCTTGCTGCCTCTGTTGATAGTTTTATAATTAAGGAACTCGATATGATTCTTATTAAAAATATCTGCAATTATATAATATATAAATATATAAAACATATTAGCGGTGCAAAACACATAAATCTCAATATATTATAATATACAAAATATTATAGAGTGTACAAAATCGTAAAATTTTCTTGTTGAGCACAGCTACTACGTATTTTACAAAATGCGATTTCATTAAGAAAAGTAATTTTCGTTGTTAGTTTATATTTTCTTTCTAAACGAAAAGAAAATTATAATGGTGATTCACGAAGGAGACATCCCTACTCAGGAATACAAAGGGCGATTTAGTATTGCAGACAGGCAAATTTCAATATCAAATTTTAGTATCTAATTAATTCCAGCTTCCTGCATGGTATTTTCGTATTATTCTCTTAATTATTATTAATTCGATTCTGCAAAAGCCAAAGACGTTTCGGAGCAAGCGAAATCTTATCTTTCCTCAGCCCCGCCCACAATCGCGGTTGGCAGCCAATGAAAATTCGCATGGCAAATTTTCATTGGTCACAGACATGGTGACGTCATTTTCGATAGATCGCCACAGATCGAGAAACTTTACCTGCTATTTATAAGAACTAATGTAGGGAATTATTAACTAAAAATACAAATAGATTTGAACAAATCTGTTCAAAAATAATTAAACCCTGGACTTTAATAGAAACTGGATTCCCAACAGTCATCTAACGCTAGGAAATTATTTTAACTTATTTTCACTCTCTCCTAAGCCAGCATCCAGGGAGATCCTTTGAGAGACCATGAGGACACTCTGGGTCACCTGGATAATACTGAAACCGGCTTGTCCACTATATCGCAATAACCTCACTGGTATCACCATTTCCTCTGTATTTTCATTCTTATGCCAAGTCTCTTCCCTTTCCTCATCACTGATTTCTACTACCCCTTCTTCCAGTCGAAGGGTGGCAGTCCAAGATCCAGGGCAGCTTCGACCCAACCTCAAAAACGACCGGCTGACGGCATGTCCTGAGCCACTGGCGAGCCTTTCTCCTTCCTTACTGCTCAGGACTTCTGTGCCACCCTCCCACCTGTTCACCGAAACTTTTGGAATCCAGACTTACAGAGTGCTCAAACCATTCAAAGAGACATGTTTTCAATTGTCTCAGAAGGTGGCTGGTGACCATGCTCACCAATCACTCCTTGGGGTCTTGGCGAGGTGGGGGGAGGGTAGGAAGGTTCTCACAAATGGCCGAGATGTAATTTTCAGCCCAGTGCCACAAACCCAAATGGTATGTAAAATTAGTCACTTGATGTAAGCAATTGAAAACCTTGCTCGGCAGTAAAAAAATAACGAAGGGAACTCTCTCCTCTTCCTGGCTAGATAGTTTCATTGCAATGGTCGAAATTGCCATGTTTAGAGGGCGCTTGCTATCGGAAAGTTTACATTACGCCTTGAATTGACCAATTTATGACGTCTGCATTAGTAATCATCTAAGCTAGAAACCACTTATATATCTATTTATATTATTACTAATGGTGAATATTTTTAGTAATACTGATATTAAGGTTTATTTAAAAATATACCATATTTAGAAGGTAAATTATTCGCATATATTAGCACTATGATAATTTCTAATAAATAAGAATATTTTTTTTCTGAACCAGGTACGTTTATAAACAAACCTCATTGTAAATAGGAGTACATCAGTAGTTGTATTAGAAATAAATTTTAAACAATTTTTATAGATATAGGACCAACTGGGGTACTTACGATGACTAGCGAGACTGTGCAGCCGTCATATTTGCAGCAACTGTTCGACACAATCATTTCCGCATGGTAGAACATTCCCGCACAACACATCCAGCATCTTGTAAGTTCCATGTCCCGATAAAATCGAACTGTTTTGAAGGCAAGGCAGGCACAATACGCTACTAGGTACGTGTACCTAATAAACTGGCATCAAACGAAACTAGTATCACTATAAATAAACTATTATCACACGAAACTAAAATCACTATAAATAAACTAGTATCACACGAAACTTGTATCACCATAAATAAACTAGTATCACACGGAACTAGTGTCACTATAAATAAACTAGTGTCACTATAAATAAACTAGTTCACTATAAATAGACTGGTATCACACGAAATTAGTGTCACTATAAATAAACTAGTATCACACGAAACTATAGTGTCACTATAAATAATCTAGTATCACACGAAACTAGTGTCACTATAAATAAACTATTATTACACGAAATTATAGTATCACTATAAATAAACTAGTATCACACGAAACTAGTGTCACTATAAATAAACTAGTATCACACGAAACTAGTGTTACTATAAATAAACTAGTATCATGCGAAACTAGTGTCACTATAAATAAACTAGTATCACGCGAAACTAGTATCACTCTAACATAAACAAGTATCACAGGAAATTTTAAATAAACTAATATCACATGAAACCTAGTATCACACGAAACTTGAATTAAAATGCATTGAAACTCAAATGTTGTTCATTATATTATTCTAATATTTACTACTTAGAAAGAAATATAATCACTGTTTCACTTTCTAAGCATTTTTCCACGTCATGTTCTTTTACAGCTTATTTATAATTATATTTATATTTTACCTTTATCAGGAAAACATATTTGTGCAATTCTAAATTTTGCTTAATAATTGCTTACTAAGTACTTATTAAGATACTTAGTAGGCAAATTCTGTAATAATAATTATAATAATAATACTCAATTTTAATTCTCAAAAAAAATGTTTCAGACAATATAAATTGAATATTCAATTGGTATTATCAACACTTAAACAAGTTTTTTGTCTTAATCTCCCCTCTCCAAAACATATTATTATTATTAAATGAAAGAAATGTATTACATTGATACCAAACAAGGAAAAAATACATCAAAATTTGAAACATTTGAGAAATGGTGATGTCAAATCTTTTTAGTACAAGGATGAATAATAATATTTGTGGTAGTGAAAGTTTCGGTTGTTTTACCTCTGAAGTGCACCTTTTTGCACACAATTGACAAAAATGGTCAGGTCACAAGGACCCCGAAGGATCAGAAAAGTTTGGCAGATGGACCCATTGGAACAGCTGTTAGGAGACAGATGGTAGCCTCCCGTCAAGGCCATACAGCGTGTTCTTTAATGTTGGGCTGTTTTACCTGTTAGCGGCACTTTTTTGCCCACGATGATGCAATTAATTAAAGGAATGGCCAGGTCACAAGGACCCCCGAGGGCTCAGAAAAGGTTGGGGTGAAGAACCCACTGGACAGCTGTTAGGAGACAGATGGTAGCCTCCCGTCGAGGCCATCCAAAATGTTTTCTAACGTGTACTGGGTATGGTTCCCCCCACACGGGGAGCCACGGCTTAACGTCCCATCCGACGATCGGCGTCCATTTAAAGCCCATTTGTGACACTTACTCCCCGTTAGTAGGGTGGGTAGTTTTGCAGAGAAAAAATATCAACGCTGATCCAGCTGGGACTCGAGCTCCAGCTGGGAAGGGCGTTCCATACTCTTCCAACCAATGGCATAGAAAGAATGGTATTAACATCCTTTTGAGCAAAAGACTCATCGACCGTAAGAGTTATTCTTCTGTTGACAAAGTTGAATTTCGGAATATTTGTCTTATAATGAGTTACTTCATGAATGTGTTTATAAAATATGATTTTAAGTCAAACTTTATTGATCTCCACTCTAAGGAATGAAAAAGAATGTTTTTCAACCTTTGTTCATGTGGCATATTACGCCACATCAATATATATTATTAAATAAATATATATATATATACATAATATATATCTGTATATAATTAATATTATATATGTATAATTATAATATTATATATATGTATAATTTATATTATATATATGTATATTATATTAATATTATATAATTTTAGTTAATATTATTTATATATGGCCATCCAGCATGTTTCATTAAGATGCACAGGGTATTGCTCTCCCACACACGTGACTGCCTATGGGCTTGGAAAGACCACCATCCATTGGATGGGATGTTAAGCCGTGGCTCCGTGTGTCGAAGAGCCATACCCTGTGCACGTTAAAGACCACACTGGATGGCTTTGACTTAAGGCTACCCTCTATCTCCCAATAGCTGTCCAGTGAGTCCTTCTCTGATACTCGGGGTCCTTGTGAATTGGCTCATTATGAATGGCTCCATGTGAATCCCAACGTTAAAAAAGCGCCGTTGAATATCATTCAATGGAATACCATTGCAGGCCAAACAATCCGAGCGACAACAAAATATGGCGTCTATTTTGAGATGTCCAACCTCTGACTCTACATGGCCTCTCTTCATAGTTAATTGAATTCAAAACAGCAGTTAATAGATAAAAGTCGCGTAGTATTTTAGACAGGTGGTTCCTAAACTATTGTTGCGCTGCGGACCCCTGCTAAGTCTCATTCTTTCTCCAGACCCCTTATGAAGGCTTGTCCTATCTCAGGACATTAATTCCTCCTCTGCCTGATTCATTCGAACGAGGGTGGCTCAGCAGGATGCGCGTGAGATTCGTAATCTGCAGTTCGCAGCTTCGAGCCCCAAATGCACCAGCATTGATATTTATCTCCGTAAAACTCCCTCCACTTGAACGTTTAAATTAATATCCAAAATTACCTGTACTTTGGCTTTACTGTAACCCCCTGCATGAAATAAATTATTATATTATTATTATTCTAGTTGGCACTATGACCCCTATTTGACCTACAACGCGACAGCGGATCAGAAAATTCCTCTCATTTCTGAATTGCACTGCGCGATATATCCCTCTTCACTAATTTTTAGCTTTCAAGCACGTGCATTTCGAATTTCACCTTTGACCTCGAAGGACCCTTCGCATCCAAAATTTCACAACATTGTCAAGATCTACGACCCACCAATTGATCTGAATTTGACCTTTGACCTCAAACGATCAGCCAAATCAATAATCGACCAGCCAATAATAAAATTATTATCATTTAGCCCATTGTGTGCAAAAAAGTGCCATTCAGAGGTAAAACAACCCAACCGAGCTGCTCAGTTAAGCATGCTAGCTGATTGAGAAATGGGACTTCATCTCATTTTAGCGAACGTAAGGGGAAAATGTGATTTGTATGCATTAAGAGATGCATGCTACAACATTGAACATATGCTCTACCTTGTGAAGAAGAAAGACATTGCAAAAGAGTAAGAATTTGATTATTTTGTGCTGTATGTGATAATGTAGCAGAAACTGCCAGGATAAATGTGGAAAACTCTCATCAAATCCATCCAGCCTGTTCTTCAATTTACATAGAATATTTTTTCCTGTATATGGGGCATGGCTTAAAGTTTCATCTGACGTATGATATTTTTTCCAATTCCATTTATATCCTATTTCTCATCGCGTACAGAGTGAGACCTACAGGAGATAATCTCGAAGAACCGACTGCTAGGTCACGGACCCACAAATATCAGATAATGATCGATCTTGCGATCAACAGAGCAAATCCTGCCTTCAGTAATGATGCTCTTACTGTTTCAGCAGCTGATCTGCATTTAAGCTAATTATTTACAAATTAGAAAATTTTATGAAAAAGAAAAGTTTAATATTTAAAAGAATTATAATGAAGATGAAAATGGGAGCAGTTGTTCCGCATGGATTTTTGCATACATGCAGAATGACATGACACGTGCTCCTTTGTTCTTTGTGAAGCATTGTTGGTACAGGGACGAAAGACTTGCGAATCATTACAGGCAAATTCTCGATGGTGGTGTCAACCGTTATCCTTCATTTATGCTGGTGGAAAACACGGTTTAAGGAAGAGCTCCACCTGATGCTGCTACAAAGAAACTGAGGACAGTTACAGTGTTCATCGAAAATTCACTCCCGATAGGGGACCATGGGCCCCGGTTGGACAGAGCCAAGACTAACTGAGGTCGAAGGCATCGCTGAACGGTTTAGTGGCACGGTTGGACGGTGCCAAGACCTCAAAATCAGGCGCTCAGTGGAGCAGTTCAAGGGCCCTGCAGAACGGATTGGTCCCCTATTAGGCAAGGGCCGTTTTCAAAGTCTGGGTCCCACTAAGAGTCTCCACCCCAGTTGCCGAGCGAACTTGGATCTAAATATCCTTGTTCATGGCTAAACCGGGGAATAGAGTAAATTCCTGGTTTGGCCGATGGATGAGCTTTCCTTCTATAGGACTGCTCGCCATAGGATGTCGGGGATGAGATGCATTTATATGGTGTAGCCTTGCCCCCGACAGTAATTAATCGCGGCTTTCCATTCAACTTGGTAGTGTCGTGAGACGGAACCGGGGATTGCCGTGGTTGCTGTGTTGTGCAACAATAAAGAGTACTTTGTAACTGTCCTCAAATTCTTTTTGTGCCGTCAGTGAAATATTTAGGTATTTGGATTGATGCAGGTCTAACTTGGAAAGTGCATGTAACATGGGTAAAAAGGAAGGTCATCCGTAACCTGGCCCGCTTATATCTCGTAAGATATTTAGTACACTATATTATGCATTAATTCATTCTCAATTAACATATGGTATAAAATCTTGGGGAGGCATGTATTTCAGTAATTTTGAACAACTTTTAGTGCTGCAAAAGAGATTTATTCGCTTATTAACTAAAAGCCCAAAAACGCAACCTTCATTACCTTTGTTTCGAGAAGCAGGAATTTTGCCTTTAAGCTATGATTATTTTTTCGAAATTATTAAATACTTTTACTTTAGAAATGATAGCATTAAAACTGATACGAATAATTACCAATTACGACGAGATAAAAATATAAATTTTGAAATTCCTGCATTACATAAGGAAATTTTTAGGTACTATTATTTGTACTTAGCACCGAAATTCCTTTCCTCTCTACCAGTCAGCATGAAAAATATAAAGAATTATAATTTGCTTTTTAAAGTTCTCAAGAACTACATTTTGAAACTGGATGATGTGGAAACTTTTTTGCATTAAACTACTAGAATTGTTTATATGTAACATAGATATTGAATGTTTCTTTCTTTCTGACTTTCACATTCTAGAATTTTTTTGAGTTGATTTCGTTTTTTGTGTATTATATTCAATGTGACGACTGATGTTTTCAATTAAAATTGCTTCTGTATGGAGATCTCGCGAACGAGCCTACTCTTGTGAGACCTCAAAAGTTTTTGTATACTGTAAAACATTATCTGAAATAAAAATTATCTATCTATCTAACTTTCTAAGTAGTGATGACCCTTCCTAGAGGCTGGAAAAGTGAGCCGCATATTCTGCTCTTCAACCACGTGTAACGGCGCTCCTACCATTGATGGATCCCTGGGAGACAAATCAGGACCTCGGCATAACAGCGTTACTAGGAAATCCTGCCTAGATGGTAGAGAGGTCGAGATCAAAGCAAGTCTTAAGCTCCCACCAATATTTGCTCCACTTGATTGGTTTATGCTGACCAATTGAAGGAGCAGATGATACACCATTGTGAAAAAAAAATCGCGGTCGAGGAAGAGACAGTTTTAGAGTGTGGAGGGACAGAGCGTCTTGACGTGCCCGATAGAGACGGGAGAGAATGGGAGAGAGTAAGTTTTTTATGTCTGTTAGACAGTCATCGCTCTTAGAGAGTCGATGTTTTGTTTAGAGTTCCTTTCAACCACATAAATTGTCAGATGTAAGTGACTGGTATTGTTTGTGAAATCTCAGGAAAGATAGCTGTTAGTCAGGAATTCAATAAATGTTTATTTTCTTATTGTTAAAGATATAAAGTTTCTGTTGCTTATTTTTAGGTAGAATATTTAAAGTACACAGTTCTTTTCGCCCATATGAGTCATGCTGACATGTAAACCAGCCAATGAGATTTATAATATAAATATCATGTTGAGAATTCTACATCATGTTATGGCTTGTTGCATAGTGAAATTAAAAAACCAAGGGCAATGTACTTAAAACAGTTCAGCAGGGAGTATCTAAATACGCCCAATTTCATGGGGAGGATTTATACACAAGTCACTTGTATTATATATATATGTATGTGTGTATTTGTTATATATATATATCAAACCCTGCTGGACACAGTCGTACAGAACTAATTATTACTACTGACGAACTCTGATAGCATCTGTATAAGTGAGCTGCTTTTGAATTTCTCAGATTGGTGAACAATTGAAAACAATTTCTAAAATGGAAAAACTATATACCTATATTTGTGTGTCAGTACACACTGAGTCGTCTGTTAAAATGGCTGAATCCAAATCTTCAAAACAAAGCAAATCCTAATATTTCATCAATATCAATTTCACCAAAAAGAAATTTTATTGTGCTCTAAAAATAAAAAGGTTAAATATCTATGTTTTCGAGAGAGCCAAACGATAAAAGAAAAACAGTGACAAGTTTTGCGTCTTGTTTTCCTTTTTTTTTGAAAGAGCAAGTGAAAAAGGAGTAATGCACAAGCAAAATGAAAGTCGTTATTCCTGAGGCCGAGAGGTGGTCCACCCCCTTTCAGAAAGTCCATATTAAAGGTAAAAGAGGCAAAATATTAGAAAATTTATTTCTATTTTATCCATATTTCAACAAATATTTAAAAACCTGTAAAACTCAGTGGGAAATGTTATACTGCATTGCCCCCCCCCCCCCATATTCACACACCCTTTAAAATTTATATTATTTTCCAGCCCCTCCCCAAACACACACCTTTTAAAATTTATATTATTTTATCAGATCGATTGTATTTATTTCCCTCCCCCCGTTTCATTTCTAGGTCTAGGCCTGTATTTAGTCAATCAACATCTTTTCTCATGGTTTAAGCAACTAACACAGCCACATATGCGAACGATAAAAGCAAACCTTGATCTATCTCGCAAAAACGACATTTCTAATTAAATTAGTGTAGTAACCTGAATGGCAACTGAGGAAGCAGTGGTATTATATGAGATTGCGTAGTTGTTGCATCGATATTTATCACTGTTCATAGGTTGATGATTTTATCAATGAATTCATGATCTGATAACAATGAAAGCTTCAACTGAGAAGTCTCATTGTTTCCGATTCCTTTGCCAGTTATCATTCAACCTTCTTAAATTAACTATATATTAAGTTGGAAATTATTTCTAATCCTTTCATTTCTGAGTAGATTAGTTTTCTTTTCTTGAGTCTCAAATTTAATTTATGTTGATAAAATTTCGATTTCTATTTAACAGAATCACGCCTCGAAATTTGGAAATGTGTGAAGAGGACAATTACATGTCTATAGTGATATCATTATATTGTGTTTAGTGCTATAATGAATCGTTTCTACATTCATCAAGTATTCTTAAGATATATGATTCTAAAATATAAACATTGATGCATTTTCATTGATTGCGAATTTGAATCAAAATGCAAAGAGGAATGCTGTAATGATTTGAATATAGCACTGATTCAGTTACCGCTCCGATTTCCACTCTAACCACACTTCCCACTGTAAACCAAAGCTTCTTATATCATAACAAGCCTGGTCAGTACTGTAACACAAGGATTGATGTTGAAACAAATTCCAATTTTTATAATTCGACGGGCGGTTGTTAATTTTTTCAAAATCTACTAACCAATTTAAAGTAATCATAAAAATTTAAATACAATTTCTCTACAATAAATAAATTATTTCATATTATGTAGTATAAAAATAAATGGAATTCAATTAAATATTAGCCAAATTTAGCTGCTTAACGTTTTATGCGTGTTTCCCTCCTTTTGCTCAACAGATCTACAGATGGCCTTTAATATATGGTGCTTACAACTGCAGTTTTTCGCAATTTTTTGTTACCAGATTTTCTTCTGCGAATGAAATTTGCATTTGTATTTTTAGACTGGTTGATCCAAGTTTCATCCTTAGTAGCAGCAGGAAATGCCGAATACCTCTATTTAAACCACTAGTTTTTGTATGAAATTATATTATATAAATATAGTGTTTGGTTGCAACTGAAATGATCACATTTGAAATCTGCCGCAGACAAACAAGCACACAGCCAGACAGCTTCTATTATTATTATACTCTAGATACCAGCAGATTTACCCGGCATTTCTCACGTCTGAAACTCTTTCAAATATATAGTGTATGACATCCTCGTGTCACATGCTATCATTTGCATTTAAAACTCATTACGGTCAAGATGCCCCCCATCGTTTTCCCCCTAGGGAAAAATTTTCTCCCCCACATTTGGAAGAGACCTAAAACCCACATAGTCGATGGCACTCCTCACGCCGGAGGGCGGGGGTGGCTCAGTCGGTAGCACGCCAGGCAGATTTATCTCCGTAAAACTCCCGCCCTGCTTACAGTCAGTAGGAGACACCGATGGGCTTGGAAATGCCGCCATCCGTTTGATGGGACGTTAAGTCGCCGTTTGTGTGTGAGAGAGCCAAGTCTTTAACACTGTGAACGTTAAAGAACACGGTGGATGGCCTTGACGGGAGGCTACCATCTGTCTCCTAACAGCTGTCCAATGGGATCCCTTCCCCCAACCTTCTCTGAGCCTTCGAGGTCATTGTGACTTGGCCATTTATCCCATTGTGTGCAAAAATGTGACCCTCAGTGGTAAAACAACCCAACCCAACACCGTGCTTGAAGCTTACATTTGGAATACAATTTATTAAAAATCGATTCGTTTCCCCTCCCCTACCACCACCTCGGTATAATATTTCCCCTCTCTATCATTTTAGGGGTGGCCTGGTTACTAAAAATTCCATAGGTAGTTATCTACTTTTAAAACTATAGTACATAACTTTAAAATATTCTTATCTACCCTAATAAATACTAATCAATAAATTATTTTTTTCAACCAGTTTTAAAACAAATAAATTTAACTAAAATTTTAAACAAATTAAATCGTTTGAATTTTTATGCATATTTAATTACACTTTTATCTGCCCTCGTCTTGCTCAAGGCTGTCCAGGTCTGGTGTATCAAAGTGACCTTGGCTCAGTGATCCTCGCCTGTCTGCCCCTGCGTTTAAATCTTCTGGGGGCCGAATGCATAAGCGAACACATAAACAAACAAAACAAAAGTTCTAGCCCTGTCGCAGTAAGAGATTGGGGTCATAGCTGTCATGGGTAGGGAGTAATCCTTTGGAAAATGTCGAAATTTCTGGTGGTACTGCAGTATCTGAATAGAATGTAACGTTCTGGGCACTAAGTGTTGAAAGCTGTGAATGGACTAAGAGTTAGCAATGGACATGTGTTTCGCGCCAAATGATTGGTGCGAAAATATATTCCATTCTGCTGAACAAAATTTTCCCTCTATACTCAAAATACTCATTGCCCAATTAGATGGGTTCATTAAATATATCGATATTAAACAGGTTGTAATAAGTTTTTTCTCCGTTTTAGCAGGCTAATATACACTGAAGTGCCATTGAATTAAGAATAGCAACCTAGTTACGTTTTGGACCCACTCTGGCCCTGATAATGGCTGTCACACGACGAGGAAAGGACTCCACAAGCTTGCGCAAATGTTCCACAGGTATGGCGACCCATGTTCCTCCAGAGCTCTCCACGATTCTCTGAAGGTCGTCGCTGATGTGACACGGGCCCAAACACTCTGCTCGACGGTATCCCAAAGATTTTCGATAGGATTTAAATCTGGGCTTCTAGGTGGCCAATTCATTATTTCAAAGTCAGCAGAATGCTCCTGCAACCAAGCAGTAGCCATCTACTGACATGAGTTATACGTACTGCGTGCATACTGAGTGAAATTTGTAAAAAGAAAAATGAAAAGAATTAAAATTATTTGTAAACATATTGTAAGAGCTGCACCATTTCTGCATTATAGTTAAAATTGTGTTGGAATTTTACTCTTTTTATATCATTGATATAATCACTATTCTCAATTCTGTGATGTTTCAAAATTTTTTAAAGATATAGGACTATGAACAAAATAAACAATTTAATTGTGTTTGATTAGCGCGCTTGGCTACTGATCTAAGGGAACCTGGGTTCGAGCCCCGGGTAAGACATGGATATATGTGTCGTTTTTCTGCTGAGGTCCTGCCATATTCTCAGATCTTGTACTTTGGCATATAAACTGACAGGCTCCTGTCAGAACTCTGTGGCAAGCAGCTGCTTGAGGGGATATTTTTTTTGGTTTAATACAGCAGAAAAATTCACTTCCCCAACCAGTTTGCCATATTTGTTGACCTATTCAAAGCATCATTTTAAAGTGACCTTGTTTAAAAAACTTAAAAGGTATTACTTGTAAATATTAATTTTAATGAATCTTTAGGAAATATTTTGCAAATTACATAAAAATTAAATTAAACATTTATGTAAAAACAAAACCTGTAACAATCAAGAATTTTAATTCCATCTAATTCTTTGACTGAGCCAGTGTACTGCAAAAATTCTAAAACAATTTTTTTTCCAATTGGGAAGAAAGGAACATTAAGCAGCCATAGTAAGTTACTGGGGGGGGCCACCCAATTTTAACAGAACAAAGTAATATGAAAGAGATGTAAAAATCATTTATTATATTCAAGACAAATTTATTTTATATAACTTTTAACAAGCTTTCCTGGAACACTGCATTCATTTTTTCTTTCAGTTTTTAGTACGCTTAACAATAAATAACGAAAAACTTTCAAGCTTGCATTAGTCGCAAGGAATATACCGAATAAAGTGATAAATATCAGAACACTTTTTTGGGCACAGATGGTCAGTCAGTAGCGCGCCAGCCTCGTAATCTGCAGTTCCTGGGTTCGAGTCCCAGCTAGACCAGCGTTGAGATTTATCTCTGCAATATTTCCCTCCATGTCCTCAGTCACTAGTGGATACCGATGGGCTTGAAAAGGCCGCAGTCTATCGGATGGGACGTTAAGTCGTGTCTCCTTGTGCGGGACACGGCTTAACTATTGTTAATAATAATGAACCTATTATTATAGCAGATTTAACAGAGCTGAGTTAAATTAAAAAACTTAATCACTATCCAAGTTGTTTTATTATTGTTCCAGTAGATCAAAATAACATTTTGATCGGTGAGTACAGGATAGTAGGGATGTTATTCACTTCTTGTCGAAATATTTGAAGTAAGTTCTTTCCTGTTGCACACATCGCACAATGGTTTTGAGACCACGTAACTTGACACGTTTTGACTATTAACGTCATCTTCAGAAGTTAGGTAAACAGCTCTACTTCGGAGATTGCATGCATGTGAGTTGTTGTGCGGCTTTTCGTGGTCCTGCCTGTGTGCCTCGAATAGGGGTGGGGGTCTGATTGTTTTAGCAGTGTTGCGCTGATCCAAGAGCATTTCTTCGTTGCAGCACGCTTCTCTATTTTGGTATATCACCAGTTGTTCAGCGAGATCCAATTGAAATTTAGTCGGAAGGGGGAGGGGGGCACAAATATTTCGGTGAGGTCAAATTGTGGGGTCATTCCGATATTAGAAACCACTCTTGCCAATGAAGGATTTTTTTTATGCTTACATCCCTTTCGTGTTCTTTTATCCTAGTTCGGCAGTTTCTTCTCTTTTTGCCACAGTAAGGTTTATTGTTATTGTTGGTGTTTTCTTGTAACGGTATTTTATATACTCCTCCTGTTTTCTCGTTCTGGTCCCGATCGGTTTTAATTAAATTAATCATAGTGTTGTTGATTTTATTTGGTACTCTGTAACTGTAAGGTTGCATTGCATTTTTCAATGAATTTTCCAGCAATGGGATGTTTGGAATCTCTGTGGTGAACTTCTTTTGTTTGGATTGCTGCATTGATGTCAGTTGGGATATTTTTCTCCATATTTTCGGCATATATTCGGCATTCTTGCCATATTTTCGGCAAGTTTCAATATTTTTAGTGGGTAACCCGCATTTTGAGCATCCGAGTATATTTTTACTCTTTCTTTTTCATAAAACTGAGGTGTAAAAGCATATTTCATATTTCCTAGGAATGCAGTTTTTAGTGCACTTTTTTGTGGGCTAGTGGTTGTTGGGAGGTGTATGGGATGATAATTTGCGGCGCTGTAGGCTTATGGTAGACTTCGATTTCCAGTTTTTGCGCCTGCCGATGTAGTAACATATCCAAAAATGGCCATTGTTCGTTCTTTTCCTTTTCAGCGATTATCTTAATGGTTGGATAGACGTCATTAATTTGTGCTTGCAACTTTCGTAAAATTTCAGAATATTGTCTATATATAATGCTGATATCATCTACATATCTTTTGTGATATTTGAATTGTTGTTTGAATTTGTTGTTGTTGATATTTGAATTGTTCTAATAACAATTTCTTATTGATTATTATTAAGTTAATTATTATCCAGAAGCCACCGCTTGTTTTTGTCAGTAGATCCTATAATTCATTTTGAAAAAAATATTTTCTCTGATAAACTGTATTGCTCCGTTTTGGCATTCTACTTACCTTGGATTATGCTTAGGACATTTTGTACAGGGATGTTGGGGGAACAGTAACACAACATCTAGTGATGCTAGTCTATCTTGAGGATGCAAGTGAAGACATTTATTTGTTCCAAAGCTACACACGGAGATATGAGGGTGAGGTCGAAGAAATTCTTAAGGTAGGTGTAGAGTGCTTTCTCCAGGTTGATCGTTGTTTTGCAACTAGTGGTCTTAATGGTGTGCCTGGTTTATGGGTCTTTGCTTTGACGAAGAGCTGCGAAACATATGGGTACATAGGCGGAAGGCATGCTTTCTGTATTGACTGTGGTAGGTGTTCGTCATTTTTTATATTTGCTATTTGCGTGATATGCTTATGTGTAGGGTCATAATCTACTGTCCTGATCGTGCTAAAACGAAGAAATCTACCACCCACTCCACTCATGAAAACTGTTCCTGGATTCGCACTGCTAAAACAACAACACCTCCACCCCTACCCGAGGCACATGGGCAGAACCACGAAGCCGCAACAGCGCCACCCGCTGCAAACCATACGGTGCAGCCATACAACTCACAAGCATATAATCCCCGAAGTAGAACAGTTTACCCAACTTCTGCAGATGACATTAATAGTGAAAACATGTCAAGTTACGGTGGTCTAAACAATATTGTGTGATGCGTTCAACAGGAAAGGACTTCATATATTTCGACAAGAAATGACTAATATTCCTATTATCCTGTAATGCTATTTTGATCTACTGGAACGCAAACGAGGAGAGGGGTAAAAACCCAGAAGAGGTGATAAATCTCTTTGAGACAGCGGAAAGGGGATTTAAGATATATGAAGTACCAGAGGAGTTTCAAGGCAAAGTCATCATTTCTTTTTTAGATGGTAAATATGCAAATCACGTTTTTCGAAAATTAAGTGCAGAGGATTTTGGTAATTATAAAAAGTTAAAGAGGGTGTATTAAAAGAGTTTAAGCTTACTCCCTCTGCGTACAATTCCGCAGTAGGAAGGTGACAAAATTTGAGGAGCTTATGGACCTGATAGTGTCGGATAAGTTACGTGATAGCCTTCCTCAAGACACTCATGCTTACGTAGTACAGAAAGAGGCGGAGTCATGGGCAAAAGCAGACGAAATAGCCACGTGGGCAGAACTCCATCTAGCCAGTGTAAACGGAGCGGAAGAGGTCCAAACTTTTAAAGAGGTAAGGCATAGACAATATGCAGAACGTGTTGTTTCCCCCCAGCAGAGGATAGACTCAGAGAGAAATTATTCGAGCAGAAGGTATCAATCGGCAGTTAATTTAGCTGAATATAGAAATGCCCCAAAAGTAAGGAGGTGCCATAAATGTAGATCTGACGAACATTTGATGAAAGATTGCCCACTGAGAACTGGGGACCGTGAGAGTCGAACTCAGGTATACCAAGTTAGCACCTTGGATCAGAATTCTGAAGAGGTTTGTGAGGCAACAATAGGAAGGGTTTACCACACATTCAAAACTAAGTCCAAGCAGACGAGTAATGGAACAGGGAAAGATGCGTATCCCAGTAGATTATAAAGAGGTTCTAATCAGAGGTGGCGACAAGACATTTAGAGCAGTCGTGGATTCGGGGGGAGACCTGACAGTAATCAGAAAGGGGATGCTGAACGAAGAAAAGCACTCGGTAAAAGACCATCTGTTGTTGCATGGGCCGTTTGGTGATGCATTAAGGGCAGAGGTAAAAGAGCTGCCTTTAAGTTTGATTGATGGTACAGACAATAGCACTGTGAGTGGCGGAGAAATTAAAGTGCTATGCGCAGTAGTAGCAAAGCTGCGGAAGGAGGTACTTCTGAGTGTGGAAGCATATGGTAAGTTAATTAGAAAGAAGGAGAGAAGGCCTGTAACTGGTAAGCTCAGGAGGAAAATCCACGAGCCGTGGGCCAATAGAGGAAGTTACTATGAAAGAGGTAGGGGAATTCCAGTTAGAAAAAGGGAAATGTATGCTTCATGGAGACCGTCCAATCAATGCCGTACTATCTCCCAGCCCAAACATGTGCAGCAATCTGTCAGACTCGATGTCCACGATGATCAAAATTATGCAGGGGAGGGGGCGAACGTAGCAATTGGAGGTAACAATGGGTCATGCCGACGCCAATGTCGACGACTTTCAGCCTGTAGAGTCAGAGGGTACGTACGGGAAGGTGATATCTAGGTAGTCACGAAAGGTGTGCATAGCCTTTCACATGGGATGTCACCTGTGGACGAATGAACACCTCCAGTACGGCATACCTTCGTCCAAGACAGTTTTTAGTGAGATAATTAATTTATAAACTGTGTACTCTCAGACAACTACTTTAGTCACCAGTTATTTTTTTGTTTGAAGCAAAAAGAATATTTAGACTCAGTGCACCAGTATATACCTAGAAGTTCTTTTGTATTTAAGTGTAGTGTACATAGATGTGTAAAAGATGTGCCAATTCGCAGAGAATTTATAGAATTCATAAAGCGCCTTCGAACTCTGAATTTTATGGCATTGAACTCTAAGATTAACGCGAAAATGAACTCTGATTTTCAGCATTCAACTTGACTTTTTAGTCAGCAGTTAACAGGACTAACTACTGACTTCTGGTAGGGAGGTGTCAGGCTAGAGGCCTTTTTAGATTTTTTTTTGTTCAGGCTTTGTATATTTATTTTGGATTTCACCAACAAGGCTTATGCTACGTGGGAGGCCCTCTGTCCCGGCATCTGGAAAGTTAATTGAAATAACAGTGCCCAGAGGGGACGGAGGTCACCCCACTGCTCGCGGACGCCCCAGATGGTCAGGCGGAGAGAGAAAGGAAGAAAGGGTTTGGCAACAGCGAGGGACAGAGCCGGTCGAGTTTCGAAAGCGTGCAGACGAGAAATTGTAAAGCTGGGAAATGCCGACTGGTAATAGCGGCATTGGGCTCTGTAAATACAGCTGAACAGGCATAGTAAGCTGGTGTTGTTGTAATCTATGTAATTGAGCATATGTCCTCGTCCATCAAGCATGTTTGGAAGGTTAAATAAATATTTGTTATTTTAAAGTAAAGGTTGAAGTTTGAACCAATTTATTGGGGAGGAGCCTCAGTATTGAGTCCCTGCAGTTGTGATAAAAATCTTGGATTTTTGTTCCGAAAGACTCTTTCACCCGTCGCGTATAGCGATCGAACCGAGGGGACGTCCTAAGTGGTCCCAATAGACCGACAAATGAAGAAGTAACATTACATGGAGAGATTTTCATGTTCGAAATAACGATTCGAATTCAAAAGTCTCCTATCAGTCTATAGACAGGAAAGGGATTCCCAAGGAACAATCGAAGGGCTTAAACGGAGTTAACGAATACAACACATCAGTGTCTTATGATGTCATCTACAAAGCATCCCAGAAGATCATTCAAAGATATCCTACATCCTTCTCAGCTCAATTTATCCTTCAGTGCTTGACGAATCGTGAAATACTTCCAATATGAAACTTCCAATAAACAATTTCCATTGAGGAACTCACAGATATTTTTATAGCGAATAATCATGTGTTTGGCTACAACTTTTCCAGTTTGCTTTCTTCCTATAATTTATAATTACGCTGCAGCGAAACTAAATATATCTCCTATTTATTTTTTTATTACAGTAGTCCCCGATTTACGGAAATTGTGCATATAATTTCTCACTTACGGAAATTTTATTCCGGTACTCAGTTTCGTTGCACGGCAAAATTTCTGCAGTATCGTAAATTTTCCGAAAAGGTATTTTAAATTAGTTTACAGCTAGAAATGGAAGATTTAAACGCCAACGATGTTGTCGTAGACTGGTGTGGTAATTCCCGAACAATTTCCTGTCTATAGACCGAAGCCACAGATCTGTTGGATGTTACATTCATTGGACCTGTACGCATGTATAAATGATTTTTATTTTTTGTGATATTTTTCCATTGAATGCGTCTTATACAAATTATAGAGCCTCGAAGTTAGATCCCCACTGATATAACACGAAAATTCTGTAATATTTTGGTACAGCAGTTTATTTAGGGTTAAAATATTCCTTTCAATATTTAAAGTCATGAAAATTACGACTCAAGCATCGGGAAATTATCCATTAGCCATTAGGCTAATGGATCGAATATATGTTTTTCCTATGTTTGAGCTGTAACAGAAGCAATGCCACTCACATTTATTTCTATACTGGTTGAATAACTGTAATATTATTAGCTGAATATGTAGAAAATTATCCAGTAGGCAGATACTGCCATCTAATGTCCAATGTTTAAACTAGGCGGAAGTTAAATTTTTTTTTACAGATTTTCAGGGCGAATGGACAGGCAGTGTTATAGAGAAGGCGGTATTTGATGTTGTAAGAGTCGTAATCTGCAGTTCCCAAGTTCCAGTCCCAATTATGTCAGCGAAGAAACTTATCCCCGGTACACCCCATCGTTCTCTTGGTGAGAAAGAAGACATGAACGAGTTTGAAAGGCTGTCGTAGATCGGTTAAGCCGTGGGCAAGGAGAGCGATACTTTAAAGAATATTCTTGGTAGCTTTAAAGGGAAGCTTCCATCTTCCTCAGAGGAACTGTACAGCGTTTGGCCATTCATTGTAGGTGTCCTGTTCACAGTATATGTCCATTTCTTTCGGAGCAGGAGATGGCTCAATCAGTAGTGTGCAAGGCTCTTAAACATAAGTTCGGTTCCCAGTTGTGCCTGCTTTGAGATTTACTCCAGTAGATAATGTCAAACAGGACCTTATTAGAATCCGTATGTAGTGGCCAGAAGCAGCAGATGTAGCTCAGGACAGACTTGATTGGAGAAATAAATCCTCCATAGCCCATGGCTACTTGAGGATGATGATGATGATCCTCTATTCTTCCTCACTGATAAAGGGGACAACTGTTGGGCTTGGAAAGATCACCGTACATCGGATGGGACTTAAGCTTCCCATACCCTCAATACAGTCGCTCAAAAAAAAATATCCGATCGTTATGGTTGATTGCAGAATTCAGGAAACATTTCTGCCAAAGATGTTTTTTCCAGAAATTAGTGATCTGGTAAACATCGTGTACATACACGAAGCTTACCAGATCACTAATTTCTGTAAAAAAAAACTTTACCAGATATTTTTTCTGAATTCTGTTATCAACCATAATTTTCGAATATTTTGAGCGACTGTACATTAGAGAGCATCTCTATCCTATCAGCTGTCAAGTGGATCCACTTCCCCAATCTTCTCTGGTACTTTGAAGTCATTGTGTGTGAAAAAAGTGCTGCTCATTGGTAAAGTAATTCAACACAATGAAATATTAACGAAATGCATGTTTAGGTGAATTCTGTAGATGAGAATGTCTAATTGTACTATTTGTTGCGATGTTATGTAACCATAGCAGTTCCCGGTTCCGTCTTACCACACTATGCAATTAAGAAAAGCCATGACAACTAGAGCCGGGGGCAAGAATGCGCCATATAGACGCGCCTCAACCCCGACCTCACATGGCAGCAGTCCTATAAAAGGAAAGCTGACCACCGGAAGAAACCTATTATATAATCTGCTCCCCGGTTAGCCATGAACGAGGATATGTAAATCCAAGTTCGCTCGGCACCCGGGATGGAGACTCTTAGTAAGGCGCAGACTTTTGAAAGGGCTCGTGCCTACTAGGCAGGGAACGTTCGGCAGAGCCCTTGAACTTGCTTACACAAAGCACCTGAGATTGAGGCCTAAGACACTGTCACCGTCCAACCGGTCGGCGATGTCGTCGGCCTCGGTTGGTCTTGGCTGTTTCCAACCGGGGAGCCATCCGGCCGGCACAGCCTTCGACCGGGTTGCTGGACCCGAAGCCCCCCCCCCCCCCCACCACCACCACCACGTCAAGGTGGTCCCCTATCGGGGGGGGGGGGGGGAGAATGTGTAATGCCAAAAAGTCTCATGTTAATAACATTCAACTGATGAATTGATAGAGCACAAACGCTGTAAAGTGAAAGACTAATTGATAACGCTGAAGATTTAATTAATCAGTATATCTTTGCATTTGGGGTTTATACATTTCTTTTCCTGAATGCTTGGAAGATGATCTTCTGTGTTGTTCTTGTGCACAATAAGCTCAACCGTAGAGATCCAGTTACATATTCAGGACATTCAGAGTCTCTATTTTTATAATAATACATTGTATAAAAGTTCGATAAAATCTATTGACATCTTCCCATTAATGCCTGTTTACGTACTCTTTGGAATTACGATTTTACGCAGTTTCCAATATATCATAAGTTACCTTACGATGAAAAGATTTTTGGAAAAGACTTGTATATTTCACTGGAAATCAATTAACAGTCTACAGAATGATGATCATATCGTTATCTTTTATGTCAAAATCTGAATAGAAAGATTCGATTTCTCTTTGTAAATCTCAAATGGAAGGAAAATCACAAATAGTAATTTTATGCAAAATATTTCAATAAATTAATTCTTTCAGTCATGGCATCAATAAGTGAATCATAAAAGACACTTATTAATTACGTAGAAGATTAATTATTTCGCTACAGAATATTACACATTTTACAATGAATGCAAACAATTGAATCGTCTTTGACGAAACAAAGCGCACGAAAGGCTTTCAGTAACAATTTGTTCCTTTTCTCATTTCAATTGTTCTTCGTAGAAAGAGGAATTTCCTCTCGGTTCCTGGTAGAGAGTTGAAATAGATAAATATATAATTATGTAAGGTATAACTACGAATACAGGTAACCATAAGAGGTAAGTGAAATTAGATATTTTGACGTATTTTACCCTGGTTTCCATAAGATAAGACTTAAAAACAACCTGAAAGCACCGTTTTTCTCAAACTCCTTCTTCATCTGAATCCTTAGAATGGGAATATGAATTAATTTGGGTTGTTTTACTATGAGTATCACCTTTTTCCATGCAACGGGCTAAGTGGCCAGGCCACAATGACCCTGAAGGGGGAACCAGAGTATAACTGCTAGAAGACAAACGATAGCCTCCCTTCAATGCTATTCATGGTGTTCTTTAAGCCCAGGATTCCACCAGTGGTCAGATAAGCACATTATTATATGGTTCCCATTGCACTACGCGATGAATTTGACCGTCAGGTGGGAGACTGAAGGGATTGATTTATGCCCTTCAACAGTGAGTGTACGCACCCACTTGTGTGTATGGCGAAAAGAGACCGTACAGTGAGGTTATGCATCATCTTTCACAGCCTCAATGCCATCACTGGGTGGAAAACCCAATAGAGTTTCTGTACCAGGTGGAACGGACGAGTTATATAACAACTTTGGATATGATAAAGTGATATTGGCAAATATTAATGAGTCCCTGTAGTAAAGATTACACAGCATTCGTGATCCACCGAGGGCTGTACCATTGGGAAGTGACTTCCCGAGGGCTGAAGAACTCTGCGGCATTTTTCCAGAAAATTGTGAATACCATAATTACGCCCCATATTGATTATTAGGGTGCATATCTAGATGATATAGCTTTCTTTCTCGAACAGATGGGAGGATCATCTTAACATCTTGAAGCGGATCTTAGGGATATCAATGTCAAGTATTTCACAATCAAGATAGCAACGTGTACTTGGGGGAGGAGCGAGACCAAATATTTTGGTCACATTGTTGGTTCGGTCAGGCATTGCCCCCACCATGCAAAACTAGAGGTCATCAGAAAGATGAAAGCTCCTCGAATTAAAAATGAACTGTAGAGCATATTAGGACTCTTCGGATAATACCGACACTACCTAGATCAGTATGCAGCAATTGCAAAGCCACTCACAGTCGTGACTCTGAAACAGGCACTTGCACAGTTGCAAGCAGATAAGGCATTCGAGGCACTGAGGAGGCGTGCGGCTCTGCGAGGTAGCAGAATTCAATACGCCTGATCCCGCGATATATGGATCCCCAGTTCGAGATTCTTTCAGACCATAACCTGCTTAGGTACCTCATAGCTGTCGGAACATTGAGCAGCAAATAGCAGAGATTGGCCTTTGTCATTAAACAGTGCATTATAGGAAATGTGCTTCATAACGAAATGCGGACGCCCTATCGAGGCTGAATGAACCTGCGAATTCGGATTAGTGCAGTTGCAGATATTCGCAGTGCTACTTGACTGTATCGAGGTGCCGTGGAAAAGAAGAAAACGGTGATTTCACTTCGTATCACTCTTTATTTCATATTAAAATGGGTAGCATTAGGAGTAGGATAATTTAAAATTTCCCAAATGCTAGATACCAACTCACTAATCTTCTCAGTAGGATTTCAAAATTATTTGCAAAATAAAAATCGAAAATGCCTTTAAACAAATAAGGGATGTTCATATTAATAGGGGTGATATCCAATATATCATAAGTTACCTTACGATGAAAAGATTTTTGGCAAAGACTTGTATATTTCACTGGAAATCAATTAACAGTCTACAGTTTGATGATCATATCATAATCTTTTATGTCAATTTCTGAAAAGAAAGATTCGATTTCTCTTTGTAAATCTCTAATGGACGAAAAATCACAAATAGTAATTTTATGCAATATATTTCAATAAATTAATTCTTTCAGTCATGGCATCAATAAGTCAATCATAAAAGACACTTCTCAATTACGTAGAAGATTAATTATTTCGCTACAGAATATTACACATTTTACAATGAATGTAAACAATTGAATCATCTTTGACGAAACAATGCACACGACAGGTTTTCAGTAACAATTTGTTCCTTTTCTCATATCAATTCTTCTTCGTAGAAAAAGGAATTTCCTGTCTGTTTATGGTTTATTCAAATTAATGGAAAAGTCAGAAAAAGCAAATGACAATATTAAACATGTTACTACCAATCCATCTAAAATCTGCATTTTTCTTTAAATATATTAATTAAATTATACGCTATAATTGAAAGTCTATTCGCTTTTTTAACCAACATCTCTCCTTTCCATTTCATTCTGTAAACTTTGTGATTTGCACAACTTAAATTTCACACATTAAATTCAAATTTTTTACGCAACAGCCGAGTAAGTTTTTCAACTTGTTTGCTCTGTCAGCCGAAAGATCGCTTCATTTTCATAAAATAAATTTTTATTTTTAATTTATAACTTTATCCACGTTCATTTTTTTCTCCTTAAAATATCATCATTGAATTTTCAAATTAGCTTTTTCTCATTATCGAAAGTCATTTTTCCCTTAGGTCATTTATTAATAATGCAGTAATGTTTGCACACTACAGATTTATCTACTGTCCGTGGTAATATGAATATTTTATCAGAGTTTTAAGGGACCAATACGTTCACCCTTTCAGAATAGTAGTAAGGGTAAGAGGGTGTCTAAAAATATTTAACATATTTAGCAAATTTTGAAGACTTGTAAAACGGAGAGGGATGTGTTATACTATATTAATCGAGTATTGTGTGCGACCCTTGCACTTTTTCGGCTAAATTGTGTTTCTTGCCCCACTCCCTCCCTTTCGATGTTTTTGAGATCCGGTCCCGGTCACTTTTATTGTGACCTCTTATAATGCATCCCATGTGACTCTATGTGTAACACGATAGGATATGTTAGATTCAATCCATTATTCATCGGTAATAAACGTTTTTTCCAACTGAATACTTCGATTCATGATTTCTTATAGTGCACCCTATGGATGGGTTCCGGATTCCTGGAATATAGAATAAAAGGTTGCATGAATTAAACGAAACATTTATTATTTGTAATTAATATATTTGAAAACATAGTGGTGGTTAGAACAGGAGTAAAGAAAAAATTTTGTGGCCGATTGGCTTAGTCACTGAATCGAGTCTAAACAGATCGAAAGGCCGTTCATCAATATTGACAACCTAGTTCGACGGAATATCAGCAAGAGGGAAAATATAAGCAGGAAAGCAGCAACTATTGATGTTTTTCCTTAAATACGACGTAATCACAATTGTTCACGGATGAGCCTGAAACGTAACCTCTGGATTTGAACTTGCACTTTTATCCCTGTGTAAGCGGAGGATGATAGCGATGATGAGAGAACAATTGCGGATTCTCAAGCTACATATCCATCATCATCCATCACATAATTATCTCCTAACTCCATCTTCAATGAAAACAACTCGTCATTTCCTTCTTAAGATAAAGGTTTTGCATTGGAATCCTTTCAAATATATGGTATTCTATGGATTTTAAGCAGGAGCGCGACAATTGGGTAGAAGTCAAGTGGGAGGATAACAACTGGAAGCGCCACAATTGGGTAGAAGTCAAGTGGGAGGATAACAACTGGAAGTGCGACAATTGGGTAGAAGTCAAGTGGGAGGATAACAACTGGAAGTGCGACAATTGGGTGGATACGACAACCGGGAGGATACGACAATTGGATGGAAAACAATTAGGAGGATATGACGATGGCGTTGAAATAAGGAAATTATGAGAAATAACAATTATCCATCTGAAAAATTATTACTCACATGGCAAAAATCGAACCCGCAACTCTAAAGGTACATGCCAGAGCGCTGGAACATAAAAACCACGCATCAGACGAAAATACGCTTCAGAAAATGACTTATAAATCTTTTCCTGAAATATGGCGGACCTTGCGCCATCTATACTTCATGAGAGGCAACTTATTTTCCAATTGTTGCCAATGATTTAACTGTTAAAGAGAAGGTCACTCACTCTTAAGCGTTCTGACCGAAATAATTCTAAATTACATGAGCGCACTGTAGTATTTGTGTCTATTCTCCTTAATCCTTTTTTATATACAGGATTTGGATGTATCCCGTTTAATCCGACACCACACTATGGCAGTAATTTTTACGAAGTCTGTTCCTTCTAAACGTAGTAAACAGAAAATGAAAGAAATGCCCTACTGCAAAACAAATATTCATGGGATAATCTGTTTTTCTCATTAATACAACCCTCATTAAAAGGAAATTTTTATAAAAGAAAAAATTGGGAACAACTGAATGTATCATTGGAAATCAAAACAGCCCATAGCGAGAATTTTTCTGGCTAATACGATTTTCATTATAAAGGATTATTAAATTTTTGTTCGATTCTCTTGGTTTTAAGTAAAACAATCTGAAATGAAAGGATCAACTAACGGACACGACGAGTATTCCCTTTAGTCAATAGGGTGGGCCGAAAATATTCAAAATTTTGTTTTAAAGTCGTAATACCGCGGAACAGTTGCGAATTGGGGAGACTAAAAAGGGGTTAAAAAAGAAATAAAATCGGTTTATATCTTCCGGTCGCGCATCTCCTCTAAAATTTGCCGAAATTTGGAAAAATTCACATTTTTACGATAATTTTTAACATTTTTAAATTAGCATCTTCCCGAATGTAATAGCTCAACTTCTAATGTATTAGAACCACAGAAAATAATGTTTAAATATTATTTAAATCCATCAACATCTTCCGGTCGCGCATTGCCTTCAAAATTAATGAAATTTTGAAAGAAATTTACAAATAAAGGTAGATCACAGTTCAAGGAAAAAAAAAACACTAACAACTTACATGTTCTTTATATTTGTTCTTTATTGAATACAAGTTTAAATGTTTAAAAACAAATTATTTTAGACCATTAGTAATATTTATAAACAGTTTTTTTATTGAAAAAAAGCTACGTTTTTGTATGAGGAGTCGTAAGTCCAAGAAACTCATGTTGAACAATAGAACATCTCCGTTTTCACTCATTCTTAGCTGAAGGTACTTTGAAATCTGATTTATGGGCGAAGTTAGGCATGGTTGACCTTGACAGCAGAGTCGTTCTGATAAAACCATCCCTAGACTCAGCTCCGCAAACTTTTCCTGAGGTTTCTGTCACGAGTTTCACACATCGTTCAACTGCCTGTGTGTGAACTGGGAATGTCTTGAATGTTATATCCCAATTAGGGACTGAGTCACTTTGAATATGTGATTTAATCTCATCGTCACTGATATATTTTAATAATGGGGGAAATGCTAAGTGGCTGCGAAAAACGTCTAGTGATTGGCTTCAAGAGTTTTGACTGTCAGATCCCCACAATAGAGAGAAGTATACTAAGTAAGGATCAGCAATATCTACTCGATATTTCCATGGCAATAATGTCGGGAAACTGTAAAGAGGATTTGGCTGTACGAGATCCTGGTCCCTTGTCACACTCGAGGTGGTTGACAACAGCAAATCGAACTCTCAGATTGTACTTAAGTGAAGAAAATCCCACACCTGAACTTCAAGAAATAGTTGTATTTATTTTGAAGTCATACATGCCAATGTGGTTTAGTATTAAAACAACTAAATACTTTACAGAGGGACCAAACCTTGTGTACCAGTCAATACAATCTTCAAGGTACCTGCCTGAAGATTTACGCAATATTGTCGACCCTGTGATCGAACGAAATAGCTTTTTCGCTCATCCGGAACATTTAATGTTAGCCATGACACAAGATAATACAAAACACATAAGAGAGCTCGGACTTCGACGATTTCTAAAGGCGAGACAGTTAGATCAAAAGAGAACAACTATCAGAACATTCATGCCGCCAAAACTCAATTTCAAGGCTCAAGACTACTCGGAAATAATTAACTGGATGGACTGTGATTTATCTTCTCCCCCATTATTAAAAGATATCAGTGACGATGAGATTAAATCACATATTCAAAGTGACTCAGTCCCTAATTGGGATATAACATTCAAGACATTCCCAGTTCACACACAGGCAGTTGAACGATGTGTGAAACTCGTGACAGAAACCTCAGGAAAAGTTTGCGGAGCTGAGTCTAGGGATGGTTTTATCAGAACGACTCTGCTGTCAAGGTCAACCATGCCTAACCTCGCCCATAAATCAGATTTCAAAGTACCTTCAGCTAAGAATGAGTGAAAACGGAGATGTTCAATTGTTCAACATGAGTTTCTTGGACTTACGACTCCTCATACAAAAACTTAGTTTTTTTCCATAAAAAAATCTGTTTATAAATATTACTAATGGTCTAAAATAATTTGTTTTTAAACATTTAAACTTGTATTCAATAAAGAACAAATATAAAGAACATGTAAGTTGTTAGTGTTTTTTTTTCCTTGAATTGTGATCTACCTTTATTTGTAAATTTCTTTCAAAATTTCATTAATTTTGAAGGCAATGCGCGACCGGAAGATGTTGATGGATTTAAATAATATTTAAACATTATTTTCTGTGGTTCTAATACATAAGAATTTGAGCTATTACATTCGGGAAGATGATAATTTAAAAATGTTAAAAATTATCGTAAAAATGTGAATTTTTCCAAATTTCGGCAAATTTTTGAGCACATGCGCGACCGGAAATATAAACCGATTTTATTTCTTTTTTAACCCCTTTTTATTCTTCCCAATTCGCAACTGTTCCGCGGAATTACGACTTCAAAAAAAAGTTTGAATTTTTTCGGCCCACCCTATTAGTCAATAGAATAAATATTTTATAGATCCTTTACTACTAATAGAAGCAATTCGAAATTTATGAAATGTATTACAGAAAATCGAAACAGGAGATATTGAGAATTATTCTCGCTTATTCGTCCTCAGTTATAACTTACATTTGTATTCTTTTCTGAATCAACTAAATGAAGCAAAGTGAAACCAAATAACGCAGTACAGAAAA
This sequence comes from Ryuthela nishihirai, assembly GCA_038380435.1. Lineage (NCBI taxonomy): Eukaryota > Metazoa > Arthropoda > Arachnida > Araneae > Heptathelidae > Ryuthela > Ryuthela nishihirai. The sequence continues at coordinate 720,801 of JAWZYU010000058.1, forward strand.
TCAAACATAAAACAAATTCACCATGCTCACTAAACCCATTTAATGGAACGATTTTTCATCATCATCTCTATCATCCTCAAAGAGCCATGGGCTACGGAGGTCGAACTAGGTTTTCAATTTAGTTCTCCAAGCAGGTCTGTCCTGAGCAACATCTGCTACATTTGGCCACTGCACACCATTTCTAAACAAGGTCCTGTTTAACATTGTCTATTCACCGCATCCTAGGTCTCCCCTTCTTTCTGAGCCTTTAGGCATACTCTCCATAACTCTATTCGCCAATCTATAATTATCCATACGGGCAACATGGACAAACTAACCGAGTCTTATTCTGCACAATATGCTGCTTAAAGGAGGTTGCCAACTCCTTTTCTAACCTCATCATTACTTACAAAGCTGAACCATCTAATGTCCAAGATACTACGTAAACATCTAGAATCAAAAGCATCTAGTTTCCTGTTACTTTACTTCCAATCAATCTTTTTCCTTCATTGAATCTTTCATTGAAACCTTCCTAAGCATTCTTTATTTTTGAAATAAAAGAGAGAAACGGAAATCAAGGGATGTCAGGCAGGAAATTGAAACAGCCAATATATACACACCGTCCACTGAATTAGAAACCTTTATGCAGATGTAGGTAAACGTCAATTGCGCAGCGTATAAGCAAAATGCGTGATCACGTGCATCGCCACGAGATCCAGGCAGCTATTTAAGACTGCTGCTCGTCAGTCATGTGATGTTTCGTTTAAAAGGAGTAGAAATTGAAAAATGAATATCTTTGATATATCGGATCAGAAAGAATAGATTCAAAGCTTTATTAAAAGTCGAGTACGAAAAAATATTTTTTTTATTGGACGTTGAAAATTCCCTGTGCATTTCTAATTGTTACAATTACAAAGGAAACAAAAAATTATTTTATTTAATGTCATAGTAGTAAGAGTATTTACAGTTCTAGTCCCTTTGGTCGCTTCTGGTGCTATTATTTGATATCCCTATTATTTTTTGTTCAGAAAATTGGCTGTGGAAAATAAAATTCGTTTCAATTCAGTTGAAAGAAACTAAAAATTATCGTTCATTTAATGAAATGCGTAAAATATAATATCAGATAGATTCATTCAAACGAGTTTTCAAAAAATTCGTTATATTGGAATATCAGATTAGAGAGAGTAGATGTAAATGCTTTAATGAGTGAAAGACCAGATCTAATAAATGTTGTTCTTTGCAACTTCTTTCCTGGGTTCCTTCGATTACAAATAATCAATTAATATATTTTAATCAATGTCGTATTATAGAGAATAGAGACAAATATTATTCATGTATTAGCAAAAAACGTATTCATGTATTAGCAAAAATACTTGTAAATGACGGTTGGTTTAGTTTCCCAAAGGCATTCCGTTTATATTCGATTGGTTAGTTCAGAAGGGAAAGGATTTTTCGTTTTATTCAATGTAGGATTTGTGAGAATACAAAATTCTTATTCTGATTACGTTCCTGTAGCTCCTTTCCTTTGACTTAAGATTGTTCCGTTTAGAACAACCATAATGAAATTGATTCGTGAAAATCCCTTTCGAGCAAAACCTGATTAGCGAGAATAATAATTTTGGTGGATGTTATCATTTGCTTTTATATGTTTTTCGATTTCCGCCTGTATCTATAAGAAGAAAAGAACCTTCAACATATACTTTTATTTAATTCTGGCTTAATCAGAATATTAATTGTCTTACGGAGTTTGTTTTTCTAGGGTACATTATTTTTATTCCAGATCGTTTTACGTGGAACGAATAGGTTGGAACAGAAATGTAAAAATCCTTTGAATCAAAAGTCGGATTAGCGAGAATAATTCTCAATCTCATTCGTGTTGATTTTCTGTAATACTTTCGATTGATTTCCAATTGTTTCCTTTATAAGAAAAGTATCTTTTAAACATTCATTCTATTGAGTGAAGGATTATTCAGAATAATGGTAGTCTTACGCATTTTCGTTTCCTGTAATCGTTCCATTTATTTGAGATTGTTTCACTTAGATCGAACAGAATAAAATAAAAATATTCAAATCCGTTGTATCGATAGTCGGATTAGCGAGTATAAATCTCAATATGAGTTATTTTGATATCCTGTAATACATTTGATTAATTGCCGATTGTTTCCTTTACAAGAAAAGAATCTTTAAAATATCCATTTCATTGAGTGTCGGATTACTGAGAATATATTGGTAATCATATATGTTCATTTCCTGTAGTCATTTCTTTTATTTAAGATTGTTTCAATTACAACGGTCAGAATGGATGGCCATGACTGGAAGGCACCATCTATCTCCCAACATTGTTCCATTGGGTCCACTCTCCCAACCTTCTCTGAGATTTCGGGGTCCTTGTGACCTGGCCATTTAGCCCATGGTGTGCAAAAAAGTGCCTCTCAGAGGTAAAGGAACCCAACTCTCCGAATCCAAAGTATTATCTCTTTTCGAGATCTACAGCCTGAAATACTAGTAATGTAGACAACCATTTATTAAACTTGTATTTTTTGTTATTTGTCATGTATTTTTCAAGAATATTTTCCAAGACCTCTATAAACGAAGGGAAAAAAGGTATACTGCAATGGATATCCAGATCTCCACCACAATCCCTCTCCCATTTACTATATTCCGGATCTATTACATCAGTTCCAGCCTTACCTGTATTTATTTCTAAATCAGTATCCGTATTTTAGAATCTCATTATGTCGGTAAATCCTGATAGGATAAAAACTCAGGTATCGTGACAGTTTATTTTTTAATCACTTTGTAAAACAATTACATCAATGTTGCGTACGAGACTCTCTGGCATTACTTTCAAAGTTTGATTAAACGAAATAAAATATATTTACATGTACTACCTCAATAATTTCAAAGGTAGTGAATTATTTTTTTAAATGAAGAAGATATATTCTTCTTCTATTTTCTTCTTATAGATTTCAGGCTTGGATTTTTTCTTCCATCCACATCAATACCTTTGCAGATATCATTGAATTGGGCTCGGTTAGTTTACCTTTGAGCGGAACATTTTTACACAAAATGGGCAAAACGGCCAGTTAACAAGGACCCCGAAGGCTCAGAGAAGGTTGAGTAAGGGGTCCAACGGAAACAGCTGTTGAGAGACAGATAGTAGCCTCCCGTCAAGGCCATCCAGTGTGTTCTTTAACGTTGAGTTATTTTACCTCTGAGGAGCACTTTTTTGCACACAATGGGCTAAATGGCCAGGTCACAAGGACCCTGAAGTCTCACAGAAGGTTCGGGGAGGGGACCCAACGGAACAACTGCTGGGAGACAGATGGTGACTTCCAGTAAAGGCCATCCAGTGTGTTCTTTAAAGTTGGGTTGTTTTACCTCTGAGGAGCACTTTTTTGCACACAATGGGCTAAATGGCCAGTTCATAAGGACCCCGAAGTCTCAGAGAATGTTGGGCGATGGGACCCAATGGAACAGCTGTTGGGAAACAGATGGTAGCCTCCCATCTAGGTCATCCAGTGCGTTCTTTAACGTTGGGTTGTTTTACATCTGAGGAGCACTTTTTATGCGCACAATGAGCTAAATGTCCAGGTCACAAGGACCCTGAAGGCTCACAGAAGGTTAGAGGAGGGGACCCAATGGAACAGCTGTTGGGGGACAGATGGTAGCCTCCCATCAAGGCCATCCAGTGTGTTCTTTAACTTTGAGTTCTTTTACCTGTGAGCGGTACTTTTATGCACACCATGGTATAAATGGCCAGGTCACAAGGACCCCGAATGCTCAGAGAAGGTTGGGGGAGGGAACCCACTAGAGGTTGTTGGGAGACAGATAGTAGCCTCCCATCAATGCCATCCAGTGTGTTCTTTAATGTTCAGTTGTTTTACCTCTGAGGAGCACTTTTTTGCACAAAATATGCTAAATGGCCAGGTGACATGGACCTGGAAGACTCAGAGAAGTTTGGGGGAGGGGACCCAATGGGACAGCTGTTAGGTTCTTTTGGAATCCAACCTGTCTTCACCCTATGTCGGGCTATGGGCATTGAATTTGTCGCATAATAGCCAGGGAGAGGGGCATGCTTCTAAACTTTTACCTAAGTATTTAACTGTAATACTTAGGTAAAAGTTTCCATCCAGTGTGTTCTTTAATGTTCAGTTGTTTTACCTCTGAGGAGCACTTTTTTGCACAAAATATGCTAAATGGCCAGGTGACATGGACCTGGAAGGCTCAGAGAAGTTTTGGGGAGGGGACCCAATGGGACAGCTGTTAGGTTCTTTTGGAATCCAACCTGTCTTCACCCCATGTCGGGCTATGGGCATTGAATTTGTCGCATAATAGCCAGGGAGAGGGGCATGCTTCTAAACTTTTACCTAAGTATTTAACTGTAATGTATTCACCTGGATTATAGAAGGATAGAAATGAAACATATTGATGCTTTAAGTCTTACTACCATACATTCTGGTCTGGTCTCATCTGTAGGAAGTGATATCCTATTATGGGGAATATCTCTGTGAATAAAGATCCCAGCTCCAGCTGTATTTGGAAATTTGTTGGAGAGATGAGGAATAAAATTAAGAATTTTTATTTTTCTTTGAACTCGGTTTTTACCACCTCCTGTACAGCCAAGGCGGCGAAGTTGTGCTGTGTTTGTACTTCCGAAAGAGGACATAATTTCGGAAGTAAGGATCGAGAGTTCCAAATGAAGAACTGCAGAAGAGAGTTCGCTAGGAAAATTATCCATAATAAGCAAACAAATATTTGGAGGGAAGGTGAAGGAGTGATTTATTTCGCTAGAAAAATTATCCATAATAAGCAAACAAATATTTGGAGGGAAGGTGAAGGAGTGATTTATTTTTCTGAGTCGCAGCAATAATATCAGATCTTGTATCTGATTGAGCAGGGTTGGGATTAGATTTATTTCTGGCTAAAACGTGATTTATGACTTCGGTGAGACTTTCGTTGAATGGGAGCAAGATGTTTTGCATTCTGAGTTGCAGTTCGGTTACGATTACGTGCAATTTCTCTGCATCAGTGAGAGAAACGTCTGATCCTGTGGATGAGATGGATAAACATTCTTCTTCTATATTGGAAGTTGAATTGGAGGCTACGTTGGGAAAGAAGGGAATTCCATTTCTTGGCTGTTTTGTTATATTCCTTGATCTAGAAATAGGCCTATCGAGCTGTATTTTGGTTTTAGGCGCAGAATATCTCGAGGAGGATGGTAGTTCAGAATTGTCACCCCAATATTGATTTTCGATTTTTCCCATAATTTCCTCTGTAGACGGCCGCAGCTTGAGACCATGAGAGGTTTTTATCTATTTGAATTTTCCTGAGTTTATTCAGCAGGTATCTGGCTGCACATCCTGCGTAAGTCGCGTAGTGATTGTCATGACAATTGGGGCATTTTGAGGTTCGAGAGTTACAGTATTCGAAAGCGTGAGCCCCGCCACATTTTTTACAGCGAACTGTGCTGCGGCAGCCTATGGCAGAATGTCCGAATCTGAAACATCTGAAACACAGAAGAGGGCGTGAGTAATGATTCTGAACTTTGAAATAAAAATCGTCTATTATAATAAAATCGGGTTTTGGTTTGGCTGCAAACGTGAGAATGATATCTTGGGAGATAATGGTGGTTCTATGGTGAGAGTTCATACATTTTTCACTGTAAGTAAATCTGTGCACATCAATGACCCCTTGAGATTTGCTCTGTTCATAAATTTCCACTTCTGAAGTGTTAACGGGAATTCTTGTTAGGAGCCCTTGAGGATGAAACACGTGCTTTTTGGGGAAGTGTAGGTTGACCCTGTGACCCATGATATGCGTGATATTCTTGCAAATGTTAGTGCTTCTTTGTGTCTCCAGTTCCATAAGAATATTTTTTCATCGAGTTAGTCTTAATTTAATTTTTTTTGTCAAAAAACATTTATTTTGTCCCGAAGTTTCGCTGTGCCATAGGCTGCGAGATCTGCCTCACTGCAGCTAATGATGCATAATGTCGGTTCTCTAAGTATATGGTATTCTTCTGAATCCGGGATCATGATGGTGGGTTCTGTACAAATGCAATTATTATCCTCTGTGACAGTGCTATTTTTGCCAATGATGTGAGCTACTTCACTTTGGAGAAGGTCTTATTTGCAAGACGGGTGTTGTTGGATGGGACTGCAGAAAACTTGAGAATTATCCTCTTCTAACAAAATGCTGTTTTTCGTTTAAAGTCTGGTATGCATTTGGATGGGCGGCAAAGAGAAAGTAAAAAATATCACCTGAGCAGACAAACGCTTCTTCCTGGATCCAGAAAACCCTACATAACTTATCTAATCTAACCGTTAAGCTCTCAAAAGAGCTGTAGAACGTTTTCTTAAAAGTTAGGTTTAAAGCTAAGATAACCTGACTATGTTAGATAACAAACCGAAAGGACGAAAACAGTGATTTAACTTCGTATCACTCTTTATTTCAAATTAAAATGGGTAGCATTTGGAGTAGAATAATTAAAATTTCCCAAATGCTGCATGCCAGCTAAATAATCTTCTCAATAGGATTTTAAAATTATTTGCAAAATAAAAATCCTAAATGCTTGTAAACAAATAAGGGATGTTCATATTAATAGGGAATAAAGTTTAGCATTTCAAAATATGTTACTACCAATCCATCTAAAATCTGCTCATTCCTAATTTTTCTTTAAATATAATTATGCGCTATTATTGAAAGTCTATTCACTTTATTAACCAACATCTCTCCTTTCCATTTCACTCTGTAGACTTCATGAATTGCACGACTGAAGTTTCACACATTCAATTCAAGTTTTTTACGCAACAACCGACTAATTTTTTCAACTAGTTTGTTCTGTCAGCAGAAAGATCGCTTCATTTTCATAAAATAATTTTTTTCTTTTCATTTGTGACTTTATCGAAGTGCATTTTTTTCTCTTTAAATTAACATCAATGAATTTTCAAATTAGCTTTTACTCAATATCGAAAGTCATTTTTCCCTTAGGTCATTTATCAATAATGCAGTAATATTTGCACACGTTTCTAGAGATTTTATCTACTGTCCGTGGTAATGTAAATATTTTATTCGAGGCTTAAGGGACCAGCACGCACACCCTTTCAGAATACTAGTAAGGGTAAGAGAGTATCTAAAAATATTTAACACATTTAGCAAATTGTAAAACCCTGTTAAACGGAGGGGGATGTGTTATACTACATTAATCCAGTCTTCTGTGACCCCGCCCACCTTGAAATTTTTCGGTTTGATGGTGTTTCTTATCCCCACTCCCCTCGGTGTTTTGTAGATCCGGGCCAGGTCACTATTATTGCAACGTCTTATAATGCATCCCATGTTACTACGATAGGATATGTTGGATTCAATCCATTATCCACCAGTAATAAACGTCTTTTTTCTAGTGAATGCTTCCATTCTTGACTTATAATGCATCATATGAATGCATTCCGTATTTTTATCATGCATCATTTTAAATGTGTGTGAATTATGCGAAACACTCCATATTTATAATTAAAGAATTTGAGAGAATAGCGGAAGTTAGCACAGAAGTAAAGAAAAACCTTTATGGCCGATTGGCAATTTAGCTGTTAGATTCGTGGCAAAGCTAACGAATCTAAACAGATCGAAAGACCGTTCACCAATATGAATTTCAGCAAGAGGTTCACGGTTGAGGTAAAATAACCGAGCCCAGCTCAGTGATATCTGCAAAGGTATTGATGTAGATGGAACATAAAATCGAAGCCTGAAATAAATAGGAAAATGAATAATCGAATTCTTTGGATCGGGAGGGTTGGGTTGTTTTACCTCAGAGCGGCACTTTTTTGCACACCATGGGCTAAATGGCCAGATCACAAGGACCCCGAAGACTCAGAGAAGATTAGGGGAGGGGACCCACTGGAATAGCTGTTGGGTGACAGATGGTAGCCTCCCGTCTAAATGGGTTGTTTTACCTCTGAGCGGCACCTTCTTGCACACCATAGGCTAAATGACTAGGTCACAAGGACCCCGAAGGCTCAGAGTAGGTTGTGGGAAGGGATCCACGGGAACAGCTGTTGGGGGACAGATGGTAGTCTCCATCAAGGCGATCCAGCGTGTTCTTTAACGTGCACAGAGTATTACTCTCCTGCACACAGGGCCACGACTTAACGTCCCATCCGAAGGTCGGCGGCCTTTCCAAGCCCATCGGTGCTCCCTACTGACTGTGGGCAGGGCCGGGAGTTTTGCAGAGATAACTCTCAACGCTGACCCAGCTGGGACTCAAACCTGGGAACTACAGATTACGAGCCTGGCGTACTACCGACTAAACCTCCCCCCCTACTGTGGATCCGGAGGGTTTGTTGAGGTAAAAGGTGAACCTTAGATCTACCGCTGCTAGAGAGCTAAATATTCTAGCACTTAGGGGATATTTGGGTCATAGATATAGAAAGTGTGAAATTTTGGATGCGATGAGTCCTTCAAGGTCAAAGGTCAAATATAGGTATACTGGTGATAGAGGACAAAAAATTGGTGCCTGTGAGTATTTTAAGCAGCAGATCTCAGAGATTTACTTAATTTTGGATATGTTGTGTTCTTCGAGATCAAAGGTCAAATTTTGATATAGTCGCTTAAAAAAGGATCGGAACACAATGGTTAATTACAAAATTTAGAAATACATTTGGCAACGATTTTTTTAGAAATTAATAATCTGGCAAAATTCATGTACGTACCCGAAGGTTGCGAGATGATTAATTCGTTGCCAGAATCACACAAAAACCGTTGCCAGATATTTTTTCAGAATTTTTTAATCAACCATAATGTTCGAATATTTATTTGAGCGAATGTACCTACACGAAGGTTGCCAGATCACTAATTTCTAAAAAAATCGTTACGAGATATTTTTTCTGAATTCTGTAATCAACTATAGCGTTCTGATATTTTTTGAGCGACTGCATACCAAGATTACGTGAAATATGACAAAACTTCCAACCAACGGGAGAAATGTAGGCATAAACGTGCAATTGACTCTCAAGGTGATTGAATTCGAGATGAGTGCATATCATCGTTACAAGGAATCGCATGGCTACTGTGGAACAGATAATGTTGGAATTGAATGAGAGTGCGTCTTCAAGCTTATGCAGAAAGACAATCTGTAATAGTACGGAAAAATAGGCTATTACATACGACATCAACATTATGAAAGATTAGCTGCAGTTTGCAAAGGCCTATCGCAACTGGAGTGCAGAGGACTGGAAAAAGGTCATCTGTGTGACGAATCAAGGTTTCAACTCTATCACGCCGATGAGAGGATGCGTGGGAGGCGAAAACCACACGAAGTGATGGACGCAGCTTACGAATACATGTGATACAATAATATGCGAATACAATAATATGTGATGCATATTGCTGCGATTGGAGAGACATTTCTCAGCGTTTAAAACATTGCAGCTTTGATGTAAGGTAAATTTTTAAAACATTTTTTAAAAACAGATTTAAAACATTGCAAGTTTGCTGTAAGGGCAAAAGGTGGAGCATCCGGTTATTAGGTAGGTGTATATAATAATTTGTCCCTTCAGTATACAATAGCATGTGATGCATATCACTGTGCTTGAACAGACATTTCACACCGTTTAAATGATTGCAGCGTTGACAGATTTTTCCTTTTCCTTCTTCTATTGATAATTTTTCTCGTTAACTAATTAATTTTTATGTTTAATTAATTACTTTTTGTTTTCATTTCTTAAACTTGATCCTAAATTTATTATTCGCACTGTCAATGTAGTATGCACTACAACAACCTAAGGAACCTTTTGATGTTTGGCTTCTTTATATAATGCAGTGGTTCTCAACATTTTATGCTTCACGTACCCCCTGGAAATGTGTATGTAACTGGCGTACCCATCGTATAGAAAGATAAAACAACAGTTATAGTATAACAATGGAAATAAAGTAAAATATATATCAGTGGTTCTCAACAATTTGTGCTTCACGTACCCCCAGGAAATATATATGTAACTGGCGTACCCCTTCTATAGATAGATAAAACTCTAGTTATAGTATAACAATGGGAATAAAATAAAATATATATCAGTGGTTTCCAACATTTTATGCTTATCGTATTACCTGGAAATGTGTATGTAACTGGCGTACCTCTTGCATAGATAGATAAAAGTATAGTTATAGTATAACAATGGCAAGAAAATAAAATATATATCAGTGGTTCCCAACATTTTATGCTTCACGTACCCCCTAGAAATGTGTACGTAACTGGCGAACACCTTATATAGAAAGAAAAAAACTATATAATTATAGTATAACAATGGAAATAAAATAAAACATATGTATCACTGGTTCTCAATATTTTATGCTTCATGTACCCCCTCGAAATATGTATGCAACGGGCGTACCCCTTGTATAGATAGATAAAACCATAGTTATAGCATAACAATGGGAATAAAATAAAACATATATATCAATGGTTCTCAACCTTTTATGCTTCACGTACCCTCTGGAAATGTGTATGTAGCTGGCGTACCCCTTGTATAGATAGATAAAACTATAGTTATAGTATAACAATGGGAATAGAATAAAACATATATATTAGTGGTTCTCAACCTTTTATGCTTCACGTACCCCCTGGAAATGTGTATGTAGCTGGCGTACCCCTTATATAGATAAATAAATCTATAGTTATAGTATAACAATGGGAATAAAATAAAACATATATATCGGTGGTTCTCAAACTTTTATGCTTCACGTACCCCCTGGAAATGTGTATGTAACTGGCGTACCCCTTGTATAGATAGATAAAACTATATTTATAGTATAACAATGGGAATAAAATAAAACATATATATCAGTGGTTCTCAACCTTTTATTCTTCACGTACCCCCTGGAAATGTGTATGTAACTGGCGTACCCCTTGTATAGATAGATAACACTATAGTTATAGTATAACAATGGGAATAAAATAAAACATATATATCAGTGGTTCTAAAACCTTTTATGCTTCACGTAACCCCTGGAAATACGTATGTAACTGGCGTACCCCTTGTATAGATAGATAAAACTATAGTTATAGTATAACAATGGGAATAAAATTAAACATATATATCAGTTGTTCTCAAACTTTTATGCTTCACGTAACCCCTGGAAATGTGTATGTAACTGGCGTACCCCTTGTATAGATAGATAAATCTATAGTTATAGTATAACAATGGGAATAAAATAAAACATATATATATATATATCTGTGGTTCTCAACCTTTTATGCTTCACTACCCCCTGGAAATGTATATATAACTGTCATATCCCTTGTATAGATAGATAAAATTATATTTATAGTATAACAATGGGAATAAAATAAAACATATATATCAGTGGTTCTCAACCTTTTATGCTTCACGTACCCCCTGGAAATGTGTATGTAACTGGCGTACTCCTTGTATAAATAGATAACACTATAGTTATAGTATAACAACGGGAATAAAATAAAACATATATATCAGTGGTTCTCAACCTTTTATGCTTCACGTACCCCCTGGAAATATGTATATAACTGGCGTACCCCTTATATAGATAGATAAAACTATAGTTATAGTATAACAATGGGAATAAAATAAAACATATATGTCAGTGGTTCTCAACCTTTTATGCTTCACGTACCCCCTGGAAATGTGTATGTAACTGGCGTACCCCTTGTATAGATAGATAAAACTATATTTATATTATAACAATGGGAATAAAATAAAACATATATATCAGTTATTCTCAACCTTTTATGCTTCACGTACCCCCTGGAAATGTGTATATAACTGGCGTACCCCTTATATAGATAGATAAAACTATAGTTATAGTATAACAATGGGAATAAAATAAAACATATATGTCAGTGGTTCTCAACCTTTTATGCTTCACGTACCCCCTGGAAATGTGTATGTAACTGGCGTACCCCTTGTATAGATAGATAAAACTATATTTATATTATAACAATGGGAATAAAATAAAACATATATATCAGTTGTTCTCAACCTTTTATGCTTCACGTACCCCCTGGAAATGTGTATGTAACTGGCGTACCCCTTGTATAGATAGATAAAACTATATTTATATTATAACAATGGGAATAAAATAAAACATATATATCAGTTGTTCTCAACCTTTTATGCTTCACGTACCCCCTGGAAATGTGTATGTAACTGGCGTACCCCTTGTATAGATAGATAAAACTATATTTATATTATAACAATGGGAATAAAATAAAACATATATATCAGTTGTTCTCAACCTTTTATGCTTCACGTACCCCCTGGAAATGTGTATGTAACTGGCGTATCCCTTGTCAAGGATATACAAGGGATACGCCAGTTACATATAAAACTATATTTATAGTATAACAATGGGAATAAAATAAAACATATATATCAGTGTTTCTCAACCTTTAATGCTTCACGTAACCCCTGGATGTGTGTATGTAACTGGCGTACCCCTTGTATAGATAGATAAAACTATATTTATATTATAACAATGGGAATAAAATAAAACATATATATCAGTGGTTCTCAACCTTTTATGCTTCACGTAACCCCTGGATATGTGTAGGTAACTGGCATACCTCTCGTATAGATAGATAAAACTATAGTCATAGTATAACAATGGGAATAATATAAAACACACACACACATACAGTACTGTGCGAATTAGTTGGGACAAGCGAAGGAACTCTAAGTCCCTTCCGCTGCAGAGTCTAAACTGCTGCAAGTCCAAACTTGTGCGTGTCCCTGCAATGGACACGCGCAAGTTTAGACTTGCAGCAGAGCGATATCTGCAAGTCTAGAATTGTCTGTTGTGTTACTCTGCTATTATTTACACTTCCACTTTAGTCGGAATTGATATTTCATACGTTGAGGACGTGATTATGTAAGTAGTTCACAAGTTTCATTGGAAACTATTTTTTATTAAATACATCATGGATATCACGCCTCATAAACGAGCTAAAATAATCGCTTTAAGCGAAAACATTTCACTTACTGCTAGGCAGATAGCAAAAGCAGGTGGCGTCGGGAAATCCAGCGTTTCACGGATCATGAAGCTGCATAAGGAGACAGGGTCTGTGGACACGTCCCGTAAAGGACATTGTGGAAGAAAAGAAAAACCACCCCTAGAGATGATAGTGTAATTCGAAGAATTAGTATCATAGACCCGAAGAAGACCAGTGGAGACATCGAAAGGGAGATCGCGTCTCAAGGGGTTAATATAGATGCTTCCACCGTACGTCGTCGCCTTCTGGAGTGTGGCCGCCGGGCTCGACACGTCTCCAAAAAGCAGCTTTTGACACCCGCTATGTAGCAAAAAAGTCTATCCTGGGCAAAGAAACATCGAGACTGAACTGTGGAGAATTGGGTAAAAGTGATATTTACCGACGAAACCCACTTTGAGGTGCATGGCTACAGGTCAAATTTCGTCCGCCGCTCGCCTGGAGAACCTCTTCGATCCGAAACACCCACCCAAGGTCATGTTTTGAAGATGTTTCACAGCTTCCGGATCACAGACACTTCACCCCATTGAAGGAATGATGGACAGCAAAAAGTGCATAGGCGTTCTGGAAGCGAAAATGGTCCCAACACTGCAGAAGCTGTTTCCTAACGGCGATGGGTGTTTCAACAGGATCTGGCTCCATGCCACAATTCTAAGCTTCCTAAAAGCTTCTTTACCCAGCAACATTTGAAGATATTGGAGTGGCTAGGAAATTCACCCCATTGAAAATTTGTGGGTCATTATTAAAGCGCGCATATCTAAGATGGATTGCACGACGAAAACCAAAATGATAGAAAGTGTCATGAAAGTGTGGTACCACGACCCTGAAGGAAGGAGATGTGTGGAAAGCTAGTGGCATCAATGGTTGAGAGGGTGGAAGAAGTAATTAAAGCTAAGGGGGGGGGGTCACATTCACTATTAACTACACTATTAAACAAATAAATATTTTAGTTGTGCCGTTGTTACTGCATTTTCCTGTTATCCCAACTAATTTGCACAGTACTGTATATATATATATAACATATATCTAGCCATTTTGAGCTCTCACTGCGTACCCCAAAACATTTTACCACGTTCCCCACGTTTAGAACCCCTAATATAATGATTAAATTTAATGTAAAATATCTAATGACAACCAACTTTAACTTGCGATGCGTGGAACTAGGTTACCGACTTTAGCAAACCCATATTCCGATTTAGGTTTTAGAGAAATCGAATCCTTACCTAAATCGGGGATTGTCTGTACAATGATATAATTTTATTTGTACTAGAGTAGAATAGTTATTTCCTTATTACGGCTTTAAAGAATTTCGCTTATCTTGAAGAATACGTTCCAGATTTTTTTATAATGTACATGAAAACCACATTCATTTGAACCAACCAAAACAAAATTGAAAGTAATATATTTAAACAGAAATAAAAGAGGTAGTTTCTTTCTTTTTTTAATCGAGTTATTTACTTGAAAATATAGAACTTTGAGAGAAATTAAACACGTTTTAATCCTTTCATAAAACAAAGAAAGTGACTATAATGTTCGATTTAATTTCTTCTGAAATACGTGATAAGCAGACACAGGGATTTTGCTGATCAAATAGTGAATGCAGAAATCATCTCACTTGAAATCTATTTGTAGATTTTTTTAACATTCATATATTTTGTCTCTCCTCACATAGAACCATTCCTAAAGATCCAATTAAAAGAGCATTGGGTTTTTCAAGGTCATCAGTTTCATTTCTATACTGAGGGAGGATCACGAAGAGAAAATGGAAAGAAAAATTAGTTGGCTATGATTTTGAAACACAATCATTTACATCGAAATCCTGTCACGTAGTAAGCTTATCAGAGGGTTATAATAACATGTTTACGTTACTTTGAATTGATTGTATGAAAACACTGCAAAGAAACAGGGCATAGTGATTAGAGGAGGTTTTTCCCAAATGGCAAACAAGGTTCTTTGCATGACTAGAAAAAAAAAAGTCGTTTAAATAATCGCCACGTGTCACGAATCACCACGCTTATGACGATCAGTTGGAGAGTTTTTCGTGTTCGAAAAGAATGTTCGAATTCCGAAGTCTCCTGTCAGTCTATGGACAGGAAAGGGATTCCCGAGGAAGAATCGTAGGACCAATACAGAGTTTATGAACGCAACTCATCTGTATCATATGATGCCATCAACAACGCATCACAAAAGATCATCCAAAGATTCCAACATTACTTCCAGCTCAATTTATCCTTCAGTGCTTGACGAATCCTGAAATACTTCCAATGTGACACTTTCAATAAACAATTTCCATTGAGGATATCACAGATATTTTTCTACCAAATAATCATGTGTTTGGCTACAAGTTCTTCCGATTGCTTTCTTACTATAATTTATAATTACGGTGCAGCGAAACTAACCATAATATCCTATTAATATTTTTTTATTACAGTAGTCCCCGAATTACGGAAATTATGTATATAATTTCTCATTTACGGAAATTTTAGTTCAGTACTCAGTTTCGTTGCACGACAAAAGTTTTGCAGTAACGTAAATTTTTCGGAAAAGTTTTTTAAATTATTTTACAGCTAGAAATGGAAGAATTAAACGCCAACGATGTTGTCGTACACTGGTGTGGTAATTCCCGAACAATTTCTCTTCACCTGAGGTTATAAGTGAAGCCACAGATCTGTTGGATGTTACATTCATAGGAACTGTACGCATGTATGAAGGATTCTTACCTTTTTTAGTGATATTTTTCCATTGAATGCGTCTTATAGAAATTATAGAGCTTCGAAGTTACATCCGCACTGATATAACATGGAAATTCTGTAATACTTTTTGGTAGAGCAGTTTATTTAGGCTTAAATATATCATTCAATATTTAAAGTCATGAAAAGTATGACTCATGCATCTGAAACTATCCATTTGCAATTAAGCTAATAGATAGAATATATATGTTTTTCCTATGTTTGAGTTGTAACAGAAGCATTGCCAAGCATATTTATTTCCATACTGGTTGAATAACTGTAATATTATTAGCTGAATATGTAGAAAATTATCCAGTATCAGTATTTCCCATATTGAAATGTTTTCCAAGCAGATGCTGCCATCTAGTGCCCTTAAACTAGGCGGTTTTTTTCTTTACATATTGTGAGGGCAAAGGACAGGCAGTGTTATAGAGAAGGCGGTGTTTGAGGTTGTACGAGAAGCCTGGAATGGCTTAATAGAGCTTCTATCTCCATCCTTTGAGTTTTGTAAAAGAATATTGAATGAAATATATAGCTCATTTGAATAAGAGACGAGAGTTGGCTTAGTCGGCAGCGTGCCAGACTCGTAATCTGCAGTTCCCAGGTTCCAGTCCCAATTATGTCAGCGAAGAAACTTATCCCCGCTGAACCCCATCGTTCTCTTGGTGAGAAAGGAGACATGAATGAGTTTGAAAGGCTGTCGTAGATCGGTTAAGCCGTGGGCAGGAGAGCGATACTTTAAAGAATATTCTTGGTAGCTTTAAAGGGAAGCTTCCATCTTCCTCATAGGACCTGTACAGCGTTTGCCCCTTCTTTGTAGGTGTCCTGTTCACAGTATATGTCCATTTCTTTCGGAGCAGGAGATGGCTCAACCAGTAGTGTGCCAGGCTCTTAAACTTCAGTTGCGAAGTTCGGTTCCCAGTTGTGCCTGCTTTGAGATTTGTTCCTCTATCCTTCATTCTTCCTCAGTGATAAAGGGGACAACGGTTGGACTTGAAAAGGCCACCGTACATCGGATGGGACTTAAGCTCTCTATACCCTC
Organism: Ryuthela nishihirai; assembly: GCA_038380435.1. Taxonomy (NCBI): domain Eukaryota; kingdom Metazoa; phylum Arthropoda; class Arachnida; order Araneae; family Heptathelidae; genus Ryuthela; species Ryuthela nishihirai. The sequence goes on from JAWZYU010000058.1 coordinate 737,566, forward strand.
TGTACAGTCGCTCAAAAAAGTATCCGAACACTATGGTTCAATACAGAATTCAGAAAAAATATCTGGCAATGGTTTTTTTTAGAAATTAGTAATCTGACAACCTTCGTGTACGTACATGTGGGGGGGGGGGCTCAGTTGGTAGCGCGCCAGGCTCGTAATCTGTAGTTCCCAGGTTCGAGTCCCAGCTGGGTCAGCGTTGAGATTTATCTCCGCAAAATTCCCCGCCCTGCCCACGGTCAGTAGGGGACACCGATGGGCTTGGAAAGGCCGCCGTCCGTCGGATGGGACGTTAAGCCGTGGCCCCGTGTGTGGGAGAGCCATACCCTGTGCACGTTAAAGAATACGCTGGATGGCCTTGACAGGAGGCTACCATCTATCTCCCAACAGCTGTTCCAGTGGGTCCCCTCCCCCAACCTTCTCTGAGCCTTCGGGGTCCATGTGACCTGGCCATTTAGCCCATTGTGTGCAAAAAAGTGCCCCTCAGAGGTAAAACAACCCAACAACGTGCATGTGGGAACACCCAATAAAATCAAATAGAGTTGCTGTACCAGGTGGAACGGACGAGCTATATAGCAACTCTGAATATGGTAAAGGGATATTGGCAAATACCAATCAGCCCCTGTAGTAAAGGTTACACAGCATTCGTGACCCACCGAGGGCTGTACCAGTGGGAAGTGCTTCTCTTCGCGATGAAGAATTCGGGGCATTTTTCCAGAAAATTGTGAATACCATAATTACGTCCCATGTTGATTACTGCCGTGCATATCTAGATGACATAGCTTTCTTTTTCGAACAGCTGGGAGGATCATCTTAACATCTTGGAGCGGATCTTACGGATATCAATGTCCAGTATTTCACAATCAACCTAGAAAAGTGTACTTGGGGGAGTAGCGAGACCAAATATTTTGTTCACGTTGTTGGTTAGGTCAGGTCAGGCATCGTGCCCACCATGAAAAACTAGAGATCTTCAGAAAGATGAAAGCTCCTCGAATGAAGAAGGAACTGAAAGTCATATTAGGACTCTTCGGATATTACCGAAGATCTAGATCAGTATGCAGCGATTGCAATCCACTCACAGACGTGACTCTGAAGCAGGCACCTGCACACTTCTCAATAGTTAAGTCCCGAAGGACTCGCTCCCCATGGGGAAAGCTCGTCTTCCATCTTCCGACACTACACGAGCTGGCTTGAGAAGCCTGCAAGTAGAAGTTTAAGTTTCTCTCAGAGGAGACCAGTAAGGACTTGAAGTATGGGTGGCGTTAAAGGGGGTGCGGAGCGCAGCCGGGAGGAAGAAAATAAGTGTAAGAGCAAAAGCAGCTCCCGTCTCAAAGGAGTGAGTCCCAGAGCCGGCAGACGAGACAGCTGATGTCCTTCAGGTGCAACCTAGTTCGCGCACTCCTGATGGACACCGTAACCGCCCCGCCTGCTACCTCACTGATTGCCTGGGAGATCCTGAGTTCGTTAGCGAACCTTTCCGTAATCGGACACCGATTCTCTATTTTATGGAAAAATTATGTAAAACCTACTTCATTCGGAATAAAATGGCAACATTGAGTTCCAGGAATTCCCCTCAATTTTATCTTCAATACATACATTAATCTTGGTCTCTCATTTCGTTTTAAAGTTAGAAGTATTAGTTTAAATATCTTTATAAGTAAAGACCAACATGGCGACTACACAAGCGACATATGCGATATTATTAAAGTTTCTTGTTCCTACCTCCAAGACTGAAAGACGGTTTATTTCTCTAATCTCAAGTAATCTCTTCGATTCCCTAGAAGAAAACGTGAAAAACGTCCACTCTACATACGTTTGACTTCAACAGATTTCATTAACTGTATCCTGATTGAAAACAATCATAATAATTCTTTGTTGACGTCTGACAATAGCATTGTTGATTTAACTGTTGTCCGACTTCGAAGGAAGTGACACTTTTCGATATTCGCAACAAAGTTCCCTCTCTTTAAGCTTCCTTTCTCACCATTTCTCGTACCTGGTGACGCTAATTTCTAAATATTTTAGATACGAATATTATCTAGCATAATCTGGCAGTGGGGATCGCCATCAAATAATCAAAGATAATTGAATAACGAAATGTTTCCCTCCCTAGACTCGTTAAAATAAAAAATATCCCACGTCTACCATGTAAGAGCTACATTGTAGGGACTCGGCAGCTAGAATAGAAGGAGTGAGTGTCAGAATCGCCAATTTTGCGGCAAGGCTTTCTCGTCTAGCGACATAGCGCCGGCGGCTGATCTAGTTTGGGGAGCCAGATGAAGAAAAGCGACAAGAGCCGACCTGGCACGGCGATCGTGTCCACACCCTATTGACCGAGACACCCTAACGTCCCTGAAGGACACGTGACCTCATCCGGCGGGGTGGTTGAAACTGGGACTGGCGCGCGGACCACGAGACTGTACGGATGTCAGGATGTTTGTCTGCAGCTCGTTTAAGCTTTGTCTGTATCTAGCGGTGAGATTGCTGAGGCTCATTGTAGCCTGTGTTGAATATGGCCAGTGACTGTACCGGGTGGGCATTCACTGTATGTATATAGCTAATATGTAAATTGTGTAAATAAATGTATATTTGAGAAACACTGAGTTTGTGTACATCGGACACCTAGATAGATTATCCTGACAAGATAGGGACAGGTACCCTTCTACAAAAGCTCTTCCGCTCATAGTTAGAAAAACAACCCAGCCCAGACCGGCAGAGAAGAGTGCTGTCTACAACGTATTGCAATAAATAAACAAACTAAAATATGTGTGCGCCTTAATATTAAATTGGATAAAATATAGACATGATGTCAGCAACGCGGTTTCGGTTACTTCCCAGCACAATTTCTATAATATGAAGAGGAAAAGCATTTTCAATGTGTCATGAACGCCATACAACAAAAATATATTGTGAAAGAAACAATCACAGTTCAATGTTCATTTCAACCCATTTTCCAAAACATTTTTTCTCCTGAGGTCACTCACCATACGTATCTGATGGACAAAATAAAAACCATTGCCATAATACCTCAGTGACAAAATAACGGCACCAGCTCAATAACTTATTCAATGTTATTTTCATTAGATATCTCTTAACACCTATACGACATATGTGTAATATCGATTATAAAAAAATTGGCTGCCGTAACGCTGGAATATTTAACAGGCAAAAGAATATTAAATGCAAAGTTCTCATGAAAGTTCAAATCACGTTTAGATTTCAGTTTAACTCTTAATCAAATAATTAGTGTATTGCACCGGATAATTATTTTCCATCTTGGCATTGCATTGTCGGTCATTTATTTCCTGCCTGTAAAATTATCCTATCGTTCATAACTATAAAAACGAAAAATAATGTAGTTCAGAAAACGCCATTTCGATAGCTACAATTAGGGGACCCTATTTCGTATAAACACAAACATTTCATTACGAATAAGTTACTCAGGTATGTGTGTGAATTCCTATTTAAAGAAAGGTAATTGCAACTGTTTATTTCATCTCTCCCTAAATAAGATTTACCCCACCATTCACTCTAAAGCGAAATATTTATTGACCATAAAGATAACTTTTATTTTTTTAAACACTTTAAACGTTGGGGAAATGGCTTAAGGTGCGATACAAAACCATTCCTAATTTTCTATCTTATTATGCCATGACGTGCACATCAGTGTTAATTTTCATTTGTGAGCCACAACAGAAATATTAATCTTGAGATTATTCATAAAAAAATAACTTTTTGCCGAAAATGACTTTTCAAAAACCGGAATTTTCAACTTCAACGGTTCATAAAGGTATAAATGGCTGCTTCCGACGTAAAGCCCTTCAACATCGCACTACATCACTAAAATCTCACCCGAAATATATATAACAAAATTATTTTTTTTAATTCCTCACTGTTTCTCCCCTCCCCCACCTTCTTCCGTGGATGGTAGGTTGTTGGGTTGTTTTACCCCTGAGTGGCACTTTTTTGCACACCATGGGCTAAATAGCCAGATCACATGTACCTCGAAGGCTCAGAGATGGTTGGGGCAGGGGACCCACTGGAACAGCTGTTGGGAGACAGATGGTAGCCTCCCGTCAAGGCCATCCATCGTGTTCTTTAACGTGCCCAGGGTATGACTCTCCCGCACACGGGGTCACGGCTGAAAGTCATATCCGATGGACGGCGGCCTTTCCAAGCACATACGTGGCCCCTACTGACCGTGCGCAGGGCGGGGAATTTTGGGGAGATAAATCTCAACGCTGACGCAGCTGGAACTAAAACTTTGGAACTACAGATTACAAACCTGGCGCGCTACCGATTGGCCACCCCCGCCCCTATTGTGGATGGTAGGAGGGTAACAAAAATCATTCAGAGAATTTCGCAACAAACAACTCAAAATCGTTTGCAAAGCGAAATTAAAGTATGCAACTTCCAACTTTTAGTACGGCTTCGCAATGTTTCGTCTATAGCTCTCCAAACCTTTATATAAGCATTTTAGTTCTCTCCAGAAAAATAAAAATGCCTGTTACGTAACAGAGATCGAAATATTTCGCTTTGCATATAATCGTCCACCTAAAATAGCAATATTATTATGATTAAGAAAAACATTTCTAAAACTTTAAGATGCCTGTAATATATTATACAAAATCTACTGGCAACGCAACGAAACAGTACTGCTGACGTCATCACGGTGTTTTAGCTACTTTATTATTAACTCGTATTCACAGGCAGCACTAATTTTACAGAGTTGACTTATTTCTGATGTCGCCAATTTTCTTTCTCACCATTCTATTTTAAATTCGACTTTTATACGAGATAAGTAAAATTATTTATATAATAAAAATGTGTTTAAATGAATAAAAAATCATTCAGTTCTCATTCCTTGTGACCTGGCCATTTAGCCCATGGTGTGCAAAAAAGTACCACTCAGAGGTAAAACAACCCAACCCACTCGTTACCACATTAAATCTTTCAATCACCTGTAAAATTTTACCTAATTAAATAATAGCGTGAAATTATGAATAATTTAAATGCTCAAAACCTCACAATGTTACAGGCATACTAATCTTTTTAAACATTAACCGTAATTATTCAGAATTTAGTACGTTATATATATATATTTTAAGTGAATACGAGCAAAAAATCAATTTCTTTAGGTGCTGTAAAGTGCTGTACACCAAAAATCGAGAACGCACAAATTTATCTGTAACATGCTCAGCATATTGCAAACTTCTGGTGCTTTAAAAATATTCTCTGCCGTAATATATTTTATCAAATCGGTCGTACTACGAGTTCACTGAAGTGAATGTTACTTCAACAGTATCATGCCGCGATAAAGGAGTCCGCTACATTCCATAACTATTCGTAATTGGGTAAATTCTTAATCTCCTAAGCTTACCTGCAGAAAAGGCTCCTACGGAGCCGTTACTACGGAAACCTCTTGATAACAGAAATAACGATATCTAAATAACCAATGAAATCTACTTCAGTTGAAAACGTAAGATTTATATTCACTGGTAACTGTTACAATGTATCGGAAACAGTTCCTTACGTGGGTTTCTCATTATAGGATAAGACGTTTCAAAAAATAATTAACCTTTCACGATGAAAGAGAAACGAATAAAACAGCTGGTATACTAAAGAATCGATGACACAACAATGCTTTTAGAAACGTTAACCCGGATACGACATTTATTTGTTTCGTGATTAGCATTTCCATCCCGAATAAGTTTTAGCAAGCAATAGATTTATAGTACATTCCTGAAATCAAATTAATCCTCCTAATTGACGAAATAGAAGTAAAAGTGGTTAGTTAATATTCCAGAAGTGGGCGAAGAATTAAACCGTTCAGAAGCAGAAGCGACAGGTCAATTGATCAACTCTACCGTTAATAAATAGATTGAAATAGGTTTTCAGTCTTTAACAATTTGCCTATAAAGAACTAAGTCACTGACCAGATACTACCGAACTTTTTAAAAACGACAGACATCGGAAGATTGCTCCGATATCCGGAATAATTCTGGTAACGATATTTTGATTGAAAATTTTACAATAAAGGATGTGTATATATATATGTTTTATTTTATTCCCATTGTTATAGTATAACTATAGTTTTCTGTATCTATACATGGGGTACGCCCGTAACATGCACATTTCCAGAGGGTACGTGAAGCGTAAAAGGTTTGAAAACCACTGCTCTATTATTTATATAAAGTTCAAGGACATGACGTCATATGCGTAAAGTTAGCAAAGCCAATACTAAATAAATAAATAAAAAATATCCCCTCGAGCAGCTGCTTGCCACAGAAGTCTGACAGGAACCTGTCAGTTTATATGCCATAATAAAAGATCTGAGAGGATGGCAGGACCGCAGTAGGAAAAACGACACATACATCCATGCCTTACCCGTGGTTCGAACCCAGGTCCCTTAGAGCAGTAGCCAAGCGCGCTAACCACTCGGTCATAGGGACCAACCAAACTGTCGTAAAATCATAATATTGTTAGAATAAAAATTTGATGAAAACCACAAGAAAAGAATGTAGAATTTCTGTACATACCATACCTTGTGCAGGATAAATGAAACGTTGGATGGAAGGCTACCATTTGTCTCTCAACAGCTGTTCCAGAGTGTCCCCAACCTTCTCAGAGCCCTCTGGGTCTTTATAACCTAGCCATTTAGCCCATTCTGTGCAAAAAAAACTACCGCTCAGAGAAAACAACCCACGTACAAAAACGATGGATGACCTTGACGGGAGGCAACCATCTGTCTCCTAACAGCTGTTCCATTGGATCAGCTTCCCACAACTTAAACTGTGTCCTCTGGTCTTTATGACCTGGCCATTTAGTTCATTGTGTGCAAAAAACTACCGTTCAGAGGTAACCCAACGTAAAAAACACGCTGGATGACCTTGATGGGAGGCTACCATCTGTCTCCTAACAGTTGTTCCATTAGGTCACCTTCCCACAACTTACTCTTAGCCTTTGGGTTCTTTGTTACCTGGCCGTTTTGCCCATTGTGTACAAAAAATAGCCTCTCAGAGGTAAAACAACCCAACCAAACACATATCTTCTCTATGGTGTATTAAAGTGATTCAAAGGGACCCAAATTCGAGCGCCAGGTAAGGCATGGATGTTTGTGTTGTCTCTGCTGAAGTCCCACCATCCTCACAGACTTTCGACTATGGCACAGAAACTGACAGGCTCCTGTCAGATCGCTGTGGCAAGCAGCTGCTTGAGGGAGATGTTTTTTATTTTTTTTTTATTTACGAAGATATTGTCACCATTTTCCCTAACATCTAAAGCCTCTTTGGATTGGAACATAAAATAATCATTAGAGTTTGTTTAGGGTGTGAAATGACTCGTGGACTAAGCAGTTAATCCCTGCATAGTCTGTAAAGCAGAAATTCGCAAAAATTATGCTGTTGTTTAGGGATATTTTTATATTGTGCACTTGTATATAAATCTCTTAACTATGCTTAGAATTAATCAGAAATAGATTTATTTATCTTTTGAAGACGTTGTTCAAATTTTGGAATACCAATTACATTACAGTGCTATGAAAACTGTTTGTATTGAAAGTCAACTAATTGCTCCCCTATTTCTAAAAAGAGTTTTAATTTATTTCGAAATATTCCATGATGTTTTAATAAAGTCACAATAAATTAGTTTATTACCTGTCATTTTTTAAATAAATAGCTTATAATTAAATTTTAAACAATTCAAATAATAGAAAAAAAAAGACGCATTTCTTTTTACATTTTTCCTGACTATTTTGTTCAACAGATGTCAGGACTACATAGATATGACCGGGCCTGAACAGCTGAATAGCAAAAGAAGCGAAAAAGGAGAATAATTAAATATGCGTAAAGGATTTCTGAGCGGCACTTTTTTTGATCACAGTGGGTAAAATAGCCAGGTCACAAGGAACCTGAAGGCTCAGAGAAGGTTGTTGGAGAGGACCCACTGCAACAGCTGTTCGAGACAGATGATAGCCTCCTTTCAAGGCCACCCAGCGTGTTCTTTAACGTGCAGAAGATATGGCTCCGAACACGGAGCCATACTCTGGGCACGTTAAAGAACTCCCAGAATCTCCCGCACACCGAACCACGACTTAACGTCTCATCCGACGGACGGAGGCCTTTCCAAGCCCATCGGTGTCCCCTACTGACCGTGGGCAGGGCTGGGAGTTTTGCCGAGATATATCTCAACGCTGAGGATTCTGTATGAATTCAGTATTTAAATAGTAATGGAAACCGAAGCATTTATCTCGCTCTGCCCAAAGAAATGTAGATTATTCGATTCTGCTTACCTATAAATTTGTTTCTGTTAGTGTTTCAGAATAAATAGACTGATATCGCTGCTGTTAAACATCTGAACTCGCGTTACTAATTAAATACTGCATCAGTTGAAATAGTAAAATAAAATGGATTTTCTAATGTCTGTTAATTATTAAGGGTATTTTTTATTTTGTTATTTACAACCAATTATTCTTCGTAAATTTATAATAAGCTTATAATTAAATTTTAAACAAATTCAAATAATAAAAAAACGCATTTTCTTTTTTCATTTTTCGTGACTATTTTGTTCAACTAATGTCAGGACTATATAGTTATGACCGGGCCCGAACAACTGAATAGCAAAAGAAGCGATAAAGAAGAATAATTGAATATGTGTAAAGGACCTCTGAGTGACACTTTCTTTTCCCACAGTGGGTTAAATGGCGAGGTTACATGGACCCCGAAGGCTCAGAGAATGTTGCTGGAGGGGACCCATTGCAATAGCTGTTGGGAGACAGATGGTAGCTTCTCGAAAAGGCCATCCAGCGTGTTTTTTAACGGGCACAGGGTATGGGTTCTCTCCAGCACACGGCGCCACGACATAACGTCCGATCCGACGGACGACTGCCTTTCCAAGCCCATCGCTGTCCCCTAATATAAATAATAATAATACCTTTAGGTGCTAAATAATATCATTATCAGTAACACGTCATGTGCAAAAGTATAAATATCAGTTAACCACATTCTTTCTAGCAGCAATACACATACTAATAACTATCTGTAAAGGATTCAGGAACTCAAGTAAACTGTGTTCCAACTATGAGTCATATTTCTTTTATTTAGTGATAATATGGCAGATAAAAGTCTTAATTGATGGAAACCAGGGTAAAATACGTACAATCCAAAACTTTGTTAGAATTAAATTATTGTAACTTTTTATGGCAAAATATTTAATTTCACTTACCTCTTAAGATTACCTGTATTCGTAGTTATACATTAAACGATTATATATTCATCTATTTCAACTTTCTACCAGGAACTGACAGGAAATTCCTCTTTCTGTGAAGAACAATTGAAATGAGAAAAGGAACAAATTGTTACTTTCGTGCGCTTTGTTTCGTCAAAGATGATTAAATTGTTTACATTCATTGTAAAATGTGTAATATTCTGTAGCGAAATAATTAATATTCTACGTAATTAATAAGTGTCTTTTATGAATTTTGCATAAAATAACCATATATGAGATTTTCCTTCCATTAGAGATTTACAAAGAGAAATCGAATCTTTCCCTTCAGAAATTGAAATAAAAGAAAACGATATGATCATCAGTCTGTAGACTATTAATTGATTTCCAGTGAAATATACAAGTCTTTTCCAAAAATCATTTCATCGTAAGGTAACTTATGCATTGGAAACTCCGTAAAATCGTAATTCCAAAGAGTACGTAAACAGGCAACAATGAGAAGATGTCAATAGATTTTATCGAACTTTTAAACAATGAATTGTTATGAAATGGAGACTCTGAATGTCCTGAATATGTAACTGGATCTCTACGGTTGAGCTTATGTGCACAAGAACAACACAGAAGATCATCTTCCAAACATTCAGGAAAAGAAATATATAAACCCCAAAGGCAAAGGAGTACTGATGAATTAAATCTTCAGCATTATCAATAAGTCTTTCACTTTACAGCGTTTGTGCACTATCAATTCGTCAGTTGAATGTTATTAACATGAGACTTATTTTGGCATTACATATGCTCAGCTACAGAATTCACCTAAACATGCATTTCGTTAATATTCCATTGTGTTGAATTACTTTACCACTGAGCAACACTTTTCTCACACACAATGACTTCAAAGCATCAGAGAAGATTGGGGAAGTGTATCCACTTGACAGCTGATAGGAGAGTGATGCTCTCTAATGTACAGTCGCTCAAAACACGACGGTTGCCAGATCACTAATTTCTAAAAAAAATCATTGCCATGTATTTTTTCTGAATTTTGTAGTCCGGATATTTTTTGAAAGATTGTACAGAGGGTATGGGAAGCTTAAGTCCCATCCGATGTACGGTGGTCTTTTCAAGTCCAACCGTTGTCCCCTTTAACACTGAGGAAGAATGGAGGTTAGAGGAGTAAATCTCAAAGCAGGCAAAACTGGCAACCGAACTGAAGTTTAGGAGCCTGTCACACTACTGGCTGAGCCATCTCCTGCTCCGAAAGAAATGGGCATATACTGTGAACAGGACACTTACAATGAATGGCCAAACGCTGTACAGAAGCTTCCCTTTAAAGCTACCAAGTATATTCTTTAAAGTATCGCTCTCCTGCCTACGGCTTAACCGATCTCGACAGCCTTTCAAATTCATTCATCTCTTCTTTCTCACCAAGAGAACGATGGGGTTCAGCGGGGATAAATTTCTTCGCTGACATAATTGGGACTAGAACTTGGGAACTGCAGATTACGAGTCTGGAAGCTGCCGATTAAGCCAACTCTCGTCTCTCATTCAAATGAGCTGTATATTTTATTCAAATTCTTTTACAAAGCACAAAAGATGGAGATAGAAGCTCTCCTAAACCATTCCAGGCTTCTCATGCAACATCAAACAACGCGTTCTCTATAACATTTGATGATTTTCTACATATTCAGCTAATAATATTACAGTTATTCGACCAGTGTAGAAATAAATGTGCGTGGCATTGCTTCTGTTAAAGCTCAAACATAGGAAAAACATATATATATATATTCTATTCTTTACCCTAATTGCTAATGGATAGTTTCAGATGCTTGAGTCCTTTAAATATTGGACGAATATTTTTAACCCGAAATAAACTGCTCTACCAATTACAAAATTCCCATGTTATATGAATGGGAATCTAACTTCGAAGCTCTATAATTTCTACAAGACGCATTCAATGGACAAATATAACACAAGATAAAAATCATTCATACATGCGTACAGGTCCAATGATATGGTTGGCGGCCTTTACAAGCCCACCGGTGTCCCCTACTGACCGTGGGCAGGATATTTTGCGGAGAAAAATCTCAACGCTGATCCAGCTGGGACTCTAAATGGATTGGGTGTGAATAGGTACAGTTTTCACAATTTGCAATTGTGGAAATGAGCATTTTCACATTTCTCAGTAGCTAGAGTTAATCTATGTAAAAAAACAAATTTGCAATTTTTCACTTTTGTTTCCTCGTTACATCATCATCATCATCATCATCATCCTCAAGCAGCCATGGGCTACGGAGGTCCAACCAGACCGTGCAATTTAGTTCTCCAAGCAAGTCTATCCTGAGCTACATCTACTGCATCTGACCACTGCACACCAATTCTAACAAGGTCCTGTTTGACATTGTCTGCCCACCGCATCCTAGGTCCCCCCTTCTTTCTGAGGCCTTTAGGCACACTGTTCATAACCCTATTCGCCAATCTATAATTATTCATACGGGCAACATGGCCAAACCAACGGAGTCTCTCTCTGCACAATATGCTGCTTAAAGGAGGTTACAAACTACTTTGCCTAACCTCATCATTAGTTACAAAGTTGAACCACCTAATGCCCAAGATACTGCGTAAGCATCTGGAATCAAAAGCATCTAGTTTCCTGTTATCTTGTTTACAAAGTGTCCAAGTTTCACTACCATAACTAACCCTAGAAAGAACCAAATTATTACACAGTCTAATTTTAGTCTTTAGGTGTATACGCCTATTTCTCCACACTCTCCATAGAGTCTTAAAAGTCCCGGCAGCAATCCCTATTCGTCTGTTAATCTCATGCCGCACATCACCAGTATCTGTTACATAGCGCCCAAGATAATTAAACTGTGACACCTGCTCAAGACTGCAACCATTCAGATTAACTGAATCACAGCCTGCCTGACCAATTTTCATCAATTTAGTTTTCTCTCTGTTTATAACCAAACCTACTCTACTACCAGTCTCATCAACAGCTCGAATGAAAGAGTTCATCAGATCAACATCATTTGCCAAAAGGCTAAATAATAACCATAATCTAAATCAGAATTTTTAGATCTCCAGTCCATTTAAGGCCAAAATCTTTCCCTTGATGTGAATTTTGCATAACATAATCAATAACCAAACGAAAGAGAAAAGAAGACAAAATGCACCCTTGTCGAACACCAGAAGTAATGCTAAAGCAATTGCTACAAGCCTTACCAGCTCTCACACACGAGTCAGTGTTATTATAGAGAGCTTTCATTATGTTAACTAACTTGTCACGTATACCATATGATCTCACAATCAACTACAAATCATGACGAACAACAGAGTCGAAAGCCTTTTTGAAATCAACAAAGCTAGCAACCAAAGGTTTCTGAAACTCTAAACATTTCTCAAGAATCTGCCTAAGTGAAAATATCTGATCCACACATCCCCTACCACTTCTGAATCCACATTGCTCATCACGCAATTGACTGTCAACCAGATTCTTAATTCTATTAAGCACAATCATGGAAAGAACTTTACCTGGAACATAGAGTAGGCTGATACCCCTATAGTTATCACAAGAACTGCGATCACCTTTTTTGAAAATAGGGATAACAATAGCTCTGGTAAAATACTTAGGAACCATCTTAGGAACTTATCATAAAAGATATTCAGAATTTCAGTCATCCAAATGATAACCGAAACATTCCCAGCTCTAGGCATTTCGGTAGTAATTTCATCTACCCCTGGGGATTTATGTAGTTTAAGTTTAGAAACAGACAAAATAACTTCAGATTGTGTTATAGGGCCAACATTAAAGCCACCAATGCATCTATCATCATTGCAAACAATGGGAGTAGAACTAACTACATTGTTTAGAACATCACTGAAATGCTCAGCCCACCTAGCCATGACATAATCCCCCCTTCTATAACCTTACCTTGTTTATCCTTCAATCCTTGTATGCCTGTCCGTTTTCTACCACACAAACATTAACTCTCTGGTACAGCTCTCTGCTGTTGTGCTGTCTAACTGCTTCCTCGGCTTTGTCAGCCAAACCATCAAGCCAAAGATTCTTATCAGCAGCTAACTGATCTTTTAAACGTTTATTAAGTTCTCTGTAATGCTTTCTATTAGGACTACTAGGGTATTGATTAAAGACATTCCTGCAGTTCTTTCTTTCCGAAATAAGATCAAGTTCCTTATCACTCAGATAATTCTGTCTCTTCTGCTCCTTTTTTCCTAAAAGAGTACTGTTAGTGTCCAAAAAAGCCTGTTTAAAATGATCCCATTCTTCCTCAACTTCAGTAGTAAGCAAACCATGACTGTCATAATGACTAAGTAACCTATCATGGTAAGCTTTGGCTATAACTGGATCTTTCAGAGCTTCAGTATTAAAAGTAATTTTTTTAACCCTAGCACAACACTTTTTAAGTTTAAGTTGTAACACACTTTTAACAAGGTAATGGTCAGATCCAATTTCAGCTCCCCTATATGCCCTGGTATTCCTAACAGAACTAGCCCATTTGCTGTTAATTAATATGTAATCAATCATATTCTTATGCAGCCCATCAGGTGAAACCCATGTGTACTTATGTATGTCGCGGTGTTTGTAATAAGTGTTAGTTATTCTGAATCCATTGAGTTTACTTACCTGTAGGAGACGTTGCCCATTGCCATTGCAGCTACCAATTTCAAAAGGGCCTGTTACTCCTCCCCAAAGGTCAGAGTCAGTACCAACTTTGGCATTGAAGTCATCAACAACAAGGGTAATATCTCCTTTCTTGACAGAATTTAAAATATCCTGAAGTTGTTCATAAAACCTATCCTTCTCATCCTCATCAGAATCCTCAGTGGGGGCATAACAGCAGATAACATTCAAGTCTTTAACGCTTGTCTGAATTTTTGCTGTAAGAAACCTTTCATTAATGCACTCATATCCTAGAAGAGCATCGCTAGCGTGTCTGCTGAGAAGCAGACCCACGCCTTGGTGATGCTTATTGTCGTCCCTCCCTGAAAAGAGAAATTTAAGATTATTTTTAAGAATCTGACCTTTATCTGTCCATCTGGTCTCTTGCAAGCCGAGAATATCTAAATTATAACGGTGGAATTCTTGTGTGAGGACATCAAGAGAAAAAGCTCTGTGCAGAGTCCTCACATTCCAACTACCTATGGAGAGAAAATGGTTAGTGGGATGTTTGAAGAAACTATGTTTATTGAGAGAGAGAATGCCGACAATATCAAACAGCCCCCTAATCGCAGACATGGGGCAAAGACCCGTTCCCCCACTACTAAAGACTGAAACCATCTACACTGGAAGACTCCCTCCAATGTAGAATTTGACGATGCAAATAGAAGCAAAGAGTTCAGGTGCCTGCGATGACTTCTGCTCAGGATTATCCACCAGCTGATAAACATATCCTGTGAATCTATTCACTTGGGGCTGTCAACCGGTAAACAAACAGAAAACGCAGAGGAAGATTTTCCCTCCACATAAGCCCACCAGTGCAGCTAAATCTGGATCCATAATCAAGCTCAGAGTCATATATCTGTCCAGTCCAGTAGGTTTATATTGTCAGCACCAGGACCCTGTGTGGTTGACCACTCCTCAGCAGGGTAGAAAAAAAAGAAAAGTAGCCATAGTTGTCCAGATCAGTAGGCCACACTAATCTGGCAGCCCTTCCGTTCACTTCCAAAAGAGAGTATCTCTTTTGAAAGTTACTAACGGTCCGCACCACGAGAAGGCGGGGTCGGACATTAGGTGCCAGGCCTGGCCGATTCTGTGCATCATCACAGGGGATTGGTGCATAGCTCTCCTTCCAGTGACTACCTAGCTACCATTTACAGACTCTCCTCGCTACACAATGTTAAAATGTTTGGCCACCACTGATTTAGAGTATCTTTTTAAATGCACTGCTTTTTTTGAAAAGAATTGTTATTTCATAATTAAAGAAACTGCCATTCACACTCATATGCATAGAATACTTATGCACATTAAAACTCTACACAAATCCCTCCCATTGCATGTTAATAAAGTATTGATTTTATTTCATAAAATGTCTATCACCTGCTGTTAAATAATACATTCTTGCATGATATATAATGCTACAACATGTCAGATGCCTAATGTTCTTGTGATTTTTATTTCTTAACACTGCATTTGTTAAAAGGATGTGATTAATTCCTTTTTACTGTTTTCAGGTAATGTTATATAATTGCTGGAGTTGTGTAATATAAATAACTTTTATTATATCAATCAGAATGTATTCAAGTCAAATGTATTGTTGGTCCAATGACATGGTTGGCCAAATGTATTGGCGTTTAATTCTTCCATTCCTAGCTGTAAAATAATTCAAAAGAACTTTTCCGAAAAATTTATGTCACTGTAGAAATTTTGACGTGCAACGAAACTGAGTACTGAAATAAAATTTCCGTAAGTGAGAAATCATGTACATAATGTCCGTAAATCGGGAACTACTTTAATAAAAAAATTAATAGGAGAATATGGTTAGTTTTGCTGCACCTTAATTTTAAATTATAGTAAGGACGCAATCGGGAAAATTTGTAGCCAAACACATGATTATTTGCTATAAAAATAACTGCGAATTTC
The DNA here is from genome assembly GCA_038380435.1 of Ryuthela nishihirai. Lineage (NCBI taxonomy): Eukaryota > Metazoa > Arthropoda > Arachnida > Araneae > Heptathelidae > Ryuthela > Ryuthela nishihirai. Next base: position 753,383 of record JAWZYU010000058.1, read on the forward strand.
TCAATGGAAATTGTTTATTGGAAGTGTCACATTGGAAGTATTTCATGATTCGTGAAGCACTGAAGGATAAATTGAGCTGGAAGTAATGTAGGATATCTTTGGATGATCTTCTGTGATGCGTTGTAGATGACATCATAAGACACAGATGTGTTGCGTTCATGAACTCCGTTTAAGTCCTTGATTCCTCGGGAATCCCTTTTTTGTCTGTAGACTGATAGGAGATTTTGGAATGCGAATCATCATTTCGAACATGAAAATCTTTCCAATTGATTGTCATAAGCGTGGTGATTCATGACACGTGGCGATTATTTAAACTTCTTTTTTTCTAGTGTTGCAAAGAATCTTGTTTGCCATTTGGGAAAAACCTGCTCTAATCAGTATGCATTGTTTCTTGGCAGTGTTTTCATACAATCAATTCAAAGTAACGTAAACATGTTATTTTAACCCTATGATAAGATTGCTACGTGGCAGGATTTAGATGTAAATGATTGTGTTTCAAAATCATAGCCAACTAATTTTTCTTTCGGTATTATCTTCATGATCCTCCCTCAGTATAGAAATGAAACTGATGACCTTGAAAAACCCAATGCTCTTTTAATGGGATCTTTAGGAATGGCTCTATGTGAGGAGTGACAAAATACTTGAATGTTAAAAAAATCTACAAATAGATTTCAAGTGAGATGATTTCTGCATTCACTATTTGATCAGACCCTGTGTCTGCTTATCAAGTATTTCAGCAGAAATTAAATCGAACATTATAGTCACTTTCTTTGTTGTAGGAAAGGATTAGAACGTGTTTAATTTCTCTTAAAGTTCTACATTTTGAAGTTCATAAATTGAAAAAAATAAAAGAATCACCCCCTTTTTTTTCTGTATAAATAGACTACTTATAGTTTTGTTTCCGTTGAAAACGTAACGTGATACTTATTTAAGGGTCGAAGAATTAGGAACGTATTATTCACGATACGCCAAATTCTTTAAAGGTGTAATAACGAAATAACTACTACTGTATTACAAATAAAATAATATCTTTGTACAGACAATCCCCGATTTCCGTAAGGTTTCTCTAAATCCTAAATCGGGCAGGGGTTGGCTAAAGTCGGGTAACCTACTTCCACGCATCACAAGTTAAAGTTTGTTGATCAGAATGGGATATGTCAATGAAATTCAGCACAAATTAATTTAATGATGTTGTCCTGAGGAAACTACAATATGCTGCAAGATTTCACTAGTCCAGTGATCGATAACTAACTTAAATGTAATTTTACATTTTTCAACATCCCACATTGTATACATAAGTGTACTAATACTTTTTATGATTATGCCATAATTATTTATTAATACTTGTGTTAGTTTAATGTATGAGCTTTAAAAAAAATTGGAAAGGTGTTTACGAGTAAATTTGTTGGGACCTGGCCCTCATCTTATAAAAAAAGCATTTACCGGGCCGCACAAAGGTTGAGAACCACTGGCTTAACCGGTTTGCCAATTTGTTTAACGAATTTCCACCCTGTAGAGGTGGAGGTAAACACTTTAATTCTATCACAATTGAATTCCATTCCATATGCCTGGGGTATTTATTTTTTTCTAACAGCGGTGAGACGTTTATAGGCCAGAATATCCTCCTGTCTTCTAGTTCGTTTCACATTTTTTTCCGCTCGTCTGCGTATTGTTATCATTCTTCTAATGTAAATTGCGTTGTAGTTAATATAGTTTGTTTGTTAATGGTTACGGTGTTCTCATCTAGGCATAGGGTAATTTGATTAAGGAATTTTAACAGAGAGTCGTCTGTGACTGCAGAATTAAGCTCTTCGGAAGTTTGAAGTTTTGCAGGAAAAGCTCTCCATTTGATGCTTTTGCTGGCTCTGTTTGCAGGATTTCTGATTGAGCGAATGATCGCTGAAGACTTGGTCGGGGTGTAGTTTCCAATTAAGCAAATGTGGAATCTCGGACAAAGCCAAGGTGAGATCGATAGCAGTAGTTCTGTAGTGAGGCCTGAAATAGGTGTAACTTCCGTCGTTTATAAGAACCAGGTTACATTTCGAGATGAATTGTTGAATAATCGTTCCTTTGGGATCCAGCCTGTCTTCAGCCCATGTCGGGCTATGAGCATTGAAATCGCCGCATAATAGACAAGGAGAGGGGCATGCTTCTAAAATTTTACCTAAGTATTTTATTGTAATGTCTTCACCTGGATTATAGAAGGATATAAGTGAAACATGTTGATGCTTTATTTTAAGTCCTACTACCACACATTCTATTCTGGTTCCATCTGTAGGAAGTGATATCCTATTATGGGGCATATCTCTGTGAATAAAGATCCCAGTTCCAGCTGTATTTGGAAATTTTTTGCAGAGATAAGGGATAAAATTATGGATTTTAATTTTTTTTGAGACTCAGTTTTTACCACCTGCTGTATAGCCAAGGCGGCGAAGTTGTGCTGTGTTAGTACTTCCGAAAGAGGACATAATTTCGGAAGTAAGGATCGAGAGTTCCAAACGAACTGTTTTTGGTATGTTTCAAGCCGGGAGGAATAAATGTTAACTTGAATTCATGAAATAATGCGCTTAAAAAATTGATTTTGCATGAATGGGATTCGAACCCACGTCTCCAGGAAACATGCCTGTTATGTTACTACTACACCACCAATGGCTAACCCCTCTCAACTTGTGTGACATTATGAACTTTCCGGATTTTTTTCTTATTTGCACAGTGACGCCATCTATCTTGGAAGTGGACAACTCTGTTGCCTCATTACAAATGAAATTAATATTTGTCATTCATGCTCAGGGCGTTAAATCAATAAATCAGTAGTTAAGAATCACAGGATAAGTCCTGTAGGACATGGAACTCATGAAATAATAAGCTGAAAAAAATTTTTTTTGACACCAGACGAATCGGGTCCCAAGCCCTTTTCTCGTCATCCTAAAGCAGGTTGTCGAACATCTGGTCTCTGAGCAGTTCGCGGATCTGAGGACCCACAAAAATTCCCTCTTTAATTTTCGCTTCGCTGATTCGAGGGAATTTGTCAGCCAAGTACTTGAAAGCTGATGCAGTCTGGTCCATGGCTTTTACGAAGATTTTCATCACACCGAGTTTGATGTGCAGGGACGGTAGCAGGATTTTATGCGTTTCTCCCAGTGTTGAGTGTTCCACATTCTTCTCTCCGACTTCAGAGATTTTCTCTGAAGCTAGTTTCTCTTCACGTAGTGAAAAGTCTTTGTTCGGCTGTCCCATTCACATAAAAAAATCAGTACTTCGTATATCCCAGTTGCAGATCCATCAACAGATCTACCTTCAAGTCACAACAGAGATGCCAACGTACTTGCTGTATTGAAAACAGTTTAACAGCTGTTTTAGGTTGTCGTAGGTTTCTTTCATGTAAGACAGCGTGTCCGACCGGAATAGATGGAAATCGATTTTCATTATGCAGCAACACTCCTTGAGACTCATTTTTCGAAGAGTTTATGAATAGTCGCCATTCTTGAGGGTCATGTTTTATTCCGAGGGCATTCATCAGGTCATTTGCATCGGAGCAGAACACAAGGTCATATTTTTTCCGAAGTAAAGTTCTCTTTAGTTCTAAAGTTCTCTTGTCAAACTGCTTATGACAAGTTCGAAACGAAGTCACTCGGACATTTTCCTCGAGAAGACTCCATTAAGTCTTGATCCAAGTAACTGTGCTTTGGCTTTGGACAGCTCCAGATCGCGAACAAGATCGTTCATTTCTTCTTTGTTAAGAATGTGTGGCGCAGATGACGCACTGTGGCAGACGTATGGATCATTAGACACCGCATCGCCACTTTTTCGCCTTTCAGCCACTTCGGAAGATTTCTTGCACACATACTGCAGCATATATGTGGGACCCAGGCCTTGTCCTGGTCCCCGATCTTGCATCCAAAATAAAACTCATATGCTGCTTTCACTATTGGAGTGATGGCCCTTTTCTGACTTGCAAACGTCATTTCCCCGCAAATGTAATAAAATGCATCTGCACGGTTACGAGGCATCACTACTGATGGATTAAAACTGCAAGGGTCACTTTTGTTGTACTTATGACTCAGGGGTAAATGGGAGTCGCTCAAAAGACTTGCTCACCCTATGAGACGTCACTATGAGACGTCACCCTATGAACTAATGATTGCATCATCTTTTGTCCGCAATCGTAACAGCGTTGTGAAATATTTATCTTTGTACTCAATGCGGACTGAGTCGTTTATACATGACCATCTCTGTCTTTCCTAAACAAGAGCAAATCGACAAATTTTATTGTCATTTTCGTGTTCACCTCGAAAGTAGTAAAAATTGGCTATTTTCATTTGAAAGTCTTTTCGTGTGTTGTCCAGTGTTATTTGGTATGCGTCTTACTGCAGTGTAAATACGCAGAAGTTTTTGTCGTTTGCAGTTAATTCTGGTAATGGGCTATACACAATTTAAACATCAATTTCATGTTTTCGTCCATTGCGTAAGTAGTATCACGATGGATGACGAATTATGAAAATGGTATATCGTTCAAAAGCTGTTATTTCATTGGACAGTATGAAATCACTCTTAACATCGATATCAAATGTAGAGGAAAAATTGTCCTCAGCCAGGTGGGATACGAAAACAGGATCTTCCGATAACATGTCATTGTGCTATTGCCTGCCGATCAAGATATCCTCTATTTAACGATAGGACCTGCAGTACGCAATCCTCGTACTCCCCTGTCACTTGAACATCGTGTATCCTCTGTTACAAACAGCATCCTGAAGCAGATGGCAATGTATGTTAAGAGTATTCGAGGAATAGAAGCATTTGAAGCTTTATGCGCATGCTCAGATTCCGAGATTTGGCAAATTTCTAAATATTATCGAGGTTGAATGTCAAAAAACGGTAAACAACTTGGCAAAGTTGAAACGTTCTGACTACTCTTGCACTTTTTAAAATTATTTTTGCCTTAATTAGAGTTTGTTATTTGAAATCCAAAAGTATTTGCAGAAATCTTCTTCAGAATGTGAATACAGGTTGCCTTAAATTTCGACTTTAGAGTGTGTTTTTTGACAGAAGAAAGCTCTAAAGGATTTAATATTTCTGATGGAAAAATTCAAATCAACTTACCATTACATTTCAAGGTGCGCATTACGTTCGTAAGTTGGAGTCCATTTTTAATACTGAAATGGAGGAATTTTTGCCAAATCAAGACGATGGCAATTACAATGACCTTTGACTCTCGTTCTACAAATCAACATAACAGAGATTTTGAGGTTAAAATATTAAGTTCAAATTTTCCTCTATTTAACTGAAATAGAACATACCTTTATATATATAGGTGTAGAAAAAGTAAAAAAAATAAAGTAAAACTAATAAAAAATAGAATAAAGGAATAAAAAAAATCCTGCCTTTATTTTTTTATCGGAAGAAATTGCAAAATATTAGATTTTATTTTCCCATTTTAAGAAAGGAAACTGAGTTAATGAAATGTATTACAGTTGACTCTCTTGATAACATTTTGTGATGTAAACTACACACACCGGTCACTGAATTAGAAACTTTTATGCAGATGTACGTAAACGTCACGTGTGCAGCGTATATGCAAAATACATGGTCATAAATAGTTATCTAGACAACTATTTAAGACTGCTGCTCATCGTAATTGTCAGTAGTATTGATAACAATGGTAAAAACAAAGAATCTTTCGGGGTTAGATAAAGGGCTTATTGTGGGGGTCGTCTGCCTGCAGCGACGATTTTAAAAACACCAGAGCTGCTGGCTTCTCAAAAGGTTTTTAATCAGTGGAAAAATAACCCACATTGCTTGTCTAAGAAATGACGTGATGACAATCTGTCAGGAACGAGATCGTCGTCGTCTGAGAAGGCTTGTACGGAAAAACAGGATTTCCTGTGTGCAGAAATTGACTGCAGCAATTGACTGAAACATTCAATAAAGGCTGCTCCTTACCCATATCTCAGCGAACTATTCGCAGGGTATTGAAGAGGATCGGTATTAGCAGTCGCATGCCTATACCGAAACCACTGATTTCTGTGAAGAATCGGAAAGTTCTTCTACAGTGGTATCAGAAACACTGTGACTGGACACTGGAAAAAAATCATTTGGTCCGACGAGTCCCTGTACATCTTGATCTGTACCGACGATAGGCAGAGAATTTGGCGGGAGTCCCATGAAACAACGGACACAGCTTGCCTTGTAAACACAACTTAAGATTCTGGAGTCGGTGTCATGGTGTGGGGCACTTTCTGTTGGTACGGAACGGGTCCCCTGATATTGCTGGAAGATCGGGTGTCTTCCAAGGATTATCTGAAAATTGTTCCCGATCAAGTCCATCCTGCAATGTTGACTTTTTATCCAGCAGGTGAAGGCTGTTTCATGGACGACATTGCTATTGTCCGTCGTGCAAGATGTGTTCAGCAGTTGTTCAGAGAGCATGACAGAGTCTTCCATCACCTTCCCTGGTCACCAAAAAGCCCGGATCTGAACCGCATTGAGAATGTATGGGGCATATTAAAAAACAGATCCGGGAGCAAAGTCCTCATACATCAAATCTGAGCCAGTTAAAGGACTCTCTGGAGAACGCCTCGTATGGTCGCATACGTGCTGATTCGGGCTACAGGAGATCCAATTCGGTATTGAATAAAGATTTTTAATTCAATGGCCGGTGAGTGTAAAATGTCACTTTATAAAAACTTGGAAATTTTTGTTAAAAATACATTTTATGCACAGGTTGAAAAAATACGTAAAATTTAAATCTCTTTGGACTTGAACTGACTTACAAACCGACAAGTGAATCATACCAGGAAAGAAAAAAATAGGAATCTAGGTTAAAAAGGATTTTTTTAACAATAAACTACCACCAGATTTATATAATATAAATTTAAATTACATATTGCTCATTGAATAAGTTACTTTTAGATCACAGATACAACTTAACAAAGTGCTCTAAATGTAAACAAAAATAGATTTTTCTGCGAACTTTTATGCAGCTGATGAATGCATAAGGAAAGATTATTCCTTATCATTCATTAGTTGTCTCAATGCTGAATGCAGAATTATATCATCACTGTCGCTTTTCATAGTAGTATCGAAAGCACGTTTCCTTTATTCGGTCACATTAAGATTCATTTGACTAAGGTAGCCATTCAAATATCCATTAATCGAGGTTTCATCCTCTATCATCATAATACGTCAAATGATAATATCTATGTCTACTAGAAGGGAGTTTTGGTAAAGTAGTATTTGTCCGAATTCCGTTTTTCATATATTTTAATTAAACGTTTTATTACTTTATAAATGAATTAATTTTAATTTTTATATTCTTAAACAACTTTTTCTATTTTTAAAGGACTTTAAGTGGTTCGTTGGTATTAGATACCTTACTTTTCACTCCCTTTACATATATTATATATAATTTCATTTTGCATATTATATATCATATATATATAATGTATTATAATAAATATTAGAAAAATATATATTGAGAGAAAATTCTAATGTTGTATTGTTTATTGAGTGTGATGATCAAAGGATTTGCTTTGATTTTTTTTCCCCTTAACCCCAACATGGAATGGGAAAGGGAATCATTTCCGTTTTACGTAATAAATGAGATCAACGATTTCGTTTTTTATTTTATAGGCACTAAATTTTTATTGAAATTTTTCTATCATCCATTTGTTCATATTTTCAATGGCAACCAATTGGTGCTAACACTGCAAATACAAACTAATGGATGATTGACCTGGTCTGACACTGATGACCATAAAAATGGGTCAAAATCGGAAATTAAGAAACTTCCTTCTCTTTGAAAACGAGCATCTCATATTCACCAGGGATGATAAACTATTACTCTAATTGTTGCTTACGTCTGGTTGGAGGATTTCCTTCTATTATACGGATTTGAATTTCTAATGTTAAATCGGTTGATCTTTACCCGAATAGCAAAAGAGGATTACTAACCCTTCATTTCAAAACAATTTTCTTTTTAGAATTTTTACTGTAAATATAATGTAAAACAACATTTCTAGAAAACTATTATACATAAAATATTCTTTCTGTTTCCTCTAAAGCAGTTTAATAAAGAGAAGCACATGATTTGAACGTTGAAAAACTTTTCAACCAAAACGAATTGGTTTCTTACAGCCACGTTTCCTTAATTTAAAATCAATTAACCGATTATTAATAATAGCCTTCAGACCCATTTCGAATGTATATTTTCGTTTCGGTCAAAAACTATGACAAATCTTATTTTACCGAGGCTTCTTTTTAGTGAAAAAAAATTACAATTTGACGTATTACCATAAAGGTTGAAACATCGATTAATGTGTTTTTTTAAGAACTAGACTGCTGAAAGAAAACTTAACGTGACCGAAAGAATGAAAGTGCCTTGGATACCACTTTAAAAAGCGTAAACGATAAAGCACTTTTACAATCAGATTGGAGATACCCAATGAATGCATGAGGATATATTTTGCACATTCCGCAGTTAAATTTGCTTTTTTTATTTCTAAACGATGAACATATCATTAAGATGCATCCGTGATATATAACTGCCTTTTGAAGACGACCTGAATGTGAAATAAACGAACTAAAATAAATTATATTAGATTATTTGATAAAAGAGGTGGTAGTTATTTGTCATATATCATTCATGATATATATATGATATATCAAAATGGCTGTTCCAACATGTATTCGCAACCCTTTGATCAATCGCAACGGGTATGTACCAAATGAACTGTTGTGTCTTGGAGAGTATCTAAGGTATAAAAATTTCCTCTCATGCTTTTAATCCTCCTGAAAAGAGTGGAATGTGAAACTTAATTGCCACTATATCTGTCAAACACGAAATAAGAGAGTAACGAGTTATATCTCAAATTAACACTTGTAAAGTAGGGAGTGTCTCAAGGTTATAAACAGTTATTTTGCGGGGTATATATCCACGAAAAATGAAACAAAATTTGTAAAAGATTGATATTTCGAACTCGAAGGCCAAACGTAACCACTTATGTGTCAAATGAAAGCTTGTGACGTAGGAAGTGTCATAGGCTACACGCTTTTTACCCACATGCTTTCTTCTCCATTATTAAAAACTAAATGTGAAACAATTGTTCCATTATATCTTCCGAAAGCTATTACAAATAAAAATGAGCTATCTGTCAAACGAAGATTTGTCACGTCGTGGGGATTATCGTATGTTATGAAACATTTACCACATTTTCTTTTTTCCCTTCCCCCCAAAAAAGTGGAACTTGCATGAAATAACGTTTACTCTGTCATTCAAACTCAATGCCCAGGAGTAAAGAGATAGGGGAAAAATGAATGCTTGCAATATGGAAATTGTCATACGTTCCCTGAAGTTTAACCTCCATCCTTCTCCTCCCCAAACAAAGGGAGGGTGAATTCAAGGAGGTGGATCTCAGTATATATAAAGTGACAGCTTTTGATGTCGATAATATCATGAGATATATAACATTATGCTCTTCTTTTTCTTTCTTTCCTCCCAAAAGGACGAAGGGAAAATTAATAGGGTCGATTTTTGATTAAATATGTCAAATGAAAGCTATAGACGTACAGAATAGCATAAAGATTCCGTTTTCGTATGCGATTTTGCAATCCTTCGCAGCAGGTGAAGGATGGATATTTTGGGAAACAAAATATCCTGCGAAGTTCATACTGAAGATGAAAAATAAAATAAAAATTGAAGCATTTGAAACTTACCTGCCTTGCTATAGTATATGTGCCCTTAAATATAAAATATAAGCAAAATACGTAAATGGTATATTCATTAACTGAGTTCGTACCAACCTTCAAAGGAAGATAAATCATCAAAGCTGATCTTTCTTACCAACTGAACAAACAAGGAAGCATGTGGAGAACATGGTCACTCGAAACGTTATTTAGCGATAATGCCTCTCACGTTGTAGTTATTTAGTTCCTTTTCAATGCCTAATAAACTCATATCTTAAAAGGTGATATTTTTCTCCAAAATGAACTACAGTTTGGGTTGTAAATAAATCGGGTTCGATGACTTCTTCCTCGTTACTCCAAGTTCAGAATAGAAGCAAAAAATGCGAATGTAGTTTCCGTTTCGCATAAAACAATCGAACATAGAATTAAGTATAATTTTATGACTAGAGTGAAGCGAAAGTTTTCTATATGTAAACTGTGAACAAGACATTTCATGGAGCGTAAACCGAAAATAAGAATATTTGAGGAATAATTTACAATATAACGAATGGGTTACACAGACAATTGTTACGGTAAAAAACTAAAACAAATTTCGAGTGACTGTTTATCTATTAAATTGTGATCGGAAATGTTTTCTGCCTAAATATATTTTTAGATCTATTGCACTAACGTTACTTTGATAATGTCAAGTTGAAGGCATGAAATTCGACTAAACGAGAAGTAAAATCCCTCTTATTCCAAAGAACAAACTTTTGTTTGTTTATTGAAACAACAGATTACCGATTTCTAAGAATAAAACGTGAACTGGCTTTAGATCCATCTAGACATGAATATGTACATACGACGAAGATAGCATTTCGAGATAGAAATTATTATTAATAGATTATTAGGATTGTATTTAAGTTATAACAATATATTCTAAATGTATCCCTAATGAATAAATAAACAAATAAGAAATCAAGGTTTCTGACACCTCTTAGGCAACGAGAAACAAACGGAGTTGAACAATCCTTCACTGCTAGTGGAAGTATAACATTTCATTTCCTAACTGCAATAACACTGGTGATTCTTTAATACAGAAGTTTCAAGGCTGGTATTGGAAATGGGTCATCTTTAGTCTTCCATATTTTCTTCTTATGAATAATAATTATTTCTGCAAGAATGGTGTAGCGGTTTCGTAACAGAGTGGAGGGCAATTCAAAAGAAGGCCCTCGGGCCAGATACGATTATTATAATTAACTAGAAATAAATCGTTGCTCTCTGCACTTCTTGATTTCTAAATCGTCTCTCCGACCCCTATTTCACCTTGACTGCTCCAACGAATATGAAAATATCTCTTATTTCTCAGTTCTACTGTTTGAAGTAGCTGTATTCACCAATCTTTAGCTCTCCAGCACGGTTTACGTGACATTGGACTTTTGATTTCGAAGGATCCATCGCATTCAAATTTTGCAACATTTCCGGTATCTAGTACCCAAAATAACCCCAGGAACCAATTTATAACTCTCTAGCCTTCGAAAGTCGACCTCAGGTGATGTTGTCATGAGATGAAAGAATGGTGGTACCATGACCGTACAACAATGCACAGGAAGTCAACACAATTAACACTGTAATTGGCAAAGTTCAGGACCCAATTGGTATGGAATTTGTCACAATTCACAACCCAATTGAAACTGTAATTGACACTGCAATTTACAACCCAAATGATAACACAATTGAAACTGTAATTGACAAAATCGCCAAACCAATTGAGACCTAATTCACAACCTAATTGAAACTATAATTACCACAATCGATAACCCAACTGACATTGCAACTGGTACAACTGATAACCCATTGTCACTGTAATTGTCCCAATTAATATTCTAATTGGCACTGCAAATGACGAAATTGACACTGCAATTCAATCTGTAATTGAGAAAACTGACAACCTAATTGAGACTGCAATTATCAACCCAATTGACACCACAATTGAAACTATAATTGACACTACAATTAGCAACCCAATTCACACCCCAATTAAAGTTGTAAATAACCATTTGAAAATGCTATTAACAACCCAATTGACACCCGAATTGAATCTGCAGTTGACAAAACTGTCACCCCAATTGAATCTGCAGTTGAAAAAATTGTCACCCCAATTGGATCTGTAATTGATACAATTGACAACCCAATTGTCACCCGAATTAAATGTGTAATTGATACAAATGACAACCCAATTGACACGACAATTGAAAACCCAATAGACATTGCAACTGAAACAATTGACAACCCAATTGAAATAGCAATTAACACAACTGACAACCCAACTGACATGGCAATCGACACAACTGACACACCAATTCACGCATCTGACAACCCATTTGACTCGTGAATTAACACAACTGCTAACCCATTTGACTCGGCAACTGACACAACTGACATGGCTACTGACATAACTGACAACCCAATTGACATTGCATTAACACAATTGACACGTCTATTGACACAACAGACAACCTAATTGGCACTGCAATTGACACAATTACTGTTTTGCAATGCATCCATGTGATATATGTCAGAAGACTTGCACACTCAAAAACGAATCTCATTCGTCCTAAGAGATATCATGATGCAAATAACCTGTTTAAGTGCTCTCAATGTGAATCTACATTCTCTAGGAAAGATGACAAACAACGCCATGAGTTAACCCACACCTCCAGAAAAACCTACAAATGTGAAGAATGTGCAAAAGACAATCTTTTGCAGCATCAAAGAAAGACACACAATAATAAACGAAAACTCTCTGAAGATGAAAGGTTTCCCACAAGAAGCGAAAATCGGAACCTGACGACCCTTGCCAGTTTACAAAAGAAGCGAAAATCGGACCCTGGCGACCTTTTTTTACAGAAGAAATGAAAAGGACCCTGTCAACACATAAAGCTGATGGTGACTGAAGAACATCTGTTGACCTCACCTTTTTCCTTGAATCCTCGCGGGAGTCACTCCTAACTCATCTGAAAGAAGAATTGACCTCAAAAGGTAACCTTCAATGGTATCTTGTCGTAAAAGTGCCCTTCAGGCGAAAAATTTTCACTTCTACTTTCAAATACTGTACCCCATTTTTCCGAAGTACCCCCATTTTCCCATTTATCCGGTCTGTAAATGGTAGCTATGTAGTCACTGGAAAGAGAGCAATGCACCAATCCCCTCTGATGATGTATAGAACCGGCCAGGCCTAGCACCAAATGTCCGACCACGCCTTCTCATGGTGCAGACCGTTAGTACCTTTCAAAAGAGATACTCTCTTGTGGAAGTGAACGGAAGGGGAGGGCTGCCAGATTAGTGTGGCCTACTGATCTGGGCAACTATGGCTACTTTTCTTTTTTTTCTACCCTGCTGAGGAGTGGTCAACCACACAGGGTCCTGGTGCTGACCATATAAACCTACTGGACTGGACAGATATATGGCTCTGAGCTTGATTATGGATCCTGATTTTGCTGCACTGGTGGGCTTCTGTGGAGGGAAAATCTTCCGCTATGTTTTCTGTCTGTTTGTGGGTTGACAGCCCCAAGTGAATAGATTCAGAGGATATGTTTATCAGCTGGTGGATAATCCTGAGCAGAAGTCATCACAGGCACCTGAACTCTTTGCTTCTATTGGCATCGTCAAATTCTACATTGGAGGAAGTCTCCCAGTGTAGATGGCTTCAGTCTTTAGTAGTGGGGGAACGAGTCTCTGCCCCATGTCTGCGATTAGGGGGCTGTTTGATATTGTCGGCATTCCCTCTCTCAATAAACATAGTTTCTTTAAACATCCCACTAACCATTTTCTCTCCATATGTAGTTGGAATGTGAGGACTCTGCACAGAGCTTTTTCTCTTGATGTCCTCACACAAGAATTCCACCATTATAATTTAGATATTCACGGTTTGCAAGAGACCAGATGGAAAGATAAAGGTCAGATTCTTAAAAATAATCTTAAAGTTCTCTTTTCAGGGAGGGACGACAATAAGCATCACCAAGGCGTGGGTCTGCTTCTCAGCAGACACGCTAGTGATGCTCTTCTAGGATATGAGTGCATTAATGAAAGGTTTCTTACAGCAAAATTTCAGACAAGCGTTAAAGACTTGAATGCTATCTGCTGTTATGCCATCACTGAGGATGCCGATGAGATTGAGAAGGATAGGTTTTACTCACAACTTCAGGATATTTTGAATTCTGTCAAGAAAGGAGATATTACCCTTGTTCTAGGTGACTTCAATGCTAAAGTTGATACTGACTCTGACCTTTGGGTACGAGTAATAGGCCCTTTTGGTATTGGTAGCTGCAATCGCAATGGGCAACGTCTCCTACAGGTAAGTAAATTCAACGGATTCAGAATAACTAACACTTATTACAAACATCGCGACATACATAAGGACACATGGGTTTCACCCGATTGGCTGTATAAGAATATGATTGATTATATATTAACAGCTAATGGGCTAGTTCTGTTAAGAATACCAGGTCAAATAGGGGAGCTGAAATTGGATCTGATAATTATATTGTTAAAAGTGTCTTGCAACGTAAACTTAAAAAGTGTTGTGCTAGGGTTAAAAAATTTGCTTTTAATACTGAAGCTCTGAAAGACCCAGTTATAGCCAAAGCTTACCATGATAGGTTACTTAGTCATTATGACAGTCGTGGTATGCTTACTACTGAAGTTGAGGAAGAATGGGATCATTTTAAACAGGCTTTTTTTGGACACTAACAGTACCCTTTTAAGAAAAAAGGAGCAGAGTAGACAGAATTATTTGAGTGATAAGGCACTTGAGCTTATTTCATAAAGAAAAAAACTGCAGGAATGTTCTTAACCAGTATCCTACTAGTCATAATAGAAAGCATCACAGAGAAATTAATAAACGTGTAAACAATCCGTTAGCTGCTGATAAGAATCTTTGGCTTGATTGGTTTGGCTGACAAAGCCGAGGAAGCAGTTAGACAGCACAACAGCAGAGAGCTGTACCAGAGAGTTAATGTTTTGTGTGGTACAAAACGGACAGGTATACAGGGATTGAAGGATAAACAAGGTAAGGTTATAGAAGGAGAGGATTCTCTCATGGCTAGGTGGGCTGAGCGTTTCAGTGATATTCTAAACAATGTGGTTAGTTCTATTTCCATTGTTTGCAATGATGATAGATGCATTGGTGGCTTTAATGTTGGCCCAATAACACAATCTGAAGTTATTTTGGCTGTTTCCAAACTTAAACTACATAAATCCCCAGGGGTAGATGAAATTGCTAAGGAAATGCTTAGAGCTAGGAATGTTTCGGTTACCACTTGGATGACTGAAATTCTGAATATCATTTATGATAAAGGCATGGTTCCTAAGGATTTTACCACAGCTATTGTTATCCCTATTTTCAAAAAAGGTGATCGCAGTTCTTGTGATAACTATAGGGGTATCAGCCTACTCTCTGTTCCAGGTAAAGTTCTTTCCATGATTGTGCTTAATAGAATTAAGAATATGGTTGACTGTCAATTGTGTGATGAGCAATGTGGATTCAGAAGTGGTAGGGGATGTGTTGATCAGATATTTTCACTTAGGCAGACCCTTGAGAAATGTTTAGAATTTCCGAAACCTTTGGTTGCTAGCTTTGTTGATTTCAAACAGGCTTTCGACTCTGTTGATCGTCATAATTTGTGGCTGAATATCATATGGCATACCTGACAAGTTAGTTAACACAATGAAAGCTCTCTATAATAACACTGAATCATGTGTGAGAGTTGGTAAGGCTTGTAGCAATTGGTTTGGCATTACTTCTAGTGTTCGACAAGGGTGCATTTTGTCTCCTTTTCTCTTTAACTTGGTTATTGATTATATTATGCAAAATTCACTTCAAGGGAGAGATTTTGGCCGTAAATGGACTGGAGATGCTAAAATTTCTTAATTTAGCCCTTTTGGCAAAAGATGTTGATGAGATGAACTCTTTCATTCGAGCTGTTGATGAAACTGGTAGTAGAGTAGGTTTGGTTATAAACAGAGTGAAAACTAAAGTGATGAAAATTGGTCAGGCAGGCTGTGATTCAGTTAATCTGAATGGTTGCAGTCTTGAGCAGGTGTCACAGTTTAATTATCTTGGGAGCTATATAACAGAAAATGGTGATGTACGGCATGAGATTAACAGACGAATAGGGAGGGATTGCTGCCGGGACTTTTAAGAATCTATGGATAGTTTGGTTCTTTCTAGGGTTAGTTATGGTAGTGAAACTTGGACACTTTGTAAACAAGATAACAGGAAACTTGATGCTTTTGATTCCAGATGCTTACGCAGTATCTTGGGCATTAGGTGTTTGAACTTTGTAACTAATGATGAGGTTAGGCAAAGGAGTCTGCAACCTCCTTTAAGCAGCATATTGTGCAGAGAGAAACTCCGTTGGTTTGGCCATGTTGCCCGTATGAATAATTATAGATTGGCGAATAGGGTTGTGAACAGTGTGCCTAAAGGCCTCAGAAAGAAGGGGAGACCTAGGATGCGGTGGGCAGACAATGTCAAACAGGACCTTGTTAGAATTGGTGTGCAGTGGCCAGATGCAGTAGATGTAGCTCGGGACAGATTTGCTTGGAGAACAAAATTGCAGGTCTGGTTGGACCTCTGTAGCCCATGGCTGCTTGAGGATGATGATGATAATTTTTTCGAAGTAACTGTTTCACAAGTCTTCCTACCTGTACCTAAACAAAGAATTGGATCCCGCGTGCAAGAAGATCAAGACCTCATATGAAGAATTGAAAAGCACATAGTGAATGGATACTGGATGCTGTACTCCATGGTGAAATGAACATTAGAAAATATATCCCTCTTCCAGGGTCTAGTTATGTCCCTACTCCAATAGAATTACTCTAAAACGTGCTATTGTTAATGTATGTAATTCTGACCAAAAATGTTTTGTCTGGTCTGTTTTAGCCTCTTTGTATCCCGCTTTATGAAAAACGAGCGCCTTAGCAACTACAGTCATTTATCCATTTAGAAGAAAAATTAAACATATCTGGCCTAATTTTCCATATAACAATATACCAAATATCAAACTTCAAAAAAAGGGTAACATCTCTGTCAATGTTTTTTGATACGAGAAAGAGGTGTTTCCACTCTACATCACACTATTCAGATTTAAAGAGCACGCAAATCTCCTGCTTTTATCTGATGATGAAAAGCATCACTCTTGTTCTATTAGGAATATGAGTAGACACCTCAGTCCTGCCACTAAACATAACGGTGTGAGTTTCTATTGTGATTACTGCCTTCACCGTTTCACGAATGAATCACTCTTGAAGGATCATGTTCCCTACTGTCAAGAACATGGACCCCAGAGAGTAGAGTTTCCAACTAAAGAGGGGAAATGGCTGAAATTCAAAAATTCAATTTTTCGTTCCTTACGTGATTTATTCCGACTTTGAATCATTCCTAGTGAAAGTTGAACACTTGTATGCCTAATCTTTCACAATCTCACACCACTATCAAAGCAAAATGAAATGAACCCTATCTATTTGCATATCGTGTTGTTAGACCTGACAGCTGCAGCTGTAAACCACTAGTAGATTATGGAGGTCTTAATGTGGTAAAATATATTTTGGAATATTTGCTTAAAGAAGGAAATCATCATCATCATCATCATCATCATCATCATCATCATCATCATCATCATCATCATCATCATCATCATCATCATCATCATCATCATCATCATCATCATCATCAAGCTGCTATGGGCTACGGAGGTCCAACCAGACCGTGCAATTTAGTTCTCCAAGCAAGTCTATCCTGAGCTACATCTACTGCATCTGGCCACTGCACACCAATTCTAACAAGGTCCTGTTTGACATTGTCTGCCCACCGCATCCTAGGTCTCCCCTTCTTTCTGAGGCCTTTAGGCACAATGTTCATAACCCTATTCGCCAATCTATAATTATTCATACGGGCAACATGGCCAAACCAACGGAGTCTCTCTCTGCACAATATGCTGCTTAAAGGAGGTTGCAGACTCCTTTGCCTAACCTCATCATTAGTTACAAAGTTGAAACACCTAATGCCCAAGATACTGCGTAAGCATCTGGAATCAAAAGCATCAAGTTTCCTGTTATCTTGTTTACAAAGTGTCCAGGTTTCACTACCATAACTAACCCTAGAAAGAACCAAACTATTATACAGTCTAATTTTAGTCTTTAGGTGTATACGCCTATTTCTCCACACTCCCCATAGGTTCTTAAAAGTCCCGGCAGCAATCCCTATTCGTCTGTTAATCTCATGCCGCACATCACCATTATCTGTTACATAGCTCCCAAGAAAATTAAACTGTGACACCTGCTCAAGACTGCAACCATTCAGATGAACTGAATCACAACCTGCCTGACCAATTTTCATCACTTTAGTTTTCTCTCTGTTTATAACCAAACCTACTCTACTACAGCTCGAATGAAAGAGTTCATCTCATCAACATCATTTGCCAAAAGGGCTAAATCATCAGCATAATCTAAATCAGAAATTTTCGTATCTCCAGCCCATTTAAGGCCAAAATCTTTCCCTTGAAGTGAATTTCGCATAACATAATCAATAACCGAGCTAAAGAGAAAAGGAGACAAAATGCACCCTTGTCGAACACCAGAAGTAATGCTAAACCAATTGCTACAAGCCTTACCAACTCTCACACACTACTCAGTGTTATTATAGAGAGCTTTCATAATGTTAACTAACTTGTCAGGTATACCATATGATTTCACAATCAACCACAAATTATGACGATCAACAGAATCGAAAGCCTTTTTGAAATCAACAAAGCTAGCAACCAAAGGTTTCTGAAACTCTAAACATTTCTCAAGAATCTGTCTAAGTGAAAATATCTGATCCACACATCCCCTACCACTTCTGAATCCACATTGCTCATCACGCAATTGACTGTCAACCAGATTCTTAATTCTATTAAGCACAATCATGGAAAGAACTTTACCTGGAACATAGAGTAGGTTGATACCCCTATAGTTATCACAAGAACTGCGATCACCTTTTTTGAAAATAGGGATAACAATAGCTCTGGTAAAATCCTTAGGAACCATGCCTTTATCATAAAAGATATTCAGAATTTCAGTCATCCAAGTGGTAACCGAAACATTCACAGCTCTAAGCATTTCCGTAGTAATTTCATCTACCCCTGGGGATTTATGAAGTTTAAGTTTAGAAACAGCCAAAATAACTTCAGATTGTGTTATAGGGCCAACATTAAAGCCACCAATGCATCTATCATCATTACAAACAATGGGAGAAGAACTAACTACATTGTTTAGAACATCACTGAAATGCTCAGCCCACCTAGCCATGACAGAATACTCCCCTTCTATAACCTTACCTTGTTTATCCTTCAATCCTTGTATGCCAGTCCGTTTTCTACTACACAAAACATTAACTATCTGGTTAATCATTAACTCTCTGCTGTTGTGCTGTCTAACTGCTTCCTCGGCTTTGTCAGCCAAACCATCAAGCCAAAGATTCTTATCAGCAGCTAACTGATCTTTTACACGTTTATTAAGTTCTCGATTTAGATTATCCAGTTTCTCTCCATGACCACCATAATGATTATCCACTAGCTCCTGAGAAACTTCAGATTACCAACATCACGCTATCACCACACTGCCAAGAGCTTGCTCATAAAAAAAAATAAATAAATACCCCCTCAAGCAGCTGCTTGCCACAGAGGTCTGACAGGAGCCTGTCAGTTTATATGCCACAGTAGGAGATCTGAAATTTGATTTTGAAGGAAACATTTGTCCTTCATTACCGTAGTATGAAAAAATACTTAGCCTTCTGTATGTAGCTGAAGAAATTAAATCGCATTTTAGAATTCAAACAATCTTGCTTGCTAAACCCATATATAGAATTTAATACAAGTCAGCGGAAGAAAGCTAGAAATGATTTCCAGGAAGACTTCTTCAAACTGATGAATAACGCTGTGTTTGGAAAAACGATGGAAAACTTGAGAAATCGGGTGAATATTGAATTGACTCAGAGCCCAAAGAAAGTACGTAAACTTGTAGCATCGTCTGCTTTTCACGCTTTTCGTGTTTTCACAACGAATTCGCATGTGTAGAGTCAAAGCAAACTAAATTGAAACTCAACAGGGCTATTTATGCTGGATTCAGTATTCTAGATATTAGTAAATTTTTGATGTATAGTTTTATTTATGTCTTTATTAGTCCAAAATATGGAGGAAACTGTAAATTATTATTCACTGATACAAATTCACTGCGCTATGAGCTTCAAACCGAGGACGAATATGCCGTTATGAAAGATGATATAGATCATTTCGATATATCTGATTATCACCTAGATCACGTTTTACATAGTACACATAATGAAAAGGTACTAGGTAAAATGAAAGATGAACTTTCAGGACTACCTGCAAAAGAATTTGTAGACCTTCATTCAAAAAATCTAGTCTTCAGAGTTAATAAGAGGAGAAGAAGACAGGGAAAGGAGTCCCAAAATACATCATAAAAAGAACCCTTCGTCACAAGGATTACAGAGACTTCTTAATAAAGAAATCGCCTTCTCAAGTAGATTTGACAAGGATTCAAAGTAGCCACTATCATCTTCATACAGTGAAAGGTGTAAAACTTCGTCTGTCACCATTCGATGACAAAAGATATATTTTGGAAAATTATGACACCCTTTCGTACGGACACTAGAAAACCATGAAAAAATAATGTAAGAGAAAACGAATATTTTGTTAAATATGTACAGTCGCTCAAAAAATATCCGAAAGCTACGGTTGATTACAGAATTCCAAAAAAATATCTGGCAACGATTTCTTTAGAAATTAGTGGTCTGGCAACCTTCGTGTACTGTACAATAGCACTTACAAGAACATACTTAATGCAATAAAAATATTTACAATAACAAAAATCCAATAAAATGCTAAAATAAATAACAATAAATAAACTAGAGGGACATGACCCGTACCTTCGTCAAAGAGCTTTATCAGTTTTCACCACACGTATAAAACTCATGCCTTTTGTCACTCTAACATCCATGACACCCAGCTTGGCAATTTCCTCACCCGAAGACCGTCAGTTAATTAACTAGTGCACAAAATGTCTCTGTCACTTAGAAGTAATTAATTTCAGTTCACTTCTTTCAGTGCTCGCACATCGGGTGTCCTTGACTATCCGAACAGAACATCTCCCCACAAACGAGTCGGGTTAATTCCGTCCTTTCTCATTTTTACACCCCTTTGAGTTGTCAGCTCATCCCTTTCCATTGAAATCACTAGACTAATTACCAACACCTCCTGCTACTTCCTTAATGACAGAGTGCTGTTGGATAGGCCCAACTGCAACCGGTTAGAGATTCTGCAGGCTTGCTTGCATTTGATCTTTGCTCGATATCTTGCACCGAGGATGATGACACATCCAAAATACTCCCCTTTTTGTCTTCTGTGCATCTCTCTTCCGTCCTGCATAATTAATTAAAGGCTATTGCTCGCGCTTTACCTCTCATTTGCAATTCTTTCTCTTTATTATGAATCCAAAAATGCTATTATTCTCAAGCTTCAATCGGGCTTGTTTTCCTACGGATTTGATTCCTTTGCCTCCGACCTTTTCCTAACACATCTTCTATTTCTTCTATCATTATTTTTTTTTATCAAACTTCCGTTTTTAAATGAGACATTATCCTTGAACGAGATACCATCCTTTACATCCAAAACAAATCCTTTTGCCTCGTCCCTGTTAACACAGAATTTTTCCTAATATTAATACACATTGTATCAATAGTTACTGACCATTTAGGTCTATTTCGGTTCTTTCTTCTATATTTATCCAAGTTTTGTCCAAAGACTGCATGATAGCAGTCAATGACTGCAAGTTTTTTCCAATGACTGCATGATAGCAGTCAATGACTGCAAGTTTTTTCCAATGACTGCATATAGAATCTACTTCCTTAAGATCATTTCCATCTAAAAAACTCTCACTTACCTCCTTTGACATTTTCTCTTTATCACTACTATTTTCATAATTCTCTACATTACCGTCGTCCTTATATAAAATCCTAATGACTTGATACATTTCCGATCTTACATAATTTCTCAGTTAGATTCTCACTTTTAATTAATTGTCTAATTTCCTATGATTTATTCTTATCGATATTACTATACTATCTGTTACCACAGAATTATAGATATCACCAATTTGGTTCTTACGTGGTCTTACGTGGCAAATTTCTTCCGCCTTTTTAACACAGCCATCAATCTTTATTCTAGAATTAATATCCTCGTCTGACTGATAATTATTTTTAACATCTAATTCAGCCACTTTATGCAATGGAAATTCACTCCTACTTTCCAAATTATATTTCATTTCTATTGGAATATCACATTTTACCTCAGGATGATTCATTTTATTAATTTGACCGTGCTCATTCACCACAGAATCTGTCACCTTATCAAGCTGCATTCTATCTTTCATCTCATCCTTCTGATGTTTAATTTTCTCCCTCTGTACACTGTTATCTATTTTGCTCTGAATTAAATCACTACGCTCTAAACTTCTTTTTCTGATATTGACACTCTTACTATTATTTTTCTCCTCATCAGGTACCTTACGTAATATTTCACACTTATCATCTAGATAAATATTTTCTTCACTACATTTAACCACATCTCTACTATATAAATCCTTGTTTAAATCTACCTTATCCTCAACCATCTCACATTTAATTTTGTCACTTTCTATATTTTTTATTTACTTCGCTCTCAATGAAACCACTAGGCCCTAAATCTCTTTCTCTGATATTAATACTCTTACTATCATCTATTTCCAGGTACATTACATAATATTTCACACTTATTACGTAGATAAATATTTTCTTCGCTAAATTTAGGCACATTCTTTACCACCTTAAAATTATTTGCATTAACACACGAATTTTGATAAAAAAATGGTTAGTTAATCATTTAGAAGACACGGTGACATCGACTGATGCTCATAAGGCCTATCATCATTCAAGTACATAAGGCTCTGAGATTTAAAAAAAAAGAAGTAATCATTATAGACACCAACATGTTTCATCAAACACACGGGTACCTTCGACTGCTGCATCCTGCCCACCATAAAGAACTAAGTAACTACTTTTGAGTAACTCGCATTTGGATAAAATTATCATACTCTTGCTACTAATGTTGCCCAGGAGAGTTCACCTTGATATCCAAGTATATTGTTTCAAATCTATTATCTAAATTTAAATTTCCTGACATTATATCATTTGTTAAGGAAAATCCTTTCTCAGATTCTTTATTTATTATAGTAATTGCTGACATCGTTACATTAACACACGAATTTTGATAAATAAAAAATGGTGTTACCACAAGTACTAAATGGTTAGCTAACAATTTAGTGCACATGGTGTTATTGTCTTGTGTTCGTGAGGCCTATCTTCATTGAAGTACAGGATCCTAGATGTGAAAAAAAATCAGTTATTATAGACAGCTGTATGTTTCATCAGAAGCATTGGTATCTTCTACTACGGCTTTCTGCACACCATAAAGAACTTATTAACCATTTTTCAGTAACTTGCATTTAGATAAAAGTGGTATACTCTTGCGAGTAACATTGCCCAAAAGAGGCCACTTTGGTACCCAAATATATTGCAATACAAACCACGCTTTTCAGCTCATATTCTAATACACCTCAGAGGACAATTTAAAGCATTCTTTGTTGGATTCAAGTTGAAACAGCTATTTTCTAATGCGAGAATTGTTTAAGCTACGGATATACCTGATATCATGATTTTTGACAAGATTATAAACTCTAAGATCTCGAACTTCGTCAGAGTTTTGAAGAGCTAAACGGGCATAGACCATATCTATCTAGACACCAGGAAATGCAATTTTGACAACTGGAACTTATGCATATCCTATGGTACGTAGGATTTCCACTTCAGTATGTTATTTCAGAAGCTGAAAAAATGTTGTGAAAAAGTCCTTTCTCTCCACATGTCGGGATGTAATACACAGAAAAGAAAAAAACAATTCACATATCGAAATGCAATACACTCACTTTCTGTGCATTACATCGCGACATGTGCGTGTACTGATGTTTCTGTCAGCTGATCTATGCAATGTCTGCTGTTCCAGAGCTTACGTGCATTTGGTAAGAGCGAAACATTTTCCCCTATCTTCCTATTGCTCTTGGTTTTCACATTTGTCGGATGGTCGGATTGTGGATTTGACAACGCGATCTTTCGAACGCGACGGAGAAACTTATTGATTTATGTTCCAAATGGAATCTTTTGACGAGGGGAGTGTCATAGGCTATAAAAAAAATTGTACCCCCGTGTTTTCTTCCCCCCGAAAAAATGTAAAAATGAAAAAGAAAAAAAAATGGATCGGTAATATTCGAGTTGACCAATTAATAATCGAAAATCTTGAAACTTAAAAGAAAAACTACCCGCCTGGCCATCGGTAAGTACGGAACACCGACGGGGTTGAAATGGCCCTTTTCTGTCGGATGGGACGTTAAGCCGTGGCCCGTGTGCGGGAGAGTCATACCCTATGCACGTTAATAAACACAATGTATGGCCTTGACAGTGGGCTGCCATCTGTCTCCCAACAACTGTGGATCCCCTTCCCCAACCTTCTCTGAGTCTTCGGGGTCTTTATGACCTGGCCATTTGTAGCCCATGGTGTGCAAATAAACGCCGTTCAAAGGTAAAAATCAACCAAAGTTAAGGGGATGCTTATTTTTAGTCGTCCCGTGCTGAAGGTTAGAGTGCTACGCTTCCGGTCAAATGAACTTGGGTTCGAGCTTACCGGGTTAGGTATGGTTATTTGTGTTTCTTCCGAGGTCCTGTCGCTCTCACAGATCTTCAATTATGTCCCATTAAACAGACAGGCTCTGCTAATCATAGACTTAAACAAATTGAATATAACAGAACATTTGCAATGAATGAAAAATCTCACTTATATTCAGTAGTACCATATCAATAGAGCATATTACCTACTACTCTCAGAAGACCATTATTGGAGAATTATGACTATTTCTCAGTTGCTGGAAATATATCTTAGATATTTTGTGGTCAGGTTCACACAGCCATACGCTATGCACCATATGAAATACACTGGAAGGTATTCACCAGAGTCTACCATCTGAGTTTTTGTATGCTAAGCTTTAACATAACGATTAGGCGTGGCATAGTGCTACATTCTAAGCCTTGGCATAGAAGCTAAGGACCAAGTGACTATTCCAGTAAAGCAAACTGTTTTTTTCTTGTGATATGTCAGCTCTAATTGAATCAGTGGTCAGCAGTGACTTCAGTTTCAATAGGTTGAGTATATATATTAGAATGGCAGTAAAAGGTTATTCATTGGATAGCTCCTAGGATTCTTCTCTTTCTTGTGTGTTGTAAATCAAGAAAAGAAAAAAATCTAGTGTCCTTGTTGGGGAAAGTAACACTTATGGGCAGGGCCGTGCGGTAGATTTTCTCATTATGATGCAAGTCTTCGAAATGCCGCCCCTTAAAGGTTTTTTTCTTTAAAATAACCTTCGATTGTGATTTAAAAAAAAACTGCACAAAATGTACGAATACTATTTTTAATTTGAAAATATAAACTACTTTAAAAAATGATATCAACTACAACAATCTACTAGAGTTTTACCCTTCTAACTTTAGCAAATTCGTTAATTAGGGATGTCTAGTCTAGAGTGGCAGCCAATGTAGATTCAATAGAAATTAATGACAGATTTCTAAGTTTTGTTTGGCTTATTGAACTTTTTAAGTAGTGTTTTATTAATTTTAATTTGGATTAACTTCTTTCCCCACTAGCTACAGAGACAGGGAGTGTTAATAAAATTCTCAGAGCTACAACAGTATTCGGATACAAAGTAATTAAGTTATTTTGGCACAAATAATTTAAAACATCCAAAGGTTTCATAGAATATGGTAGCATTCGGGATACATCAGGTAATTCTTCTTGAAGATCATTTGCATTTATATCTGATTCATTTTCGACCGAAAGTATTGACTGGAGACAGGTACAATAATTTTATAGCATTTTGTCATCTATATCATTGAGTTTTAAAATGTCATATAAAAACTGAAAATTTTTGCTATGGGTTTCCAGAAGCGTGAATCGTTCATTCAGAGAATTAAGACTAATGTCCAGAATATAATTGAAAAAGTTTATTACAAATTTATTCTCCTCTGTTAACCCTTTCACGACTAAGGGAAACATTTTTCCCATTTTAAAATTGGTGATTGTCGTATTTAATTATAACCTTATCTGCATTTTTTATTCAGAATGTCAAAATAGAACGTATGCCGAACGCAATTACGTAAACGGGAACGTTTAGAAAACAAAAACAGAACTGTCAGGACGCATAATATATGTACTATGTGCAATGTCCATCTTTGCCTCACTACCAAAAGAAATTGCTTCGCAGAATATCATAATTATCACATCATTTTGTATAGTAATTTTATTTCATAATTTTGTATTATTTTAGTTAACATTTTGTTCTAATAAACCAATAAATAAAAGACATTGCATAATAAGCCTATCTATAATTTGTGTTACCTTTATAGTCCATTGGGAAAAATATTTCCCATAAAATTCCAAAAAAACTACACATTGTTATGTATTTTTCTTATGATTTTTATTTATTTTACG
Source organism: Ryuthela nishihirai (assembly GCA_038380435.1). NCBI lineage: Eukaryota > Metazoa > Arthropoda > Arachnida > Araneae > Heptathelidae > Ryuthela > Ryuthela nishihirai. Next base: position 779,734 of record JAWZYU010000058.1, read on the forward strand.
TCTAAACAAACTAAAATAAACAGTTACATATTAATATTTACTCTTAAAAACCTTATGGTCCTGAAAGGGTTAAGGGTAGATCGACAGCTTCTTCATAGTCAAATTGATGCTTGTTCCTTCTGGCTCTAACTTCAGTTTCGGCAGGAAATTCTGCACCGCATTCAAGATTCTCTGCAATCTCATTAGCAGCAATTTTCATCTGATCATATCCAGATTGTCTATAACTTTTCACTTTTTGTATGGTTTCTGATAACATCCTTACACAATCTGACAAATTTATAGTTACAGATTGCAATAGCTTCGAGACTGAATTTATTTCAAATAAAATATCATACCAAAGAATTACACCGCATATAAACTTGTAATTTTTAATATTTTTTGCTAACCCTCTTGCTTTAACTTTAGTTTCTGATCTCTGTTGATGTCTTCTATTATTTGGAATAATGCATCATAGATTTCGCAAAGTTGAAATCGTAAAGGCTTTAACGCATCTACTGTGCTTGACCACCTAGTAGCACTCAATGGTTTTAGAGTTAATTGTGAAACATAATAAGTAACTACAATTGCTGTAAAAAACAATAATTCTCTTACCTGATCTACTTTTTAAACACAAAAACTGAATTAGTATAAATGCACAAATATTATACTGATACAGATATATTATATATCGATTTACTGATTTAAATACAGCACAGCCTTTCCACTTCTCATGACAAACTAACATTAAAATCAAATATTGTCAATAATTGTAAGCTCAAAGCAGAACTATCAACACGTAACACGTGCAATTGTCTTTTGTGATAATTGCCGCCTCAGCTTTTAGGAGCGGCCGCGCGGTATGTTACAAACAAAAACCTTAGCTTCGTGCTATCAGATCAAAAGTCTTTCGGCGAGCGCTCGCCAACGATGCACCTGCACCAGAAACCGAGATCAAAGGATACCGAAAGCGCTTAGGCAGAGGCGTACGATAAATCATAAATCGTATACATCAATATCGGAATAACATAGACCAATATAGAAAAGCGTTGCGTAAAGATTATTAATTATTGAATGGTTCAAATTGTATTTTGATTTCGCTGCTTATGCCGCCCCCTTACGGTGCCGCCTGATGCGGCCGCCTCTCTGTATCATAGCACGGCACGGCCCTGCTGATCGCTGTCGTCTATCCAAGTTTTCTACCGCTCCAAGGCGAGCTAATGATTCTTTCGGAATGAACTGTTCAATTTGGCGAAAGCCTCTTAGTTCCGGTCCCCTTTTTTCCCCCATACTATAATTTAGGGTAGAATTGCCGGTTGGTGTCCCCCTTCGACTATATGCTCACTCATAGTAGAATTTTTATGATTACAGCTCTCATTGCAACATTTATCTGCCGGATGGTTTAGTGAAAAGCTCTGACGCCACGTCAAGGCACCATCCATGTCAGAGTGTTTTGCTCTAACCCAGGAGAAAACCCCTCCACACACAGGCAGCTAATGTGGAAGGAAAAAGAGGGTGCCGGCTCCATTAAATGTCATTACTGATATGTCAGAGTGTTTTGCTCTAACCCAGGAGAAAACCCCTCCACACATAGGCAGCTAATGTGGAAGGAAAAAGAGGGATCCGGCTCCATTAAATGTCATTACTGATATGTCAGAGTGTTTTGCTCTAACCCAGGAGAAAACCCCTCCACACATAGGCAGGTAATGTGGAAGGAAAAAGAGGGATCCGGCTCCATTAAATGTCATTACTGATATGTCAGATTGTTTTGCTCTAACCCAGGAGAAAACCCCTCCACACATAGGCAGCTAATGTGGAAGGAAAAAGAGGGATCCGGCTCCATTAAATGTCATTACTGATATGTCAGAGTGTTTTGCTCTAACCCAGGAGAAAACCCCTCCACACATAGGCAGCTAATGTGGAAGGAAAAAGAGGGATCCGGCTCCATTAAATGTCATTACTGATATGTCAGAGTGTTTTGCTCTAACCCAGGAGAAAACCCCTCCACACATAGGCAGCTAATGTGGAAGGAAAAAGAGGGATCCGGCTCCATTAAATGTCATTACTGATATGTCAGAGTGTTTTGCTCTAACCCAGGAGAAAACACCTCCACACATAGGCAGCTAATGTGGAAGGAAAAAGAGGGATCATAAATAAGCTTCCTTAACAGTTTTCTTTCCTTTCTCCATCCCATTTATTCGATGTCTTCATCATGGAGTCAACCGCCTTAACTGGAGCAAAGAGAGTTTCCTTCTTTTTTAATCTAGGAACCTGCTGGGACTTTCCTTTCAAGGGCACTGGGACGAATATCGACTTATAGAGTGCATTATAGTCCATTTCACTCATCTTACGTGACCGTTTGACCTGTCCTCTAGTATAATTGTCTGAACTTTCCTGTCCTTTTCCCCACATATTCATAATTTTCTCCTTGGCACTCATTCTGCTGTATTCTGGGGTAGGAACTTCTATCATACCAGAAGGTACCTTTGGGAACTGTTGTGGAGGCGATTTAATAGGTCTCTTCGCAGAAGGGATTTCTTGGCAATGTTTCTCCGCTCCAGCTCTTTAAGATCTTCTCCTTGGCACTCATTCCTTTGTTATCACAGGCAGGAACTTTTATCGTACCAGGATACACTTTTCCAAGCTTTGGAGGAGGCTGTTTAAGAACTCTCTTAGTAGAAGGATCTGTTGACAATATCTCACTTTTCCAACTCTTCATAATCTTATCTTTTTCACTGTTTACACTGTTCTATGTTGCAGGACTTTGAATCCTACCAAGATGTCCTATTTCCAAATGTGGTGGTTTAAGAAATGTCTCGGTAGAAGGATCTGGCGACAATTGCTGTAATCTCCAAGTGTTCATTATATTCTTCTTCTTGTTTGAGTTTTCAAAAGGGCGGTGTTGGAAAGGTTCGATAGCGAGGCGCCATTAACCACCCGCCTGCATAAATTCACAAGCTGTCAGCAAGCGGCGAACGAGAGTGTCCGGGAGTATGCTGCCCGCATTAGGACCCGGGCCTATCAGTTTTTAGGAACAGCAGGGAGAAACACGGACAGCGAGGATCAGGGAATCGGCGATCAGATGCGCCTTGCCCAGTTTTTGGCAGGCCTGGCCCCGCGGCTCAAGCGGTTCGTACTGTCTCATAACTCCCGTACTTTTGAAGAGGCTTTAGCGAAAGCTACGCTGGAAGAGAGCAATGAGCGTGCCTCCGGACGACCGCCAGCCATACGGGCACTTGATGAGGAAACCCCTGCTAGGAACACAGAGTCGAACCCTCTGCCCCAGCTACAGGACCTGTTGGCAGCCTTTCCGCTGTGCCAGATCCAGGCAGATCTAGTACGTTTGGGGGAGCCCCTCCACCAGATTGAGGGACAGCGAGAGAGGAGCCATACCAGTCAGCCCCAGCAACAGCGGCACCCCTGGGCGGATCGCCAGGGTGTCACGTGCTTTGCGTGCGGTGGAGTGGGCCATTACGCCTGTCAGTGTGCGTCGCCCCCGACCCTACGCCCACGTGACCCGCAATAACAAACAGGACGAAACCGGCAGCAAAATCGAAACTGAGCAACTCCACGGATTCCAACCTCGGACTTCAAGATAGTAAGACGTGTTCGCTAGTGCTCTCTGTTTTCCACGTGTTTGTGAATTCAGCTAACAATGGATATCAATAAGGACTCCAGATTAAATCGTTGTTTCAAGTTTTTACATCGTGATCTCAGCTATGAGACTTTCGTGACTATATTGGCCAACAATAAGGACCCAGCTGCTATTGAAGTCGCACAAAGTATTTCCAAAGATATCACCATTATTACTTTTGCCTCTGAAGACGCTGCGGATGATTTTGCCGCTGATCCGAACCTGGTGTTTCCCACGGACCAGCCCATCGCATTCAAGCGCCTAGGATATCCCCAGAAAAAAGTTTTCATCTCTAAACTACCATTCTTCATCCCTAACTGTGACATCGTGGACGCCCTCAAGCCATATGGCATTGTAAAAAGCATTGCAGAAGAGTTCCTGAACCTCCCGGGATTAGAATCCATCCGGACGGGTACGAGGGTAGTCCACATGGAGATGAAGAAAATGGTACCCAATTTCCTCCACATCTCTACCTTTTCGGCTACAATTAATTACTCTGGCATGATCCGGCTTTGCAAGTGGTGCAGGCTCCCAGGCCACATCATAAAGGACTGCGAAGCCTTCGCCAAGAAGAACCTGCCACCTCCCGCATCAAAATCGGTCATAATTTCGGACTCTATCTCGACCACCAACTCTTCGCAACTGCTGGCACCAACCTCCATTCAAAGAGAAGAAGTTCAGGATGCTCCAAAAGAAATTCCCGCTCCTGAAGAGTCAGCTCCTTCTACTCCCCTTCAACAAAAAAGAAAGCACCTTCCCTCTCCATCGGATTCACCTTCTGCCTCTGAGTCTACTGCCCATCAGAAGAAAAAACAGCCAGCTCCTGACTCGCCTTCCTCATTAATAGGTAATATTCAAAATTTCATCATAGATCGATCCACCTCCCCCTCTATTACTCTAAATTCTGACCCCCCTGATTTTCTTGAAACCTTTGAAAACCTCCTTGATTTTCTAAAATTTCTTATTAACCCTAAATTAGCCTCCTCCGAATGGGAAATCCCCCCCACCACCTTAAAGCTCTTTAAAAAACGCTATCCAAGGACGGTTGCATTTTGCCGAAGTATCGAGACCTTTACCTCTCTGCTTTAGGCAAATGCCCGCAGAGAGAGTGCTTTTCTATTTGGGACTTCCTCCAATTAGTAAAGAATCTCCTCCCTCTTTATAAATAATTCACTATTCTTCCGTTTTTAAATTATTTTCCGTTCAAAATTAGCCCTTTTCCATCTTTTTTACTCATTTAGCGATCAAAATTCTGCCTCCTCTCCATTCCTCACTCTCAGCCAATCCCAAAATTCCTTTATCCTCATTGGCTGAGACCCCTCTTGCCCACTCGTCTCCGTTAGCGTCAAACCTAACCAACTTCCAGCTCCCGCTCTCAGCCAATGCCAAAATTCCTTCAATCCCATTGGCTGTGACGTCAGCGATCGATTTCCATCTTCTCGCTGCTCTGACGCTACTTTTGGCTTTATTTCTCCCCCACCTTCAAATTATTGCTCCCCCGTCCACAATTTTAATGTTTAGCCTACTTAACACTAAATTATCACTAAATTATACCCTTCTCCCCCATTTTTCTCTCTCATTCCACGATTTTCGCGACACTTACCAACTTTGGAGCAAAATAAGATCTGTGCAAACTTTCGGCCTTTCCTTCCACCCTTGCCTCTAAAAATTAAAATTCCCATTTTTAACATCTCCTCCCTCACTCTATCACCCACAGAAGACATTGGCTCGTGGTCCTGATGATAAGCAGGCCGAGGCTTGCTTTACAAATAGGACCAGCATTTAGAGGGATGTGAAAGAAGAAGAGCAACTCCACGGAGTACCCGCTGGACGAGAGAGAATGGATTACCCTTTACCCCCCCTCAACGAACTCGAGATCAGGGTAGAGAAGAGTTACGACAAGCCAACCACCATACGGCTCCTTTAAACTATAACGGGAGGGAAGCCCCGGATGCACTTCCCAGAGTCCCCTCGAAGCGTCAGCCGTCCGCATTGCCCCGTGTGCCATACTATGCAGTGATGAAAATTCACCTATTGTGTCTGGCCGCATGGAGGACACGGAGGTGTCAGCCTTGTCAATACCGGCGCCACTCTGTCCGTCATGAATAGCCAGTGTTTTCAGCGCTTGAGAGGCCGAATCCTGCACAAAACGGTCCCCCTCCAACAAAACTGTAGATGGCCACCCCCTTCCAGTGATAGGCAGATACATGGTGACCCTCACATTTGACGCGCTAACGCTACCGCGTTAAATATATAATTGAAATCCAAAGTGAATGCACAGTATTCCCTGTTAAGAAACAATAATTAATAGATTCTGAAAAAAATTCATCGCCGCCACGGCGGGAATCGAACCCGCATCTCTCCAGATTCATGCCAGAGCGTGCTAACCATTTGCACCACGCGTCGGACAACGAATATTTTCAGAATTTGACCTTTTAAGTTTTTCTTCTTGAGACGTGACTGAGACAGCGTGTTTTCGGGGGCTTCAATTTCCGACTGGCGTAAGCTACCGGATGACGGAAACCGTCGTCCGTCTCCTGCTCGAGTACGCCGGCTACCGCAATATCCGACGCATCGGTTGACAGGAAAAATTTCCGTCCAAAGTCGGGGTACAGGAGAAGGGGCTCGGTCATTAATTTCCTCTTCAGTACTTCGAACGCTTCCTCCGCTTCTGGAGACCATCTAAAAGGGGTGTCCTTCTTCACTAAATGGACCAAGGGGACTGTAAGATCGGCGTAACGATCGATAAAACGCCGGTAGTAGCCTGTTAGGCCTAGGAAGGCTCGAACGTTCCGGACACTACGGGGGCGAGGAAATTCTTCAATGGCCTGGACGTTCCACGGGTCCGGCTGGACCCCTTCTGCGGAAATAAAATGTCCCAAGTAAGTGAGGGATTCCTTCGTGAATTGGCACTTTGCTGGCTTCAACTTTAAATTGTAGGCCCTTAGGCGGTCAAATACCCTCTGTAACCGTTCTGTGTGTTGTTCAAATGTCTGGGAGGCCACCATTATGTCGTCGAGGTAGACGAGAACTTGCTCTTGTCGCATTCCCATTAATACGTGGTCCAATAAATGCTGGAACGTAGCGGGACTGTTCTTCAGTCCAAATGGTAAGTAGTTAAATTCAAATAACCCTTTCCTGCTGATGAACGCAGTTTTCTCCACGTCACGTGGGTGAACGGGAACCTGCCAATAACCGGATACCATATCCAGTGAGCTAAAATATTTGGCGTGAGCTAGTTGGTCGATAATTTCGTTTATGAGGGGGAGGGGGTACGAATCTGGGACTGTTTTCACATTTAGGGCCCTGTAGTCGACGCAGAATCTGTAGGTGGAGTCTTTTTTCTTCACTAAGACGATGGGTGACGCAAAAGGAGAGGCGCTTTCTCTTATTATTCCTTGCTCTAACAACTCATCCACTTGTCGGTCCAATTCGCCCTGCAGCGTGAACGGCACCCTGTATGCCCGCTGCCTCGTCCTTTTTCCTGTGCAGTGTGCCTGAATGACAATCTATGATGAATCGGTGCTTTTTGAGGATATCGTGTCCCATTATCATGTCGTATCGTGGAGTGTCTATGTCAAGGGCTACTATGGGGTGTTCAAATCTAATCCCGTCAAATGTGAGGGTCACCATGTATCTGCCTATCACTGGAAGGGGGTGGCCATCTACAGTTTTCAAATTATGTTGGAGGGGAACCGTTTTGTGCAAGATTCGGCCTCTCAAGCGCTGAAAACACTGGCTATTCATGACGGACACAATGGCGCCGGTATCGACAAGGGCCGACACCTCCGTGTCCTCCATGCGGCCAGACACAATAGGTGAATTTTCATCACTGCATAGTATGGCACACGGGGCAATGCGGACGGCTGACGCTTCGAGGGGACTCTGGGAAGTGCATCCGGGGCTTCCCTCCCGTTCTAGTTTAAAGGAGCCGTATGGTGGTTGGCTTGTCGTAACTCTTCTCTACCCTGATCCATTCCTTACTGGACAACATCTTTTCCGCCAATGTTTGATAAAATCCCAGGTTTCTCTAATAAAAAATCACATGACTCCACAATTATAAAAGAAATTTCCTTACTACACATTAATTATCAATTTAATAATTATATCAAAATTTATACAGATGGGTCTTCCAACCCAAACACTAAAAGTTATTCTGGTGCTATTTTTTTCCCAGAATTTAATTTCTCTTCAAAATTTAAATTTAATACTTCCTTTTTGAACATAGCTACTGAACTTTACTCCATTATAGAAGCCACAAAATGGGCCACAAAATTTTACAATTCTAAAATAGTTATTTTTACAGATTGCAAATCTGCACTTTTTAGCCTTTTCCAAAATCCCCTTAAAACTAACTTTAATGTATTCACAAATGATCTTTTATTTCATACTTTTAAACATTTATCACATAACAATATCTTAATAATTCAATGGATACCTGCCCATGTGGGCATTCCTGATAATGAAACTGTAGATAGGCTGGCTAAAGAAGCTTTAAATCACAACTCACATATTCCAACCCCATCATTTATTTATCAAATCAAATTAACAAATAAAAAATTACTAATAGAAGAATTGCAATCTTGGTATAAAAATAATAGATCTCAATCCCACCGCTATAAAATTAATCCCAAAATTCAAAAATTCCATGACTTTAATTTGAAAAAAAAACGAAATAAATGCCATTCTTCGAATTAAAACCAATACAGCACTAACTAACTATAGACTCTTTCAATATAAAATTATTGATTCTCCTAATTGTCCAAACTGCAATACTTTTCACACATTAGAACATATTATTTTCAATTGCAAAAGTTATGATAATGAAAGAAGACAATATTTCTCAAAACTTTCAAAACTTAATATTTTATCTTATGACTTTCAAAGTATCTTATTTTCTTCAAACTCAAAGCTAATACCTGTTCTGTATAACTATCTCATTCAATTTCTGAAGAACTCAAAAATTCTGGATATTTTATAAAAAAAAAATTACAAATGGAGTCAGGCTATCATCATCATCATCCTCCTCAAGCAGCCATGGGCTACGGAGGTCCAACCAGACCACGCAGTTTAATTCTCCAAGCATATCTGTCCTGAGCTACATCTGCTGCATCCGGCCACTGCACACCAATTCTAACAAGGTCCTGTTTGACATTGTCTGCCCACCGCATCCTAGGTCTCCCCCTCCTTCTGAGGCCTCTAGGCACACTGTTCGTAACCCTATTCGCCAATCTATAATTATCCATACGGGCAACATGGCCAAACCAGCGGAGTCTCTCTCTGCACAATATGCTGCTTAAAGGAGGTTGCAGACTCCTTTGCCTAACCTCATCATTAGGTACAAAGTTAAACCACCTAATACCCAAGATACTGCGTAAGCATCTAGAATCAAAAGCATCTAGTTTCCTGTTATCTTGTTTACACAGCGTCCAAGTTTCACTACCATAACTAACCCTAGAAAGAACCAAACTATTATACAGTCTAATTTTAGTCTTTAGGTGTATACGCCTATTTCTCCACAATCTCCATAGATTCTTAAAAGTCCCGGCAGCAATACCTATTCGTCTGTTAATCTCATGCCGCACATCACCAATATCAGTTACATAGCTCCCAAGGTAATTAAACTGTGACACCTGCTCAAGACTGCAACCATTCAGATTAACTGAATCACAACCTGCCTGACCAATTTTCATCACTTTAGTTTTTTCTCTGTTTATAACCAAACCTACTCTACTACCAGTCTCATCAACAGCTCGAATGAAAGAGTTCATCTCATCAACATCATTTGCCAAAAGGGCTAAATCATCAGCATAATCTAAATCAGAAATTTTCGTATCTCCAGCCCATTTAAGGCCAAAATCTTTTCTTCGAAGCGAATTTCGCATAACATAATCAATAACCAAACTAAAGAGAAAAGGAGACAAAATGCACCCTTGTCGAACACCAGACGTAATGCTAAACCAATTGCTACAAGACTTACCAACTCTCACACATGACTCATTGTTATTATAGAGAGCTTTCATTATGTTAACTAACTTGTCTGGTATACCATATGATCTCACAATCAACCACAAATTATGACGATCAACAGAGTCGAAAGCCTTTTTGAAATCAACAAAGCTAGCAACCAAAGGTTTCTGAAACTCTAAACATTTCTCAAGAATCTGCCTAAGTGAAAATATCTGATCCACATATCCCCTACCACTTCTGAATCCACATTGCTCATCACGCAATTGCCTGTCAACCAGATTCTTAATTCTATTAAGCACAATCATGGAAAGAACTTTACCTGGAACAGAGAGTAAGCTGATACCCCTATAGTTATCACAAGAACTGCGATCACCTTTTTTGAAAATAGGGATAATAATAGCTCTGGTAAAATCTTTAGGAACCATGCCTTTATCATAAAAGTTATTCAAAATTTCAGTCATCCAAGTGGTAACCGAAACATTCCCAGCTCTGAGCATTTCTGTAGTAATTTCATCTACCCCTGGGGATTTATGAAGTTTAAGTTTAGAGATAGCCAAACTAACTTCAGATTGTGTTATAGGGCCAACATTAAAGCTGCCAATGCATCTATCATCATTACAAACAATGGGAGTAGAACTAACCACATTGTTTAGAACATCACTGAAATGCAAACAGAAAACACAGCGGCAGATTCTCCCTCAACAGAGGCCCACCAGTACAGCAAGCCCAGGATCCATAATCAAACTCAAATCCATAAACAAGTCCAGTCTGGTAGGTATAAATGGTCAGCACCAGGACCCTGTGAAGTTGACCACACCTCAGCAGGGTACTATACCATCATTAATACTATACCATCTATTTAACTTAATTCAGATTCAAAAAGCCTCTGAATGAGTTTGCTTTTATAAAGCAAGAATATTCAATTTATGTTATGTGTTCTACTACTACTACCCTGATCTCGAGTTTCGCTGAGGGGGTGTAAAGGGGAATCCATTCTCTCTCGTCCAGCGGGTCCTCCGTGGAGTTGCTCGGTCTCGATTTTGCTGCCGGTTTCGTCCTGTTTGGTATCGCGGGTCACGTGAGCGTAGGGTCGGGGGCGACGCACACTGACGGGCGTAATGGCCCACTCCACCGCACCGCAAAGCACGAGACACCCTGGTGATCCGCCAAGGGGTGCCGCTGTTGCTGGGGCTGACTGGTATGGCACCTCTCTCGCTGTCCCTCAATCTGGTGGAGGCACTCCCCCAAACGTACTAGATCTGCCTGGATCTGGCACAGCGGAAAGGCTGCCAACAGATCCTGTAGCTGGGGCAGAGGGTTCGACTCTGTGTTCCTAGCAGGGGTTTCCTCGTCAAGTGCTCGTATGGCTGGCGTTCGTCCGGAGGCACGCTCATTGCTCTCCTCCAGTGTAGCTTTTGCTAAAGCCTTCTCCTCTACATCTCTTCCCGTTCTTATCTTTGGCACTGCTTTCCCTGCTTTCTGGGCCAGGAGCTTGTATCTGCACTTCTTCCTTCACTAGTATATTGAACGTCTTGTTAACCGGCTAAACGAAGGTTGGATTACCAAGGGTGTAAGCCTTGCACGTCTTCGTCTACTCGGTTAACACATAGATATAACATGTAACTGAACACATAACAAATAACTCCTGAGCTAAAGTATACTTAAACAATAACAGAAATCTTATTCCCCATTTAACTCCCAATATATTACCATTTCTTACCACCGCGATTTTACAGACGTCCGCACTTAATGCGGTGCAACCAATCTTCTGAGCGTCCAACGCTCGACAAACAGCAAGGATATTGGCTAAAAGAAATACAACAAGTATGCACTAACATAAATTCACTACTGCATAAACACATAAGTTCCCTAACTAGATAAATGGTATATTGAAGTTCAGACCTACTTTGATTAGATGAGGATGCGAAGGAGAACGACCTCGACGACGAGGAGTTGTAGGCAATTCTAACAGAGAGACATGGCCTCTTCTCCAACGTTAACGTATTTTTCATTGTTTCGTAATGAATTATTCTGTTGCGTACAACACTATTCTACGACTTGGTTTGTTACGTATAACAATAGTGAAGTCAACGCAATTGATGTCTTAGTTATTTACAAAGTCTTATCTGCGTTGCCAAATGTATACTCAGAAACTTTCAATGAGAGTTAACATGTTTTGGTCTATTTGTAATTTCTTTTATTTTATGCTTGAGTGTTTCATTTCTGGAGACTCCATTAAAAAACGTATGATACTCAGATCCACAACCTTAACACCCCCCAACATAAGCACACTTGGGTACGCCTAGTGTTGCCAACTGTCCCGCATCATCAATATTTATCCTGCTTGTCGTACCAAAGCCATATGGGACACCGCATTGACTGATCCGAGAATACTGTCGATCACATGACGTGCATTAGATCTAATATGAGAAATGAGCCTTAGGGACAGTTCAAACTCCACTTATCTGTGCAACCCCACTCTTTAAATAGCTGAGACTCTCTCGAAATTCAGATGAAGAATCATCTAACTAATTTTGGTCAACTGCTCAAAGAGTGATTTTTGCTGTTTATTCATAAGTACCATGTGCCGACGCAAACTTCTCATCACAAAGATACGATATTCTGACCTGGAAATTATAATTGATATATTGAATTTGAATGGAAAAATTGAATGATAAGCCATTTGTGGAATGTTGCATTTTTGAGAACAATATTCAAATACTATTGATATGGATTGGAAAATATTAATGGAAAATGAAGGTCTTTGCTATTTTTTGAAATTTGTGGTAAAAATATGTTCTAAACCATTTTACATTATTATTATTTTATATTAAGTATACCGGGCCCCAGGCCGGATCTATGGGACGGCGGAGGAGGGAGGGGAGAGATGTATAGTCCAACCAGGCAGGTGCGCAAGATTAAGTTTCGGTAGGGGGGTCCGAGAATTCAGTTTGGGGGAGACTCCGGGAATTTAACTTCAGTGGAACAGAAATGTTTAGATTAAAGTTTATGGTTAAATTCTACCTTAACTGTGTATTACCGTATTTCTTCGATTCTAAGACGCCATCGATTCTAAGACGCACTTTAATTTCAGCACCACCAACAGACAAAAAGTTTTGATTCTAAGAAATAAAAAATAAATAAATTGCTAAAATATATCTAACAAATATTTTTATTATAATAGAATTCAATTTACTAACAACAATAGTACTTATTTATCAGTAAGTATTCTATTCATCGCTTCCTTCTGAATCAATATCAGAGTCTGATTCTTCTGAGCCGTCTTTTCTGCGATTCTAAGACGCCATCGATTCTAAGACGCACCCCGTTTTTAGAGACGTTTATGTGGGAAAAAAGTGCGTCTTAGAATCGAAGAAATACGGTACTCTCTTGGGATAGGAGGAATATATCGAAATAACATAAAGCCTTTGATATTGTTACAAAGTCATATAATTAAACGAATTAATAAAAACAAAAACATGCACGTGTAATAAGCAAATGTCATGATGCAAATATTTTGCCTATAAGGAATTAAAAAAATTAATTGCTTATAATGTACCTATGACGTAAGCGGATGTGTGACGTCATAGGGGCAAAGCACTGTCTGTGGGGGGTATTATCCTGCGAATACAACTATTAGCTTATTGGCAAATTTGCAGCACGGTGAGGTAGCTTTGATCCTGGACCTTTCAGTTCTAACTTCATCTGGTATGACTCAGATGTTTGCGCTAAACGAAAAGGAAATGAAGAATAGATAACACGAACGTATTTTGGAGATTGGAGCTTCTGCAGCAGTTAAAAATTCTTTGATATAATATTAGAGTTGAGTTAAAATTTTTATATTTGATTTTATTGTTTGAGATGGCTTTCGTTAAAGTACCTACTTCCTACATACGCTCAAAACATACAAAATAAACCTAAAGAATATTGATGTAATCAGTCATTGAATTCGCATTTACTACAATGTGAGATAAAGCGCCAATTTACCTACTCAACAAGAGTAATTCCAAAGAAGTACCTAGAAACCCACGCTCCTGAAAAGTTCGTCCCCCCTCCCTTCGAACTTCCAGCTGTCATACTAAATCTCAAACTTCATTACCGCTTTGAAATCCAAAACACTTGTCTTTACATAATTTTATTTCAGTCTTTAATTTCATGTCCGGCACCAAAATATTAAATTTAAAAAAATATAAAATCTCATACTATTTAGTTTGGCAAATGAGAAATCATACACAAGTGAGATTTCCCAAAACTGAATTTTCGGACTCCTCTCAAAACAAAAATCTCGGACCTCCCGAAAACAATCTCCCTCCCACTGAAACGAAATTCTTGGATCGTCCTGAAGCTAAATCCGGCCTTGCGGGCTAACTATCTTCTTTTGAAGGGAATACGAACTCAGTGACTGATTGCAATATCCATGTATTTCAGGTTTATTGTCTAAGTTTTAGGGTGTTTATAGGTAGGCCAGTTTTTTAAACTTATTTTTCATTTTTATTATACCACAAAAAGATGCAGAAAACAAATCCTGCCCACAAAAGTTTTATTTTATTTTACTCCATTGCAAACAGCGGAAAGAAAGAATTTGAAATATTCATAAAATAATTTCACATAAAGTCTCTGCAAGATTAATTTCATACATTTGATATAAATGTATGAAATTAATCTTGCAAAGACTTTTACTCTTAAAAACCTTAATGTTTCAATAATCCAGCTTTAGGAAAAAAAATGAGGCTCATATTGTTTTCAAAAAAATATAGCACTCGATTTTAAACTTTTGCCCAATATTTTTCTCTTTTGCGTTTGTCTTTAGATTAGAAAAAGTTGATAACTACTTATCTATTCCATGGTATTATGATTTTTCCCAAATGTCAGAGCAATTTGCAAGTGGATTAAATATTTTGTTTAAATGTTGACCAAAAATTAAGCTGTCTAAAAAACTAATAACTTACTAGATTGAAATTTTATGGGGAGCAAAAAGGGAAAAATGTCTTTTTTTATATTATATATTATACTAATCGAAAATAGTGTACAGTCGCTCAAAAAAGTATCCGAACGCTATGGTTGATTGCTGAATTCAGAAAAAAATATCTGGCAACAATATTTTTAGAAATTAGTGATCTGACAACCTTCGTATCACGTGACACGAAGGTTGACAAATCACTAATTTCTAAAAAAGTCGTTGCCAGATATTTTTTCTGAATTCTGTAATCAACCATAGCGTTCGGATACTTTTTTGAGCGACTGTACGACAAGTAACGTTTAAAAAGCTTTTAAAATATTAATTTCTAAAGATATAATTTGCCCATTACTTTATGTTAATAGGAGCGTTACTAAATATTTTACTTCCTTATTTCCTTTTCCCCCTACCACACTCATTTGGAAAATTTGTGAAGTTCTCTATCGCCATGAAGTTAAAACATATAATTCTTAAAATTATCACATTTTTAAATTAAAAAAAATGTTAAAAATATTTTAAGAGAAAAAAAATAATGTTACGAAAATATGAATGCCATTTCTCTTCTGATAAAGATATAGTAAGCGTTAAAACAATAATCTGGAAATCGTAAAGATCAACAATCCACTAGCAGAAATATTTCGCAGTGTTAGACCCAACTTTCTTACAAGCTTCGCTCTTACTCTCCTACCCAGCTTTGCCTCTGGTGGAAATTACTACCGAACTCATACTGTACAACGGGATGCAAGCGAATATTTTCAGTGACACTTTACAGCACCCCCGAGGAAATGGTTGACGACGCCCCTTTTGCCTACCTCGTTAATCCCTCATTTGCATTCTCATTGCTAATCGTTCAGAGAGGGAAAGCAATATTGAAAACTCTCGGCCGGTAAGCTGGATCGTGGCGATAGGAATATTCAGACAGCTTGGTATCCAAAGGATTAATGGTAGATTATGATGGGCAAAGGGATATACAATGTGGGAGTTGTCGCCTTTTAACTCCGGGGAAGTTGGAAAGCACAACTTTTTTTTGTTTTAGGAAATAAATACGTACGTGTTCTGGACACGTTTTGTATTAATTCTGGTTTTGGCTAAAATAATTGAATTTTTATAGATTAGAAGCAATAATTTGTAATATTGCATAAAGTTCCAGGATGATTGATTTTTCTCTTGACTATTCAAATTCTTCAAATAGCATGCATTGAAATACATGATATATGAATTTTGGACATTCAAATTATCTTTGGTGTCATTTTTCGAAAAAAAATATTTTACAAATGAAGGACATTCAGTATTTCGCTTTGAAAGCTCTCTAAAGAATTATATATTTTTTCTGAAAAAACATGTTTTGCCCTGAGTGAAACTCGAACCCACGTCTTCTGTATATTTACATGCCAACAACGTTCCCTCTACGATGCGAAGACATTGCCAAGATGGGCCTCGCGCAGATCCATCATTCTCCGTGTACGAAAGTTCGCAAAAGATGAACACAACAGCCCGGCGCACGAAGAATTTCTTCTGCGGGCACTATCTCCAAAAATGAGAGAGAACGTTGAATGCCAGGTGTTCTAACCACTCAGTTATCAGCAGTTTCTTCATTTCTCTCACAATGGTGCCTATAAATCATTACAATTTTTCGCGCTCTTGACGCCATCTATGATCGAGAACGATAAATATTTCTATATTTGCCCCAAGGGAAAAATTTGTTGCAATGTTCAAATGTTTCACGTTCCAAATCACAGATGGCGCTACGAACAGCGACAAAATGGGATAATCTATAGTCATAGTTGTCCGGAAAAAAACTAGCTGTTGATGGTATAGTGGTTAGAACACCTGGAATGTATTCAGGAGATGTGGGTTTGAATATCGCTCAGGGGGAAACTTATGTTTTGAGATTGGGGTGGGAGTGGCTCAGTTGGCAGCATGCCAGGCTTGTAATCTTCAGTTCCCAGATTAGGGGATAGCGATGGGCTTGGAAAGGTCACTTCCATCAGATGGGATGTTAAGCCGTGGGCCCATGTGTGGGAGAGCCATACCCTGTGCACGTTAAAGAACATGCTGGATGGCCGTTATGAGAGGTTACCATCTGTCTCCTAACAGCTGTCCTGTGGGCCCAACCTTCTCTGAGCCCTCGTGAACATCGTAACCTGGCAATTTAGCCTATTGTGTGCACAAAAGTGCAACTCAGAGATAAAACAACCCAAACAACTCAACCCATGTTTTGAGTAAAAATATTTCTTTAATTCTATACTTAGAACTAATCTGTATCTCTTTACTCTTGAGCTTTATAATGATTTGATACGGCTGTATAGCAAGGTCAAATCTGATAGTGGTAGTGGGAGAAGTCAAGGGGTCATGCCCCTCCCCATTTTAAAACTCCCCATTTTAATATAAGCAAAAAAATTTTAAAACGCTAGTAAAGATATAGACAAAAGTCATTAAACTTATGCATATTTCATGCATTTTTCAAGAAATGTTTTAAAGAGCTCTAAAAAGGAGGGAAATGGTTAGACTACAATCGAAATACAGTCTCTTGCCCCCCCCCCCCCCTTTATTTTTTACGGGCTCGTTTGCATCACTTGGCCCATTTTGTTGCATGTTATTAGAAAAGCGGAAACAAAGTAAGCAAGCTACAAAACCAGTCACCTTCTGCGAGGTAAGAACTTGAATGGAAAGCACAAGGAGAGGAAGCTGTTGCCTTTGGAGGAGTCTGATCTCGAAGGATGGTGGTGGTGGAGGAGGAGGAGGGGGAGACTGGAACAGAAGGAACAGAAGTTGGGATGCTAGAAGAGCCACTTGGAAGAGAACTGGATGCAAGGGGATCTACTTCACTTTTGGTGACGTGAAAAAATTATCTCGCTGGAAATCTAGTAAGGAAAAAAATGATAATTAATTCTCTATTTCATTAAAATGTAATTTTTTAATTTATTATTACCAATTGTTTATATTAACTTCGGATATAGGTAGAAGCGTAGTAGGAAGATAGAGAATAAAGGAATTCAGTGACTTCTTTGTTTATGGATCTTGAAAACTTATTTTGTGGCCATTCACGTGATGACTTCTGAACAATGAAAAGAGCAGGATGAAAAACGAGTTAAAAAGTTTTAATACACCACTAAAAACTACTTTCATTGGAGCTGTTGATGAGACTGGTAAGGTGTTGGTGACAGAGAGAAACTAAAGTGATGAAAATTGGTCAGGCAGGTGGCACTTTAATTCGTTTCACCCTTGAGCAAGTGTTCCGATTTAATTATCACTGGATTAACACTGGACTCAATATTAATTATCACTTGACTGAACATAATATATATATATAGCACATTTCCATCATAGTATAAGGATCAATATCCATCATAGTATAAGGATCAATATCCATTACACTGTAGGAAAATGCTGGTCACACCTGGTCTTGGGTGATCCATGTTTCAAACCAATAGTCCTCCGGTTGGCTTATTTACATGGTGTAAATTTTCCTACCACAGAGAATTTTAGGGGACTAAACAATTATAAAAGCATTATTTAAGAAGAATCGTCTGTTTATAAAAGAAAAATAAATCTTAACCGTTGCTTCTTTTATACAAACACTTACATGACATAGAATGCCCTGATAAAATAAAGTCAACATAGAGAATAGACAAATATTAGCACTCGCCTCTGAAGTCTGAGACCACGAAGTGTTCCAGGTAACTAGTTTGCAATCGCTGCAATGCTTGGATTTCCAAACTCAGTTCTTCATGGAGAACACTTTCTAATTCGCATTTCTTCCCCAATTCCCGCACTTTGGACTGGAAGGAATAGGAAACATTTCTGAAAAGTACTTTAAAGAACCTTAAGTAGCGAAAACGAATAAAAATAAACTTCATTTCAACATTTCTTAGATTGAGGATTTTTGGTATTTTTCCTAAAATGGTTTCTTAAGTAAAGTTCCTAAAGTAATCCTTAATAACACTGGTTTACAAGGATTTTATAACTGCCTTTAACTATTTTTCAAGTGCTGATGTCAGATCTGGCCTTAAAAAATGGCTAGCACGCCACGTTTTTATGTTATTGGTAATTTTGACTCGTGTTAGAATCTTCCTATACTTAACACTTCCAGGCAACTGGGAGGATACTGGATATTTTACTTTTTGTGGCTAGAAACACTGATTGCGAAGTGGGAGAAAACATGTAACAGTAATCTAACCTCAGACCGCCATTTGTTGTTTTCATTATAGGAGGAACATGTGCTGTACCTTGAAGAGTGAATTTTGGCATTTAAATGGCACAAAGTCAGCATCGTAAATGTGTTATTGTGCCAGATAAATTTTGTTATGTGTGTGGAAATTATATTTTAAAATCCCAGGGTCGTTCTCTGACAAATATTGCCTATAACTTGTATTTTGGATGTCATGTTGGAGATCAGGACAAAACATGGGCTCCACATGTGTGCTGCATTTCGTGCATTGTTGCTTTGAGTGAATAGTTGAGAAAGGTAAGATAAAATCCATGCTCTTTGCAGTTCCAATGATTTGGAATTAGCCAACTAGTCATTTGCATGATTTCTATTTTTGTTTAACTAAAGTGTCGTGCTTTTCAAAAAAGAACAAAAGCAAAATACAATATCAAAATGTACTTTCAGTCATAAGGCCAGTTCCTCATGTAGAAGATATTCCTATACCAACACCTCCAACTAACTGGGAGGAGATGGATTCCCATTCATCAGAGGAAGACTTTGAGGCACATACAGATTCCGATCCTACATACACCCCTAAAAAGTTAGATGAGTCTCATCTGATTCAGCAAATGAACTATAAATGATCTTGTTTGAAACCTAGGACTTTTTGCATGAAAATCAAATATCAAAATATCAAATATAAAAAAAACAAAACAAATATCAGTGTTGCTTTTCTTCATAAGGGAAAAATTCGTTTTCACCGGTGTCACTGAACAGTAGTAAATATCCAAAACTTATTGCTGAGGTTTGTACTTTTAAATTATTCCTGCAAATTTTTAGTTAGGCGGATTTTTATGTTACCGAATCGAAGAAGCTTTCTCATGTAGCTTGTTCCATAGATATACTGATATAATCGCTGAAGTATTTGCTAAATTTTGACGATCACTCCAGCTGCAAATAAAATTTCGATGGATTAGCTCAGGTAAGTTGAGAGTTGTTATCAGTATATCGATCGAGTGAGACTTATTAAGTGTATTATTTTTATAGTAGCTTAGTGTATGAGTGTATTTTATACTATTTGTTAAAACTAATATCCCCTACACCATTAACATACATTCATGTTGGACTTGGATGTAGAACCAAAGTTAGATGTTTTACGCACCGTAAGCAGAAACGCAAGGGTATCAAGGTAATTAGGAATGCTAAATTTAGAAAACAATTCATACGTTGAGGATACTCAACGTATGAATTGTTTTCTAAATTTAGCATTCCTTACTTTCTATAGCATTCTGCCGCGTACAAAATTCATTACAGAATTATTTTTACCCAATGAAAACAACTGACCTTGTAAAGAGTAATGCACACACGTGTACTAACCGAGAGGTCGCAACGCGAAATAAACGTGATTCATAGGATTCACAACGTGAGTCATAGGATCACACGTTCGCTGGTAAATTGAGGAAAAGACGATTTATAAAAACTGTGAGAGCGTTTAGAATTACAGATTTAAAAAAAAAAATGATATCTTACTTTCAAACAATTAGCTGATTTTTCTTCCGAGGAAGAAATAATATTTTGTTATAGATTGCTACTGCGTAACATTACTTCGTAGGAAAGAATATTTTGCATCTTGTGGTAAGGATGCAGCGGTAATAAGTATTAGGAATAAAAAGTTTTAAACTTGTGACCCAGTCGCGTAACGGATATACGGAAATTAAAAAAGTTAGTTTTATTGATTATTCTTTTGCAATCACTATGTCTTTGAAGTGACTTAGTAGAGGAATTGGGAGATGATTGAAATTTGTAAGGAAGAGGGAACTTTTTATCTGTGATTCGATGAAAATGCGGAGAATAATAAATTGAGACTCGGCAGAAATAAGAATTTAACGTAAAATCACTTTTATCATTCCGAAACAAGTCCTGACGCGGAAAGTGCAGTTCAGAATATGTGTGAACACAGATATCTGATGGCAACATCCTTCAACCCAATGGAGATTAATTTTAATAAGAGAGGCACAACACTTGGAGGTTTAGGGGCGTGAAGGGAAATTTCAAAATGGTTTGTCTTCTTCCGATGAGGTACATTGTTTATTTACAAAATAGCTGACCAATCATAAAGGGAAGATGGGATGTTTCGATAAGAGGATTGAAAATTATTTCCAAAACATTGTTTCCCTACCGTATCTCCTGTGATGGCCTGAAACAAAGGGGGGTAGAAATAGGGGTGACAATGCGGTTTAGTCAGAACGGCTGTCAATGAGTGACATCTCTGGACTTAGTTTTCGGACCCATCTCGAAATTTTTCGACGATCAAGAGTGCCAGTGGGTTTTAATGTTGTAACACATCACGTCTGATATGGAAAGAAAGGGAAGTCGACAACATGGCAGGTAACGTAATCCAAGATGACCGTTGCTAGAAATTTCGAGAAGGATTAACCTTTCAACACTACCACCCAGGATGTGAGGGGGTGGAACTTTTGCCGAGTTTTAATTAATGAAGTTTTTCTTAATAAATGGGAAATGGGAGGACTTTTTGATGAATAACGGATTTATCGAAAATGACCGCCAAAGGGATGAGAGAGATACCTTGAACTTTGCCACCGAAAGTTCAGTTGGACTTGGTAAATTTCAGATGAGGGTAGAAACCAAGGAACTTATTCGGGAGTTTGTGATCGGTGAGGGGTGTTTAATATAGGGGGCGGAACTTTTCATAAGGGTTTTTTTAATGAGGGGGGGATTAAATAATACAGGTCGGTCAACTAGGGGGTCTTTAAAGTCGGGGGATTAGAAAATACTGGTTGGTCAACCGGGGCAGTTTTGATAGGGTTTTTAATAAAGGGGGTGGAACATTTGATAAGGGATTTTCTTAATGAGGGGAAGTCAAAAAATTGGAAAAATTATGGCTGAAATAGAGGGCTTTTCTAAAGGTATAGTACTCATGATATACACTAAATGGCGCCACGGGTTTTAATAAAGTTAAAATAAAGGGGAGCAGAACTTTTGATAAGGAGGGTTTTTTTAATGAGGGGGAATTAAAAGATACAGGTCAACCAAGGGGGTCTTTATTAATTATTGATTATGAAATATGAATTATTAATTATGAATTACTAATATTAATAAGATGACGTGGTCAGTTATAAGTATTAATAAGGGGGCGTGGCCGGTGACGTCATAGGGGGAAGCACTGTGCAAAAGGGGTACCGTATAATGGGACTCTACTACTGACATTCACTCCATTTTACCAGATGATCGCGACAAATTTAATGATGCAATTTTGGAAAGATTTTATATTGAGAAAGACATCAATGAGCTTGTATATACTGAACATTGCTCTTCTCAAATCAACGGTTTGGAAGCCATTCAGGATTTAACCTCTGCCCCAAAACATGGATTAAATTTAATTCATAGTATTTCTGATACTGTCACAAAACCCAAAGGGAAGGGTAATGACAAAAAATCTAAAAAAAGGAGGAACAAAGTACAATAAAATAACTTTAGTTAATCAGTTTTTTTAAATCAGTTGTAACGCAAAGAAAAATTCGCTTGCGATCTCAAAATAATTTTTTTAGGAATGAGGACAAAAGTAAATTCGCTTTTCGGTGGCAAATGTTTTGACCCGGCATTGCATTCAGTGCCGGGCCAATACATTTGCAACCGAAATTTATTGCCATAAACCCATTATGTTATTCTTATAACCAGTTTAATTTTTAAAAAAATGATTTGCATTTGTTTTGTTATTTGAATTAAATTTTCTGCACTTATTGATAACTTACATTAATGGAAAGCTTTAATTCCTAAATCAGCTGCTAAAATTTCGAAATAACTGGAAATATTTCTAAACTTCCTCGCAAAGACGACTTGCATTAATAGATTTAAAATTTAATCTTTTTTACTTTTGCATAAAGATCGGCGAACTGGATCCCTTAGCAAAGCTCTTTTATTAAATCTCTTCTCGGCATTATTATGGCAATTTACAGCTGAACAACAGCAAGCAGGGCCGGGTTGTTTTACCTCTGAGCGGCACTCTTTTGCACACCATGCGCTAAATGGCCAGGTCACATGGACCCCGAAGGCTCAGAGAAGGTTGGGGAGGGGACCCACTAGAACAGCTGTTGGGAGACAGATGGTAGCCTCCCGTCAAGGCCATCCAGCTTGTTCTTTAACGTGCACAGGGTATGGCTCTCCCGCACACGGGGCCACGGCTTAACGTCCCATCCGAAGGACGGCGGCCTTTCCAAGCCCATCGGAGTCCCCTACTGACCGTGGGCAGGGCGGGGAATTTAGCGGAGATAAATCTCAACGCTGACCCAGCTGGGACTCGAACCTGGGAACTACAGATTACGAGCCTGGCGCGCTACCGACTGAGCCACCCCCGCCCCAAGCAAGCAGGGCCGGACTTACACATAAGCTAACTAAGCTACAACTTAAGGCCTCACGATATGAGGGACCTCATTGAAATGTATATCAAGTTTCACTGCGTTACGAAAATTTCTTTAATATTTATTCTTCTGTGCAAACGCTGTTCATTTTTGCTTAACAATGCTACAATAATGTTTTCATCACATCATTTTCATGTGTATTTTTTAATGTCCCCCTCAATCAGAATAGATAGATATATTTCGACTTTCGAATTTTTGGGGGCTCATAAATTTGAATAGCTTAGAGCCTCTTCAATATACCTTAGTTTAGGGCCTCAGACAGTCAAAGTCCGGCCCTGACAGCAAGGCATTTTGTTCAAAGTACAATAAAATAACTTTAGCGTATAATGCTAAATTTCAAATCCTAGACTTTTAGCTCAAGTTGTCGAATATATTCCAGCAGAAATAAGGAATTGATTATAATGTTAAAGCAGGCACAAAAAAGTTCAAAATAACACATCTTTATTGATGCCAAATATTGCGGAATTATCATCTTGGTTAAAGTAAGCTAACAAAGCATCTATTTCAAACTAAAAAGAGAATCTAATTAACACTGGATGCAAAAGATCCGTCTTATACGTTCATTTTCAATGCACATCGTTTGAAGACAGCACTATTTGGCAATAACATGGCTGACTTTGGGATTGACCAATCAGGTTGAATCACCAGTATGGCCACTCTCTTCTAATAAAGAATCTCTAGAACAGCACTGCTTGCAGCGCTACTTTTGTCAGCTGGTCGTAATTTTTATTTTCCCACCAAGTTTCCAAGTGTGTGGACAGCTTGCTTTTCAGTTCCGTATCTATTATTTGTTTTCTTTATTGCCTTTCAAAAAAATATGAAGTAGAAAAATTCAGTTATTAAGATTATATAAAAATAATATAGAATAATGTGAAATGAACTACTCGCTTTTAAAAAAAAAAATTAGGTGTAATTTTAAAATTGCAATTATATACTACACTGCTCGACATTGAAAGTGCCCCATCCAGAAGGATATATCGTACAAACATTGAAATAGAAGGGTGGGTGTGCGCAGTTGAGATATGCAAATGATGATAATCCGGAGCCAATGACGTGTGTGGCTCAAGAGATAAAAGATGCAGTAGGAACGGGGATGGTATTGCGTTTATGCAAGTGGAAGTCCTACGATCGGTTGAGATTAGGTAGTTCCGCTTGGAAATTGTTCAGCGAAGGCCGAATATGCCTGGCACACGCCGTTGGCAGGTTTATCATCATTTGGATGTTTTTGAGAGAGGAAGAATTATAGGCCTATGTGAAGCTGGATGGTCTACACGTCGTGTCGTTGCCCATATTCATCGGGATGCAAGAACTGTTGGACGCTGTTGGCAACAATGACAAAATGAAGGTTCTAGGGTGCGTCACAGAGGGAGTGGTGTCGTCCGACAGACATCAGCACGGCTTGATAGATACATTGTTCGACATGCTCGTTCGTCACTACAGAGCATTGCAGGCGATATTCGACGGCTGTGTCAGCAGACATGGACATCCCCATAACGACCCGAACAGTAAACCGAAGGTTGCATGAGTCTCACATGGGCTCTAGGCAACCGTTACATTGACTGTCATTGACTGCAAACCATCGCAGCGCTCGTCTGGATTGGTGCCGAAGTCGTGCGAACTGGGGTCACGAATAGAACACTGTTGTGTTTAGTGATGAATCCCGTTTCTGTCTGGGTGCTAACAATCGACGGGTCTGTTTATGGTGACAACCTGGTGAGAGGACAGATCGAACTTTTGTTCACAAACGGCACACCGCCCATCAGCTAGGCATAATGTATGGGGTGCTATTGGATATGACAGCAAGTTACCTCTTGTTCGCATCACGGGAACACTGACAGTTGCACGATATGTTAACGCGGCTCTGCAGTCCGTTTTGTTACCGTTCCTGGGAGGCATGCAGCAGCCCATTTTCCAGCATGACAATGCCCGTGTACACACTACTAGGGTTTTCAGACAATGTTTGTAACATGTTCAAGTATTGCCATGAGCAGCAGGATCTCCAGATTTATCCCCAATAGAAAATCTGTGGGACCACATTGGACGACGTGTGCAATCCTCTCACCCGCCAGTGCGGAATCTCGATGAATTATGGGAGCAAGTCAACTGTTTGGTGTGCAATTTCTCAGGACCATATCCGTTGACTGTATGACTCCATGCCACGCCTTATTACTGCCTGTATTGCCGTTCACGGCGATGCAACCACCTACTGAGGCAGTCATATTGCGCTGCATTATCTCATCTTCTAACCGCTGTAGATGACCGCAAATTAAATCATGGTATGCCAATATGTATTGCTATGTGTATGCTACATTTCACCCCTATCCCCTCACTACTTCTGGATGGGGCAATTTCAATGTCGTGCAGTGTATTATTGGAACAGGACTAGTTTGGGGGCTGCCGGGCAGGAGTGATGGCATCTTTTTGTACCTCAATGGACATATATGGAGGTCGTCTATCTGTGCTAACTATTTAATCTGTGATAACGACATGCTTAAATCGGTATAAACTTATATCGACGTCATTTTACATTGATAATGGTTTGATATCGACGACATTTTATATTGATAAAGGTTTATTATTAAAGTAACTTTATATTGATTAAAGTTTAATATCGACGGCATTTTACATTGGTAAAGTTTAATATCGGCATCCTCTTATATTGATTAAAGTTTAATATCGACATCATTTTATAGTCATAAAGATTTAATATCGACGGCATTTTATATTGATAAACATTTAATATATACATCATATAATATTGATTAAAGTTGATATCAACGACATTTTGTATTGTTGAATATAGCAGACAGGATAAGGTTTCGATATCAAAGCCCTTTTATATTGATTAAAGTTTAGCATCGACGGCATTTTATACTGATAAGGATTTATTATCGATGCATTTTATATTGGTTATAGTTTAATATCTATAGTATTTAATATCTATAGTAATTTATATTGATAAAGATTTTAATATCTACGTCATTTTATACTGATTAAAGTTTAATATCAACTGCATTTTATATTGATAAAGTTTTGATATCGTAGCCATTTCACAGTGATAAAGAGTTAATATCGACGTCATTTTATATTGGCTAAAGCTTAGTATCGACAGTATTTGCATTGATATATAAATATGTATTATAGACTTTATTTTGCATTGATTAAAATTTAGTATCGACGCCCTTCATATTGTTGAACATTTATATTTATGCACTTTTATGTCGAAAACTTTTTATATTGATATCTCTCAATATCTAAAGTTTTGTGTTCTTTTATTCAACATAACATTCCAACCAGCATTTTGCATTTGCCTTGGAACCTAATAAAGTTGTTATGTCAGTTTCTTTTGTTTAAATTTAATTATTAGCGTTATCTTGCTAGCCGTGATGTTAATATTCGTTCGCCTATAACGTGAGCGACATGTTTCCTAGTTTAATTTTCGAATTTATGCAAAGAACAAGCTATATTGCATGTAAAAATTCTGTTTTTGCTTTCAATTGGGGAAATAACTGAATCATTAATTTATATAATAAAGATGCTAGAAATATTTTTCTTAATTACCTCCAGTTTAGGGAGTTATTCTAGGCACTGAAAATTAATTTCGTTATCTCGAAACACGATTTTTTGATTAAAGTGTTTCTTTCTTTTTTTGTTAAAATTATAGCTCTCGGTAATTGGCCGAGCGTATCACGAGGCATTAAGACTTCGAAAAGAAAAGATTCCCGCAACATTTACCAGATGGTGCGAACAAAAAGTGTTCAGAAGTCTCCGTAAAAGTAGACTGCATGCGATCCCAAGTGCTCTCCGAAGTTAAGCAGCTGCTTCCTTCAGAAGTGACACGTTGAGCGTCAGGAACACGAAGATATCAACGTTATCAATGTGCACCAAATCGTCTCAATTATAAGCTAAGAGAAATTCAAATTTTTCGCAACTATTTGATTACCATTCGTATTGGGGATAATTAACAATTGATTACCATTCGTATTGGGAAATGAAGATCATTCTACACTGTGTGGTTTAGCCAAATAATTAGTCATAATAAACTACTTGCCAGACATCGCATTAAATAACTTCCACGAGAAACAAAAAGTAACAGAAATAATGAACAAAAAAACCAGTGGAGACTTTTTAACCAACTTTCCAATATGGATATCAACCCTTCCAGTATTATCTAAGAATATTCCTGGAATTCATTCAAAAAATCCCTCAGATAAATCAACGCTTAAACTTCTATCAGAAACCCACATAGAACATAACTACAAAAACTACATATAAATTTATACTGATTGATCTCAGAATTTTGAAAAAACAATAACATCTGGGGAATTTTACTGTCCAAGAAACAACTTTGAATTCAATTTAAATTTGATTTTCCTACTCCCGTCGTCATTGCTGCTGAATTGACAGCTATCATACTAGCAATAAACTGGGCTCTCCAATTCTCCAACAAAAATAGTGTAATCTTGACTGATAGCAAGATCTCTTTAGGTATTTTAAAAGATAATCCATTTAAAAGTAATTATAATATTTTCATAAATGACACTTACACATTAATGTACAACCATATACAACAACACAACATATTGCATATACAATGGATACCCTCACACATTAATCTAAAATACAATGACATTGCAGGCACTTTAGCAAAAAGTGCAAAAAACCTGAACCATTCTATGAATTCCCCATATCATTTTCTCCTACATAAAAACTTAAATAAAAAACACATGAACAGTACACTTCAAAATTGGTATTCCACATATGTAAGTCACACACACAGATACTTAATTTCACATAAAATTAATAAATTCAACAATTATGGATTACAAAAAAATTAGCATAATATTAAGAATCAAAGCCCAGTCTAGCAATGACAAAAACCATGCTCTTTGAAATGAATAAAATAAATTCACCAAATTGTCTAAAATGTAATGAACCACAAACAATAGAACACATAATATTTCAATGTAAAGAATTTACAGACGAAAGAAATAAATACTTCCAAAAACTCAGAAAACATAAAACTAATCAATTTAACTTTCAATCAATCCTTGAACCAAAGAAAAAGCACTTAAACCCATATACTATAATCTACTAATTATTTTTCTAAAGAACATAGACTGTTTAAATTCCTTGTAAAAATTTAAAAAAATTAATATAAATATTAATATAAAAATAAAAATAAAAACTATCAAAAGTTCTTGAATGAGTCTTCGCGGAAACGAGAGTTCTCCTTGAAGGAATATTCAATTGTTGATGTGTGACATGTACGTATGCAATAAACAGTTACATATGAAATGTTATCAGTCGTCCCAAGTTAGAGTTCTACCTCTGGAAGAGTTGATATTCCACTAATCTGCACCCTACCCTCACGAGAAAGGGGACATTGATGGACTCGGATAGTGCGTTAAGACGTGGTTCCGTGCAGAGGAGAGTAATGTCTTATGCACGACAAAGAATAATCTAGATGATGTTCTTCCATCTTCATCATCTTCTTCATCATCCATTAGAATCTCAACCATACATGAGCAATATAAAAAGGTTCTTGCAACCTGGACCTTTTAGCCCACTGAGTGCAGAAAAGTGACGCACAGAGATAAAACAATATAGCACAATCTTTTTTCACTCAGCATTTTATTTGTTTATAAAGTGAAAAGAAAAATTCTTAAACCAGAGTATCTTTCTTAGTTTCAGTTCCTGAAGAAGACACTGCCAACAATCCAACAATTCAACAATTCTGAAAAGCATCCAACAATTCTGAAACGACATATTTCTAGAAAATTCAGGCATTAGTATATAATTTTGAATTTCATTAGTTAAAAAGCGTTCACCTTACACTAAAAAAATTCCGACAAAGGTAAATATCTTTTTTTTTAATGACCGAAAGGCAGGTTATGTAGATTTTCTTTCTGCCGATCTTTCTGGATTTAACAGGACATAATGCAAATTTCTTGGTGACTTGAATTTTGCATTTTGTTTTCTATGTAATCATCATTTAAATAGAAAACAAAAAGTGAATGAATTGGTAAGTAAATAAAATTTATCTTTCATTAGATAATTTAGATTCTTCCCAATTTTTACTCTCCCGTCAGCACTTGTAGATATAAATTACCTCTTTAAACTGCTTACTTTATAGAATCATTTCTTCATACAATTTCTTTCTAAACGTTCATACTTTATGAGGTTCATCTTTGTTGCAATAATTTCAAACAGCGTTAGAAGCTATCACCTATTCTCCTTCCTTACAAGAGCAGGATACAGGGAAGAAGACTCATGGAAAATTTCAATTGTAGGAGGAGTAAACAAATAATAAACCTGTATATTACCCGTAATATTACTAGAATATTTAAAAAAATCCGCTAGGAATGGAAGATCTAAAATGCAAATTGTAATATTTGACGTAAATAATTTTCGAAAACAAAATTAAAATTATTGAGACGCCTTTCTGGTCCATTTCGTATAATTCTGTGACTTACTTTCCTACAGAAAAAATTTATTTTTTTTACTCCCGTGACCACCTGCTATTCTTTGAATTTTCAGACGTTTTGTTTCACACACTGCATTTTATTATATAAAGCCTCAAAATCGTTAACAAATAGCAAACCAATAGAAAGTAAAAATACAAACTGAATATCCTCAAGAATAAAATTTTTCTGGGAATTATACTGATGGCAAATTGCATATTTGAATGAAATATATCTAAATCTTAAATTTCAACATTATCCGTTCAGTATTGAAAATACCGTAAATGTTCTAATAATACCACGGGCTGCAATTTACAATTTCTTGCTTGGGTTGAGTTGTTTTACCTCTGAGAGGCACAATTTTTGCACTCAATGGGCTAAATGGGCAGGCCGCAAAAGGACTACAAGTGTTCAGAGAAGGTTAGGGGAAGGGGATCCACTATTCTTAGGAGACAGTTGGGAACCTCCTTTCGAAGTCATCCAGCGTTTTCTTTAATGTGCAAAATATATGGATCTCCTGCATAAGGAACCACGGATTTACGTCCCATCCTAGACGGCGGTTTTTCGAAGCTCATCAATGTCCCTTTTCTGACCGAGGCAGCGGTGATAAATCTGAACTCTGGAACAAGTGAGATTCGAACCCTGGAACTGCAGACAGCGAGCCCATATATCTGAATATAATAGGGGCTAAAATAAAATTTTATAAAGAACCTGTTTTGGATTTAGAAGCAGGTGAACAAGTTTAAGATTTCGTATAAGACGACCAGATTTCTTTTTTTTTGGTCCCCTGGGTACGTCCCTGAGTCTTATCTCACTATAACTAGTATTTCGAATTGTTTTTTTTTTTGTTGGTTTTTTTCGGTTTATGCGAAGTGCCATGATTATTTGATTACTGCATCATAGTATACCTAAAGTTTCTTTAATTTATGATAAATTAATATTAAAATGAATAGTATACATCAGATTAAATTTTTGACTGATTATTTTTCGCTACTACAAGTCAATAATTTTGAGCGAAATTAGATAAATTGAACTGTATGTTTTACAATATTGTTTTGTTCTTTTATTTATTTATATATATTGCTCACAAAAATTAGGGGATATTTCAAAATGAATATGAAGCGATAAAAAAAGAAGCATTTGAATTTTTTTTTATTAAACAAGACCATCAGAAAAGCAAACGACAAGTCAAAGAAAGTTGTTCGATTATGCAAATGAGATGCAAAGTCAATTGTCGTGATTGAGTAGCAAGTGACATATTGGTGGGTGTGAATAGAAGCATGTCAAACTGGACGAGAGTGCCACTCATTGACTGTGTGGACTTGTGTGGTCACCCAAGACTGCCAAAACACATTGACAGCGATGGGGCATGGACAGGATCAGAATGTCCAGCAGTTCTTGTGGGATCCTCTGCCACTCTTGCTCCAGGGCAACTTCCAGCTCAAGAAGTGTTGTGGGAGATTTTGCACGGTTTGCCAGATGTCTTCCCAGTGCATCCCAAGCATGTTCAATGATTTAATTTACTGATGTAGTAAAATTAATTAATGACTTTAATTATCATTTCATTCATATTAATAAGTATAATAATGACACAACTATTAACTTTCATAATTATCCCTCTGTCTTAAATAACGAAAATTCCATGTTTTTAAAAATCACAGATTAAGCTGAATTGAATAATATTATAAACAATTTAGATGAGAATAAGGCTTATGGATTTGATAAGTCCAAAAATATTAAAATCATTAATAAATACCATGCAACATTTTTAACACAAATCATAAATATATCGTTTAATTTTGGCATTTTTATAAACCAATTGAAAACTGCTATTGTAAAGCCTACATACAAAAAAGGAGATAAAATATTTTAAATAATTATAGACCAATCTATGTATTACCTATTTTTTCAAAAGTTATCGAAACAATAATGAAAAATAGACTTATAAAATTTTTGAATAATTCATCATTTTTTTTATAAATCGCAATTTGGGTTTAGAGAACATAAGAGTACAGATAATGCAGTACTGGAAACGACCAATACTGTTTTACATGGTATAAATAATTCTCAAAAAACTATGGTAATTTTTTTGACATTCAAAAGCATTTGATACTGTAAATCATGATACCTTATTGCAGAAACTTAATTACATTGGTGTTAGAGGAAATACGCTAAAATGGTTTAAGTCATATATTACAGATAGAAAACAAATTGTAGACATAAAAAGTATAAAAAGTTCACCCTTGTTGCCTACTAAAGGAGTGTCTCGAGGCTCAGTTTTAGGACCTATTTTATTCCTGATTTATTTCAATGATTTCTTTTTTAATAACTTAAAAGGATATCCTATATCCTATGCTGATGATACTGCTATAGTATATAGAAGTAATAATTCTGAAGAATTGAAATCGACTATATCTCATGATTTAAAAAAAAAATCAGTTATGGTTTCATCAAAATCATCTTACATTAAATATCGGAAAATCGTATTCAATGTATTTCAGTCTCACTAACAAGAGTTATCTCAAAGATAAAATCATATATCATAGAGTTACTTGTGATAATAATATTGTATGTACATGTGCAGAAATTAAACAAATTAAAACATTCAAATATTTGATTTTATTACTATTGATAATAATTTGAAGTGGAATAGTCATACAAATATAATTGCAAAACGTTTAAAATATTTCCTAATTAAAATATATCATCTAAAGAAAATTGTAGGTACTTCCTCTCTAATAACTCTTTATTATTCATGGATTCAATATACTTTACAATACTGTTTAATTAGTTGGGGAAGAACATATCTTAATTCTTTAAATAAATTAATAACATTACAAAACAGAATTCTGAAGGTTATTATGAATAACAAAATTACGATTTTAAAAAATATGATTATTGAAAATGAAATTTTGAATTTAGGACAATTATATATTTATAAAATTATTATGTTTGTGTTTAAAAACCCAGATTTCTTAAAATTACAACATATAAAAATAAATCTTAGAAATAAAGAACTTTATTATGTACCTTTTTCAAGAAAAGAAATTATCCATAAACATTTCATGATTCTAGCTTCACAAAATTTAAAAAAATTACCGAAAAATATAAGGGAAGAAAGAAATAAAAATATATTTAAAATAAAAATTAAGCGAAGATTATTGCATATACACAATATTGAGTCTTTATTTCATTGTTAAGTTACTTACCACATTTCATGTCATTAATGAATAAATCAAAAATTATTAACTTTTCCACTCTTAAACCTTTAATTCTGTATTATAAATGCATATCGTTAATAACTAATAATTTAATTTGACAACCTGTAAGAGCATAAAGCTCATTGGTTGTTCTTATATGGCTTCTATTTTATTGCATTTCTTTTCACAATAAACATTTTACATTACATGGATTTATTTATATCAGTTCAATTGTTCATACCGAATTGTGATTTTATTTTAACTCATTATGTTGTTATGTTGTATAAACATTATTTATTTATTATTAAGTGTATTATATATTTATATAGTCAATAAACATTATTATTATTTATTAAACATTCAGGTCTGGAGAACGTCCATGCGTACGATTCCTACCTCCTGAAGCATGTTGTTGACGAGATGCGCACGGTGGGGCCTTGAATTATCGTCCATGAAAAGAAAGTTGTTTCCAACTGCTCCAGCATAGGGTACCACTATAGGGTGCAGGACCTCATCTCGATATCTGACAGCAGTCAGATATCGAGATGAGCAGTCAGATATCGAGTTATCTGACAGCAGTCCACCAATGCTGATGCCAGCCCACACCATGATTCCACCACCACCACCGAAGGAGTCCCTTTCTCGCATGAAAAGTGGATCCTCCCGTGTTCCTCGTTCACACCAGATCAGGACACGATGATTGTCAGGCTGCAGACTGAACCATGACATATCAGAGAA
Organism: Ryuthela nishihirai; assembly: GCA_038380435.1. Lineage (NCBI taxonomy): Eukaryota > Metazoa > Arthropoda > Arachnida > Araneae > Heptathelidae > Ryuthela > Ryuthela nishihirai. The sequence goes on from JAWZYU010000058.1 coordinate 813,262, forward strand.
GAAGATCGTTGACCACTCATCACGGGTCTAATGACGATGCTCATCAGCCCACCTTCTACGAGTTCTACGGTGTTCAGCAGATAAAGGAATCAGGGCCGTGCGGTAGATTTTCTCATTATGATGCAAGTCTTCGAAATGCCGCCCCTTAAAGGTTTTTTCTTTAAAATAACCTTCGATTGTGATTTAAAAAAAAACTGCACAAAATGTACGAATACTATTTTTAATTTGAAAATATAAACTACTTTAAAAAATGATATCAACTACAACAATCTACTGGAGTTTTACCCTTCTAACTTTAGCAAATTCGTTAATTAGGGATGTCTAGTCTAGAGTGGCAGCCAATGTAGATTCAATAGAAATTAATGACAGATTTCTAAGTTTTGTTTGGCTTATTGAACTTTTTAAGTAGTGATTTATTAATTTTAATTTGGAATAACTTCTTTCCCCACTAGCTACAGAGACAGGGAGTGTTAATAAAATTCTCAGAGCTACAACAGTATTCGGATACAAAGTAATTAAGTTATTTTGGCACAAATAATTTAAAACATCCAAAGGTTTCATAGAATATGGTAGCATTCGGGATACATCACGTAATTCTTCTTGAAGATCATTTGCATTTATATCTGATTCATTTTCGACCGAAAGTATTGACTGGAGACTGGTACAATAATTTTCTAGCATTTTGTCATCTATATCATTGAGTTTTAAAATGTCATATAAAAACTGAAAATTTTTGCTATGGGTTTCCAGAAGCGTGAATCGTTCATTCAGAGAATTAAGGCTAATGTCCAGAATATAATTGAAAAAGTTTATTACAAATTTATTCTCCTCTGTTAACCCTTTCACGACTAAGGGAAACATTTTTCCCATTTTAAAATTGGTGATTGTCGTATTTAATTATAACCTTATCTGCATTTTTTATACAGAATGTCAAAATAGAACGTATGCCGAACGCAATTACGTAAACGGGAACGTTTAGAAAACAAAAACAGAACTGTCAGGACGCATAATATATGTACTATGTGCAATGTCCATCTTTGCCTCACTACCAAAAGAAATTGCTTCACAGAATATCATAATTATCACATCATTTTGTATAGTAATTTTATTTCATAATTTTGTATTATTTTAGTTAACATTTTGTTCTAATAAACCAATAAATAAAAGACATTGCATAATAAGCCTATCTATAATTTGTGTTACCTTTATAGTCCATTGGGAAAAATATTTCCCATAAAATTCCAAAAAAACTACACATTGCTATGTATTTTTCTTATGATTTTTATTTATTTTACGTCTAAACAAACTAAAATAAACAGTTACATATTAATATTTACTCTTAAAAACCTTATGGTCCTGAAAGGGTTAAGGGTAGATCGACAGCTTCTTCATAGTCAAATTGATGCTTGTTCCTTCTGGCTCTAACTTCAGTTTCGGCAGGAAATTCTGCACTGCATTCAAGATTCTCTGCAATCTCATTAGCAGCAATTTTCATCTGATCATATCCAGATTGTCTATAACTTTTCACTTTTTGTATGGTTTCTGATAACATCCTTACACAATCTGACAAATTTATAGTTACAGATTGCAATAGCTTCGAGACTGAATTTATTTCAAATAAAATATCATACCAAAGAATTACACCGCATATAAACTTGTAATTTTTAATATTTTTTGCTAACCCTCTTGCTTTAACTTTAGTTTCTGATCTCTGTTGATGTCTTCTATTATTTGGAATAATGCATCATAGATTTCGCAAAGTTGAAATCGTAAAGGCTTTAACGCATCTACTGTGCTTGACCACCTAGTAGCACTCAATGGTTTTAGAGTTAATTGTGAAACATATTTTTTTAGCACTTCCCAACGCTTTGTAGAACCAGAAAAAAAAGTGTAAAGTTCTTGAACAATAGAAAAAAAAGTTGTTTCTGTAGAAGTAGACGTTGCATCATTCACAACTAGGTTTAAAGAATGACATGCGCAGGGCACATAAACGCCCTTGGATATTTTTCAAGAATTCTATTTTGTACACCCTTTCTTACTTCTTTCACATTAGCTCCGTTGTCATAGCCTTGTATTTTGCTGCCGTTTTATTAGCTCCGTTGTCTAAGCCACTTTAACTCAAAACCTAACTTTTCCAAATATGTCAGAATAAGTTCTGTCAAAAAAAAAGCTAGTAAGATTTGTAGGTAACAGAACATAATAAATAGATAATGAATATCTGTCAAATTGACAGCTAGCAGCTGTTTTGACATATGCATTTCTTTAACTTGTTATTGTATTGTCTCCACTTCAACGTATATGAATTTGGTAAAAATAGAGCAATAAATAACGAACGCAAAAGTAGGCAAATGCAAATATTTCCTAAGCAACTCACTCTCTATCACACACAGAAAGCAAAAGTAGCCCAATATTACCTAAATAACTCTCTATCTATCACACAGAGGCAGACGTTCCGCACCTGAGATATACCCAGTCCATGCAAATACTACTTTTTAATTCGAGTCCCAATTGTCATAACATAATCATTTTAAATGATAATAAGTAACTACAATTTCTGTAAAAAACAATAATTCTCTTACCTGATCTACTTTTTAAACACAAAAACTGAATTAGTATAAATGCACAAATATTATACTGATACAGATATATTACATATCTGATTTACTGATTTAAATACAGCACAGCCGCTTGCCACGTCTCATGACAAACTAACATTAAAATCAAATATTGTCAATAATTGTAAGTTCAAAGCAGAACTATCAACGCGTAACACTTGTTGTCTTTTGTGATAATTGCCGCCTCAGCAATTGTCTTTTGTGATAATTGCCGCCTCAGCTTTTAGGAGCGGCCGCTGTCAGATCAAAAGTCTTTCGGCGAGCGCTCGCCAACGATGCACCTGCACCAGAAACCGAGATCAAAGGATACCGAAAGCGCTTAGGCAGAGGCGTACGATAAATCATAAATCGTATACATCAATATCGGAATAACATAGACCAATATAGAAAAGCGTTGCGTAAAGATTTTTAATTATTGAATGGTTCAAATTGTATTTTGATTTCGCTGCTTATGCCGCCCCCTTACGGTGCCGCCTGATGCGGCCGCCTCTCTGTATCATAGCACGGCACGGCCCTGCTTATGGGTTTCGAAAGATAGACTGTTGGATGAGACATTTATCGGTGGCCCTTGTGCAAAATATCATACACCAGGCACATTAAAGAACAGGTTGAACAGTTCTTGACACAAATCATTTCTTCTCAAAACAGCTGTAAACTGAATCTCTTCCTATCACTATTTCCCTGTACTTAGTGTTCTTCTGATCGATGATTTGCAAAGTTGCATATCACAGTGTGCAACTTACTAACCTGAGTCTTGGAAGGGTATTACCAATCTTTATCAGTTCAATATGAAATTATATCTTATATAATTTAACGTCAACGGAGCACAAAGGCAAGAGGCGCTCAGTGAAATGGTGTCTGACATTTTGCAGTTCAGAATATAAAATCTCAGCACCCAGGAAGAGTTGGAGCTCCAACGCTCCGCTGTTTTACCTCTGAGCGTCACTTTTTTCACACAATGGGTTAAATAGCCAGGTCACAAGGGCACCAAGTACTCAGAGAAGATTATGAGAAGGGGACCTACAGGACAGCTGTTAGGAACAGATGAAACTTTGTATCAAGACTACCCACCATGTTCATTAAGGTGCACAGAATATGACTTTCCTGCACACGGGACCATGGCTGATCACCCCATTTAAAGGAGGGAGGTCTTTCCAAGACCAGTTATTCTGTGCCAATGCCGTTCTGTGTCCGAGTGGTTACCACGGTTGGCTACTAATCAAAGGAATTGGATTTGAACCCTGGGTTAAGATATGGATATTTGTTTTCTCTCCCTGCTGAAATCTTGTCTTACTTTAAGACCTTCTCTATGACGTATTAAACCGGCAGTCTCCTCTCAGATCTCTGTGGCACGTAGCTGCTTGAGGGGTATTTGTTCTTTTTCCCTTGCTATTATCGGTGTTTTTAATAACCCGGATGACTTAAGTTAAACTCGTGAATTATGCATTTCATTACATGAATTGGATATTTGTATCTGTGTGAGTGTGAATGAAAATTATTTTATTCAATAATACATGAAGATTGTGGACGTCAGGTTTCATTAGAGTTCATATTCCCAGGATTCATTACGGTAAGAGTTTCACCTCCTTAATATTATTCAGTGTCAATGAGTAACCTCTTTCCTCGCAAAATTGAAAATTAGACACAAGAATATGTACATCCCCTTTCACGATTGTATGTTTCTGGGTTCTGCACTCATCCACTGGTCTCTACTAATCTGCAGCAATCTCATTAGTGTACCAAATTTTGATTCTTTCTTCAATGCTTTATATATTAGTTCTTTCCCGTGTGTTATGGATAAAAACAGTTGACCAGTCAATTAAACACCTCCAGAAAATCTTTCAAACCTGCAGAGCCCTTATCGGTTTTAGACTAAACTTGCATGGTACATGCGACAAATAATATTTTGAAAACGGTCTCTAAAAAGAAAAATAAAGCTAATGTCTTCACGTCCTGTCTGTAGACATTAATGTTTATGCAATTGGACGAAAATTAAAGATTCCTGCGGCTTCAATAGGAAATTCAAAATTGTACCACCATTAGAGGGCTTAATCATGGCTTTATTTAGATTCGAAAAGCTCGAATCCTAATATTTCATCAATACACATCTAAAAAAATAAAAACTATTATTTTTTTGTTTTGTTTTTTAAAATGGAAAAGTTTGGTGTCTAGAGACCAGCGACAAAAAAGGAAATTTTTTTTTAAATAATGAGGTAAAAAAACAATGTTTTCCCTTTGTGTCTAGAGATATTAATGTCTTTGTAATTGGACAGAACACTGAAACTTCCTTTCAATTTTTCAATTCAGTGCTGCATTTTGACAAAAAAATAGAAATATTAAATATTTCCTTTAATATATATATAAGTCATAAATGTGTCGTGAGCAGGGTTTAGAAGAAGATAGCCATTCTTATATATATATATCAGCCGTGTTTCACAATAACTTCAATAAAATAAACAATGTTGGAGGTAGGGGAGGGAGAATTAAATCCCCCTTTGAGAATTCTAGCAAATACAATAGAGCAAAAAATATTAAAAAGGAATATTTCTTGTCATTGTTCAAGAAATGTCTTAAAATTCTCTCAAACAGAGCGTTGAAATGTTATACTATATTAAAAATCCACTCTGTTGCCCCAATCCATATTAACGTTTTCAGCCCTGATTTTCGGCGTATTTGTGACCCCATCTCTGTCGGTATTAATGCAAGCAAATGAGGGAGGTGCTTCCCCCCATGTTTACGCAATTGGGGAAATTGAAACTGTTAAATTGTGGGCTAAGATGCGTGGTATGTATTGCAATATACTTGGAAACCTAGAAGTCATCTCTGGGCAATATTTGTCCTGGCAACTTTATCCAAATGCGAACTGTTTAAAGGCAGTAAATAAGCTCTTTATGGTATCTACAAAACAGTAGTGAATATACCAGTACGTTTCAGGAAACGTATGAGTTTCTTTAATTTATAGCTCATAGTGTGCAAATAAACGCTAGTAGTATAGTCCCCCCCCCCTTTGCACAGTGCTATCCTCCTTATGACGTCACTGGCCCCAAGTGCGAGGCCACTTTGGACTTTGACCCCTATGTCGCAACTGCCTAGTCATGTAATATGGTGCAACTGCCCAGTCATGTGATATAACATCCCTTATTAATATTCATAATTAATAATTCATAATTAATATTTCAGTCCTCTTTATTTCAAACCCCTGGCGCCATCTAGTGTATATGATGAGTACTATAATTTAGAAAAGCCCTCAATTTTAGCAGTAACCCCCGGGTTCACCTATATTTTTAAACCCTCTCCCTAAAGACCCCCTGGTTGACCTGTATTTTAAATCCTCTCTCTACAGACTCCCTGGTTTACCTATATTTTAAGCCCCCTTTTTAAAGACCCCCCCTGCTTGAACTATATTTTAAGCCCCCTCTTTTTTTAAGCTCCCTTTTTGACCCATCGCATGGTATAATCAGTTTTCTCTATGTTATCTTATTTTCCCATGGTAAATCAGTTTTCTATATATAATCTAAATGTGGTGCTATCCAACGTCTAAAAACTATCCAACGTCTGTACTATTTTTCGTGCGTCTCCTGTATTTAAAAAAAAATTCCTTCCGACGCAGTGATTTGAACCTGCTACTGATAGCTGGGCGTTATCACACTGGACTGTGCCTTGTTATTTGATGATGTGACTTAGATGTGTCTCAAACGGGGTATAACCGATCGTTATAAATTACGTATCTCTTTAGTACAGTTTAAAGAGGGAGTTTTATATTTCAGGTATTTTTATTAACGTAGGTTTTTTATTATCTTACGTTTTTTTACAACCTTCGTATTTTTTCTTCATTATAACTAGCGTTTTTCTGCGTAAATCAAACTTCGTTTATTAATATAACCTACGTATTTTTATTTTTATAATTAACCCCGATAGTCCTTTCATATTAAAATACGTTTTTTTATAACCGTCGTATTTTAAGTCCGTTTTGATCAACACTTATTTCTTTTAATTAACTCCGTGACTGTTGGTTGTCACATTTTTACTCGAAGAAGGACTATCCCGCAGTAACTGTTTTAAAAGACTCTCCCGCAGAAAATGAAAAATGACATTGGGTAAAAATAAAAAAAATTCATAAAAGGAAAACGACGAAAAAAAATCTGATTTAAAAACAAATTGTGACTTGTATGGGTGACATAAAAGACCCGTTTTTGATCACGTAACAAGCGTTCGGTACCACACCCCAGGACTACGTTTTATGGACGGATGGTTTTAACAAAAGTCCTGCGAAATTAAAAATTATTATTCCAAACGGGGAATCACAAGGGGACTACGATTTACTGATGGATTTACCGTTACTTTGGCGGTCATCTTCGATAAACTCGTTAATCATCAAAAGGTCCTCCCATTCCTCCTTTCTTAAAGACCCTACATTAATTAAAACTCTTATCAAAAGCTCCGTCCCCCTCATTAACAGTTCCGCCCCCTTTTAAGGACTATCCTCCAGTAACTGTTTTAAAAGACTGTCCCACAGAAAATAAAAAAATGCCATTGGGTAAAAATAATAATAAAAAAATTAATAAAAGGAAAAAATAAAAAATCTCTGTTTTAAAAATAGTTGATCACAAACTCCCGTCCCTTGACTTCTACCCTCATCTGCAATTTTCCAAGTCCACTAAACTTTTTGGTGGCAACGATCAGAATGGCTGGTGCAATTCTTGGAAATAATTACCCATATTTTGCGAGTTCGACCTTTCATCAAGTCGTGTGACGTGCATGTCTCAACTAGCGGGCTGTGTACGTGACAAGGTTGCTTTCTTAACGGGTGGAGGGGGGGGGGGGGGTCAATGGGTGTTTGCAGACAGAACTGCTGCTACATGCTATCTGCTCAGCAATATTTGAATTTACTACTGATAAACGATTTCCTTCATTAAAAATAGAAGCTATGTAAATAATTCCGTTACATTCATTAAGAACACAAACTGATTTCGGGGTAAAGCATCTTCTTTCACACCAGAGTTCACCTTACTTGAAAAACTAATGTTAAAAATTTATGTGAACCAGTGACTTGACAGATGGAATCATTCAATTTCCATAATATAGTATTATGGCGCAATGTCGGGAAGAAATATGTTTCACCAGTTTACAGAAGAAATGAAAAGGACCCTGTCAACACATAAGCTGATGGCAACGGAAGAAAAACTGTTGACCTCACCTTTCTCCTCGAGTCCTCGCGGGAGTCACTCCTGACTCAGCTGAAAGAAGAATTGATCCGAAAAAGTAGCATTAAATGGTACCTTACCATGCAAGTGCGCTTCAAGCGAAAAGTCTCCCCTTCTACCTTCGAACACTGCACCCCGTTTTTCCGAAGTAACTGTGTCACAAGTCTTCCTACATCATCCCTAAACAGAGAATTGGATTCAGCGTGTAAGAAGATAAAGACATCATTCGAAGAATTTGAAGGAGCACATAGTGGATGGATACTGGGTGCCGTACTCCACGCTGAAATGAATATTGGAAAATATATCCCTCTTGCGGTGTCTAGTCATATCCCTACTCCAAGAGAATTACTATTAAAACATGCTATTGTTAATGTATGTAATTCCGAACAAAAATATTTTGTCTGGTCTCTTTTAGCCACTTTGTATCCTGCAATAGGAAACACCGAACGCCTTAACAACTATATACATTTAGAAGAAAAATTAAACACATCTGGCCTAATTTTCTCTATAACAATAAATCAAATATCTAAATTCGAAAAAATGAACAACATTTCTGTCAATGTTTTTGGATACGAGAAAGAAGTGTTCACACTCTACAGCACCCCATTCAGATTTAAAGTGCACGCAAATCTCCTACTGTTATCAGATGATGAAAAGCAGCATTATTGTTCCATGAAGAATTTGACAAGAATCTATGAAATTCAAAGTTCCAAGGGAGAATGCTGTTTCCCATATTATTGGGAACGCAATTAATCTTATTTTTGATCATTTTTTGCATAATAAGATGGCTCTCCTTTAGGTTATAAAATATAACTGGAATCTTATTTGGGCGCTTAAAATTATGAGTGGCTCCTCAGAGAAGCGTTATAACACTATACCCACACAATGAAAGTATGGAACTCATTCGACATAAAAAAACCTAGGCCAATATCACATACACAGACGTGCTCCATTTAGCTGATGTGTTTGCTTTCTGTCAGATACTATGAAATTGATCCCTGTCATGTTTACACAGCTCCTGCCTTCATACCTGAAGATGACAAATATTAATCTAGAGTTGATAAACTACAATGTACCTTTTCCTGGAAAAAGGCATACGAGGGGGAATTTCAGTGAATCGTTTTAGCACTGCAAGCATTTAGAATGAAAGACAAACTGATTGCAAGTTTGTTTCATTGTCATACAATCTTAGAGATAAACAAACTCTTCAGATGCACGTTTCTCCATAGAATCGTAAACTCTCAATATCTATTCTTTGCATTTCCTCATACATCTCACAAGGTAATTAAAGTAACTCGCTCGAACACTGATTCATCTACCCTATGTATATTTACTTTCTAATAAACCATGCTTAACGATACTTTCCCGCATGAGAAGCATCAATTGTTAATTTCGGCCGTTCTACAGATAAACATTCTAATCACCACCACCACCACCACCATCATCATCATCATCATCATCAAGCAGCCACGGGCTGCGGAGGTCCAACCAGACCATGCAATTTAGTTCTCCAAGCAAGTCGATCCTGAGCTATATCTACTGCATCTGGCCACTGCACACCAATTCTAACAAGGTCCTGTTTGACATTGTCTGCCCACCGCATCCTAGGTCTCCCCTTCTTTCTGAGGCCTTTAGGCACACTGTTCATAACCCTATTCGCCAATCTATAATTATTCATACAGGCAACATGGCCAAACCAACGGGGTCTCTCTCTGCACAATATGCTGCTCAAAGGAGGTTGCAGACTCCTTTGCCTAACCTCATCATTAGTTACAAAGTTAAACCACCTAATACCGAAGATACTGCGTAAGTATCTAGAATCAAAAGCATCTAGTTTCCTGTTATCTTGCTAACAAAATGTCCACGTTTCACTACCATAACTAACCCCAGAAAGAACCAAATTTATATACAGTCTAATTTTAGTCTTTAGGAGTATACGACTATTTCTCCACTCTCTCCCTAGATTCTTAAAAGTCCCGGCAGCAATCCCTATTCGTCTGTTAATCTCATGCCGCACATCACCATTATCTGCTACATAGCTCCCAAGGTAATTAAACTGTGACACCTGCTCAAGACTGCATCCATTCAGATTAACTGAATCGCAGCCTTCCTGACCAATTTTCATCACTTTAGTTTTCTCTCTGTTTGTAACCAAACCTACTCTACTACCAGTTTCATCAACAGCTCGAATGAAAGAGTTCATCTCATCAACATCATTTGCCAAAAGGGCTAAATCATCAGCATAATCTAAATCAGAAATTTTCGTATCTCCAGTCCATTTAAGGTAAAAATTTTCCCTTGAAGTGAATTTCGCATAACATAATCAATAACCAAGCTAAAGAGACAAGGAGACAAAATGCACCCTTGTCGAACAGCAGAAATAATGCTAAACCAATTGCTACAAGCCTTACCAACTCTCACACATGGCTCAGAGTTATTATAGAGAGCTTTCATTGTGTAAACTGACTTGTCAGGTATACCATATGATCTCACAATCAACCACATATTATGACGATCAACAGAGTCGAAAGGCTTTTTGAAATCAACGAAGCTAGCAACCAAAGGTTTACGAAACTCTAAACATTTCTCAAGAATCTGCCTAAGTGAAAATATCTGATCTACACATCCCCTACCACTTCTGAATCCACATTGCTCGTCACGCAATTGACTGTCAACCAGATTCTTAATTCTATTAAGCACAATCATGGAAAACGTTTACCTGGAACAGAGAGTAGGCTGATACCCCTATAGTTATCACAAGAACTGCGATCACCTTTTTTGAAAATAGGGATAACGATAGCTCTGGTAAAATCCTTAGGAACCATGCCTTTATCATAAAAGATATTCAGAATTTCAGTCATACAAGTGGTAACCGAAACATTCTCAGCTCTAAGCATTTCCATAGTAATTTCATCCAACCCTGGGGATTTGTGAAGTTTAAGTTTAGAAATAGTCAAACTAACTTCAGATTGTGCTAGAAGGCCAACATTAAAGCCACCAATGCATCTATCAAAATTGCAAACAATGGTAGTAGAACTAACCGCATTGCTTAGAGTATCACTGAAATGTTCAGCCCACCTAGCCATGACAGAATCCTCACTTCTATAACGTTACCTTGTTTATTCTTCAATCCCTGTACACCTGTACATTTTCTACCACACAAAACATTAACTATCTCTTACAGCTCTCTGCTGTTGTGCTGTCTAACTGCTTCCTCGGCTTTGTGAGCCAAACCATCAAGCCAAAGATTCTTATCAGTAGCTAACTGATCTTTTACACGTTATTAAGTTCTCTGTAATGCTTTCTATTAGGACTAGTAGGGTATTGATTAAGAACATTCCTGCAGTTATTTCTTTCTGAAATAAGCTCAAGTGCCTTATCACTCAGAGAATTCTGTCTCTTCTGATCCTTTTTTCCTAAAAGAGTACTGTTAGTGTCCGAAAAAGCCTGTTTAAAACGATCCCATTCTTCCTCAACTTCAGTAGTAAGCATACCATGACTGTCATAATGACTAAGTAACCTTTGGCTGTAACTGGGTCTTTCAGAGCTTCAGTATTAAAAGCAAATTTTTTAACCCTAGCACAACACTTTTTAAGTTTAAGTTGCAAGACACTTTTAACAAGATAATGGTCAGATCCAATTTCAGCTCAAGATAATGGTCAGATCCAATATAGCTCCCCTATATGACCTGGTATTCTTAACAGAACTAGCCCATTTGCTGTTAATTAATATATAATCAATCATATTCTTATGCAGCCTATCGGGTGAAACCCATGTGTACTTATGTATGTCGCGGTGTTTGTAATAAATGTTAGTTATTCTGAATCCATTGAGTTTACTTACCTGTAGGAGACGTTGCCCATTGTGATTGCAGCTACCAATACCAAAAGGGCCTATTACTCCTCCCCAAAGGTCAGAATCAGTACCAACTTTAGCATTGAAGTCACCTAGAACGAGGGTAATATCTCCTTTCTTGACAGAATCCAAAATATCCTGAAGTTGTCCGTAAAATCTATCCTTCTCATCTTCATCGGCATCCTCAGTGAGGGCATAACAGCAGATAGCATTCAAGTTTTTAACGCTTGTCTGACATTTTGCTGTAAGAAACCTTTCATTAATGCACTCATATTCTAGAAGAGTATCACTAGCGTGTCTGCTTAGAAGCAGACCCACGCCTTAGTGATGCTTATTGTCGTCCCTCCCTGAAAAGAGAACTTTAAGATTTTTTTTAAGAATCTGACCTTTATCTTTCCATCTGGTCTCTTGCAAGCCGAGAATATCTAAATTATAATGGTGGAATTCTTGTTTGAGGACACCAAGAGAAATAGCTATATGCAGAGTCCTCACATTCCAACTACCTAAGAAGAGAAAATGGTTAGTGGGATGTTTAAAGAAACTATGTTTATTGAGAGAGGGAATGCCGACAATATCAAACAGCCCCCTAATCGCAGACATGGGGCAAAGACCCGTTCCCCCACTACCAAAGGCTGAAGCCATCTACACTGGAAGACTTCCTCCAATGTAGAATTTGACGATGCCAATAGAAGCAAAGTGTTCAGGCGCCTGGGATGACCTCTGCTCAAGATTATCCACCAGCTGATAAACATATCCTGTGAATCTATTCACTTGGGGCTGTCAACCCACAAACAAGCAGAAAGGTCCATGTTTCGTAGCCTATGACATTTCCAGCATCAGAAGCATGAATTATTAGCTTCGGCTTTTGTAGAGACATACCTTAGAATAGTTTTCATATTTCCCCTTTCTAAGAGTGAAAGACAGCATGGGGGAGTCCATGTTTCGTAGCCTATGACATTTTCCGAATCAGAAGCATTAATCTTTACTTTCGGCAATTCGAGAGATATACCATAGAATAGTTTTCATATTTCCCCTTTTTAAAAGGGGAAGAAAGCACCAAAGAGTATTGTTTGGTAGCTTATGACATTTCCGGCATTAGAAGCATTAATTTTTACTTTCGGCTGTTCGAGGGATATACCTTAGAAAAGTTTTCATATTTCCCTTTTTTAAAGTGGAAAGAAAGCATGCGGGAGTCCATTTTTCGTAGCGTATGATATTTAGCGGATTAAAAGTATTAATTTTTACTTTCGGCCGTCCTAGAAATATAGCCTAGAATAGTTTCATATTTTCTCTTTTTGAGAGGAGAAGAAAGCATGGGGGAGTCCATGTTTCATAGCCTATGAGATTTCCCGCATTAGAAGCATTAATTTTTACTTTCGGGTGTTCTAGAGATATACTTTTGAACAGTTTTCAAATTTAGAATTTTTAAGGGGGGAAGATATCACGGGAGACTAATGTTTCATAGACTGTGACACTTCCCGCATTAGGAGCATTAATTGTTACTTTTTGCCGTTCGAAAGTTATCCCTTAGAATAGTTTTCATATTTCTTCTTTTTGAGGGGGGAAGAAAGAATAGGGTGTCCATGTTTCGTACCCTACTACATTTTCTGCATTAGAAGCATTAATCTTTACTTTCGGCCTTTCGAGAGATATACCTTAGAACAGTTTTCATATTTCCCATTTTTAAGGGGGGAGGAAAGCATGGGGCAGTCCATGTTTCGTAGCATATGACATTTCCAGCATTGGAAGCATTAATTGTTACTTTCGGCAGTTCTAGAGATAATGTTAGAATAGTTTTTATATTTCCCCTTTTTAAAGTTGGAAGAAAGCATGGGAGAGTCCATGTTTCGTAGCCTATGACATTTCCAGCATTGGAAGCATTAATTGTTACTTTCGGCAGTTCTAGAGATAATGTTAGAATAGTTTTTATATTTCCCCTTTTTAAAGTTGGAAGAAAGCATGGGAGAGTCCATGTTTCGTAGCCTATGACATTTCCCGCATCAGAAGCATTAATTGTCACTTTCGGCCGTTCGAAAGATATACGTTAGAAGGATAGTTTTCATATTTCCCCTATTTAAGGGGTTAAGAAAGCATGGGGGAGTGCATGTTTCGTAGCCTATGACATTTCCCACGTTAGAATCATTAATCGTTATTTTCGGCCGTTCTAGAGATACACTTTAGAGTGGTTTTCATATTACCCTTTTCTAAGGGGGAAAGATACCACGGGCGAGTAATATTTCATAGCCTGTGACATTTCCCGCATTAGAAGCATTAATTATTATTTTCGGCATTTCGAGATATATACCTTAGAATATTTTCATATTTAAGAGGGGAAGAAAGCACAGCGGGAGTAATGTTTCGTACCTTTGACATTTCCCGCATCAGAAACATTAATCGTTACTTTCGGCCGTTCGACAGACACAACTTAGAATAATTTTCATATTTCCCCTTTTTAAGGGGAAATATGGTTTAAGGGTTCATGTTTCGTAGCCTATGAAATTTCCCACATGAGGAGCATTAATTTTTACTTTCGGCCCTTTTACACATATACCTTAGAATAGTTTTCATATGTTTACTTTTTAAGGGGGAAGAAAGCATGGGTAGTCGGGTTTCGTAGCCTTTCACATTTCCCGAATTAGAAGCATTAATTGTTACTTTCGGTGGTTCTAGAGATAAACATTAAGAAAATTTACATATTTCTCCTTTTTAAGGGGGGAAGAAAGCATGTGTTGTCCATGTTTCGTAGCCTATGACATTTCCCGCATCAGAAGCATTAATCGTGACTTTCGGCCGTTCGAGAGACATATCTTAGAAGAGTTTTCATATTTCCCCTTTTTTAAAGGGGAAGAAAGCAGGAAGGAATAATGTTTGGTAGCCTATGACATTTCCCGCATTAGAAGCATTAATTTTTACTTTCAGCCGTTCGAGAGATATACCTTAGAAGAGTTTTCATATTTCCCCTGTTTAAAGGGGAAATTTTGCTTTCGGCTTTTTTTAAAGAGTTTTGCTTTCGGTTTTTTTAAAAGGGGTGAGAAAGCATATGGGAGTCCATGTTTCGTAGCCTATGACATTTAACGGATTAAAAGTATTAATTTTCACTTTCAGCCGTTCTAGAAGTACATCTTAGAATATTTTCACGTTTCTTCTCTTTAAGTGGGTAAGAAAGCATGGGGGAGTCCATATTTCATAGCCTATGACATTTCGCCCATTGCAAGCATTAATTGTTGCTTTCGGCTTTTCGAGAAATATAAATAAGAATAATTTTCATATTTCCCCTTATAAGGGGGTGAAGAAAGTACGCGAGATTAATGTTCCGTAGCCTATGACAATTCCCGCGTGAGAAGCATTAATTGTTTCTTTCGGCCGTTCTAGAGATATAACTTAGAACAGTTTCATATTTCCCGTTTTTAAAGTGGGGAGAAAGCATGGGGCAGTCCATGTTTCGTAGCCTAAGACATTTTCAGCATTAGATAAACTAATTTTTACTTTCGCCAGTTCTAGAGAACTACCTTAAGAAAAGTTTACATATTTCCCGTTTTTGAG
This sequence comes from Ryuthela nishihirai, assembly GCA_038380435.1. Classification (NCBI taxonomy): domain Eukaryota; kingdom Metazoa; phylum Arthropoda; class Arachnida; order Araneae; family Heptathelidae; genus Ryuthela; species Ryuthela nishihirai. Next base: position 828,479 of record JAWZYU010000058.1, read on the forward strand.
GTGAGAAGAAAGCATGGGGTAGTCCATGTTTGAACCTATGTTATAACCCATGTTTGCCTATGACATTTCCCGCATTAGAAGCATTAATTGTTACTTTCGGCCGTTCTAGTGGTATTCTTTTGAATGGTTTTCATATCTCCCCTTTTTAAGGGGGGAAAATCACGGGGAGTAATGTTTCATAGCCTATGACATTTCCCGCATCAGAAGCATTAATCTTTACTATCGACCGTTCGAGAGATATACCTTAGAATTGTTCTCATATTTCCCCTTTTTAAGGGGGGAAGAAAGCCCCGGAGAGTAATGTATCGTAGCCTATAACATTTCCCACATTAGAAGCATTAATTGTTACTTTCGGCCGTTCGAGAGATATAACTTAGAATATGTTTCATAATTACCCTTTTTAACGAGGGAAGAAAGCATGGGGGAGTCCACCTGTTGTAGCCTATGACATATCCTGCATGAGAAGCAACAGTTGTTAATTTCGGCAGTTCTAGGAATAAACATTCGAATAGTTTTCATATTTCTCCATTTTAAGTGAGGAAGAAAGCATGGGAGAATCCATGTTTCGTAGCCTACGACCTTTCCCGTATTACAAGCATTAATAGTTACTTTCGGCCGTTCGAGAGATACACCTTCGAACAATTTTCATATTTCCCCTTTTTAAGGGGGGAAGGAAGCATGTGGGAGTCCATATTTCGTAGTCTATGACATTTACCGCATTAGAAGCATTAATTGTTACTTTCGGCCGTTCCAGAGATATACCTTCGAATGATTTTCATATTTCCACTTTTTAAGGGGGGAAGAAAGCATGGGGAGTCCGTACTTCGTAGTCTATGACATTTCCCGCATAAGAAGCATTAATTTTTACTTTCGGCCTTTCTACATAAAAAAGGTAAAACATGGGTTATAATAGTTTTCATATTTCCCCTTTTTAAAGGGGGAAGAAAGGAAGGGGAGTCTGTGTTTCGTAGCCTATGACTCCTCCTGCATTAGAAGCATTAATTGTTACTTTCGACCGTTCTAGTGATATACCTTAAGAAAACTTTTCCCGTTTCATCTTTTCAAGTGGGGAAGACAGCACGGGAGAGTCCATGTTTCGTAGTTTATAACATTTCCCGTATTATAAGCTTTAATTAATATTTTCGGCCGTTTGAGAGATATACTTTAGAAGAGTTTCATATTTCCCATTTTTAAGGTGGAAGAAAATATGAGGGAGTCCATATTTTGTAGCTTGTGACATTTTGCGCATTTGAAGCATTAATTGTTTCTCTCAGTTCGAGAGATATACCTTATAATAGTTTTCACTTTTCCCCTTTTTAAGGGGTGAAGGAAGGACGGGACAGTAATGTTCCGTAGCCTATGACATTTCCCGCATTTTAAGCATCACTTGTTAGTTTTTGCCATTCTAGAAATATACCTTAGAATAGTTTTCATATTTCCCTCTTTTAAGGGGGGAAGAAAGCACTGGGTGAGTAAAGTTTCGTAGCCTATGACATTTCCCGCATTAGAAGCATTATCTTTTACTTTCGGCAGTTCGAAAGTTATGCCTTAGAATATTTTTCACATTTTCCCTTTTTAACGTGGGAAGAAAGCACGGGGGAGTCCACGTTTCGTAGCCTATGACATTTCCTGCATGAGAAGCAACAGTTTTTAATTTCGGCCGTTCTAGGAATAAATCTTCGAATAGTTTTCATATTTCACCTTTTTAAGTGGGGAAGAAAGCATGGGAGAATCCATGTTTGGTAGTTTATGACATTTCCCGCATTAGAAGCATTAATTGTTAATTTCGACAGTTCGAGAGATACACCTTAGAATAATTTTCATATTTCCCCTTTTTAAGTGGAGGAAAAAGAATGGGGGAGTCCATATTTCGTAGTCTATGACATTTCCCGCATTAGAAGCATTAATTGTTACTTTTCGCCGTTTGAGAGATATACCATAGACTAGTTTTCATATTTCCAATTTTTAAGGGGGGAGAAAGCATGGGGAAGTCCATTTTTTTTGCCTGTGACATTTTGCGCATTAGAAGCATTAATTGTTACTTTCGGCCTTTCTAGAGATATACCTTAGAATAATTTTCATATTTAGCGCTTTTTTTGGGGGGGGGGGGGAAATAAGCACGGGAGAGTAATGTTTAAGGGGAAGAAAGCATTGGTTATTCCGTGTTTCGTAGCCTATGACATTTCCCACATTTGAAGCATAAAATGTTACTTTCGGCCGTTCTAGAGAACTACCTTAGAATAATTTATATATTTCTCCTTGTTAAGGGGGGAAGAAAGCATGGGGAGTCCAGGTTTCCTTGCCTATGACATTTCCCGCAATAGAACCAAAATTGTTACTTTCCGCCGTTCTAGAGATATACCTTAGAATAATTTTCATATTCCCCCTTTCTATGGGGAGAAGAAATCACGGGGTAATATTGTTTCGTAGCCTATGACATCTCCTGCATTAGAAGCATTAATTGTTACTTTCGGCCGTTTTAGAGATATACCTTAGAATAGTTTTCATATTTCCCCTTTTTATGGGGAGAAGAAATCACGGGAAAGTATTGTTTCGTAGCCTATAACATCTCCTGCATTAGAAGCATTAATTTTTACTTTCCGCCTTTCGAGAGAAATTCTTTAGAATGGTTTTCATATTTCCCCTTTTTAAGCGGAGAATCAAGCATAGAGGAGTATATGTTTCGTAGCCTATGATATTTCCCGCATTAGAAATATAAATTGTTACTTTCGGGCGTTCTAGAGATATACCTTAGAATAGTTTTCATATTTTATTTGTTAAGGGTGGAAGAATGTATGGGGAGTCCAGGTTTCGTAGCCTATGTCATTTCCGCATTAGAATCATTAATTGTTACTTTCGGCAGTTCGAGGGATATACCTTAGAACAGTTTTCATATTTTCCCTTGTTAAGGGGGGAAGATAGCATGTGGGAGTCCATGTTTCGTAGCCTATAACAATTCCCGAATTAAACTTTACTTTGGGCCGTTCGACAGATATTCCTTCGAATAGTTTTCATATTTCTCCTTCTTAAGGGGAGAATAAAGGATGGGGGGAGTCCATTTTTCGTAACCTATGATATTTCCCGCATTGCAAGCATTAATTTTTACTTTCGGCCGTTCTGCAGATATAACTTAGAATAGTTTTCGTCTTCCTTCCTTTTAAGGGGGAAGAAAGCATGTGGGAGTCCATGTTTCGTAGACTATGACATTTCCGGCATTACAAGCATGAAATTTTACTTTCAGACGTTCTAGAAATATTCTTTAGAATAGTTCTCATATTTTCCCTTTTTAAGGGGGGAAGAAAGCATGGCTGAGTCCACGTTTCGTAGCCTATCACATTTCGCGGGTTTGAAGCATTAATTGTTACTTTAGGTCGTTCGAGAGATATACCTTAGAATAGATTTCATATTTCCCCTTTTTAAGGGGGGAAGAAAGCACGGGAGAAGAATATTTCGTAGCCTATGACATTTCCTGTATTAGCAGCATTAATTGTTACTTTCGGCCGTTCTATAGATATACCTTAGAATGGTTTTCATTTTTCTCCATTTTAAGGGTGTAAGAAAGCACGAGGGAGTAATGCTTTGTTGCCTATAGCATTACTGACATTGGGAGCATTAAATGTTATTTTCGGCCGTTCGAAATATATACTTTCGAAAAGTTTTCATACTTCCCCTTTTGAAGGTGGGAAGAAAGCATGGTGGAGTCCATGTTTTTTAGCCTATGACATTTCCTGTATTGGAAGCTTTAATTGTTGCTTTCGGCATTTCTCGAAATATAGCTTAGAATAGTTTCATATTTAACCTTTTTAAGGAAGGAAGATGGCATGGGGAGTCGTGGTTTCGTAGCCAATGCGATTTCCTGCATTAGAATCATTAACTGTTACTTTCGGCCGTTCTACAGATATACATTAACAAAGTTTTCATATTTCCACTTTTTAAGAGGTGAATAAAGCATGGGGGAGTCCACATTTCGTAGCCTATGACATTTCCCGCATTTGAAGCATTAATTGTTACTTTCCGCCGTTGTAGAGATATACCTCAGAATACTTGTTTATAATATACTTAATTAAATAATACAAATTAATAAAATATACTTAATTAAAAAAAATTACTAAAAAGGATTAATTAAAATAATACTTTTTAGGGTGGAAGAAAGTGTGGGTGAGTCCATGTTTCGTAGCCTATGTCATTTTCCGCATTAGAAATTTCAGCCATCCAAGTGGTAACTGAAACATTCCCAGCTCTAAGCATTTCCGTAGTAATTTCATTTAACCCTGTGGATTTGTGTATTTTAAGTTTAAAAATAGCCAAAATAACTTCAGATTGTATTATAGGGCCAACATTAAAGCCACCAATGCATATATCATCATTCCAAACAACGGGAGTAGAAATAACCACATTGTTTGGAACATCACTGAAATGATCAGCCCACCTAGAATTCTGATATATTTTATGAATATTGCTGAAAATCTATATTCATATAGATTTAATTTAAAAATTTAACTTACACGACTGATTTCCTCCCCCCCCCCCAACAAAAAGAACTGTTTTAAGAAGTTGTTAAACTTAAGAAAAACCGATAAGTTGCGGAACTGAGATTTTGCCTCGTCACCAATGTTAATAAACACAGTTGAAGCGATAAGGTATACTTACGAATAATAAAAAAACTCTTCTCTGGCATAAATAGCTAGGAAAAACTAATTATTTACTGATTGCAAAAGTCACAGTCTCACAAGTATCCTGACACGAAAATTAGAGAATTGTAGAGAACTTTAATTGTTTTCCACTTTACATGAAAGCTTTTTGCCCATCTTCAATTGTTTTTCGCTCATTTGTCCGTTTCTCGGTTTCAGGGTTTGTTGGTTTCTATATTTGACAATAGTTGTTCTGCCTTATCTTTCGAACACAATGGTGAAACTTCATGAATTATGTGTCAAATCAAAGCTTATGAGGCAGGGAGTGTCATAGATCATAAAAAAACATTTAACACCCCATGAATTTTTCTTTCGTAAAAAATGGGAAATAGGAAAATGATTGTTCCATTGTATCTGCAAAACGTGGGTGCCGAAAGTAACAAGCTATGCGTCAAACGAAAGCTTGCAATGTCCGGTGTCACAGGCTACAAAAAAACTAAACCCTATGCTTTCATCATCATAAATAATCATCACCATCCTCAAGAAGCCAAGGGCTACGGAGGTCCAACCAGACCATGCAATTTAGTTCTCCAACAAGTCTGTCCTGAGCTACATATACTGCATCTCGCCACTGCATACCAATTCTAACAAAGTCCTGTTTGACATTGTCTACCCACCGCTTCCTAGGTATCCCCCTCTATCTGAGGCCTTTAGGCACACTGTTCATAACCCTATTCGCCAATCTATAATTATTCATACGGGCAACATGGCCAAACTAACGGAGTCTCTCTCTGCACAATATGCTGCTTAAAGGAGGTTGCAGACTCCTTTGCCTAACCTCATCATTAGTTACAAAGTTGAACCACCTAATGCCCAAGATACTGCGTAAGCATCTGGAATCAAGAGCATCTAGTTTCCTGTTATCTTGTTTACAAACTGTCCAAGTTTCACTACCATAACTAACCCTAGAAAGAACCAAACACTTATACAGTCTAATTTTAGTCTTTAGGTGTATACGCCTATTTCTCCACACTCTCCATAGATTCTTAAAAGTCCCGGCAGCATTCCCTATACGTCTGTTAATCTCATGCCGCACATCACCAGTATCTGTTACATAGCTCCCAAGGTAATTAAACTGTCACACCTGCTCAAGATTGCAACCATTCATATTAACTGAATCACAGTCTGCCTGACCAATTTTCATTACTTTAGTTTTCTCTCTGTTTATAACCAAACCTACTCTACTACCAGTCTCATCAACAGCTCGAATGAAAGAGTTCATCTCATCAACATCATTTGCCAAAAGGGCTAAATCATCAGCATAATCTAAATCAGAAATTTTCGTATCTCCAGTCCATTTAAGGCCAAAATCTTTCCTTTGAAGTGAATTTCGCATAACATAATCAATAACCAAGCTAAAGAGAAAAGGAGACAAAATACACCCTTGTCGAACACCAGAAGTAATGCTAAACCAATTGCTACAAGACTTACCAACTCTCACAAACGACTCAGTGTTATTATAGAGAGCTTTCATTATCTTAACTAACTTGTCTGGTATACCACATGATTTCACAATCAACCACAAATTATGGCGATCAATAGAGTCGAAAGCCTTTTTGAAATCAAGAAAGCTAGCAACCAAAGGTTTCTGAAACTCTAAACATTTCTCAAGAATCTGCCTAAGTGAAAATATCTGATCCACACATCCCCTACCACTTCTGAATCCATATTGCTCATCACGCAATTGACTGTCAATCAGATTCTTAATTCTATTAAGCACAATCATGGAAAGAACCTTCCCTGGAACAAAGAGTAGGCTGATACCCCTATAGTTATCACAAGAACTGCGATCACCTTTTTTGAAAATGGGGATAACAATAGCTCTGGTAAAATCCCTAGGAACCATGCCTTTATCATAAAAGACATTCAAAATTTCATTCATCCAAGTGGTAACCGAAACATTCTCAGCTCTAAGAAATTAAGACTACCCCTGGGTATTTATGAAGTTTAAGTTTAGAAATAGCCAAAATAACTTCAGATTGAGTTATAGGGCCAACAATAAAGCCAGTAATGCATCTATGATCATTACAAACAATAGGAGTAGAACTAACCACATTGTTTAGAGCATCACGGAAATGCTCAGCCCACCTAGCCATGACAGAATCCGCCCCTTCTATACCTTACCTTGTTTATTCTTCAATCCTTGTATGCCTGTCCGTTTTCTACCAAACAAAATATTAACTATCTGGTACAGCTCTCTGCTGTTGTGCTGTCTAATTGCTTCCTCGGCTTTGTCAGCCAAACCATCAAAGCCGAAGATTCTTATCAGCAGCTAACTGATCTTTTACACGTTTATTAAGTTCTCTGTAATGCTTTCTATTAGGACTAGTAGGGTATTGATTAAGAACATTCCTGCAGTTATTTCTTTCTGAAATAAGCTCAAGTGCCTTATCACTCAGAGAATTCTGTCTCTTCTGATCCTTTTTTCCTAAAAGAGTACTGTTAGTGTCCGAAAAAACCTGTTTAAAACGATCCCATTCTTCCTCAACTTCAGTAGTAAGCATACCACGACTGTCATAATGACTAAGTAACCTATCATGGTAAGCTTTGGCTATAACTGGGTCTTTCAGAGAGTCAGTATTAAAAGTAAAATTTTTAACCCTAGCATAACACTTTTTAAGTTTAAGTTGCAAGACACTTTTAACAAGGTAATGGTAAGATCCAATTTCAGCTCCCCTATATGACCTGGTATTCCTAAGAGAACTAGCCCATTTGTTGTTAATTAATATAAATCAATCATATTCTTATGCAGCCCATCAGGTGAAACCCATGTGTACTTATGTATGTCACGGTTTATGTAATAAGTGTTAGTTATTCTGAAACCATTGCGTTTACTTACTTGTAGGAGACGTTGCCCATTGCCATTGCAGCTACCAATACCAAAAGGGCCTATCACCCCTCCTCAAAGGTCAGAGTCAGTACCAACCTAGAACAAGGGTAATATCTCCTTTCTTGACAGAATCCAAAATATCCTGAAGTTGTCCGTAAAATCTATCCGTCTCATCTTCATCGGCATCTTCAATGGGGGCATAACAGCAGATAACATTCAACTCTTTAACGCTTGTCTGAAATTTTACTGTAAGAAATCTTTCATTAATGCACTCATATCCTAGAATAGCATCACTAGCGTGTCTGCTGAGAAGCAGACCCACACCTTGGTGATGTTTATTGTCGTCCCTCCCTGAAAAGAGAAATTTAAGATTATTTTTAAGAATCTGACCTTTATCTGTCCATCTGGTCTCTTGCAAGCCGAGAATATCTAAATTATAATGGTGGAATTCTTGTGTGAGGACATCAAGAGAAAAAGCTCTGTGCAGAGTCCTTACATTCCAACTACCTATGGAGAGAAAATGGTTAGTGGGATGTTTAAAGAAACTATGTTTATTAAGAGAGGGAATGCCGACAGTATCAAACAGCCCCCTAATCGCAGACATGGGGCAAAGACCCGTTCCCCCACCACTAAAGGCTGAAGCCATCTACACTGGAAGACTTCCTCCAATGTAGAATTTGACGATGCCAATAGTTGAGGTGCCTGCGATGACTTCTGCTCAGGATTATCCACCAGCTGATAAATATATCCTGTGAATCTATTCACTTGGGGCTGTCAACCCACAAAGAAACAGAAACCACAGCGGAAGATTTTCCCTCCACAGAAGCCCACCAGTGAAGCAAAATCAGGATCCATAATCAAGCTCAGAGCCTAATTCCGTTCAGGTTGGTATATATGGTCAGCACCAGATCCCTGTGTGGTTGACCACTCCTCCCAGGGTAGAAAAGAAAGAAATGTAGCCACCGATATCCAGATCAGTAGGCCACACTAATCTGTCATCCCTCCCCTTCCCATGCTTTATTTCCTCCTAAAAAGGCGGAAATATGAAAACGAATTTCCCGCTATATCATCTGAAGGAGACGGCGGAAAGCAATAAGTTATTCGCCAAATTAAAGCTTGCTACGCAGGAAGTATCATAAACTCTAAAGAATAACCCTCATGCTTTCTTTCCCCATAAATATGGCGAATGTGACAAATATTGTTAGCTATATCTTTCGAAAGCGAGGGCCTACAATTACTAATTAGGTGTGAAATGAGAGCTCAGATGAGGACTGTCGTAGACAATTTCGAATTCTCCCCCTCCCCCCAATATTCTTTCCTCCGAAGGGCTGATTTTCGCGGAGGTGGACCTTAACAAGATATATTTCAAATTTAAATTTGTAACGTCATATCATTGGTTACTTTAAACAGGACTTGAAAGACAGGGGGTGGAAAAATGTGTTCAGTGTTTATTAGTCATGTATATCATATGAAAGTTTCTGAAGGTAGCTGTTTTTAGTGACAAAGAAAAAATAAATTAAAAAAAATACCTATTTTCTCATATGCACCCTGAAAAGCAGAAAATAAAATTAAAGCATATTGATGGGATAATGCTATTCACTGTTTTCGTATTCGTTTCAAAAGAATATAAGGCGCCGATTTACTTACTCGACATGATGGCCGAAGCCCTTACTTTGAGGAAGGCGAATTCAGTGACTGATTGCACCATCCCATCAATATGCTTTAATTTTGTTTTCTTATTTTCTACTTTTTAGTGCGATTATGAAGAGGATCGTTAAGTTTTAAATTTCTGAAATAATTTTTATTTTGCTTCCTATTCACTCCTTTTTACTCCTTTTTTCACTCCTTATTTGCTTTCACTCGTTTCTAGGTTGTGTATTTGTCAAAACAGTTGTTCTACCATATGTTTCCAACACGACGGACAAACAATGATTTATATGTCTAATTAACCGCCATGCATCCTTCCCTCCTAAAAAGGGTTAATATTAAAATTATTTTTCTTCAATATCTTCGGGATTTAAGGGCTGAAAGGAAAGAAAATATTGTAAAGAAGTCGGCTATACGTCAAACGAAAACTTATGAAAGTGTCAAATCGTACAAATAAATTCCCTCCAGAAAAAAAAACTAAATATGCAAAGGAGTGTTCTACATGTTTTTCGAACGCGATGGCCGAACGAAAGAAGCTGTTTGTCGAATGAAAATTGCGACGTGGGGAGTTTTATAGGTTATAAAAATAAGCCCCCTAACATTTTCCCCCTAAAAAGGGGGAAATATGAAAGTCGTTCTATTATATCCTCCGATAGTTATGAATTTGGTCTGATATGAAAGCTGATGTGAGGACCGTCGTTGGCTAAGCTAAATATTGATCCCACACTCCAAAAAGAGGCAGAAATTTCTCAGAGGTCGACTTTAACAAGATATATCTCGAATCAAAAATTGTGACATATACAATATGGTTGGCTACGTGAAGCACGACCTCTCTCCTCAAAGAAAGTGGGAGGAGATATGTGGTTCATGTTTATGGAACATGTATCAAATGATAGTTTCTGGAGATAGGTGATTTTTTTTAAATTTCGAATTTATTTATGTATTTCTTTTTGTCAAAAAAGCCCATAAAATATAAAATAAGCCTAAAGCATATCGATGTTGCAATCAGTCACTGAAATCGTATTCACTCCAACGTAAGATAGAGCATCAATTTATCTACTCAACAAGAGTACTTCCAAGGAAGTATAAGAAGAAGAATATCACCTTTTAGGAAAGTTGGGTGAACCTTAGTTTATTTGTCGTCAAAAGATCACATTGCTGTGGTCACCTTTTAGTAAGGTAGATACATGGATATTAGAGTAACATCAGTATGAGGCCTTTCGCTACAATACAAACACTAATACGGTTACAAAGTGAGTAAAAGGTTCCTAGTAATGTCCTGGGCTAATTTCTACACTTTGCACCTGAAGATCTGTCACTTTATACGCTGGAAGTTCTGTTCTCAGACGTCATTTAGTGATGTCTCAGATGTGCTCCATCGGCGATAGATCCGGAGACGCAACTGCACACACTGCACACATAATTGAGGAATGCGTGATTTATGTGGACTCTGGTGTCTGGCATATTCTGCAGAGGCAGTAAAACCACAGAGAGCATTCCAAGATTAGAAAAACTTTTATCCTCTGAGCAGTTAAATTTTAAATTAACCTATTGCGGCCATTGTTCTGTTCCATAGAGAAGAGTATATGCCCCATACATCATTCTGTCCCATATAGAAGAGTATATGTCCCAAACATCGTTCTGTCTCATATAGAAGAGTATATGTCCCATACATCGTTCTGTCCAATAGAGAAGAGGGACTCATCACTAAAGATGAAAGATGATGTCTCGCCATTCGTCACGCCACTGGTCACGTCCGTTGCACCGCTGCCATTTGTCATGCTTGTGGTTTCGTGTGAGTGATATACAGAGAAGAGTTCGCCCCCCCCTACAGATCACCTTCGTGTAGGCGTCAATGAATGATATTGACAGATATCGACTCATCCTCATCAGTCGTTCTGTCATTGGATATCTGTCGGGCAGTCGCTTTCAAGTACTGAGAGCTATCTTGCCAATCTGGCGATCATCGATATCCATAGTCACTATAGGAAGACGTGACCCTGAAAGATGACGTAAAACAGCTTCCAGTGTCCCTTGATTACGGCACCGAACTGTTCGCCAATCACTTTCGAAATGAGATATGTTCATCGCGTAGACTATACTACTTCATATAGTCCAGTGATACGATCTCGTTATAACTTGTTCAGTCGATTAAATATATTCCTATGACGCACATACAGCGTCCCCTTTGATGAGAATCCGATTTACAGGTTACATTCGGTATTTTTAATCTACATTGCCCAAATTTTTCTAACCTTGGCTAATGAACCTTTCCTATTAAAAAAGAGTAAGTAGTCTTCCCTACAATTAACGGCATCCGTGTCATCCGACACTTTTTAAATGTAGCCAGATCCATGATTTTCCCTTCATTTGCATATACCATTGTTCCGCACTTCCATAATAATTTAGGTAATCGTAATTCTACACCTGGGTGGGGCTGTTTTTTTTATGAAGGGTGTGTATATATATATGCTTTCAAAATGCTAGAGGAAAAATATTAAATATATATAAATGTATTACACCTTTTTTTTTCGAAGAAATATTCTAAATATCACGAAAGCGAAGGGGAAAATATTATACTAGAATGGTATTCCGTCTAGAGCAAGGCATTTACTTCCCACCCCCCCAGACTTCTCACTGGCTTTCATTTATAGATCCGGGACTGGTGCTAACTCTTTATCTCAACCTGCAGTAATTTACACAATTTCAGTTATGTCAGTTTCACAATAACATGAAAAAACATATATTTTGGGCAATATCTGCCTCTACAAAATGTTTGTTCCACAAACAGTTCGAGTCCCAACTGGGCCAACGTTGAGAATTATCTCCGCAAAACTCTACGCCCTGCACACAGTGAGCAGGGGACACCGATGGGCTTGGAAAGGCCACTGTCCATGGGATGGGACATTAAGACATGATCTCGTGTGTGTGGGAGAGCCATGTGCACGTTATGGAACGCGCTGAATGTCCTTGAGTAAATGCTACTATCTGTCTCCCAACAGCTATTCCAGTGAGTCCTTTCCCAAACCTTTTCTGAGACTTCGGGTCCTTTTGACCTGGCCATTTAGCCCATTTTGCGCAAAAAAGTGCCGCTCCAGAGGTAAAAAATCCAACCTAACCCCGCATAAAGAGAATTGTAAATGTAATCTGATTCATATATCCTGTTAGGAAGAAAATATAATTGAAATTAAAAATAAATTGGATACACTTTTTAATAAAATATGGTTTAAATTAATTAGGTTTACTGAAAAGATTAATAAAGGATTTAGGAATTAATTATTATACTTTGAAATAAACACGCCCTTAATTAATATAAAGTTTAATTAGTACAAGTTAAATTTCACATAGTTGAATATTTGCACTTATAAGAAAATTATATACTACTCAAAAGACGGCGTTTTAAAAGAATACTCTCAATGCCAATTCAATCTTGTGAACTTGATCTTAGCAGCAAGAAAACCTTGACACTTCGAAAGCAAAGAATATTAGAGCAAAATTGTTTAAGGAACAAAGAATTGTTATTAGAAGCTCATGCAACATTCTTTCAGTTTGCTTTCTTTCTCTACCTGTTTAACCCTCCGTCGACTGAGTTGGGTCTCACAGACCCCGATGATTTTAATTATGAAAATTTTTAACGGCACTAACTAGGACCCATTCCTTCTCAATACCTTTCCGTCCACTCCTTTACTCTACCTTGGGGCAATTTCGCTTACATCCGCCAATTAGTTACTTAACAAGGCAAAACATTTTTACAACAGACAACAATAATTTTTCTTATCCCAGTGGGGGACACAACTATTCGTTTTAAGAAATCAGGAAAAATTCGTTGTGTGCTGCATAGCTACTATTAAAATTATTCTGAAGTGGAGCAGTAACGATCACAAGTTTTCACTGGTAAAGAATGGTAAATGTCGAAAAAAAAAACATCAGCAGGGCCTTCTAACTTTGGATGTAAAAAAATTCAAATTTTTTTAACGAATATTGCAAACGATCTATTCATTATACACCAAATTTTAGTGGTGAGATGTGATATGGTCAAGAGGTTTATACCAGCGCAATGATTTCCCCCCTTACCATCGGGAGAGGTGAGGAAAATCAAACCTTTCGTTTTAACAGATAAATAAAAAAAATATGTTCTCTAAGTCAGTGGTTCTCAACTTTTTATGCTTTACGTACCCGCTGGAAAAGTGGATGTAACTGGCGTATCCTTGTGTAGATAGATAAAACTATAGTTATAGTATAACAATGTTTTTTTTTTCACTTTGTTACTATATCTAGCGACTTTTGAGCTCTCACGGAGAACCACGTAAAATTTTACGTTGAGAACCCCTACTCTAAGCTATCATTTGAATATCATTCGTTAAGCTCAGAAATAGTATATGTATGTCTTTTTCCGGAGGTGGGAGAAACTCTTCCTTTGATTAGGGTCATGATGAGAGGAAGCTGTATGTCAGATTCGGTGAACATATCTGAAAGTTTAGGAATAATTGTTTTCCTTGTTTCATGTAGAGAATTTTTTGCGAGTAAAAGATTGGGAGGTGAAAATCTCATATTGCTTACGCGAGGATGAGAGGATGCTGTGGACCAAATTCGGCGATCTTTTCTTTATCATTTAGCTGAATTACACGGTAACTGCTTTTGTTTGTGTGAAGCGGAAGTTTTTTTTTTCTTTTTTTTTGGTGGAAAGTTAAGAAAGATGGGAAGTCAAATCTTAAATATTTTACGTTTCTTTCATCTACTACAAGGGAAGTGATATACCGAATTCGGTAATCTCTTACCGTTTAAGAGAAATTCCTTTTGATATTGTCTAAAATAAATCAAAATAATTCCAGTAATCTATTTCTTGAGAGGGGAATAAATATTATGAGCCCAACTCTTTCTCTTCTTGATATTGCAGTTTGAGAAAACTGTAGTGATTTTGGAGTCCAATATCTTACCATTTTAAAAGCAGCTCGTAAACGTTTCTGTTGGCCGGTGGCTGATAAGAGTCCTAACCCTTACAAGCACTGCATTCTGATTAGAATGTATACTGACTGAATCTGGCCCTTCTAGCTCTTATCGAAACACAAGCAAGAATTAAACTTAATGCATGGAGGAAATATCGCGACGATCCTAGTAGAGCCAACAAAACAGACTACAGCCTAGCCTCTAAAACGTACAGCAAAGTCGTTGAAGAAACCGAATCAAGCAGACCTAACACCTTATGCGATGAGCGGAACAGAAATTCATTCTAAAAAGATGCACGATCCAGGTTACGAGGTTCAATCCAGATCCCGCCATTAAAATCTCCCGACGGATCATATGCAACCTCTGATGTTGAAAAGCTACTCTGTTGGCTAATACAATTGATTCTGTGTGACGAATTCCAATGTCTTTCGATTTTAGCATCTGATTACTTTTTCTCCGATGTATTTGATCCTGTATTTGTCAGTGCAGCGATTGCAAATACGCCTGCAAGATCTCCTCCAGGACTCGTTGGAATTTCTCATTTATTCTTCAAGTATCTTAATGATAGCATCTCTACCAACCTCTCTTTTATCTTTAATGCTTGTCATGAAGATGGTAAGATTCCTGAAGACTGGCATCATGCCATTGTTTCTCCTATCTTCAGAAGAAAGGTAGATTCTACTGATCCAAATAATTATCGACCGATCTCTCCTACCAGCATCTCATATAAAATTATGGAGTGTTGCATTTTTTCGAAGCTTCTTTCTTTTCTATTATGCAATAACATAATTTCTGATGAGCAATTTGGATTTGTACCTGGTCGATCAAAAACAATACAGATATTACACTGCCTAAATGCGTGGACATCTGCACTAGAAGAAGGAAAATCAATTGACATCATTTTCCTTGACTTTGAAAAAGACTTCGACAAGCTTTAATGATAAATCGTGTATGAAAAACTAGCAAATTACGATATTCCAGCAAAATGATTCAGTTATTGCACACCCTATTTTGAACTCGCTCTCAACAGATTAAAGTCAGCAACACATTGTCACCAATTAAACGAGTTATTAGTGGTATCGTACAAGGCTCTGTTTCAGGTGCATTTCTTTTCGTTATTTTCACCAATGAAATTCCCTCCATTTTAAGGTCTGTTGTGAGCTTTGTCTACACCGATGACGGCAATTCTACACTACTCTTTCCAACTCTGACGACAATCATTCATATCAAGAGGCGTGTAATAAAATTACACAATGGAGCGCACTTAACGCACTATCTATCTTGAAGGGTAAAACTACAATATTTAACACAGACCATAATAATGTACCACACCTTACTCTCGTGCTTCCTCAGATATTGAAAAAAAGTGAAAGGCAGACAGACTTTGGCATCATTCTAACTTCAAATTTATCCTTTTCTGAACACTGAAATTTCATTGCTTTGAAGGCCAGCCATGTCGTGCACATGATCTTCAAATGCTACAGGAAGTGAACATAAACACCTTTGTAAAAGCATTCATCGCATACTTTCGGCCCATTCTAGAATAGTCGTCTCCGGTATTGTCCCCTTACCATGTGTGTG
This sequence comes from Ryuthela nishihirai, assembly GCA_038380435.1. Classification (NCBI taxonomy): domain Eukaryota; kingdom Metazoa; phylum Arthropoda; class Arachnida; order Araneae; family Heptathelidae; genus Ryuthela; species Ryuthela nishihirai. The sequence continues at coordinate 844,175 of JAWZYU010000058.1, forward strand.
ATAATGAAATTGTTGAAAAAGTCCAGAGATCTTTTACAAAAATGCTATTTGGCTTTCGCAACAAATCTTATCAACAGAGATTAAACGAACTATCACTGTACTCTCTGGAATGGAGACGACTTGAATATGATTTGATTGTATGCTACAAAATCATCCATGGACCCTTCTACTTTAATCCCGAACAACCCCTCTTTCTCATAGTCAATACTCTCTTTGTATTGACATGCCATTCGCAAGAAGAGATTTGCAGATTCCACTTCTTTGTTTGTAGAGTAGGAAGGGTATGGAATGATCTTCCAGATAAAGTGGTCATCTCTCCTACCATAGCCATTTTTAAAAAGCATTTACGAAGCATGTACTTAGGTAATATCTTAAATGCTTTAAGTTTTAAATGGTTCATCTCTTTTATCTCAAGACTGCCAAAGGACTCATTTATCTTTAATTCATTTTTCCCTTATATGGGACGTACATAATCATTCAATTCATATTATGTTTGTAATGCCACAGATTTGTTAATTATACCAAATGGAGTCAGTGTGAGTAGTATTATACCTTCCATTTATTACTATTAAATGAATTAAATTAACTCATTTTATCCAGTATGCAATCGGTTTCGAACTTCTAAAACAAAAAGTAACGAGTCGAGACAGCTTCCGATGCATTCAACGTGTAATTCTCCCCGAATGAAATCGGAAAACAATATTTGAAACCTGTGGCTATATTAGAACACAAGTTAAAAAACTTCAACTTTTAGAGGATTCGACCCAGTTGCTCGGCTACGTAACAGACTCGATACCTTGCGTGATCGAATTGAAGGAACGAATTCCGGCAGAATAACGTTATGTTGGCAAAAAAGTAACGAAGGCTTCGAAAATATTTAGATATAAATCATTTTATCCAGTATGCAATCGGTTTACAACCTATAAAACAAAAAATAACGGGTCGACACCTCTTCCGATTCATTAAACGTGTAATTCTTTCCAAATGAACGGGAAAAATAAGTTTGAAATCTGAGGCTCGATTAGGACACGAGTTATAAAACTGCAACTTTTAGCTGGTTCGACCCAGTTGATCGGGTACGTAACAGGTTCGATACCTTGCGTGATTGAATTAACGGGATGAATTCTGGTAGTAACGCTATGTTGGCGATAAAGAAACGAACGCTTCGGAAACATTAGATATTAAGTCATTTTATCCAGTATGCAATCGGTTTCGAACCTATAAAACAAAAAGTTACGGGTCGAGACCTCTTTCGATACATTCAACGTGTAATTCTTCCAGAATGTAATCTGCGAACATTAGTTTGAGATCTGTTGCTCGATTAGAACATGAGATCTGTTCACTGAAAAGAGAAATTTAAATTGTTTTAAGTTTCTCACCTTAACTGTCCATTTGATCTCTTGCAAGCCTAGAATATATGTTATAACGCTGGAATTCCCGCGTGAGGACATCAAGAGAATAATCTCAACGTAACGTCCTCACGTTCTATATACCTGCAGAAAGAAAATGACTAGTAGGATATTTTGAAGAAACTAGGTTTATTGGGAGGACGTAGGGCCAACAATATCAAACAGCTCACTGATCGCAGGCATGGGGCAAAGACCTGTTCTTCCACTGCTACAGGTTGAAGTGATCCATATTGGTAGGGAACTTCAAGCACCGCCGTTTTTAAGTGGACCTTTTCAAGAGCCGTAAGACCTGCCTGTGACACATTACTCCAATTTAGGATTAGCGATACCCAACTAGCTAAGTTAGGGTTTAGGTAGCTGTGATGGCCTATGATCAGATTTATCCACCAGCTGATATAAGGTATCCCGTGCCTCTGTTCACTTAGGGCTGGCAATCCACAAGCAAACAGAAAACACAGCGGCAAGTTCTCACTCAACAGATGCCCACCTCTGCAGCAACTCCAGAATCCATAATCAAGCTCAAAGCCGTAAACCAGTCCAGTGTCATAGTCGTAAATGATCATCACCAGGACCCTGTGAAGTTGACCATTCCTCAACAGGGCAGGGAAAAAAGAAAAAATGTGGCCATAGATGACCAGATCAGTAGGATACACCGGTCTGACAGCCCTCCACTTCTGTTTCCTCCGAAATGAGAATATCGCTTTCGGAAAAAACTTTTTGAAAGGTACTAACGGCATGCTACAAGTGAAGGCGGGGTTCGGACATTGTTCTAGACACGGACGGTTGTATGCATCATCACTGGGGATTGGTACGCAACTATCCTTCCAGTTTATGCATAGGAAACATTTAGAGACCAGATGCATTAGTGGAGAAAATTTGCAATACAGGCCAATTTGTGATCCGAACCTGGTAACATCAGAATCACATAGGGAGGATGGTATCAGCAGCTGTAGTGCTGATAATACAACATTCGGTACTGAAAGCGTGAAAATATCGTTGATGAAAATTAAAATTCGTTTTTCTTAAACCTTGAATGTATCATTAGGATACATCCGTGATATATAGTATTCAGCCTGGATGACAAAGAAGGTCTGGTGATTGAACGAAAGACAAATAATTCTATTAAATTAATATATATATTTGGTGGTAGTTTAACTCTGAAAATACTAATTAATGAATAATTCAGAAACGGAACAGTTTTACAGGTAACTCTCATTTAATGCGGGAGATGAGTTCCGGGAAGATCATCATTAAACGAATTTCCGTGTAAAACGAGGGGAGTTTTTATTTGTTTGTATTTTCGCCTATCTCATTGATCTTTTTTCCTTTTCTTGGTTTCGTAATGGATGTTTTATTTCAACAAAAATAATTATAATTCTCAATATTTATTTAAAGATTACATATATGCATAATTATGTATATAATATAAATATATGATCGATTAATTATTTTTAGTTTATTTTTAATATGGAGCGAAACTAGCTGGTTTGCATTGTTTGGCTCTGATTTGTGCGTAATATTTATTTGTAGCATTTCATTAACTGATCAGAACATCGTCTTATGGCATCCAGTCACGAAATATCAATATCATGCTTATTTAACAAATCCATGCGTTTATTGCTTGATGTGAAAGGGCTTGATCTAAAAATTACCTAGTGTTGGCATTTAATGTTCAGATTCTTGTTGTTCTTGTAAAGCAGCGTTGAATTCTTAATCCTGAAGTTCACTTTAGTGAGTGGCTCACTGTGGAGTTTAATAACTTCGTCCATCTTTCAAAGTTACGCCTTCGTATCCTGCTCCAGTTTGATATTTCGCTGATCTTAATTAAATCTTAAATTCTTGTAAATGAAGTAGTTAGAGGGATAAATCCAAACATGATTTACGTAAATTATGCAGTAGTGGTTTGGAGAACTAAATTGCACAGTGTGATTGGAGCGCCGTAGCCCATGGCTGCTTAATTATGATCGTGTTGTTGATGATGGTGATGATGATTAATAAACTAAAAGCATTGCAGTACTCTAGAAAGTACGAATTAAAGTTCCATTTAGAAATATCCGAAGTCATTTTCGGTAAAATGAACCAAGAAATGAAAGGAAAGAAAAAAAAGTGTGTGAAGTGCCATAAAACGAGTGGTGAAAAAGGGCGATAAATGTAATCTATGTGTCATGGATAATGCAACTTATAATGATATTGCTTCTGGGAATAGTGTGATTCAAATGTACACAGCGTGAGAGGTATCCTTTTCAGTTCGTTACAGGAGCTGTTGTCCCCTTCGAGAATGCCAGTAACCAGTACAGAATAGAAACAAAATCATAAACATATAATATAGATTGAGATGACAATTTGTTAGGTACATCACCTAAATTTGTTATACAGAGCTCAGTGTTGTTTATACTGTTTCATGACCTTCATAGGCGTCTTCGTTTACCTGCATTTACTTCTATTTGCATAAAGATGAGCTGGTCAAAATGTTTTGGCTCTTCGGTATATATTACGCACGTTTCAAACTTTTACAACTTAGGAGAAAATATTTTACTGCAACAGAATCCAGTTTCTTACCATCACCCCTATCCCCTTACACTTTATTTTTTTCTAGATACCGACCTGACTGTTAAATTTCATTGGTACAGTCGCTCAAAAAAGTATCCAAACACTATGGTTGATTACAGAATTCAGAAAATATATCTGGAAACGATTTTTTAGAAATTAGTGATCTGGCAACCTTCTTGTCACGTGACATGAAGGTTGCCAAATCATTAATTTCTAAAACAATCGTTGCCAGATATTTTTCCTGAATTCTGTAATCAACCATAGTGTTCGGATACTTTTTTGAGCGACTGTATTATTGTGAATCAAAAATTTATTTTTTATTTGCTTTTAACACATTTCCTTAAAAGCAAAATTTCCTAATGCATCGTCAGGTCCGACTGTCCGTCTATCTGTCTCTGTATTCAATATCTCTGGAACCAATCGATCGATTTTATTGGTTCTTTATGCTTTGGATGGAGGACATTTTTATATCCGGGTTTCTATGCACGCATTGTTTCTGAACTAATCAACAGAGTTTGATATACTTTTTTCCTTCCATAGAAGAAAGAATCCAGTTTTGCACGCGCATATCTTTAGTTGCCAATAAGGAGGGGGTAGTGCACCTAAAAAGTTGTTATATCTTTAGTTGGACCATTAGAGGTTAAATATACCAAGAAAACGTGCACTTTCATCCGTCCAGAGCGACTGAAAATTTCATTTTTTGTGTAGAGATTTTTCATTTCTTCCTAAAATCGTAACTATCTGTTATCTTTTTTAAATGCACCTAAAAGCCGCGTGATAGCCATACCCTGTGCATGTTAAAGAACACGCTGAATGACCTTGATGGGAGGCTACCATTTGTCTCCCAGCAGCTGATCTAGTGGGCCTACACCCCCAACCTTCTCTGAGCCTTCGAGGTCCTTGACATTTGACCATTTTACCCATGGTGTACAAAAAAGCACCACTCAGAGGTAAAACAACTGAACCCAACCTAAACATGGGTATTACTCAATTAATTAAATCAAAAAATAATCATAAAATTTATTCATGTTTGAACAAGCTTCTGTACGGACGAAACTTTGGTCATACATAAGTTAATCCGATATTGATTACAGTAAACGGTTTTCCTCACTGGATTGTAATACATTATATTTTTGTATAATAACTGTAATATTGAAGAAAACACATTTGCCATTATATTTGAATTATAAATATTTCATAATATAACAATTAATGTAGCAATCCTTGGGCTTCTCCGAAAATCGAAATCGTTAACATTCCTAAATGAATTCTATCAATTGTATTTCTTCCTATTGTTTTCTCGCTAATAAAACAAAACTATCAAATTATTTTACAATGGCTGAGGTTACACACTGCAATTTTTTCATCCAAAACACAATTAAGTGAGGGTTTTCACAGACATAAAATATTGACGAATTTAATAATGAAAATAAAGCAAGTAACAAGTTTTTAAATTCTTCTCAACTTTGTACTACTAGATTTCATCCAGTCATCACATAGGTATACAACAGTAACCGAAAAATGAAATTGTGGACCTATTAATTTTTCACACATAAGACCCGCCATCCTCATAGATCCCTCTATCACGGAGTATTAAAGACAGGCCCCTGTCAGACTTCTGTGGCAAGCAGCTCTTGAGGGGGTATTTATTTTTATTATTTTGTTAAATTTTTATAATGCGGCGAAATGGTAAGAAATGTTGATGACCTAGAATCAGTAATAAAATATTCAAAAACGTCTCTTTGCTTTGGATTTAAATTACTCTCTGTAACAAATGACTTTTATACTTTCACACGAATGACATAGCAAATGGGTTCGTATGTGAAGAGAAACACTGTTCTACTGTCAGAGAAGCTTTCTACAGAGAACTGCAACGAAATGATCATTCTCCTCTGTGGATACGTAGATGCCCTTCAAGATTTTTCTTTTTCTGCCATATTTTTCACTTGCGAAGAGAGTAATCAAAGTCAGTGGGCACATCATTCTTGATGTTGGTTAGACAATTGGTAGAGCAAGAAAACACAGAGATAATGAATCCCAAACTTTTTTTCTTCCTTTCGATGTCTCTTCTTGAGTTTAGAGAGGAATTTGGATGATGTAAACCTATAATGGCAATTGTCACATTCGTAAAACTTTCGCCTGTTTTAGAGAAAGGAAAAAAATAAAATATTACATTGTTTTAATTCAAATTAATATACTGATGAAAAGTAAGCAATCAACTAGCTATTTTTTCAATGAACTATAAGTTGACACAAAAATTTCTACTGAAATAAAAAATTTCGAGAGTGAATGAAATAGTTCAAGGTCTGCAAACAAATCTGATTTTCTAAAAACATACGGTTATTAGATTATGGATATATTTATTACTCTACTCTTTACTGATTCACTCCCCCACTGACCTTATAATTTTTGGTGTTTTTTTTTTAAATAAAGCCGTCGGATTCACATAAAATTAGAATTCACAATTGTACATTTGAATATTTATCACTTAATAATTGTAATTTTTTTTTCTGGAGTAGGCTAGCAAATGTATTTTTTTACCATTTTTATAGATCGCTGCTTTTCAAACAATGCAATGTGAAATATGCACTAAATTTGCTAATAAGCTTAAAATTAAAAAAACATATTTTATCGTATAATCACGAATTTTGGCTCATGTTCCGCAGTCACTGCTTGGCATTTTTTGGCGATTTTCGGAAAACATGCGCAATCGAGTTATTATGAGCGATAATTTGATTCCATACTTCGCTGACTCACTCTCTCTGTGACCTTATATTTTTGTGGCTTTTATAAAGCGGCCAGCGAATTAACATGTAACAAGAATTCATAATTGCACTTTTGAATATTTATCACAAAATAATTATAAAAATTCGTTACTTCGCTTGATCGCTCTGACTGATAATTGTCGCCATTTTCATCGCTTAATTTTCAAACAATAAGCGATGTGGAATATGCACCGCTTATAAAAATAAGTTCATATTAAAATATTTAATCTTATGGTTACATATGAATTCGCTTCTACTAGTTATCGTTTCCTCTAAAAAGTCTTTTACAGCACACCATGGGATATTAATGGCATATTGCAATTACCGAGATATAGGTGGATATCTTAGTAAATTAGTTAGGTGTTTCGTTACAGGTACAGTGGGACAGTGATTGAAATCTGATTGATATACACTGCTTGACAAAATTATGGTAACAACAAAAAAGTGCCCTAACCTTATTGTAGGATATAATTAAGTGAAAATTCGCCAGATATGTACTTTAAGTATAACGGGAAAAGCTGTAGAAAATGAGAGCTTTCATACCCTTGATGGACATATTACAAAACCATCATTATAACAAGAAAATATTGGGCATCGCAAAAGTCGAATTCAGATGCTTCAAAATATGTATCTATAACATCAATATGCAATATGATTTTCTCCCATTTCTAAACAGGCCTGGCAGAGTAACTCCAGGCTCGATGTAAGGTTCTTCAGAATGGCATCCCACAAGAACATACTTTATCTCATTGAGTGACAAAGGAGGTGGCTGACGATTTGTAATGCGTCTTCCTAAGGCACACTACACTTGAAGTATGGAAATTAGGTCTGGCAACACAGCCGACTAGGTCAGTCATTGAATACATTCCGTTTCTAGGCACTCCTGCACCAGGTGAACTCTATGTCGGACATTTCTCCATAAGCAGGAAATCAGCTCCAAACGTACCCGTAAAATTTACATATAGGTTTCAAAATACTTCTCCGTATCTCTGAGCAATTATGGAGCCTCCATCGAACACCTGAAGTATGGCCACTGCAGAGCAGCACACCAATTCCGCCACTTATCTCTGATATTGGAGGAATGGTATCGCATTCCTAGTTTGATCCATATTAAACAGCAGTTAGAATCGCTATAGTCTAAATCGAGACTTGTCAGAAAACAGAACATTAGTCGATCTTTCAGGCTCCAAATGACATGTTGGCGGCACCATTTTAGAGGAGCATTTCTGTATGTTGGGTATTAGGGAGACACAAATCACTGGTCTCCTGTCACATAGTGCTCTCGCATTAAGTATTCGTGGCACTGTTCTGATGGAAATCGTTTCATTTGTGTTGCACAAACCTTGAGAGAGAGAGTTGATGTGAAGTCATTGTACTGTTCCTCCTTGCCATTAGAGGCAGAAAATTATCGGTTCAGGGTTGAGTAACTCTCGAGCGCCCTTGGTCAGCTCTTCTGTTAATGGTTCTTGTCTCCAGGAACTGTTTCCAAAATGTCGATATCATCTTTCTCGGCACATTTAGCCATCTTGTTACCACCATCTGAGGATGTCCATCTTCAAGTAGTCCATTGCCGTCACCGCATGGATCTCTAAATCAGGGATGCAGTATGTAGTCCCATTAGGCTCAAATGCAGTATGTAATTCCTTCAGGATCAAATGCAGTGGAGTCTATGAATGTTTGCCAAGTTCCACTACATAGCACAAATTCTCAATTAAATCAGGCAAATTGGTGTCCAGGGAAGACGACTGAATTATCCATCATGTTCTTTAAAACGTTGGCAGACGGATTTCGCAAGGTGGAAAATTGCATTATCGTCCGGAAATTATCCTTCTATATAGGTTAACCAATATGCCATTTACATATTCCGCGGTATCTCTTTTGTCAACCTTGAGACATATTTGTAGACCCAGTCCCTGCCGTGTTTAGTGCTTCAGCATCATAGAGTTGATATGATAGATGTGGTTGTTACCATATCCTAGATCTACCATCTGTAAAAAAGATTACATACGTATTTCATATAACCACACGACTCTTTCCCCGTACCATACAGTCCCCTCATGCCTCTTCTGATAATACTGACACCTCGTTTTACGATTTTTGTCGATACTAAAGGTTTTCGAATAAGATACCGACTGCCGAACAGCAAATATCTGAGTCCCCTGCGAACTGTCTGAGTTGATGTGCCCGATGTTGAAAGTAATGGTTATTTCATATAGATTGAAGTCGTTTCTTTCCATGTGCTTTTACATTGCTCTACAGTTTCTCTCCTATAGTATCAGTATCAGGGATTAGTTCAGTCGTTAGCATGCCAGGCTCAATATCTACGGTACCTAGGTTAAAGTCCCAACCATGCCAACGTTCATTTATTTCCGCTAACCCGAAACCTTCACTCGACGAGAAAGGGAATACACATGGTCTTAGGCAGCCATCACTCAGATGAGATATTAGGCTGAGGCATTGTACATTGTAAATAACACACTGGATATTCTTGGCCTGGCATTATGAGCTATCTGCTAACAGTTATCCATTGGATCTCCATCTCTCAGCCTTCTCTGAATGTTGGGATTTTTGTGACCTGTGATTTTAGTGGCGATTTATTACATTGTACGCTAAAAAAAGCTGTTCTAAGGAAAGGTCCTAATAACTCCTATTGTATAAAAATTCTGATACAATTATTGCCGCTATACATCGAGATTCCTGTTTCAAACATTCTTCCACATACTTTACAGATGGCGGTCTTGGATGGTCTTATGAGTTCCATAGTTTTGGCTGTGGTTGCATCAATCCACAATACGAAAATTAGAACCTCTTTTGAAGTCGTCTATATTACATGACTTTCCCATCCCTTGGTCTTGCGTTGTCCAGTGGCTGTGATCATTTTAAGACGTCTCAAGGATCACGTGATTTGAGATGCGTCCTTTGCTTACATTTGAATCGCAGTTATGGGAAACAACGGAGAGTTTTTAATTTTTTGGCCAGACAGTTTATGTATCTTATCACTATCAGTTTAATTTCGGGAAGACATGAAAGGAAAGGTTCCCTTTAATGCCTTCTGGAACTCTAAAAATTCTTACCTATGCTTTTAAGTTAATATTTCAAAGAAGAAAAAAAGGATATATTTATCATCGGTTACATTTATGAAGTCATTTGAACAGTAACTACCACTTCAAATATAAGTAATTAAATTACAACAATTGGCTTCCGTTTATTTTTTAATTTGAATTTCAATCATAAAAGATTCTAGTTCTGTGGTTTCCCAGTGGATGCCATCAAACAATTCAGATAATACAGATATCTCTCTCTTGTATAACAGGTTTGTCGAAACCGCAGCTCATAAAACACTAAACATGCTGATATGATCCTGGCTCATGTCTTCCGAATTTTTTGACTAAATATTTTAGGTGCATAGGCAAATGATGTTGCCAATTCATGGCACTCATTCAAAACGCACATTTTTGCTTTTTTTTTTTATCAAGATACAGAATCTGATCAAAAATATCCGGACACCCCTTATGAGTAGTGAATTCGCCCTTGTACGCCATAGCCATGGCGCAAATAGGTATAAAAGGACGCACGCATTCTGGCAAACCTCATAGATATGCATGAACAAGAGAAAGGGCCGTAGAGCAGAGATCAGTGACTTTCAACGTGTTATGGTCAAAGACAACAAGTGAGTTAGGGACATTTCGGCCTTTCTGCAGCTGCCCCGATCAACTATAAGTGATGTTATTGTGAATCAGAAATACCTAGGAACAAAACAGCGCAATCACAACCCGGTAGGCCACGTAAAATGAAAGAGTGGGACCACCGAGTGCTGAAGCTGGTGGTGGTGCGACAAAATCGCCTATCCTCGGTTGTAACACTCACCAACGAGTTACAAAATGTCTCTGGAGCAAGATTAATAAATTTTAAATTGAAATTAAGCAAAATGCAATAATAAGAAATTGTGCAAAATGAATACCCACATTTTAACGAGAAAGAAAAACCAAAATTTGTGCAATTCTTATTTCTTTTTGTCCGTCTTTCATGTCTCTAATACTTACAGGCCATCAGGAACAGATCTAGATGGGGAGGCAAAGGTCATGTCCCCCCGAATTTTAATGATGCTAATAAGGGTAATGGAGGCAATTAATTGGAAAACTAACATTTGTTTCATCCATTTAACCAGAAAAATTTTAAATACCTCTAAACTAGATGAGAATAATGTTATACTGCAATGAAAATCTAGTTTCTTGAACCACTTTCCCCTCCCCCTTTTGTCTTTACCCGGCTTCCCCTTCTCTCTTTTTTTAAAATAATTTAGTGACTCTAATTGACTACCTAGAGCAGGTCCTGCAGACCAATGGTCTTTAATCCTTTTTGATCATGCATTCTTATATCAGCATTAAAAAATAGCATCCACCCCAAATATATGTGGAGATATATATTTATTACATATATATTTATTTATAAGTGTACAACTGATATAAGATAAGAAGAAAATAAACATAAAACTTTAATTTCATGAGAATAGTGTTAATGAAGATGTTTCATAATTTCTGAAAACCTTGTTTGACACTTTGTGATACAACGAATCGAAGGTACAGTCGCTCAAAAAAGTATCCGAACACTATGGTTAATTACAGAATTCAGAAAAAATATCTGGCAACGATTTTTTTAGAAATTAGTGATCTGGCAATCTTCGTGTACATACACGAAGTTTGCCAGATCTCTAAACTTCGTGTATTGCCAGATCACTAATTTCTAAAAACATCGTTGCCAGATATTTTTTCTGAAATCTGTAATCAACCATAGTGTTCGGATATTTCTGAGCGACTGTATCTATATGACAGACATCCCAAACATCTTTATGAAACTAAGAGCTCTCGTGTATGTAAAATGACAGCGAAATTTAAATACGTCAGCAAATACATGTTATTTCATTTTCCTTCCTATTCTTTTCCTGAGATTTAAAATCTTTCTATTTTTTTAATCTAAAAAATGTAAATATTTTTTTCGGGCATCCACATGAACATGCATGCTTAACCCACTTTGGTTTCATCACTCATCGCAAGCTGCAAAAACAAGGAGCAGCAGAAAAGCCTAACATCAGCAAGATCACTGCCAAGTGTCGGTTGGAGTGGTGTAAAGCACTGTGCCACTGTCCTCTTGAGCATTAGAACCACGTTCTCTGTAGTGATGAACTTCAACATCTGGCAATCCGAGGACGAGTCTGGGTGTGGAGGATGTCAAGGGAACGCTATCTACCTGACTGTATTGTGCCAACGGTGAAATTTGGTGGAGGAGGTAACATGCTCTCGGGTTGTTTTTCATGTTTCGCGCTGAGTTCTCTAGTTCCAGTGAATGGGACTTTGAACACTGCAGCATATAATGACATTCTCGACACTTCTGTGCTCCCAACCTTATGGCAACAGTTCGGTGAAGAACCTCTCCTCTACCAACTAGAAGTTTTACTTTTTAAATTGTTTTTACCTAATAACATTTTTTCCTTTTCGTTTTCTGCAGAACAGCCATTTATTTTTATTTCACTTTCTACGGGATAGTCCTTCTTGTATAAATACGACTTCCATCAGTTAAAATCTTCATTCTGATGTCAGATGTTGACAGTGACAGTTCTCTGCTGCTGACTCTGTGATTCTTCAGTTGTTTGAAGTTAACACCTTCATGTAATGTAAATCAGCTATTTTGCAAAGTCACTGTTTTGTAGATTTGGAAATTTATTCTATCATATGAATGATTGCAAGTTTTCAAACAAGATAAAATTGGATCTTTAAACTGTGCTTGCCCAATGATTAAAAGTACTAAAACAATAAAATATTTAGGAGTTAATTTCGACTCTTATCTAACCTGGCTTGATCATGTTCAAAACGTAGTATTAAAAATCAAACGAATAATTCCCAAGATGTATCATTTGAGAGATATTGTTCAATATAAAATTTTTAAAGAACATATATTATGCATTAATCTATTCTGTACAGTGTAATACAGTGTGGAATTCTAACTTGGGGAGGAGCATCTTCAAGTTGTTTAAATCAATTGTAGCAATTGCAAAAATATGTAGTAAAATTTATGACATTTAAAAGAATGTACGACTCGTCTGAGCAAAGTCTCAAAAAACTTGAAATACTCAAGTTAAAACAAATACAACAAATGGCTTTAGCAAAGCATGTATTTCATAATAAGGACAAATTTGACGTAGTGGTTAATAAATAATTTACACTAGTGTTAGTGACAAATTTTTATTCAAAATATATTATGGATATAGTGGCTTTAAACTATTCAACTCACTGCCAGATAACCTGAAAATTTAAAGTAATAAAATACATTTCTCTGAAGAACTAGAGAAAAATGGTTGTTGAACGGTATAGATTGCGACTGATGTTTTATTTACTTTATCAATTGATTACATTGAATTGAGATATGAGTACTAGTAGATAAATTTATATATTACAGAGGCTGAAATTGCTATTTTCATGTTTATATATTTAAATATATTGATGTACTCAGAACTGTTAAGATTTTAAATAAAATTAAATTAATAATTAAATTTAAATTGGAATTCTGGTCTGTTTCGTTTAAATCTAGAGTTAAAATTTTAGTATTTATTTTCTACTAATGATCTGTTTCTGGTGATGCTGAAACACAAAATATTATCAACTGAATTTTTATTATCAACTAATTATAAAATGATTATAAATATTGAAATTTGCTATAAAGTGCACAATTAGAACGGAAAACACTCGGAATATTTTTCCTGTTGTCCCAGAAGGTGTAGAATTAACTACCGTATCATTTATAGCTTGAATTATTAATAAATAAATGTTTTTTCTTTAGTGCTTTAGTCCGTAGTCGTCTGTTCTATTTTTAACAGCTTTTTGCATCTGAAATGATATGGAAAAAGGCTGAATGTTACATAAAACGGACAAAAATCCAGCCTTTCCCCAGAGTTATCGTCCGATCAATTTGCTCCCATGTTTAGGTAAACTTTTTGAGAAAATTATCTTAAATCGCCTAATGGATCATACTGATCAGAATGGCCAAATTCCAGAAAAACAGTTGGGCTTTAGGCTGAAGCGATCTACAGTTCACCGACTGCTACGAGTAGTGGAAAGGGTTGCCGAATCTTTAAATAAGAAAGAGACCGTCGCATCCACTTTTCTGGATGTGGCCAAAGCTTTTGATAAGATTTGGATCGACGGCCTCATCTTTAAAATGATTGAAGCCAACTTCTCCTCGGGTAAGACCCACATTTTACCGTCATACTTGAATGAAAGAATATTTTGTGTTAGAATTGGCAACTGCTTTCGAATATGAGAAACATAGATGCAAGTGTCCCACAAGGCTCTTTGTTGGACCCTGCTCTACTCAACTTCTATATGCACGATCTTCCAGATCTCCAACCTGTCATGACTGCACTTTACGCTGATGATATTGCTCTCCTCTCCTCATCCCTGAGCCCCCAGTCTGGCTATCAGAAGGTTGCAACTTGGAATGGACAACGTAGAGCGCTAGTACTCCAAATGGATAATCCAGATTAACCCAGATAAAAGCCAGTCAGTTCTCTATGAAGAAGATTGTTAATCCTGATTCTCCTGATATTTTTGCAGTTGAAACTTCCTGAGCACCAACGGTGAAATATCTTATTGTCATTCTACATAAAAAAAACTGTTGGAATGCGCATATTGATCACGTGCTCTCAGAGGCTCAAATCATCAGATGTAAACTTGCACCCCTGATAGGGTGGAGCTCGAAACTGCTTCCAGAAAAGAAATTATTTCTTTATAAGACTCTTCTGCGGCCAATCCTGACATATGCCTCACCAGTGTGGGGTAATACTACCAACACCAATGTCAGGAGGCTTCAGAGCTTTCAAAATAAAATCCTGAGATCTGTGGTCAGTGCTTCATGGTTTGTGAAAAACAAGACCATTCACACTGATATGAGCACTGACCACATCTACACTTATATTTGGAAGCTCGGGCAGATCTTTTTCGAGGCAGTGGGAGATCATCCTTATGATATAATTAAATTTTTGATTGATTTTGATCCTTTTAAACCTGTTCAAGCGTCCTTAAATATTGATGTTTGACATTCGCATGTTTAACTTTTAGTTGTGTTTTTTATAGCAAATTTCTTTGCCCTTATAGTCCCTTTGGGGTTTAGGTGTTTTAACTTTATTATTATCAATAAGGCACTATTTAAGACTTCGAGATATAAGCCCTAGGCTTAGAGCTTTAAAAAATTAATTCAAGATATCAGATATCAGAACCTACAGAAAATTCCTCAAGAGATTGGTGGAGTTAAATTACACAGTGCGCGCAAGAAAGTAAGGAGATTGAAATAAAATTTGGGTTCGGTTGTTTTACCTGTGAAGGGCGCCTTTTTTCACACAATGGACTAAATTACTAGGTCAAAAGATCTCAAGGGCTCAGAGAAGGTTGGGGGAGGGGAACCACTGAACAGCTGTTGGGAGACAGATGGGAGTCTCCCATTAAGGCTACCCAGTGTGTTCTTTAATGTGCACAGTTTATGATTCTATGGCACGCTGTGTCATATCTTATTGACCCATCTGAAGAACGGTGGCCTTTCCAAGCCCATCAGTGTCCCCTACTAACAGTTGGCAGGGTGGGAAGTCGTGCCGAGTTGTCTCAACACCCATCCAGCTGGAACCGGGAGCTGCAGGTTACGAGCCTGGCGTGCTATCGACTGAGAATCCCCGGCCCCTGAATTTTTCTGTTTTAAACAGCAACATTCAGTTCTTAAATTTCCATTTCTTAATTAACAACTCCAGAGTCTAAAGCTAAGCGCAATGCCACTTCTTCCAAAATCAAAATATAATATCCGAATCCTTTACTTTCACATTACCTCTCCGCTGTATGTTGTATTAGAGGAGAGTCATATGTGACCCAAATGACCTGCGAAACTCTGGCCTGCACATAGTGGAATACCGTGACGCGGGATCAGCTGCACGCGTACAGCAGGAAGTAAGGGGAAAGTGGAGCCCATTGGAAAAGAAAGGAACTTCTCTCCTGACCGTCGAAAGGGTCGGAAATAAAGTGGATTGCTGTGCTCTGAAAGCCAGCATATTTGAAGGACTTTTTAATAAAGTCGGGTCAACACTCTGGGATAGTGTGACTGTATATTCTCGGTGGGGAAGTGTTATAAGGCTGCACCCTTATCAAATATATATGTAGGTAATATAAAATACTGTTCATTAAACGTAATATATAATCTAGAGATACCGAGTTGATGATTTCATTGAGTACGTTAACTACTGTGTGATTAAATAAATAAAAAATAAATAAATACCCCCTCAAGTCAGTTTATATGCCACAGTAGAAGGTCTGAGAGGATGGCAAGACCTCAGCAGAAAAACAACACATATATCCATGCCTTACCCGGGGCTCGAACCCAGGTCCCTTAGATCAGTAGCCAAACGTGCTAACCAATCGAGATTATGAGCCAATAAAGATATTCGTCTAACAGACCTCTCAAATAAATAAGAGCGATCTTGACAGAGATCTTTATAACTTTTCTCAAAAAATGCACGAAAAAATTCATAAAATTAATAATATTTTTATCAATTACCTTAACATCATTCTCAAATGGTGGATGGATGGCCCCTCTTGGACCCCTTGGATTCGACCCTGGGTGCCAATTAATTTTTATTTATCTACTTACGGGATTTTAAGCTAATGAAATAAGAAAAAGTCATTAATTTTAGAGTCCTTTTGTTTTCAGAGAGACAAATGATATCCCAAAATCGAAACAAAACACGTAACCATGGAAACCATAAGCTTCCTTATTTAGAAAGGTGACCATTACTATTATATATGGATATAGAAGAGTGACATTCACTAAAGTTTCACGAAATTAACTTTCTTTTTAATTTCTATTTCTCAATTAATGAGAAAGCTTCGTATCGATATTGTAAAAATATCCGTACGACGGATATAACAGACACCTTCCTGTCAGTATAAATTTTGTATATAAACTATCTGTTGGATACATTCTAGATACCACACGTTAAAACATATGAACACGGTTAAATTAAAGCGGACAACGCTATTAATACTTCCTTAACACTATAAATAAAACGGAATTAAATAGCATATTGAATTACAAGAGATTCAGCATTATGCTCATTTGGTTACATGCATTAATTATTTCATTTATATCGTATGCCAACAATTAGATTTATTGCAATATTCCGTTTCAAATATTTATAATAAAAATAAAAAAATATTGGATTATCGGTAATGGAAAAATTTTTTGTTACAACGTAATACATAATATCCTCCAAAAAGGCATTACTATAAATTTTTTTGTATTCTAATGGGCGCTTATTTATTTTAATGTGCACAAGATATTGCGCTCCAACTCACGTAGCCATGGCTTAACATCCCATCTGACGGATGACGCCCTTTGGAAGCCCATTGGTGTCCCGTATTGACCGAAGGTAGAGCGTGGAGTTGGGCGGAGAGAAATCTCAAAGGTTTCCCTGCTGGGAATCGACCAAACGCCACGTCGATACAATACACCTGGACACTGTACTATCAGAACACCTAATTTTCAAAAAATGTAGCAGTTCTAATTTTACAAACCTTCCTAAAAATGCAACTGGTAGTTATTTATTTTTAAAATTTTGCTACTAATTTTGTAATATTTTTAAATATTTTAATAAAATCATAATGAAAATATTATTTTATTTCAACTCGTTTTAATATATCCCTGTAAGTTTTAATGCATATTTTTAATGATGTAATTTTAAACAAATTGCATGACTTGAAGTGTTATGAATAATTAATATTTCTCCTTTCTTTCAAGTCTGTCCACGTTGGTGTATCAAGGTGGTATTGCTTGAACCTTCGAACTGCAGGTTACGAGCCTGCTGCGTTACCGACAGTCCCCCCCCCCGCATCCGACCAAATGAGTGATAATCATTAAAGATAACGAAAACTACTATCTGGTGCCACATGTGATTCTTTTCATACTTAACTTGTTGCGATCAATAGAAGACTAACAATTACAATATAATAGAGCCGGATTTAGGTGAGGAAAGGTCCATGATTCCTCCCTTTGGAGAATCGTAGTAAGGATAATGGAAAACACAAAGTATTATATGTCTGCATATTTTACACATTTTTCATGACTATTTTTTAAAAAAATACGCTTAAAAGGAGAGGAAAATATTACACTGTAATGAAAAACCGGTTTCTTTAACCCCATCCCCGTTTTTAGTCTTCGCTCCCATTATTTTTTCTAGATTCTGTCCTGGCTCAGACAGTGCCACGAGGAAATGCATTGTCTTGTCTGGAGCTAATGGGATCTTTAGCTACATAGCAAGTTCCCCGATTCCCGATATAGATAGGGGTATTCAGTCGGTAGCGCGCCAGGCTCGTAATCTGCAGTTCCAAAGTTCGAGTCCCAGCTGGGCCATCGTTGAGATTTATTTCCTGAAAACTTTCTACCCTCCGTCAATAGGGGATACCGATGAGCTTGGAAAGGCCGTGGAATGGGGCTTTAAGCCTTGACTCCGTATGCGAGAGAGCCATTCTCTTACACCTTAAAGAACATTTTGTATGGCCTTGACGGGAGGCTACCATCTGTCTGCGAACAGCTGTTCCAGTGGGTCCTCTTCCCGCAACCTTCTCTGAGCCCTCTGGGATCATGTGACCTGGAACTTTAGTCTATTGTGTGCAAAAAAAGGGCCGCTCAGCGGTGAAACAATTGAACTGCATAAAGAACCTTGTTTTAACGTCCCATCCGAAGGAGGCCGTACGTTTCAACACCATTAGGTCTTTCCTTTGTTACTGAGGGCAGGCAAAGGATATAGGAGTAGATTTCGGTGATGGATCCTTTGGGACTTGAGTCTGGGAACCACAGATTATGAGCCAGACGAACTACAGACAGAGCCAACACTTAGTAGTGGTTCACACATAGTTCTGATGGTGGAATTAAAAATCTAAATTTTCTGAGGGAAGTGATGAATTTCATTCTGATGAATAACTTTGAACGAATGCCATTCCAAATATTTTTGATTAAGTAGTTTCATTTAAAGTATATTAATGGACTTCTCAATACACCAAGAATGTATATGAAGCAAGGGAAAACTTTTTACAAAAATATATATTACTTTCGATCTTCGAATTAGTTGTTTTTACTTATAAGCAAGTTAGATCTGAATTTGAATTTTTGATTTCTTGATAAATGTTGTGAAGATTTTCATAATTATAGGATACTCCAGTATATAGAACTTTCTACCGCTACTGGTTTAAACCCAACTTTTTAATCAAAAGATCGCTGCTTATTTAACACAACAATTTTAAACGAATGACTTTGAGTTAGGATGGGTAGGTAACTGGAATGTTTTAAATTGCGCGCCATTAGGACCGAACTGCAAAGTAGACAAGGAAAGGATAATTAACTAGTGCTTTCGTGACCCTCCCCATTATTGTAAGTACAGTCGGATCTTTGTAGAACAGGAGTGGATTGTGAAGAAAGAAGTCTCCATGGAATTTTCTACTTGGTACTGACAGCATAGTGATTCCAGTTTGACTGCTTCCACCTAAGAATAGAACAACCCTCAGTGCTCTTTCTTCTGGGGCACAGGACGATAAACTTTGCAATTCCTTGAGCTATCGAAGATGAGCAAGCAGAGGGGTGTTTTGATAATGTATTTTTCCAAGCCCATTGGTGTCCCCTACTGACCACGAGTAAGGAGGGGAGTTTTGCGGAGATAAATATCAACGCTGGCCCAGTTGGAACTCGAACATGGGAACTTCATATTAGGAGCCTGACGCACTACCGACTGAGCCACCCCCCCCCCCTTCCCGCGCAGGACAGTTTCAAATTTTTTCCCGACTAATTATTTCAAGTTATGCCTTGATTCTTTCTCCAAATCATGTAAACAATTTTGCCCGTTCCACCCTGTTGTATATGCTTGTGTTAAAATTTTTCTCCAATTAACCCTGTACTTCCCTCGGTTACAATAAGAACATCAATGGGCTTCGAAAACCTCTCACAGATTCCCATGTGTATTAAGTCGTTTTATTCAGGAGAGGGCGAATGAGTTGATGAAAAATGGAAAAAAAGAAAAATTAAGACCCGTCCTTCGAATGGGACGTTAAGCCATGGCCCCGTGTGCAGGTATCCATAACTTTACCAAGGTTAAAGAACACCACCTATGGCCGAGTGGTTAGCACACTTGGCTACTGATCTAAGGGACCTGGGTTCAAACCCCAGAAAAGACACGGATGTTTGTGTTGTCTTTCTGCTGTGGTTCCGCAATCCTGACAGACCTACTATGGTGTATAAATTAACAAGCTCCTGTCAAATCTCTGTGGCAAGCAGCAGTTTCAGGGGATATTTATTTTTATTTATTTATTTCGGTGCCTTGACGAGAATCTACCATCTGTCTCCTAATAACAGTTTTCAGTGAGGCCTCTCCTCCAACTTTCTTTAATCCCTTGGTCCTTGTGTCCTGGCTATTTAGATCACTATGCAAACAAAATTACCGCCCAGAAGTTAAATTAAATATTTAAATTTTAATTAATTTAATAAAATTATTAAAAACCATTAATTTAAATAAATAATATTGTAAGGATAATTCAAATAAATTATTTAAAAAATATTTTAATTAAAAAAGCTGGATATTGCGTTCAATGAAAACATGCGATGCGAAATTATTATTTATCTGTGTACACGAACGTACCCCCGGGGGAAGGGTACGTTTCTGCACCCCACCCACGAAAGTCCATTCACATTATTAGAAATCTCAAACCTGTATCTGCTTCGAAATATAAAACAGGTATCTCTGAATAATTTTCTATAATCCCCATAGTATATGTCCGATGTTAAAAATAGATTTGAAAATCAATATGAAATTTAAATCCATGTAGAATAACATTTTAACTTTTCCTCTCCGATGGAATATCCTTGTAATTGGGATCTCCCGAAATTAATTCTGACCCCCCCCCAAAGGCGAATTATTGGATTCCCCTCCCCCAACACTAAATCTTCGGTTGGATTGTTTTACCCCCGAGCGGCGTTTTGTTTTGCACACAGTGGGCTAAATGACCAGGTCACATGTACCCCGAACGCTCAGAAAAGGTTGGAGGAAGGGACCCACGGGAACAACTATTGGAAGACAGATGGTAGCCTGCGATCAAAACCATCCAGCGTGTTCTTTAACATGCACAGGGTATGGCTCTCCCACACAGAGACCCATGGTTTAACGTCCCATCTGACGGTGCCTTTCTAAGCCCATCAGTGTCCTCTATCCACGACGGACAGGGTGGGGGGAGAGACAAAACACCCGGTACTTATCTGTCTTGTTATGAGATAATTTGCTTAAGTCTACGATTGATTTTAGTTCAGGGAAAAAAATGATATAAATTTATAGGTGCATTTTATTCTTAGGGCGAAAGGAAAAACTGAACATTGAAACAAAACTCGTAACCATGGAGACCATAATCCTCCGTGTTTAAACGGTGATTATTACTTACCTTACCCGGGTTCGAAATCAAGTCCCTTTGACCAGTAGCCAAGTGCGCTAACCACTCAGTAATAAATTAAAGGCTAAAGAATTCCTCACCCTCTGACCTATTTACATCTAGTCCTTGATACTAGGTACAAAATATTGCATTTCAAAATGTTGAAAGTGGAAACAGTTTTAACACCATTTGCTTTCCAAAAAACGTAATGGGGAGTAAATCTATTCTTTTTAACCAATACTTCTTTTAATAAAATGATTTCAGATAATTCTGTTCAACTTGGAAAACTTTTGATGCTTTTTATAATCCAGTTTCGCCTCAGATATTTTAATAAACTAAAAGCATGCAACTTTCTTAATGACTGCATTCATTGTAGATGTTATTACCTCCCTTTACATATAGGGAGTTTCAACAGCCCTAGTCCACTGTCAAACACCCGAGTACAAAATGTTGAATTCATGTCAAAACTTCGGATTCATTCTTTGAAACCCACACAGTCTCACTTGGCGGTAAATAATAATAATAATAATCCTAACTACCACAATATCCCAAAAACCCCATCTTTAGCGCTGGGTTGTTTTACCTCTGCGCGATGATTTTTTTGCACACTATGGTCCATATGTCCAGGTTACAAGGACCCCGAGTGCTCAGAGAAAGTTGGGGAAGGAGACCCACTGAAACAGCTGTTGGGAGACACATTGTAGCCTTCCGTCAAAGCCATCTAGAGTGTTCTTGAAGTTGCACATGGGCCACGG
The DNA here is from genome assembly GCA_038380435.1 of Ryuthela nishihirai. Taxonomy (NCBI): domain Eukaryota; kingdom Metazoa; phylum Arthropoda; class Arachnida; order Araneae; family Heptathelidae; genus Ryuthela; species Ryuthela nishihirai. The sequence continues at coordinate 866,149 of JAWZYU010000058.1, forward strand.
TTTAATGCCCCATTCGACGGATGTCTAACTTTTCAAGTCCATCGGTGTCCCCTACTGACCGAGAGCAGGGCAGCGAGTTTTACGGAGATAAATCTCGAAGGCTATCCAACTGGAATAGGTGAGTTGCACATTAAGCGCCTGGCTGGATACAAACCGATACATGCATTAATTATTTGCTTTATATCGTATCTCAACATTTAGATTTATTAAAAAATTCCTTTTTAAATATTTGTAATCATTGTGAATATTTTTCTTATAGCAACCCTAACAGAACGGATACAGGGAAAAAATAGCAAATTAATGACAATAGAAATTGATTTTGGTAAATATTTTTTAGGAATTAAATTCATGATCGCTAATGAAATTTTTTTGTTAAAACTCAATATACATTACCCTCCAAAAATGTATTATTATTAAAATTTATTTTATTTTGATGTGCACAGGGTACGGTCTCTCCCACACACGGTACCAAGGATTAACGTCCCATCCGACGGATGCCGGATTTTACACGCTCATCATTATTTCCCACTGATCGAGGGCAGGGCGGTTGATACAACAGGCTTGAACATTGCAGCAAGAGAAGTACTAATTTTCAAAAATTTAGCAGTTTAAATTATACCTACTTCCTAAAAAACCAACTGGTACTTATTTAATCCAATTGGTTACTTATTTTTAAAACTTTTGAGATTAATTTTATAATATTATCAAATACTGTATTTTAACAAAATCGTAACGAATAAATTATTTTAGTTTAATCGGTTTTAAATTAAATAGCTTTAACTTAAATTTTAAATAAATTTAATCACTTGAAGTTTTATGCATAATTACTATCTCTTTTTTCTTCCTTCCTTTTGTTCAAGTCTCTCCGGGCTGGGTGTATCAAGGTAGCCTTGCTCGAACCTGAGAACTGCAGATTACGAGCCTGAAGAAAATGCCAATGATTCACCTGGTGCCACATGTGATTCTAGTCATGCATAGCTTGTTACGATCGATAGAAGACTAACAATTACAATATAGCCTTGCCGGATTAGGGGGGAAAGATCCATGATTCCCTCCTTTTGAGAATCGTAGTAAGGATAACAGGAAAACACAAATTATTATACGTGTGCATATTTCAAGCATTTTACAAGTTTTTTTTTTTGAAACCCCTTAAACGAAAGGAAAGTGTTACACACATATTTTTCTCCTCAAAACTCCCGCCCGCGGTGAGTAGAGAATACCGATGGTCCGTCAGATGGGAGGTTAAAACGTGGCACATTGTGCCGGAGAATCATACTCTGTGCACGTTAAAGAGCACTCATGATGGCCTTGATGGGAGGCTACAATCTGTCTCCCAACAGCTGTTCCTGTGGGTCTCCTTCCTCAACTTTCTCGGAACCTTCGGGATCCTTGTGACCTAGACATTTTGTGAAAAAAGTGCCGCTCACAGGTAAAACAACGAACCCAGATTTTATTTCAATCTCCATACGTTCTTGCTGCACTGTGTAATTTATCTCCACCGATCTCTTGAGGATATTTTTTGCAGATTATTTAAACTGAATATATAATACACTATCATTCAAAATATAGTTTATTAAGTTTGAATAAATATTTCGATGCACTATTATACACTTTGTAATCTATTGTCCAGATCTGGAACGTATCCAATAGGCACCTCATATCATAAAAAAAGAATTACAAAGAAATCAAAATAAGACTGAGTTTATACCTGGAAAACCGTTTGGAAGACTATCTGGTATACGAAAGCATCTACAATATCAACAGCATTTAGTGATTTTGGTAATCAAGAATTCGTAATGAGGGACATCGAAAACTTCGTTTAGAGAAACCGTAGTAAATGTTACTCATTGAAATCCACGTAAAACAATAATAGTCTCTGTTTAAAAAATGAATGTTTTAAGTCCATGGTTACGGAATTTTCATCGATGAAGAACTTTCATTGACCACCTAACAACAATATGAGATTAAATTTATCATTTTTTTATTTCACTAAATTCCAATAAGCACAAAATATACTTAAAACATTTCAGTCTGATACATAAAAGTATTTTGCTTTACATGTTTTTTTTTTTTGCAAATATGTTTTTTATATTTTTGTAACCACTTTGTCGTCTGATTTTCTGTAGAAAAAAGTCAAATTAACATTTCATAAATACTCTAATCTTGGGTGGTTTTAACACTGAGCGGCGTTTTTTTTTTACACATAATGGGCTTAATATCCAGGTCACAAGGGCCCCAAAGGCTCAGAGAAGGTTGCGGGAATGAACCTACTGGAAAAACTGTTGGGAGACATGGTAGCCACATGTAAGGCCATCCAGTGTGTTCTTTAACGTGCGCAGGGTATTGTTCTCACGCACACGACGCCACGGCTTAACGTCCCACCCGACGGAAGACGGGTTTCCCAAGCCCATCGGTGTCCCGTGCTGACCCTGGGCAGGGCGGGAGTTTTGCGGAGATAAATCTAGAATTAATAAGAAAATAATTAATAAAAAAATTAATAAATAAAATAATAATAAAAATTAATAAAAAGATAAATCTCGAAATTAAATTACTTTCCTCCAGCCTTCTTTGAGCCTATGGAGTCTTTGAGACCTGGCTATATAGCCCATTGTTTGTAAAATCGTGCTGCTCAGGGGTCAAAACAAAAGTCGTGGAGATAATTACTCTATAAGACGTCAGGCTCGAGATCTGCATTTCCTAATTTCGGGTACCAATTTTTCCTGCATTGGGAATATTTCTCCGATTAATCCGAATCCTACCCACAATGCAAAGGGGTAACTTATGGGCGTAGATGAATCGCTGTCCGTCGAGTGAGATGTTAATCCGTGGCCCCATGTATATATTTTAGGCTTTTATGCTGATAGGGTTATGGTATGCTTCTGTGATGCAGAAGTCAGTTTCCAACAAAAGTTATCTGCACTGTTCAAGCTCTTACGAGGTATCATTGTTGACGTTGGGCCGAGATATCATTCAATAGTTAGTCACAAACTGGTTGGGTTGTTTTACCTCAAAGAGGCACTTTTTTACACACAATGGGCTAAATTGCCAGGTCACAAGGATCCCGAAGGGTCGGAGAAGGTTGTGGGAGGGGACCCATTGGAACAGCCCTTCCAAGCCCATCGGTGTCCCCTACTGCCCGAGGGCAGGGAGGGCGTTTTGCGGAGATATATCTCAACACTGACCCAGCTGGAACTCGAATCTGGGGGGCGGGGGTAGCTCAATCGGTTGCGCGCCAGGCTCGTAATCTGTAGTTCCCAGGTTCGAGTCCCAGCTGGGTCGGCGTTGAGATTTATCTCCGCAAAATTGCTCGCCCTGCCCACGGTCAGTAGGGGACACCGATGGGCTTGGAAATGCCGCCGTCTGTCGGATGGGACGTTAAGCCGTGGCACCGTGTGCGGGAGAGCCATACCCTGTGCACGTTAAAGAACGCGCTGGATGGCCTTGACGGGAGGCTACCATCTGTCTCCCAACAGCTGTTCCAGTGGGTCCCCTCCCCCAACCTTCTCTGAGCCTTCGGAGTCCATGTGACCTGGCCATTTAGCCCATGGTGTGCAAAAAAGTGCCGCTCAGAGGTAAAACAACCCAACTCGAATCTGGGAACTGGAGATTACGAGCCTGGCGTGCTACAGACTGAGCCACCCTCACCCACTGGATTTTTCCCATTGAAACAGTGACATTCCGTGGTTATTCTCAAAATTAGGTTTGCAATTTTTTTTCCAAAATTTCTAATTCTTAATCAACAATTCCAGAGTCTAAGCTAAGCACAATGCCACTTCTTCTTCCAAAATCAAAATATAATATCCAAATCCTCCGCTTTCACGTTGCCTCTCCGCAGTATACTGTATTAGGCGATACCCATATGACCTGCGAAACTCTGACAGCACATCATAGAATGCCGTGACCCGGAGTCTGCTCAGCCTTTACAGCGGGAAGGAAGTGTGGAGTGGAGCCCATCAAAAAAGAAAGCAACTTCTCTCGTGACGGTCGAAAGGATTCGAAGTAAATTGTTGTGTTCTGGGAGCCAACATGTTTGAAGGACTTTTTATTAAAAGTTAAGTCAGCACTCTGGGAGTGTGTGACTGGATGTTCTCAGTGGGGCAGTGAAATAAAGCTGCGCCCGAATTAAATATGCATTTACGTAATGTGAAGTGTTGTTCATTAAACGTAATATTTAATCGAGAGATACCGAGTTAATGGTTTTATTGAGTACGTTAGCTACTGTGTGATTAGGAACCACTAAAGACATTCGTCTAACATATCTCATAAATGAATAAGAGCGATCATGACAGGGATCTTTATAACTTTTCTTGAAAAATGCACGAAAAAATTCATAAAATTAATAATTTTTTTTTATCAGTTACCTTAACACCATTCTCAAATGGTGGATGGATGGCCCCTCTTGGACCCTTTGGATTCGCCCCTTGGATGCTAATGAATTTTATTTTACTTTTTACGTGATTCTGGTCTAATGAAGTAAAAAATAAGTCAGGAATTTTAGATTCATTTTGTTTTCAGATAGACAAATGATATCTCAATATTGAAACAAAACACGTAACCATGGAAACCATAAGCTTCCTTGTTTAGGAAGGTGACCGTTACTATTATATGTGGATTTAAAAGAGTGGCATTCACTAAAGCTTCTCGAAATTAACTTTCGTTCTCTTTTTAATTTCGATTTCTCAATTAATAAGCCCAGGGATTTAGGATATCGATTTTGTAAAAATATTCCTACGCTGGATAATTTCGACACCTTCCCTGTAGGCATAAATTTTGTATATAAAGTATCCGTTGGATACATTCTAAATAGCGATATGAAATATAAACTACTTTTGAATAAAGCGAACAATTCATTTTATATTTCTCAGCACTATAAACAAAAAGGAAGGAAACAACATCCTGAATTACAAGAGATTCAGAATTATGCTACTTTGATTACAACTATTAATTATTTGCTTTATATCCTACCTCAACATTTAGAATTATTACAAAATTCCGTTTCAGATATTTATAATCATTGGTGAATTTTATTCTTATAGCGACCCTAACAGCGCGCTAACCACTCGGCCATGGGAGACTGAATTTAAATCACTTTCATCGTTTGAAACAATTTTGGCGTCGTGTTCGTACTCCAATGGTAAAATGCTCTCTATGGCATGGGGAACCAAATTATCTCTTGTTTCCAGTGATTCTGAAGTTTGATTAGTTTTGACAATGAACTCTGCTTTGACTACATCTTTGTATAATTCTTGATAACCCGCCATACATGACTTCAGTTCATGTTTAAACTCCTCAATTTGTTCGACAATGGGATCATGTGTAAGAAAATGACTTTCCGATTTACTAGCCATATGAATCCCTTCTTTAATTAAACCTGCGGTGAGTGGGACGTCTTCATCACAATCACTTTTTTTTTCTTTTTTGTTTGGAGTCTCAAGGACAACTTCTATTATTTCATCTTCGCTAAGAGCTTTGTTAACCAGCAATTCATCAATATCTGCAAACGATAAATCATCGAATCCTCCTCCACCAACTGCATGTGCAAAAGTGATGACATTAGCATATTCAGTAGTATTGGGGGTAACAGGAACTTTGCTTTTTACACATTCTGACCAAATAGCTTTCCAGCATGCGTTTGAAGTTGATGGTTTTAATTCTAATAACGTCAATCCAGAATGTATGAAACGCAGCTACGGGATGATTTTTCAATCTAAAATAGAAAATTTAAAACAATCTAAAATAGAACAATCATAAATAGACAATCTAAAATAGAAAATTTCTTCCACACATCAATAACTGTTAGTGTTTTATCCTTATCTAGTTTATCCACAATAAATTGAAGATGTAATGTTTGTCTTACGTAGTAAGTTTTAAATGTGGTATTAATACTCTGGTCTAGTGGTTGTATTAAGGATGTCGTATTAGGCAGTAGAAAACAAAATTGCGCATTTGGGTTTTCCAAAACAGGATGGCCAGACGCATTGTCTATAATCAATAAAACTTTAAATTCGAGAATTTTTTCCTTCAAATAACGTTTAATTTGTGGAACAAAGCATTTATAGAACCATTCATTAAGCATTTCTTTTGTAGCCCAGGCTTTTTTCTTTGTCATCTAATAGACTGGCAATTTATTCAAATCTACACCTTTCGTTGACTGTAGCCTTAGGGATCAATTGATGAGCAGCGGTTTTAATATACGATCTCCTGTAGCGTTGCTGCAAAATAGAAAGGTCACACGATCCTTAGCTGCTTTTTTTGTAATTTTGCTACGTAGGTTTTACTCGGCATTTTTTTCAAAAAAAAAAAAGACCAGTTTCATCTGCATTCTAAACTTGATCAGAAGTGTATCCACCATCTTCACCGATTTGGGCCAATTTTGGACAAAATTCTTTAGCAACTGGCTCATCTGCAACTTCACCATTTATCTTTACATTATGAAACGCGTGTCTTTGAAGAAATCCTGCAAGCCAACTGTACTTCCCGGAACTTAATATTGCCACGTTATTTTGAATGAAGGACGTTTTGTACAATTTTTCCATAAAATAGAGAATAAAATACAGAAAACGTATTGTGTAGTTATGCAAGTGTAGTTTTTATGTTGGGGATTTTAGTGCACAAAATATGTATCTTATATTATATTTTCAAAGTTAAAACTGCTTCGAAACATGTGACCATAAAAGCAGCACCTTTGTTATAAATGTAAATTCTAGGAATTTTTTCTTGAATATGAATATTTTTTTCAGAATTAAATTCAAATGGAGATTTTTAAAAAGGCGCCGTTTCAGCCATGTTAGATCAAATTAAATCGTGTAAAAACAGAATTGGGTGTATATACGTTTTATTTTATTTCCATTGTTATACTATAACTACAGATTTATCTATCTATACAAGGGGTACGCCAGTTACATACACATAAAAGGTTGAGAACCACTGGTTTAGAAGATGGAAACCAAAACATCTCTAAGTACCAATTCCCATGTTTCTAGCAGTAATAGATCTAGCCTTGACCTCTACTTGATCTGGAAGAACACTTCGAAGTTCAGTTGTTTGGCGAAATCTATTTTTAGGATTACCCTTACGTGCAAATTTTAAGAGCTCTTCGATTTCAGCCTCATAGTTAGAATACGATATGTCAGTTACTTAGTCACTACCTCACTTATTCACCATTAGCTAAATGCACTCAGTCATTACCTAACTTACAATCAGCTGCATAGAATACGTTAGTCACTATTTCACTTACTCACAATCAACTACTTCACTTACTCACGATTACACTCAGACGACATACACTCAGTCACTATCTTACAATCAACTAATACACTCAGTCACTACCTCACTTACTCACAATCAGCTACACACAATCAGTCATTACTTCACTTACTCACAATCAGGTGCATATACTCAGTCACCAACTCACTTGCAATCAGCTCCTACACTCAGTCACTACTTCACTTAGTCACAATCAGCTACAGTCGCTCAAGAAAATATCCGAATAATAAAGTTGATTGCAGAATTCAGGAAAAATATCTTGCAACGGTTTTTTAGAAACCTTCGTGTACAGTACACAAAGGTTGCTAGATGATTAAATTCTAAAAAATCGTTGCCATATATTTTTTTCTGAATTCTGTAATTAACCATAGTGTTTGGATATTTTTTGAGCGACTGTACATACACTCAGTCACTATCTTACAGTCAGCTGCATACACTCAATGGTCACTCTATTAGGTGATGTTCCATGTTATGTCAATAATTTCTTCTTGAATACTACATAATTCATGAATACTACAAAATTCTTTAATACTACAAAAGCTCTGTTGGTATTTTATTGTCTTGGGTTGTTTTATCTTTGAGTGGCACTTTTTTTTCTCACAATGGGCGAAATTGCTACGTCACCAGGAACCTGAGGGCTCACATTAGGTTGTAGGGAGATGACCCACTGAACCGTTGTTAGGAGACACATGGTATCCTCCCGTCAACGCCATCCAGTGGATATTTTAATGTGCACCGGATATGGCTTTCCTGCATACGGCACCACGCTTAACGTCCGACTTAGAGCGGCCTTCCAAAGCCCATTGGTGTCCCTAGTGACCGAGGAGAGGGCGGGGAGTTTCGCGGAGATCTTGGCCCAACAAACGTCATATCTCTTATAAGATATTGGTCTCAGCCCAACAAACAAACATATTTTTTTGAAAAACAAATATTTAAAAGATCAAACACTTAAAACGAGAACAATAACCATTAGTTTAAACAATAACGTGTATGCGTATTTTTAGCAATTTTAATATTTAAACTTCCTGTAATCTCTCTGGAGACTATCGTAATCTGCAGTTCCTAGGTTCGAGTCCCAGCTTGGCCAGCATTGAGATTTCTCACCACAAAACTCCTCGTCCTGTCCTCGGTTCACCCTTGGGCTTGGAAAGGCGATTCTCCGTCGTATGGACTCTCAACAGTCTCTCAACAGTTGTCCAGCGAGTCCCCTCTTCCATCCTTCTCTGAGTGCTCGGATTCCTTGTGACCTAGCCATTAAAAACAAGGGTGTGCAAAAAAAGTGCCGCTGATAAGAAAATCGTTTAAATAAGAGTTGATATGTTAATTTTTTTTAAAGTAACTATATTTAATCTCCTTTTCTAATTCAAATTAATTTATAGTTCATGATAAGCGTTAACCAATAGTAAATACACATATTACATGTAGTTTGTTTAACGTTTTAATTTTATATGTCAAAAATAATCCTAAGATGAAACCTTTCTTGTTTTAATTCTGCAATAGTGAGATAATCTCTACGCATGCGAAACTAAATAACTTGATCTACAAATAGATTTAGTTAGGCAGTTTTTCTTCTGGGCGGCTTTTGCTTCGCATTATGGGTTAAAATTTCAAGTTACAAAGACGGTAAGTGTTCAGAGAAGGTTGGGGGGAAGTGGAAGGGGAAGGGAAACAAATGTTTGCACATTTCGCCATTTTGGGAGAGAGAGGAAGCATTGGGAAACCAATTTTTCAATAACCTGTGAGACTCCTCAAGTCATAAGATTAAATTTGACATGTAACCTTCGCAATCTAAAGATTAAAGCCAAAAATTGGTCATAGATATCCACCTTTTTGGGGGTTGGAAGAGAATGGGGATAATTATTTATAGCCTAGAAAGGAATTAATTTCACACATAATTCGTTTTAATTTCGTCCTCCGCATTCGAAAAGCAGAGCAAAACAATCGTTTATAATTATTTCCTATTTTGGAGACGTTTTATAGACCAATATATGGAGCTAAGGCCACCCGAGTCAGAACCGTTTGATAATTGTAGAACCCAAGCCTGATTTGAGGAAAACATTTCTGACGTATCACAAGCTGCATTATATAGAAATGCATGCCGCGAATCATATGTTTCATTATATAATTAATTATTATAATTTTTGACAACATTGAAACTTTAATTAGATTTAGAAATAAGACTTTTATAAATATTAACAGAAACTAAAAGTTAGTTCGTAATGTCATCATAAACACATAAAGCAATTTAATAAAGACAGAAAATACGTAAAACTAATCGAAAGAGGCATGATGCTGATTTTTAATCATTAAAATTTATTAAGGAAATTAAAATATTTTATAATTTCCGTTTTTTACAATTGCAAGAAATATTTGAAATTTAAATATTTTTTCCCCCGAACCGGTGTCGTCTGTAGTAGTAGCATAAATGAGAGTTCTGGGCCAGTAAATGGAGCCAGAGAATTCTATAAAAATCCATGGGAAAAGTTTTATAGAATTCTGTGGCCCCATTTACTGGCCCAGAACTCTCATTTATGATACTACTGTCGATGCTATTTTGAGCCCAAACTTATCTCTATTAGGAAGGAAGCATCGAAAGGCACTTTTCTTAATGTGTTAATCGTTACTCTCGTCCATGCATTTCGTAAATGTGACACAATGGTTTTCACATTTATTTTTTTTTCTTTTCAGTGGCTTAAATTGGGCGGTTTTATTAAAGTGCACGACACTCCTGCGTAACAAACTTTCATTTGGTAAGTACAGGGCCGGACTTTCACCTTCTGATGCCCTAAGCTGTGAGAAGTTTAAGATGCTCTAGGCTCTTTTAAGTTTATGAAGTCCCCAGAATGTTTAAAATTGAAGTCGTGGCAGGATCTTGGGGGAAGTGGGTGACTCATGCCTCCCTTGCTTTGAGGATGATAATAAGAGTGTTAAAGAAAAAATTTATTAAACATGTCAATATTTCACGTATTTTTCAACAAATCTTTTTTCACACCTTAAAACCGAAGGGAAAAATGATATACTGCAACGAAAATCCAATCTCTTATCCTTTTAAATTTTTTTTTGTGGAAAAATTGTATTATTCTCATCATCATCATCATCATCATCATCATCATCATCCTCAAGCAGCCATGGGCTACGGAGGTCCAACCAGACCGTGCAATTTAGTTCTCCAAGCAAGTCTATCCTGAGCTACATCTACTGCATCTGGCCACTGCACACCAATTCTAACAAGGTCCTGTTTGACATTGTCTGCCCACCGCATCCTAGGTCTCCCCTTCTTTCTGAGGCCTTTAGGCGCACTGTTCATAACCCTATTCGCCAATCTATAATTATTCATACGGGCAACATGGCCAAACCAACGGAGTCTCTCTCTGCACAATATGCTGCTTAAAGGAGGTTGCAAACTCCTTTGCCTAATCTCATCATTAGTTACAAAGTTGAACCATCTAATGCCCAAGATACTGCGTAAACATCTGGAATCAAAAGCATCTAGTTTCCTGTTATCTTGTTTACAAAGTGTCCAAGTTTCACTACCGTAACTAACCCTAGAAAGAACCAAACTATTATACAATCTAATTTTAGTCTTTAGGTGTATACGCCTATTTCTCCACACTCTCCATAGGTTCTTAAAAGTCCCGGCAGCAATCCCTATTCGTCTGTTAATCTCATGCCGCACATCACCATTATCTGTTACATAGCTCCCAAGATAATTAAACTGTGACACCTGCTCAAGACTGCAACCATTCAGATTAACTGAATCACAGCCTGCCTGACCAATTTTCATCACTTTAGTTTTCTCTCTGTTTATAACCAAACCTACTCTACTACCAGTCTCATCAACAGCTCGAATGAAAGAGTTCATCTCATCAACATCATTTGCCAAAAGGGCTAAATCATCAGCATAATCTAAATCAGAAATTTTCGTATCTCCAGCCCATTTAAGGCCAAAATCTTTCCCTCGAAGTGAATTTCGCATAACATAATCAATAACCAAGCTAAAGAGAAAAGGAGACAAAATGCACCCTTGTCGAACACCAGAAGTAATGCTAAACCAATTGCTACAAGACTTACCAACTCTCACACACGACTCAGTGTTATTATAGAGAGCTTTCATAATGTTAACTAACTTGTCTGGTATACCATATGATCTCACAATCAACCACAAATTATGACGATCAACAGAGTCGAAAGCCTTTTTGAAATCAACAAAGCTAGCAACCAAGGGTTTCTGAAACTCTAAACATTTCTCAAGAATCTGCCTAAGTGAAAATATCTGATCCACACATCCCCTACCACTTCTGAATCCACATTGCTCATCACGCAATTGACTGTCAACTAGATTCTTAATTCTATTAAGCACAATCATGGAAAGAACTTTACCTGGAACGGAGAGTAGGCTGATACCCCTATAGTTATCACAAGAACTGCGATCACCTTTTTTGAAAATAGGGATAACAATAGCTCTGGTAAAATCCTTAGGAACCATGCCTTTATCATAAAAGATATTCAGAATTTCAGTCATCCAAGTGGTAACCGAAACATTCCCAGCTCTAAGCATTTCCGTAGTAATTTCATCTACCCCTGGGGATTTATGAAGTTTAAGTTTAGAAACAGCCAAAAGAACTTCAGATTGCGTTATAGGGCCAACATTAAAGCCACCAATGCATCTATCATAATTGCAAACAATGGGAGTAGAACTAACTACATTGTTTAGAACATCACTGAAATGCTCAGCCCACCTAGCCATGACAGAATCCTCCCCTTCTATAACCTTACCTTGTTTATCCTTCAATCCTCGTATCCCTGTCCGTTTTCTACCACACAAAACATTAACTATCTGGTACAGCTCTCTGCTGTTGTGCTGTCTAACTGCTTCCTCGGCTTTGTCAGCCAAACCATCAAGCCAAAGATTCTTATCAGCAGCTAACTGATCCTTTACAAGTTTATTAAGGTCTCTGTAATGCTTTCTATTAGGACTAGTAGGGTATTGATTAAGGGCATTCCTGCAGTTCTTTCTTTCCGAAATAAGCTTAAGTGCCTTATCACTCAGATAATTTTGCCTCTTCTGCTCCTTTTTTCCTAAAAGAATACTGTTAGTGTCCAAAAACGCCTGTTTAAAATGATCCCATTCTTCCTCAACTTCAGTAGTAAGCAAACCATGACTGTCATAATGACTAAGTAACCTATCATGGTAAGCTTTGGCTATAACTGGATCTTTCAGAGCTTCAGTATTAAAAGTAAATTTTTTAACCCTAGCACAACACTTTTTAAGTTTAAGTTGCAACACACTTTTAACAAGGTAATGGTCAGATCCAATTTCAGCTCCCCTATATGCCCTGGTATTCCTAACAGAACTAGCCCATTTGCTGTTAATTAATATGTAATCAATCATATTCTTATGCAGCCCATCAGGTGAAACCCATGTGTACTTATTTATGTCGCGGTGTTTGTAATAAGTGTTAGTTATTCTGAATCCATTGAGTTTACTTACCTGCAGGAGACGTTGCCCATTGCCATTGCAGCTACCAATACCAAAAGGGCCTATTACTCCTCCCCAAAGGTCAGAGTCAGTACCAACTTTGGCATTGAAGTCACCAAGAACAAGGGTAATATCTCCTTTCTTGACAGAATTCAAAATATCCTGAAGTTGTTCATAAAACCTATCCTTCTCATCCTCATCAGCATCCTCAGTGGGGGCATAACAGCAGATAACATTCAGGTCTTTAACACTTGTCTGAAATTTTGCTGTAAGAAACCTTTCATTAATGCACTCATATCCTAGAAGAGCATCACTAGCGTGTCTGCTGAGAAGCAGACCCACGCCTTGGTGATGCTTATTGTCGTCCCTCCCTGAAAAGAGAAATTTAAGATTATTTTTAAGAATCTGACCTTTATCTGTCCATCTGGTCTCTTGCAAGCCGAGAATATCTAAATTATAATGGTGGAATTCTTGTGTGAGGACATCAAGAGAAAAAGCTCTGTGCAGAGTCCTCACATTCCAACTACCTATGGAGAGAAAATGGTTAGTGGGATGTTTAAAGAAACTATGTTTATTGAGAGAGGGAATGCCGACAATATCAAACAGCCCCCTAATCGCAGACATGGGGCAAAGACCCGTTCCCCCACTACTAAAGGCTGAAGCCATCTACACTGGAAGACTTCCTCCAATGTAGAATTTGACGATGCCAATAGAAGCAAAGAGTTCAGGTGTCTGCGATGACTTCTGCTCAGGATTATCCACCAGCTGATAAACATATCCTGTGAATCTATTCACTTGGGGCTGTCAACCCACAAACAAACAGAAAACACAGCGGAAGATTTTCCCTCCACAGAAGCCCACCAGTGCAGCAAAATCAGGATCCATAATCAAGCTCAGAGCCATATATCTGTCCAGTCCAGTAGGTTTAAATGGTCAGCTCCAGGACCCTGTGTGGTTGACCACTCCTCAGCAGGGTAGAAAAAAAAGAAAAGTAGCCATAGTTGTCCAGATCAGTAGGCCACACTAATCTGGCAGCCCTCCCCTTCCGTTCACTTCCACAAGAGAGTATCTCTTTTGAAAGTTACTAACGGTCCACACCACGAGAAGGCGGGGTCGGACATTAGGTGCTAGGCCTGGCCGGTTCTATGCATCATCACAGGGGATTGGTGCATAGCTCTCCTTCCAGTGACTACCTAGCTACCATTTACAGATCTAGACACTGTTTTTTCCCCATAGATTCGGACCTGGTAGGAATATATACAGGGTGATTCAAAACTTACCGTTCAAATTTCGTGGGGATGTTGTGAATACGTCAGGAAACCGATTTCACATAGGAAAGAATGTCCGCAAATGTACGCATGCCTATGTAGAGGGCGTTGTGTGTACCCAACCAGTGTACAGTCGCCCGACAACTCCCACTGTCATCAGTGTACGAGCTGACTTACTAGTGATAAGATGAATCGTTTTACGCATCAAGAGCTAGCGGATATGCATCTCGCATATGGGGCAGCTGGCGAAAGCGGCCGACGAGCTAGGCAAGTTTACGAAGACCGATACCCCAACAGAAGAATACCGCAGCATCAAATGTTTGCACGTGTGCATCGCAATCTGCGCGAACGTGGTTCACTGCGCAGCAACATGCAGGATACGGGGAGAAAACGACTGACGCGTACTGTCAACGTCGCAGAACAAGTCCTACAGTCCATCGAAGATAATCCGAATACCAGCACACGAGCTATTGCTCAGCAGCTTGGGGTCTCTCAGTCAGCAGTGTGACGGATACTGCACGGGGAACGTGTGCATCCTTACCATCTGCAAAGGGTGCAGTTACTGCATCCTGATGATTATCCGAAGCATGTGGAATTTGCACAATGGTTCATGCAGAAAGGTGCCATGGACCCCAGTTTTCCAGCTTCTGTCCTTTTTACTGATGAAGCTTCATTCAGTCGTGAAGGTGTGTTCAATACACACAATTCACATGTGTGGGCTTACGACAACCCGCATGGTACGAGAAGTCACGCTGCGCAACATCGTTTTGCCGTAAATGTGTGGGCTGGAATCATTGGTGACTGTTTGTTGGGACCTTACTTGCTACCGCCCCGATTGGACGGCCGGAAATACCTAATATTTCTCGAGACAGTGTTACCGACTTTTCTGGGCGCTGTTCCTGCGCATATCAGCCGAGATATGTGGTATCAACATGACGGGGCTCCAGCCCATAGCACAATTGCTGCGCGTGATTACCTGAACCGAACATTCGGAGCTCGATGGATCGGTAGAGGTGGACCGATTGCTTGGCCACCCAGGTCACCTGATTTATCGCTCATGGATTTCTTTTTGTGGGGGGCCATGAAAGACCATGTGTATGAGACCCCCGTCGACAGTGAAATGGACCTTGTTGCACGAATAGTGGCCGCCGCAGGCATTGTCCGTGATATGCCAGGCGTTTTTGAAAATGTTCGGCGGTCAATGCAACGGTGCTGTGAATCCTGTGTCCGTGTAAATGGTCGCAATTTTGAGCACCTACTGTGAACCTGTACTTTACCTTGCTGGAATAAAAGTCACATTCGTTACCACTTAACTGTACTGTTTTCTTGTGTTCACTTTACTTGTCCATTTTGTTCATGTAGATGACGTTTGCGGACATACTTCCCTATGTGAAATCGGTTTCCTGACGTATTCCCTACCTCCCCACGAAATTTGAACGATAAGTTTTGAATCACCCTGTATTTGTTATCTGAATGAAGGAAACATTAAAAGATATACAAGAAATTGATATGGTGAAAACATTATACTAGCACTGATATACAATGATATGATGACTGTATACAGCCGAAATGAACAATGTTTGCGCAATATATTAATTTAAATATTAAAATAAATTATAATACAGTAAACTTCATACTCATTGTTTTGAGACGCCTTATAATCGTTAGGTCCTCAGCTGTCCGATGGGCTTGGAAAGGCCGCCGTCCGTCGGATGGGACGTTAAGCCGTGGCCCCGTGTGCGGGAGAGCCATACCCTGTGCACGTTAAAGAACACGCTGGATGGCCTTGACGGGAGGCTACCATCTGTCTCCCAACAGCTGTTCCAGTGGGTCCCCTCCCCCAACCTTCTCTGAGCCTTCAGGGTCCATGTGACCTGGCCATTTAGCCCATGGTGTGCAAAAAAGTGCCGCTCAGAGGTAAAACAACCCAACCCAAATCCTCAGCTGTAGCTTAGTTAACTTATGCACCCTGGGTACGCAGCTCGTTACTAGTGGTCAACAGGTTGGGAAGATATGATTCCTTCCCTACCTGGGTTTACTCTAATATACAGCATGGTTTGTGCAGTTGGGTTTATAATATTAATTTATAATATTAATTATTATATTATATTATAATATTAATTTATATAATTTATTTATGGTACATAAAAATATTTAAGTTAGTGTTCAATGTTAATTTTTCTACTTTAGAACCATCTACTTTGTTTCATTTTCATCATATCAGAAATATTTATAAATATCAAATTTTATTGTTTTCTTATCAAAATAAGCAATGGGTAGAGAGTAAACGCATAAAATTCAATTTACGAGTGGTAATGTTTGAAATACCGTTGGCAAAGAAGAATATTCTCCAGAGGCACTTCGCTTATTTGACACGAAAATTTTACAATTCTTTACCACTGGATATGAGATATAAAAACAATTTGACTCTTCAAAAAGAAATTGCATACACATACTTAACTGTTATGAATCCTACTTTACGGTCAATCTTTTAAAAATTTTATTTATAATTAATGAATATCCTTTCTTTTATTTTTGATGTATCAAGTTATATTAAGAATTGTTTGTTATTCCAATTATTGGTTGCCTAGAGTTTTAATATGATATTGGTAATTAAAACGGAACCTGGATGGGCAGTTTAGCCCCTAGGTGTATGCAATAACTAAAATTATGTGTGTTTTTCATTTTTCTCGCTCTTTTTTTATCGGTTTTGGTGTATTTGAGTTTCCACCATTGTTATTGTTACATGTATGAAAATTTGTGATATATATATATATACGTATGAATTATGAGTGGAAATAAATACTACTACTACTACCTTGGAAAAACTGATTTTACAAACATATAGATAAACTTAAAATCTAGCAAACGATGAGCGAAAAGTCATAGGAAAATTAAAACATGAAAACAATTATCTTAAACTACCACTCGTTTTATAACTTAGGTTAATTGAAGTATAAACTCTTCGTTCAAACAATATACGCCATTCAATCACAACAAGTAGTATATAACAGATATACCTTAACGATATATCCAATTTCACGAAAAACAGATGTTTTTCAAAATGCATCAATGATACTTTCCTACATTTCCTAGTGAATGTACGATTGTACATCAACATGATTTCTTTCATATAGCAGATAATTTTCAGCATAGGCCTTCAGACGACCTCAGCTTCTCAAAAGAAAAAACTTTATGTTATTCAACAGAAAGCAATTAGACTATATCTCGGACAATTTCCTACAGCCCCAGTGCTTTCCCTCAGGATGGAGGCAAACCATCCTCCCCTGGAAATCAGACGGGAATATACACTGCTCAACCATTTCCTCAGAATATCCACCTGTCATTATTGACACCCACTCTTAAAGAAACTGACATGTTCCTCTGGGAAATCCCACATCATCCGGTCTATCAGAAACAGTAACTTCGTTCATGAGGCTATTAAGTTCTCCAACAATATACTAAATTTTCCAACCACCCCTGAACATTGGACATGGATTTGGCCAGACATCACCTCCTCACACCCTTCATTATTCACAAAACACTCCCCTGGCAACTTCCTAACAAATACGTAATGACAAACATAATCAACCATATTCCCACACAGCACCTTATTGTTTACACAGAAGGCTCCCTGGACAAAAACAACCTACAGTTACAGGAGGAATATTCATCCCCTCACATAACATTGAACAAAAACTTAGATTCAGTCCAGATCTCAATATCATGGAAATTGAACTCGCAACTATCAGAGAAGCTGTCAAATGTTCTCACACATTAATCAACGACACATAGACACACATTACTATCCTTACTGACAGCAAAGCAGCAATGCTCAATCTTCTAAAAAATCCAGAAAAAAACAGATGACAAATCTCTGGCCTACAGCACCTTGAGTGACATTAGTCTGTTTTCTCACATACACAACATTAAATTCCACATCTCTTGGATCCCTGGACACAGAGGTTTGGAGGAAGAAGCTGCCAAACCGACAACTCCAATCAGTTAAAGAACTATCACACCCATTGTTGTCCGCAACCCGGTGAATTGGTTGATATTGCAAAAAACACTTACTGCCATTGCAGTGGAATCATACTATGCAAAGAGATCAGGCGACACCATCAGGATCCAGACAAAATGCATCCCCGTTTTTAGAGCCTTATTTAGAGTCCTAGAACATGAAAAACAGGCCTTCAACACTTATCAGCTAAAAGCTGAAAAAAAAAATTGAAGATCATTATCAAAAACCTTCCGGATGATATCTCAAATGATGACCTCTCGGAGGAGCTCAAACAACTAGGATTTTGTATACATAAAGTCACTCAACTGAAGAGAAAAAAAGGATAAATTTCTTCTACCGATTTTCCTAGTACAGCTTCCCAAAATCGACTCCAATAAGAAAATCGACAATAGGGAAATCTTTTCCACATAAAATCACCAATGAATCCTATCGGAAACGTAATGGTTCAACACAATGTCACAGGTGCCAAAGATATGGGCACACCCAAAACAACAGCCATAACCCACCTTGATGTGTAAAGTGTGCTGGGCATCATATAACTACGACTTGTGAAAGGATCCCCCTAGATGGTCCCCCAAAGTGTGCTAACTGTGAGGAGGGCCACAATGCCAATTATATAGGTTGCGAATTCTACTCCAAGATTCTCCTAAAAGAAAATAAAAATACGCTAAATAAATCAGAATTAACCATTCCTGGGAAACCTTCCACATCCACAGTGTATCTGCTGATAAAACCTTTACACAAGCCACAGCTGGTGCGAATAAGATCACTAGGAAGCACCCTGAGTTATCAAAACCTTCAACTTCAAAGGATATTCGCATATCTCTTCGACTTCTCCTCCGCTCATGCATTCGCAGATGAATAAAGGGTAAAGCAGTAAATGGGTCCCAATCAAAAGGAGTAGCACAAACTGCTCCTGGGGAAACGACTTTTTTTTTTACCGATGTTAAGGAATTCATTCTCAACTTTCAAAAATACAGCATATTTGAAGCTTTAAACAAGTGTTAAATGTTTATTAACCAAATCAAAGAGGCCTCTGACCTAGTAAGATAAACATTGGCATGGGATTATTCGTCTATTTAATCGGATTGTGGAAACTACATGGATAAACACCAAACTAGAAACCACTTTCATGTTGTCTCTTGGAACCGTAATGGTCTGAAACAAGACTTAGTTGAATTCCGACAATTTCTTGACAGCAATAGGGTTGACATTGCACCTTCTCTGCGAAGCACATCTCCGATTCTGTTATATAATTAAAATCCCAAACTATCAGGTCTATAGAACAGATAAGAGAACATAACAGAGGAGAGGGACTGCTGTTGTTATCAGGAGATCCCTGCCCCACTTCCATAATTCTATAATTAATCCTTCAATGATAGAGGCCACACAGATAACTCTCCAACTTACTAACTATGGCGATATCAGGATTATTGCAGCCTTCAAACCTCCTAATGCTCTGTTATGCAACTCTGACCTAAATAACCTTCTTGCACAAAACTCTCCCAGTTTATTAACTGGAGACTTAAATGCTAATCACAACCTGGAACTCTAGGATGAATAATGAAAATGGGAATATCCTAAAAGACTATATCAATATAACCTCATTATAGATGCGCCTCAGGAATCCTACATACTCTATGTACAGACCCGATGTCTTTGATGTAATTTCTGGTCATTTCTACCCATTCTATGAGATTCATACATCTCATCAAATAAGTTCTGATTTAATTAATTAATTTATCATGATTTAATTAGTATTTTACATTCAACTTTATAAATAGGCATTTTACTGAAAAATGTCACTGAAGATAATTTAAAGATCTCACTCAAAAGAAAAGCTGACAGTTTTAAACTTATTATTATAGATATTGGATAGGAGAATAAAAACAGTTCCATGCTATCTCAACAGAAAATCACATTTACAGCTCAATAATTTCTTCAACGTGATTCTTATTTAAAAATATTTATAAGGAAAAATTAGAGATCCAGATCAAATCCGTCTAAATTTTTATTTTAAACAATATTTGTTCAGTATTGATAGAGTTACAAACTGTGGAATATTTGAAAGTCTACAAACATGAACACCAAAATTAAAAAAACAACAACATTGAATTGCATCCTGTACTCCACTAGAATTAATTACGATTTCTAATCTGTCAATCTACTTTAATTAAATTTTGGGGTCAATTTTTTGTAATCTGTTACATATTCCAGCTTTCATAATTTATTCATCTCTTTGAATACCGAAAAAATACTGTTGAGAAATCGAGATTTAGATAGATTTGATTGAAATCTTTATATTTAGACATATTTATTATTAAAAATATTATTGAAGTGATGGGCTCTGAATGTGATTTTCTATCGAGATTAAATGGAACTGTTTCTATTTTTCTGTCCATTACTTGTATATAAAAGGCTTAATTCTAAACAGGCAGATAGGCGGTTCTTGTAACGCCACCTTGTGACGTCTTCAGTGGCAAATATTTTAGATTCCCTCTGGTTCCTGGGGTAATTGAGCAATCGATAACAAATTTCGTGTCGTGATCCCACTTAAACCGTGTTAAGAGATCGTGTTCCTTGAGCCATGGCTCCTGAAGTATCCCTCTGAAAGAGTCAGAAATTTCTGGGGATGATGCTGTCGCCTACTTTCGGAACGGTGCAGTAAGTTATCGACAGAGAGTTGTGAATAGAGTTATAATGCGTTGTAGATTGGAAAGTTATGAATGTGACTGGCGTTAAGCTGGGTACAGCTAATATTTAAATATTTATTGAAGTTCAACACATTAAAAGGCAAATCCTGGTGTTATATACTCTTCCGAACTGTTTTTTCTTGATAATTAAAGATAACTGACAGAATCATAACACCAACTTCCACAACCACAATTTAATAAGAGCCTTGATGTAAAAATTATTATTTACGCTTTAGTTAACTTTTGAGGTAAACTGTTATAGTCAGTGATGCTTCTGTTAAATGCATAAGCCATCATAATTTATAAATATTAAATAACTCGGCAGTAAAGTATCACAGATGCCCTGGAAACATATGACACATGAAATAGCTGATTCAGAGTGAGTTCAGTGAGATCTTCAAATAATATTTAGTAATATTAATCTAAAAAGAGTATATTTTCAAAATCGAATCATATGATTACCTCCGAGCATTTTCGGTGCTAAATCTGGTGAATATGTACCAAAAATATAGTGGCTAAACACTCTAAATCTTAAAATACATTCTCTGTAAAACATAGCAAGTTTTTTTTTTTAAAGAATATAATTTTTATTCATAAGAGTAAAGAATACAAATACATTTACACTTTGACCCACAAAGCTAAATAGCTTATCTGCAGGAAAATGAATAAATTTGTAAGTTTCGTCAAAAATTTTTTTAATTATTACATTATATTTATATAAATTGCTGTAGGATAAAAGATTTAAAAATTTTAATCTATCGGTGGAAGTTTTATAAATTTTTTGCAAATGAAACGGAATAATATTTTTAGCTATTATAGACTGCAGCTTTTCTATTTTATTTATGTTAGTTAAGTTAGTTGTTCCATGCACAATTATTCCATAATTTAAAATAGATTCGCATATTGCTTTATAAAATATTACACAGGTTTCCATATTTAATACGTATTTCAGTTTTTGAATTTTTATCGCCGATATTCTCAAGCTTTCACATATGTGGGATATATGGGGGATTAATTCATTTTAATACCATAATATAAATCAGAAATCTTTTTCACAGCTTTGTAATATGAATTTGTATTAACAATGTCTTATTGTGAAAATGTACATCAAAGAAAACAAATTCATAACAGTAAAATGATTCAGGTCACTTCCTTCAATCAGTCTCTCCAGAAACAAAACATTTCGACACGCAGTATTTCAGAAAAAAATATATATGGAAAAAGACTATATGCTTCGTATTTTTCTATCACACTTGAATCTTTCAAGACATATAAGCAAATAAATTCGTGAGAGAATTTTGTGAAGAAACTTATAATCGACAAAAATTTAAAAATATTTAGCAAATGAAAATTATCTGTGAACATTGAAAATGTGTTTATAAATGTTTCTTTTCATGACGTTTTAAATCACTTTTCTGAGCTAATGACTTTTCACAGTGTTGACACATGAATGGTTTTTGTAGCAAGTAGGTTCGTCTGTGAATAGATAAGCCGCATTGCTGTCTGAAAAACTTGCTACAAAGATCGCAAGAAAATGGTCGTTTTCCTATGTGGATACGAAGATGAGCTTTAAGATGATTCTTCTGTTTGAAAGTCTTTCCACACCAGCAACACTTGTGAGGACGATCTCCAGAGTGGATCAACATATGGCACTTGATGTTGGTTACCCAATCAGTACAGTAGGGACATAATGAACAAGGATATCTCCGACCGTTTCTTTCCGTCGATAACTCTTCTTGTGATTGGTGAGAAATTGTATTAATGTAATCCAGCACTGGCAGATGTCATATTCATAAACACGTCCACCTTTATTTAGAGAAAAACAAATGATTCATTAAATCATATTCATTTAACTGAACTGTAGATATTTAAAACTAATAGAGGGTAAAAGTTTTATTTACTGCAGTGAATTATGAAATGAAAAAGAGAATTTGAACTGATATAATAAACTCCAAATAAAAATATATTCCTAAATGTTTCCTTTTTTATTAATTAAAACCGCAGTCTACATGTTTAAAAGGATTAAAATTATATCAGAAAATCAAAAATATAACTAAAGTTAACCGAATTGCTGGTAATTAATAAGTAACAATCAATATGTAAATATCATTCATTGATTAATAATCAGCTAATAGCCTCTGAGCGGCATTTCCATGCAGGTCGGACGTAAAACAATCCAAATACATACCTCTTGTGATCAGTTGCCGGTTTACGAAAATGTGGTGAAACAAAACTGACATCAGCCAACAAATGACAAACGAAATGCAACAGGAAGATAATTCACATAACAGTAGGAAACATAAAATACATAACTGATTATATTTAAGTGTCTCAACTCTAGTGAAAGAAGAGTTTTAATCCTTTATCAACACAATAGCCCAACCCAAATAACAATTGCCCCATTCAAGTTGCAATGTCAATCATGGCTCACAGATTAAGGAAGTTCTATAATCTGTATTATCCATTCATTCTAAAGCTTCCGATTCTGATTAATTCAATTAGCATTTAGTTGGCCAGAGCAGGGATTGTTTCAAATAAACACCAATTTAGAAACAATCTATGACTGCAACTTTCTAAAAGAATTTAGGTGTGGACTTTGCCGTGTGTTATTGTCCAGAAATGGTCAGCTTGCTGTGAAGGTGATCCCACAAGCAAACATAGGTTAGGATGGGGACACAGCTGCAACTTTAGTAAAGTAAAAAAGCTAAATCGAAAACAATTCTTATCTTTGATTATCATTCACCTATTAGGAAAAGGGGAAAAATACTGTTCAATTTGGAGGCTGATTCTTGTAAGTGTAAAACTGGAAAAACTCTAAATTTCGGATTTTCAAAGACGAAATAGGATTTTCAGATCCTAACTAAGAATCGGAGAAAATCCGTTAAAAGCGGAGTAGTTGGCAGTTCTGGAAGTGAGTTCGAATCCCACTCACGACAAAACCTATTTCTTCCAGATTATTATTTCAATAGGGATTTAATTAGGTTGTGGTATTTTACTTCTGAGCTGTACTTCTTTGACACAATGGGCTAAAATGGCATATTCCGAAGGAATTTGGGAAGCAGCTGTATCAGCTATCTTCTTCCCAACTGTAGCTGTTATCTCTCTTGCTGTTATTAACTCAGCTGTTATCTGGATATCAGATCTCTGATATCCAGATAACCGCCGCAGTGCAAAAGAAAGGATGGGTCTCCATTCATGCAGAAGGAAAGCAGGGCAATTACAATAGTGGGAAAATCCCAGGTATATTAACATTCCCTATGATTCCCTTAGAAAAGGAACTAATTTGGGTATAGAAGAGAATATTGGTGGAAAGAGCTATTTAACATACACATTAATGAAATAAGGAATCATAATATTATATAAGAGTCGTAATTCCTGGCGTGTGATATTATCGGTGGCATAAATAGCAGTTTCGTCGTTCTTAAATAATATATACTGTGAACATTTTAGCATTTGACAACGCTGCAATAAGTTAAATGCAGCGAAATATCTAATCAATCAAAGCGCTATGAACCACATACTATTTTGTATCACCCGTCAGTAGTTTTGCAGACCTTACTGCATGTTGTGTTGTGTCGTAGACGCTCTTAGCATGTTGTGTCGTGTTGTAGACGCTCTTAGCATGTTGTGTCGTGTCGAAGACGCTCTCTGCATGTTCCCACATAAAGCTTTAAAACAGCATTGCCACATATTCCTAGAAATTTTTTTTTCTTCCAAACTCTGAGATCTAAGCGATTGACTGTATTGCATTGCAAATAAAGGTAATAACAAAATATCTCCTCAAGCAGCTGCCTGTCACAGCGGTCTGACAGGAGTTGGCGTCAGCGAAAAGTTCCTTCAAAGCAGTTAAAATCAGCGAATTTTTTTATCATTGTTTGTTAAATTAAAATTATTATTATTATATTTGTTCGTTGTTACTATTGTTTTAATTAGTTTCGGTTTTAGCAGCCAATATGACGAAAAGTCTTCGAAGTTTCGTGATGTGAAACGTTAAGATATTTCGGATAATGTGTTCGAGATTTCGAAATCATTTAAAATTTCACAGACAGAGGCTTGTTGGAACAACTGTTAAAGAAATTTCCAACTTTTTTAAGAACTTAATTCTAATAGCAGATAAAATTCTTTCGTACTACTTATTTGTAGTGTATAATGTTACTTTACTGCATTTCATTATACAGAATACATTTTGGTCATCCGCTCGATTTCCTCATAATGACATTTCATTGCAAATATAACCCTTTTCTTACCGTACCGGCCGATGGGCTAGGAAAAGGTAGGTTCAACGAGTGAATTTTCCCTCCCATCTGTGCATCTCTTGCTCATAAGGTTCATATGACCATCAATTAGCGTCTAACTGCTAATAAATGACTAACTGCCTGACTAACTACTCTAAACGGTGCCTACGTAATGGGAATGCCTGTCGATTACCGCGAATCTCCGTGTTAGCAAGCGCGTAAGGTAGCTTCAGAAGTTGAATATACTTAATGACTAATTAAATATTAATTAGTCATTAAGGATATTAAACTAAATTAAATATTATTTATAAAGAAACTAAATTAAAATATGTACTTAATGTTAGCTTAGGTTAGCTTACCGTGCAACGGTAAGCTAACGTACGCTAACCTTAAGTATATATTGATCTGATGCAAGTCATATGGTAAAGATTCAGACAGACAGTTAATCAAATACTGTATTAAATAAATATCTAAAATCTTTCTTAGAGATATAACGGGAATAACGATTTAAACTATCCATAATGAAAAATATGTTTAAAAATAATCGTGTTACAAGTGAAAATTCAATAAAAACTGAAATTACCTAGTGTTTATCCAATAATATTATTTAACGGTAATTCTTTAAAGAACAAAATGTAATTATTTAAATTACTATTGCAATAGAGCTTATTGATAAGTGAAATGCACAAGCAATAGATTTAAGCAATATTATTTTGATATTAATATCCGACTTTTTTCATTAAGCATGGAGTGGAAAATTTGCTAAAAATATTAATGATTAAATGTGATAGGTTTTAAATCTAATAGGTCCAAAGGTACAGAATTGACTCTTTATATGTTAGCCTTTTTACTTCAATTTCATCTCCTGACCTACAGGGCCCCTCATGCTTTTTTGCTTGTTTAAAAGTAATGTTTTTTAATCACGTCAGTTGACGATTTTACATAAAGTAGTTCAATTTTCGTTATTTTTCAGTTTAGAAGGATAAAGGGGCTCCATTTAGAATATAGCTCTAAGGCTTTTATTTAAAATTTTGTTCCTGGGCACCCATTTAGAACTTGGATCTAGGTCTCCCAATTGATTAATGCACCCTGATTCATACATATATTTGTGCAGTTCAAAACGCTGACAAACTATTTTAAACTTCTACATTCCATTAGTCATATAAGAGTCTGGTTTAAGAAGAGATGGGAGGTTCCGGGTCCGAAGAAAATTAACGACATTTTTACTACTATTACGAGCACTATTTTTTTTAAAGGAACACATTATTTGAATTAGTGAAAATTTTCAAACTGATTGTAAAAATATTATGCTCAAAGAGTGCTATAGCATTATCTTTACATGTTATTTCAAAGGGAATCTAATTTCGGAGCTCTATAACAAGGAGGGCCAAACTTTTGGATACTGCCATCGACTTTTAAGACAGAATATCTTTCGCGATCCATCATATCACGTAAGTCATAAAAATGATTTAACACTGCTTTGACCTGCTAAGCATCAAATAACAATTTAGCATCAAACATATTAACGTGACATTGTTACATTAATTAAAATAGAATATTTTCTACCTAAAACTGGCAGCTACGTGATCGACATCGACTGTTTGACAATCTCTTCTCTGTAACATCTAAAATATGCATTTAATAGAGAAATGTGATGAAGATTGCAGAATGGTAATTGTAGACCCGCCATGGTTAGATTCTTTACGAGCCGCTCGTGTGTGAGTGTGTGCAGTAGGGTATTTGTCTTTACCTTTTCAGGATGCTGCTGCCATCTAGGTGGCCGATAAACACAACTCAGATTTTACATATACGCATTTGATGCATTTATTGAAAGAATGACTGAAGTTAACAATAACCAAATTCATTTAGATCTCATCATCAACATTCGTTCAGTATTTAAAAAAGTTATTGAAGTGGAATGTTTAATAATAAATTATCTTGTTTAATAAAATTCATTCATAATTATCTAATATCGAAATAATCATTATGCAAACGTTTAAAATTTATTTATTAATAAATGATTTGAAACAATACGTATTATTTAGGTTTCAGTTAATATCTGAGGTAAATTCTTGTGACCCATTACTGTTGTGAAATTATTCTAGATTCCTTAATTCCTTAAATACTAGACGAATGCTGTTCAAAATCAAGATTTAAATAGATAAGATTATGATCTTTAATTTATTTTCAAAAACGTTTTTCTATTAATGAATATTTTAGGACATATAGAACTTCGAAGTTAGATCCCATTCGCATAACTCGGAAATTCTCTAATACTTTCATAGCGCAATCCTTTACCAAAGTTCCGTATATTGTAAAGATATTTATCATTTTGAGCTAATGGGAATTACTTTCCTTTGCTCACAATTACTTTGAATACAAAACATTTATTCAAAGGGGTTCTCTAAAACTTTTCCAATTGTTCATGTCAATGTTACGATGCCGACATATTGATTTCAGCCCTTGTCTCGCAGATCGAGTGTGGAGGGATTCGATAGAAAGTGAGTGTTGGTTCATAAATTTCGCTTCTGCAAAACATCACACAGCACTACACCGTCTTTCAGACTTCTAGTTAAAGACGGCAGATAGTAGACAGAACAGTAAATAAATTACATATGAACAAAACCGTATCAGAATCCAATTTTAAAACTAGCGGTAAACAGCGTAATAACGTATACTTCTACAAAGCATGTAGCAAGCAAAACAGCGGATAGCCAGCGTCACAGCGGACGAAAATGTAACGAGCGCTGCTGTCGCTTCACGTCTTTATATCGGCAGACATTCCCATTACGTAGGCACTGGTAAATATAGTTTTATATTGGATTAGACAGTTCTCAACTGTCAGGTAAAAAATATCCAACAATATTAAAAGCATGCTGATTTCCTTTGATGAGTTTATTAATTTGCACCAAAGTCCATCTTTTGCCATACCCTTAAACAAAAAAAACTGCAAGTGTATGTTTACTGTCGATATCAAATAGGAAAAAAACCTCATAAATATATTTCCCTATATTGAATTTGTCACTGATTTCATATGTAAATCATACCAGTATTACCCAACATTGGCTCTGTATGCTTTCAATTATTCGTAATATTCCCGTCCCCTCTCTCTCTCATCACCTCTAATTCTAGTGTCAGTTTAAATATCATTTAAAATTTCGCTTTCCATGTCACTTCTCACATTTTCTCTCATAAATTTCATTTATGATAAATCACATAGGTTTCAATGAGAATTATCAGCCAAAATATGTCTCAAATTTAAATAAAAAATTTTCTTCCATCATTTAATAAGTAATTTTCAATCACATAACATTTGAGAGATAATCACCAAGTGGTTAGTGTACCTGGCTATGGAATACAGTGACCAAATGTTGAGCCATAGGGTATGTATGGTATTTTCTTTTATCAGGTATTACTGCTGAGGTATTGTTTTTCCCAGAGAGATATGGCAGGCTGTATCAGATTTCTGTTGCAAGTAAATGCTATAAGGATAATTTTTCGGCTTGTAGTATACAATGATCATCATGGTACATGATGTGCCATATATAAATTTTTATTTAGTCATATGTAAGTAGAAATTTAGTGAAAAGTTTTAATGCTAGCTGAACAAAAGACCAGTGTAATTTAGCATGAAGAATGTGAGAAGTAGCATGACAAAGCAAAATTTTCAACTTATTATAGAAATTTGCACAGGAATAAGAAAAGTGACAACTACAGAATGAGTGCAAAATTTAAGCCCAGTAATATTTTAAAATTATATGAAAGATGTTATATATTATTTGCTTGTTAAATCATCAATAAACTTTGTGAAGCAAAATATATTCATTTGGTGATGAGTAATGTTGAAAATATCACATATATTTTCTTGATACAACTATGCTCACCAAATGTATTACTTTTTGCTCTGTCATATTTTATGTTCTAAGAGAAAACGGTACTGAAATTAGTTGGGTTGTTTTTCCTCTGAGCGGCACTTTTTTGCATACCATGGGCTAAATGGCCAGGTCACATAGGCCCCGAAGGCTCAGAGAAGGTTGATGGAGGGGACCCACTGGAACAATTATTGGAAAACAGATGGTAGCCTTCCGTCAAGGCCATCCTGCGTGTTCCTTAACGTGCACAGGGAATGGCGCTCCCGCACACGGGGCCACGGTTTAACGTCCCATCCGACGGACGGCGGCCTTTCCAAGCCCATCGGTGTCCCCTACTGATCGTGGGTGGGTGGGCGGGGAATTTTGCGGAGATAAATATCAACACTGACCCAGCTGGGACTCGAACCTGGGAACTGCAGATTATGAGCGTGGCACGCTACCGACTGGGCCAGCCCCGCCCCACTGAAATCAGCATTTCTGTGAATACCTAGAAGCAATATTGCAGAAGGAATATATGTGAAACCTAAATACATCAGTATAAATAATATATACACACAGAGAGAGAAAATGAATTTAAAAAGGAACAATATTCAAGATATATGGTAAAGATATTATTACTACCATACTGCAGAAAGAATATATGATTTCAAGATAGAGCTTATGCAGTATAGCAACTGAGAATTGCATCTATGTGCCAGACACATTTATAACAAGTCTCATCCACTTCATTCGATTCTTACACCCTATATTCGATTACGACATCGCCGCATCCTTCGCTCTAATAATAAAATATTTTCTACTCCCAAATTTTACAAAGCTAAGTACGGTGAAACTTCTTTTGCCTTTCAAGCAACCTCAACTTGGAACTCTCTACCGAGCGATATCACTTCTTTAAATTCTAAAAAAAAATCAAAAACTATATTACTCGCCTCCTATTAGAATATTGAAACGTTTGACCAACAATATCTCCTCACCCCTATTCCCACTCCCCATCTTTGCGCTTAGTCTGGATTATCCGCAATCTTTTTTCTTTTCTCTATTCATTCATTTAATATTACTCTCTGTTGTATCAAACCTTCCTTTTCTTCCCCCTAAGTTTTCTATGTTTTCTATTTATCATATTTCATATTATATGTTTGTCTTCGTCTGTGTATCTTGTTTTTTGTTGATTACATATCATGTAATTATGCAATTCCTGTAAATATGTTTGTCGTTTTGTACTATCATCAATATTTCTTTTTAATTTCTGAAATGTACTGGAGCATCAAGCCGCTTGAACGTTTAAATTAATATCCAAAATTACCTGTACCTTGGCTTTTCTGTAACCACCTGCATGAAATAAATTATTATTATTATATTATATCATTGGCTGATTTCACTATCAATTTAAAATCAACCAGTGATCTTATATTTCACTAATTGAGGAATAACTAATATCTCATTGAAATGTGAGAACTGTTGCTGCATGAACTGCACAGTCTCTGAGTTGCCAAACACGCTTCTACCAAAAGTTAAATATTGCAATTTTAATGCCTTTGATATTAAAACAAGATACACCACTAATTGTGATATTACAATGCTTTTTGCTAAATTTTGAAATTTGTTAATTGGCCCTATAGTATATAGTATTAAATACAATAAAATGTTCTGTTGAGGAAAAAAAATTTAAGTTTATCCTTCAAACTATTTGCAGGTTAAATTTTTTTTTGTAGAAAAAAATGGAAGCTTTTCAGAGCAAGGACAGCATTCTATCTTCAAGGAAATCCTTGCTCCAAAAAGCTCCTGAATTTTCTCACAAAAACTTTTAACATGCAAATAGTTGGAAGGATAAACTTAAAAATTTGATTGATTAGCGACAGAGGATTTTACTTATTGTAATTAATTTCTGAGTAAGGAGCAAGGTCTTTTCGATTGGGCGTAGTATTAAATATGATTTTTTTTTCCAGTTATGCAATTCTTTCAAGCTGCTTTAAATAAATATCCCCTCAAGTAGCTGCTTGCTACAAAGGTCTGACAGGAGTCTGTCAGTTTGTATGCCAGAGTAGAAGGTCTGAGAGGATGGCAGGATAACAACACGAACGTCAATGCCTTACCCGGATCCCTTAGATCAGTAGCCAAGCGCGCTAACCACTAGTCCACGGGACGGCACAAAAATTCCGACGAAGTGAGCTGCTTTATTTTTTGTAGTCTTAGTAGTTTAGATATTTGCCCAGTGAGAGCTACATATATATAATCCATATATTCTAATTCCACCATTCCTTTTTCTTTGAACTTGGAAATTAAGGAAATGTCAATATTCTTTTCGAAATTGTACTGCAAACATATATGCATTTCTTATATGGAAAAAACTTGTGATTTCCAATGAAAAGCGATTTATTGAACAGATTCTGAATTGATCTTCAACATAAGTATTTTCCATTCATGATATATACATTCATAACTTTTAAATACCAATTATATGTAGCTTAAGAAATGTGGAATATTTTTTTTGGCCACTTTCACTTATAAAGAATAAATTACTACATAAACCGTAAAATGTTTCTGTTTCTATTGCATTCTCTTAGTTAAAATATAAATATAAGAACTGAGGAGTTAAAACTCTGAAGTTTACTTTCATTATAGTACAAATCATCATATCAGTTGCTTGTAAAAAGACTTCTAACTTTCGATATTTTTTTATCACCTCCATATGACGGGATTTGTAGAACAAATATATTTTGTTCATTTTTTTCCCAGTATTCGAGACTAAAATTAGTTGAATACTAATATAACCGTTTTTGCGATGTACTTATAATTTTCTACCGAAAGCAAACGGTGAACCATGGATTTTTTTCATGTCTACAATTTACGATTTTTTTATCTCTATATGACAGGATTTACAAGAAAAAAAATTCATTCAATTTTCTATTTCTTTCCCAGTAATCAAGACTAAAATTGGTTGAATACTAATTTCCCCATTTTTGCGATGCATTTAAAAGTTTTGAAACGTCTTTTTGTCCAAAACAAACAATGAACTCTTATCTTGTTCTAGCCTACGACTCTCCTATAGCTCCACGCTGGTGACATCACAAACAGAACGTTCGGGCCTGGTAGAGCCCTTTCCTGTGCATGTCAGAGAACATGTAGGTGGCATTAATTGAGATTCCCCTCTGTACCCTAACAGCTGTTTAGTGGATCCTTTTCCTCAACAATTGCTTCCAAAGTTTCACATTAGCTTCAGTTCTATAACCAATATTTAATAAATTTTCTCAACTAAATCCTTTGTATGATGCTATTTTGTTTAAAGTGGCAAATGTTTTTTATTTTAAAAAATTGAAATATGAAGATATAACGAGTATTGAAAAGAGATTCAGCAGATAGCAAAACATTCATTAATACATTTTAGTATGGAAAAAAAATTAAAATGTTAAATTCAGAGTGAGGAAATAGATGTATTATACTTCTAATTTGATTGCATGTTTTAAATAATTTGATTCCCATCCAGCATGGAGAAATATCTGAGATTTTATTTCACCGCTCCCTCAAATAATCCTGCACAGCGTTTTACTTCCGATAACTACCTTCTGTTTGTTTAAATAATAAAGGCGGTAGATTTCCTTTTTCGTATACTCATCCTCTGTGAAAATGTATCTGTGGAATATTTTGGTTCGAACCCCGTCCAAAAATATTTATGAAATATTTGGAATTTTAGAAATATATTAAAAATTTTTCTTCTGTTGGATATGAATTAACGAAATATTACGATATGAATATACCGAATCATCTAATAACTTTAATATCTCCTTCTAAATAAGAAAAATTTTAATCAGATATTACAAGCGATCTTGCTAAACTAAATAAATATTTCAAAAATTAACGAAGAATGAACAATAGCTGTTAAAATAGTTGATATTCTTCAATAAATGAATTTTTAAATATTATTTTTTTAAGTTCCATGATATATTTCTAGGAAAATTATTGCTGGAAACTGAAAATGTAGAAAGATCTCTTTTGTCTTTTGTATCAAAATCTGAGTCCAACTTGTTGACGTATGGATCTTAAAATTGGGATATATAATATTTATTTGTATATAAAGGGGCCTTAGGATAATAAATCCTTAGGCTGAGAAATTGTTGAGTTTCCCATGGAAAGTTACTAGAAAACCAAATTTGGACCTCCTGAAGATCGTACTATACAGTATTAGGGAATAAAGGATTCCTAATACATTAATAATAGGAAAAAATTCCGGTGCCTAATAGAATGCAAGCTATTTAACTAAAGGATAAGCCTACACGGAAATTAAACAGTTGTTGTTGTTGTTATTAGAAAGGGAAGTGAAATAGAAAACCAGAGAAATTAAAAACATATCATCAGGCGAATACTTTCCATGAGGTGTGACAGGAAACTTTCCTGTACACTTAAGTACTGTTTTTTTATGGGAATGAATTGCATTTCTTCATAAAGATGTTGATCAAGTCCGTATATACCTTGAATATGAACAAAATTCTTGCATTATTCAAAGAGATTTGGAATCGAAATTGCTTATTTGTAACTTCATTCTCGCTTAAAACGCTTCATGATAATTACCCGGCTTATCAGATAAACTTATAAAGAAATAATTATATTGGCAAATACTGCAATTATTACTTCTGTTTTCATTAGATTCGAATAAAGTCATTTTTGTAGCACATTTTTTTGCTTCCCAAACATGGACAAAAAACTAAAGATTTCATTTCCGCATTTCGTGAAATATTTCTTCAGAGCGTCTTATTTCCAATAACCATCTCCCGTTTATTCGAAATTGAAAACTGATAGCTTCTCACGTTAATTTTTCAGCTTTCATATTCCTTTTAATTGTAAAAGAATATTAATGAAATTCAATATTAAAAAATCGTTTAAGAGTTGAATTTACCTTTAATGTCATTCTCAAAAAAAGTAAATTCTCGGATATATTGGCTGAGTTGTTATTGTCATTGGTTATTATCACATTATACTGAAAGTTTCCTGTCACACCTCATGGCAAGCATTCGCTTGATGATATGTTTTTAAGTTATCTAGTTTTCGATTTCACTTCCCTTTCTAATAACCCAAAAAATCCTGCTCAATTCCGTGTAGGCTTATCCTTTAGTTAAATAGTTTACATTGTATTAGACACAGAAGTTTTTTCCTATTCTTAATGTATTAGGAATCCTTTATTGCCTAATACTTTAAACTATAAGTATTCTACTTTAGAAGTTAATGCTATAGTCAGTACACGATACGTGCCTTGAATTGATTATGGTGGCAATGTATATATATTTTTCATATACTTTTTCCATTAGTCATGTATAAATTTGAAGAAAAATATGCTTTATGCTTAGGATTCCGCAATGTTTGACTCTAATTTTAATGAAGGTAACGCAAAATAGAAAAATGGTAGTTTTTTGTGTGACAAGCAAAGGAGAAAAATTTCTTAAACTGATAACTATGATTAAAACCATGTATATTACATATTTCTAGCATTAAGAAAATCTGAAAATTTTTGGCCCCAACTTTTGGAGACTTTCTCAAAAGTTTTTTTTCAAAATAATGTTGATTTTATTATAATAATTGGCTAAACAGAAATTTCTGATAGCATAAAGACCTCATCAGAATTAAACATTCTTCTCTAATTGCTATTAAATATAATCGGTTTTATTCTCAACGTAGTATTTGCTATGAAATTATGAAAAATGAAGTCTTTCAGAGATATCTATTATATCACATATTAAGGAAAAAGTAAATTTGTTTTTTAAAATAATTTTATTCAACAATGACATTTAAATTACTTTCACAGATTTCAATATTTTCTATAAATATTGATCAATAGAATATGAAAATACACATACAAAATAATATTTATTCTTATACATTCACAGATTGCGTTCATACATATAAGAATACAGAACATAAAAATAAGAAAATAAATGTTTCTTCTGATACATTCACATGTTGCGTACATCTGATTTTACTTTCCACTGCATTAATTCCATACAAGCGAGTGCATCTTCGACACTATCGTGACCATTTTTACTTTGTTGAATAAGTTTTCCCAAGTAACATTCAACAAGGGATTTCAAGGATCTCTTATACGGAAGACCACGATGGTGAGGAAACACAACTGATGTGTCCACAACTGTTCCGTGGATTATTTGTAGAGCTCTGAAGTCATTATCCAAGCCATGACCAACGATAATTGATTTCGAATGTATGAATTTTAAGAGCACTGTTTGAACATCTTCTAATGTAACTGTTACATTTTCTAGATCCTTCGAAGTTATACCACTATACCTAGTGTTGTAATCAATGATGGGATTAACTGGTAAAACAAATGTGTCATAGATCA
The DNA here is from genome assembly GCA_038380435.1 of Ryuthela nishihirai. Taxonomy (NCBI): domain Eukaryota; kingdom Metazoa; phylum Arthropoda; class Arachnida; order Araneae; family Heptathelidae; genus Ryuthela; species Ryuthela nishihirai. Next base: position 901,326 of record JAWZYU010000058.1, read on the forward strand.
TATTGCAATCGGAATTTACAACACTTATTCTCGTTACTTCTAAACCTTTCAATGTAAAGGACATTTCACAATCGAGAAAATAGATTTCATGGCTGAATTCAATATTTAGGTCATTCGTCTTTACACACTTCACTGCTTCTAGTGGACGTGGGGAACTTACGTGATAATCTTCTGTGACACAACCCATAAATGAATTCTTGCAGCAGGAAGTTTCTCGTCCAGTGCTTGTCATCCAAATTCTCCCCGGGTGATATGTGCATTTATTCGTTGCCTTATAACCTTCTTCATTCGTCACAGAATAAACACTTTTGCAGCGGGTGCAGCATCTGTTTTTAAAGTCTGATATATCAGTAGTGTAGTAGTCAAAGACTGCCATTCCTGGCTTTCCAGGTAATTCCAAGGGAAAACCGTTAGCTTTTAATTGTCGTGCAGTGAGCACATAAGGCTGCAATTGATAGTAAAGTTGCAGTTTCTTCTTGTCTCCAGAAGATGATTGTTCGATTATTGGTTCTGTGATTATTTTGCTCTCCTCCTCTTGATTACAGAGCTCCCGGAGCATTCTGGGAGGTATTACAACATACTGATCAGCAAATTCCTTTGGCATCTGTGAGACTAGAGAGTTTGTATCTAAGGCAAAATTTATTAAATCTATGTCTTCTTCCTTACGTCTCAAACAATTAAAATTATCCGCAAACCCATTTCTTTGGGCCTGAAGACATTCTTCCCTAATTTCATCATTTGGGACTGAATTACTCGTAGATACATTTAGATACTCGTAAGGTGCTTTCTTCAGCTTCTCAGTCATGGTTGAATCGTGATTCTTCTTGACCGCATCTAAACCAAGGGCACTTCTATCTTCTTGAGTAGGCTTACAGGATAATTGCATATATTTCTGTCTGTTTCTTAGTAGCCATTCTTCCTGCTTCACGTTATCGTTCATATGTCCTTGAGACATACGATTCCCATTCTTCTGGAGATTAAGAAATCCTTCTCTAGGATGAGAAAGTTCATCATTTGTTTTATTTAGTAACTGGGTATATCTCTTTCTGTTCATTGGTGCTGGCAGAGGCTCTTTGCTCATACTCTCCTGTTCGACATTATTGGTTGTAGCTCCTTTTGGCACATTTTCTTCATGAACAACAGGCGGTTCTGGATTATCAGTAGGATGAACATCTGTTTGCAAGAGAAAAATGGTATTTGCCTCAAGGCTCTTTAATCGTTGTGCATAATTTTCACTCACGCTGTCCTGTTGGACATTGATATTCGTAGCGGTCTCAGTCTTACGATTTTTATTCTCGTGGTGGTTAACAGATACCTCTCCGTAATCAGTCAGTTCAGGTTTTGTTTCACTTATAAATTTTGCATTTGTCTTGCTGCTTAATAGTGTTGTTAAATACTCTTTGCTCATATAATCCTGTTCCACATTGGGGCTCTCAGCCACTGTAGACACAGTTGTTCCATTTCTTTGGAGGGTACAAATTGATTCAGGATCGTTAATCGAACAAACTTTTGAGTACCGTGAGATTTGGGCATTTGCCTTGCTTCTTATTTGTCGTTGCAGAAAGTTTTCACTCGCATTATCCTTATGAATTTTGGTTTTCTCATCCTCTTTAGTAATTCCATTTTCCTGGCGGTTAAAAGGTGGCTCTGGGTCATCAGTGGAATCAACTTGTGTTTCCCCTGAAAACAAATAAGCAGTTGGAATAATGTTTATATAAGATTTGTCTAAAATATTTAAATAAATCTTTTGAAGTATGGAGTGAACCCTAAAGAATCTGAATTCTCATCCAGTAATCTACCTACATATATATTAACAGATACTGCGAGTTGAATTTTACAATAATTTTTACCGTTAGAAAATGCTAACATTTGGAAAATGAGAATTAATTCTTCGAAAATGATCGTTTACTGTTAGTCATTGTCATTTAGTATTATTATTCTCATAATTTGAAAGATAAGTTTCTCCTGACCGGAAACAGAAATAAAGGAATAGGAAATGGTCGATTCCTTCTGTGGAGGGAAAATCTTCCGCTGTGTTTTCTTTTTGTTTGTGGGTTGACAGCCCCAAGTGAATAGATCCACAGGATATGTTTATCAGCTGGTGGATAATCCTGAGCAGAAGTCATCGCAGGCACCTGAACTCTTTGCTTCTATTGGCATCGTCAAATTCTACATTGGAGGAAGTCTTCCAGTGTAGATGGCTTCAGCCTTTAGTAGTGGGGGAACGGGTCTTTGCCCCATGTCTGCGATTAGGGGGCTGTTTGATATTGTCGGCATTCCCTCTCTCAATAAACATAGTTTCTTTAAACATCCCACTAACCATTTTCTCTCCATAGGTAGTTGGAATGTGAGGACTCTGCACAGAGCTTTTTCTCTTGATGTCCTCACACAAGAATTCCACCGTTATAATTTAGATATTCTCGGCTTGCAAGAGACCAGATGGACAGATAAAGGTCAGATTCTTAAAAATAATCTTAAATTTCTCTTTTCAGGGAGGGACGACAAAAAGCATCACCAAGGCGTGGGTCTGCTTCTCAGCAGACACGCTAGTGATGCTCTTCTAGGATATGAGTGCATTAATGAAAGGTTTCTTACAGCAAAATTTCAGACAAGCGTTAAAGACTTGAATGTTATCTGCTGTTATGCCCCCACTGAGGATGCCGATGAGGATGAGAAGGATAGGTTTTATGAACAACTTCAGGATATTTTGAATTCTGTCAAGAAAGGAGACATTACCCTTGTTCTTGGTGACTTCAATGCCAAAGTTGGTACTGACTCTGACCTTTGGGGAGGAGTAATAGGCCCTTTTGGTATTGGTAGCTGCAATAGCAATGGGCAACGTCTCCTACAGGTAAGTAAACTCAATGGATTCAGAATAACTAACACTTATTACAAACACCGCGACATACATAAGTACACATGGGTTTCACCTGATGGGCTGCATAAGAATATGATTGATTACATATTAATTAGCAGCAAATGGACTAGTTCTGTTAGGAATACCAGGGCATATAGGGGAGCTGAAATTGGATCTGACCATTACCTTGTTAAAAGTATGTTGCAACTTAAACTTAAAAAGTGTTGTGCTAGGGTTAAAAAATTTACTTTTAATACTGAAGCTCTGAAAGATCCAGTTATAGCCAAAGCTTACCATGATAGGTTACTTAGTCATTATGACAGTCATGGTTTGCTTACTACTGAAGTTGAGGAAGAATGGGATCATTTTAAACAGGCTTTTTTGGCCACTAACAGTACTCTTTTAGGAAAAAAGGAGCAGAAGAGGCAAAATTATCTGAGTGATAAGGCACTTGAACTTATTTCGGAAAGAAAGAACTGCAGGAATGCCCTTAATCAATACCCTACTAGTCCTAATAGAAAGCATTACAGAGACCTTAATAAACTTGTAAAGGATCAGTTAGCTGCTGATAAGAATCTTTGGCTTGATGGTTTGGCTGACAAAGCCGAGGAAGCAGTTAGACAGCACAACAGCAGAGAGCTGTACCAGATAGTTAATGTTTTGTGTGGTAGAAAACGGACAGGCATACAAGGATTGAAGGATAAACAAGGTAAGGTTATAGAAGGGGAGGATTCTGTCATGGCTAGGTGGGCTGAGCATTTCAGTGATGTTCTAAACAATGTAGTTAGTTCTACTCCCATTGTTTGCAATGATGATAGATGCATTGGTGGCTTTAATGTTGGCCCTATAACACAATCTGAAGTTAGTTTGGCTGTTTCTAAACTTAAACTTCATAAATCCCCAGGGGTAGATGAAATTACTGCGGAAATGCTTAGAGCTGGGAATGTTTCGGTTACCACTTGGATGACTGAAATTCTGAATCTCTTTTATGATAAAGGTATGGTTCCTAAGGATTTTACCAGAGCTATTGTTATCCCTATTTTCAAAAAAGGTGATCGCAGTTCTTGTGATAACTATAGGGGTATCAGCCTACTCTCTGTTCCAGGTAAAGTTCTTTCCATGATTGTGCTTAATAGAATTAAGAATCTGGTTGACAGGCAATTGCGTGATGAGCAATGTGGATTCAGAAGTGGTAGGGGATGTGTAGATCAGATATTTTCACTTAGGCAGATTCTTGAGAAATGTTTAGAGTTTCAGAAACCTTTGGTTGCTAGCTTTGTTGATTTCAAAAAGGCTTTCGACTCTGTTGATCGTCATAATTTGTGGTTGATTGTGAGATCATATGGTATAATAGACAAGTTAGTTAACATTATGAAAGCTCTCTATAATAACACTGAGTCGTGTGTGAGAGTTGGTAAGGCTTGTAGCAATTGGTTTAGCATTACTTCTGGTGTTCGACAAGGGTGCATTTTGTCTCCTTTTCTCTTTAGCTTGGTTATTGATTATGTTATGCGAAATTCACTTCAAGGGAAAGATTTTGGCCTTAAATGGGCTGGAGATAGGAAAATTTCTGATTTAGATTATGCTGATGATTTAGCCCTTCTGGCAAATGATGTTGATGAGATGAACTCTTTCATTCGAGCCGTTGATGAGACTGGTAGTAGAGTAGGTTTGGTTATAAACAGAGAGAAAACTAAAGTGATGAAAATTGGTCAGGCAGGCTGTGATTCAGTTAATCTGAATGGTTGCAGTCTTGAGCAGGTGTCACAGTTTAATTATCTTGGGAGCTATGTAACAGATAATGGTGATGTGCGGCATGAGATTAACAGACGAATAGGGATTGCTGCTGGGACTTTTAAGAATCTATGGAGAGTGTGGAGAAATAGGCGTATACACCTAAAGACTAAAATTAGACTGTATAATAGTTTGGTTCTTTCTAGGGTTAGTTATGGTAGTGAAACTTGGACACTTTGTAAACAAGATAACAGGAAACTAGATGCTTTTGATTCCAGATGCTTACGCAGTATCTTGGGCATTAGGTGGTTCAACTTTGTAACTAATGATGAGATTAGGAAAAAGAGTTTGCAACCTCCTTTAAGCAGCATATTGTGCAGAGAGAGACTCCGTTGGTTTGGCCATGTTGCCCGTATGAATAATTATAGATTGGCGAATAGGGTTATGAACAGTGTGCCTAAAGGCCTCAGAAAGAAGGGGAGACCTAGGATGCGGTGGGCAGACAATGTCAAACAGGACCTTGTTAGAATTGGTGTGCAGTGGCCAGATGCAGTAGATGTAGCTCAGGATAGACTTGCTTGGAGAACTAAATTGCACGGTCTGGTTGGACCTCCGTAGCCCATGGCTGCTTGAGGATGATGATGATGATGATGAAATATCCTATTCTAAAGAATAAGAGACTGCACTTTATATTATTTTTTAAACTAAAGCTCTCTTAAAATTTAAAGGAACTGAATATCCGAATGTTGCTAAGAATATATTAGTAAATTAATAACACAAATAAATATAACACGAGATATTTTTCACATATGTTAAAGAAAGAGCGAACAGTCCTTCCATCTTATGTTTTCTGCAAAACATTTTTCCCAATGCTCAATGCACAAAAGTAAGAAAAAACAATTTGACAAAACCATTTTGATAAAGAAATTTAGCAATTTTTTCTGTTATAAATATCCTGTTTTTTTATTATCCATTATTCGATTTAGAAGGAAAGTTTAAATTTAAATATTTTTCCCTTTAGCTATTTCAGAAAAGACAATTAAGAAATATATATTTCAAAATTACTTTAAAATTACATAGATTTTTGGAATCAATTTTTTTTCTTGTGCAAATAAATTTATGAACAATTTATTTTCTTTATAATTGTGGTTTTCAGGAAATATTTCCGTTGATAAGTTCATGGTGTTTCAAATACATTTAAAAGTATTAATTTCTGATTGGACCTAAAGACGACTGCCTATAACTGAAGCGCAAATTATAGTTGGTTGCAAAAAATGCTTTTTTTAATTGAAATATTTCCTGCAGAATCCAATTACGAAAAATAAATTGTTCATAAATTTATTTGCACATGATAAGAAAAAATTATTCTGAAAAATCTATGGAATTTCGAAACCTCTAGAATGTAGGTATGTCTGAAATTTATGTAAATATTACACTTCAAAGAGGATGCTATGCAATAGATACTGACGGTTTTAAAATAATGCCCATTCCGTATTAATCAAAGGCTAATTTGAAATAATTTGAACTACATATTTCTTAATTGTCTTTTCTGAAATAGCTAAATGGAAAAATATTGAAATTTAAACTTTGCTATTGAATCAAGTACTGGCTAATAAAAAAGGAAAACAGGATATTTAAAACAGGAAAGATTACTGAATTTCTTTATCAAAATGGTGTTCAGGAATAGTGGAAACGTTAAAAGTATTTCTGATTAAGATCTTACCTAGTTCACGACAATCGAGTATAATGCCTTCCGTGATGATATCTGGAAAACAAAGAGCATTACGTATTTTTCCTTTCTTCTTTGATGGCTTCCCACACTTCTTCTTTTTCTCTGAAAATAAAAAATCTGTAAAATTTAATCATCTTATATAGCTAACTGAAAGCATATTAGCATTGAAACTTTGCTTCTATAGAAAATACTGGATAAAAAAAGGAACACACGAGAATTAACACAGGAAAGATTTCTGAATTCCTTTATCAAAATGATCTTCAGGATTAGTGGAAAAGTTATAACGCTTCTCATTAAGACCTTACCATCTTCACGGCAATCGAAGAAAATGCCTTCTGTTGTGATATCTGGAAAACAAAAGGCATTACACCTTTTTTCTTTCCTCTTCGACGACTTCCCGCACATCTTTTTCTCTGAAAAAAAATAAATATGTAAAGTTTAATTATATTAAGTGTTCATTATCAATCACAGTAATTAATACATAAAATAATTAAACATTACTAAATGAATTCTTATTAAAAAAAAACCGGGCCCAAGCTTTCATTTGTTACATAGTTTGTTACAATCCACACTCGTGTTCAGGAGATATAATATAGAACAATCGTTTTTATATTTGTCTCCGTTTTAGGAGGAGGAACTGCGCGTTAGAAGCATTCGTTTGATGTATAGCTTGTTACTTTCGGCACTCGCATTCTGGAAATAGAGCGGAAGAATAGTTTTCCTATTTTCCCTTTTTTTGGTCGGAAGTAAACTTGGGGGGTCAATTTTTGATAGCCTATGACACGCCACGCCTCATAAACTTTCATTTGACACTTAAATCATTAAGTTTCTCCATCGCATTTGAAAGATATGATGTAAGAAGTATTTTTACAAATCAACAATCCGACAACCCGATAAACACCAAACGAAAAGCAATAGGTAGGTAATTAGAAAGTAGCTGGCATTTCCTGTGTTCTGTGAAATGAAAGCTACATTCAAAGTTCCCTTTGAATCTAAATTTTTACAAAAAAAAGCTAGGTAAATATAAATTAACAATTGAAGTTTAAAAAACATTTATTGCAATTAACCGCTTTTTTATAGTTGACAAAATTCTTACATAATTATATTATCCGCAAAAAATATTATATATTAATTAACAGAAAATGGGCTAGTTCAGTTAGGAATGTAGTAAGCTTCATTCCTAAATAAACTTCATTTTAACAGAAATGCTCAGCCCACCAAGCCATCACAGAATCCTCACCTTTAACCACCTTGCCATATTTATCCCTCAATCTCTGTGTACCTGTCTGTTTCTTCCCATATAAAAATTAACAATCTGGTACAACCTCCTGCTGTTGTCTACTCTCAGTTAAATGAAGTTCAGTTAGGAATGATCTAACAGGGGAGCCGAAATTGGGTTTGACCATTACATGGTCAGATGATCATACAGGGGAGCCGAAATTGGGTCTGATCATTACCTGGTCAAAAATGTCTTGCATCTGAAGCTTAAGAAATTTTATGTTAAGATTAAGAAAATCACCTTCGACACTGAAGGTCTGAACGATTCAGATAGAGCCAAAGCATACCATGATAGGCTACTTAGTCATTATGACAATCATGGTTTGCTTATTGCTGAAGTTGATAAAGAATGAGATCAGTGTCAACAGTCTATTCTTCAAGCCAACAGTACTCTTTTGGGGTAAAAGGGAACAGGGGAAACAAAATCATTTGAGTGATTAGGCTATGAATCTTATTTCTGAAAGAAGGAAGTGCAACATTAATATGAATCAACACATTACTAGTCCTAACAGAAGGCATTACAGCGAGCAAAATGAACACATAAAATAATCTAGCTAATGAGAATCTTTGACTTGATATCTTGGCTGACAAAGCAGAGGAAGCAGTTAGACAGTACAACAGCAGGCGGTTATACCAAATGGTTAATGTTTTATGTGGGAAGAAACAGACAGGTACACAGAGACTGAGGGATAAATATGGCAAGGTGATTAAAAGTGATGATTCTGTGATGGCTAGGTGGGCTGAGCATTTCAGAGATGTTCTAAATAATGTGATTATTTCTACTCTCACTTTTTTTAATGAGGATAGATGTATTACTGGCTTTTATGATGACCCTATATCACATTCCGAAGTGGCATTGGCTATCTCTAAATTAAAACTGCATAAATCCCCAGGGGTGGACGAAATCACCACTGAAATGCTTAGAGCTGGGGACATTTGTTTTGTCACATGGCTGACTGAAATTTTGAATATTTTTTATGATAAAGGTGTTGTTCCTAAGGATTTTATTAGGGCTATCATTGTCCCAATTTTAAAAAAATGTGATCGTAGTTCTTGTGATAATTATATGGGAATTAGTTTACTTTCTGTTCCAGGTAAAGTTATTTGCATGATTATACTTAATTGAATTAAGAATTTGGTGAATGGACAACTGTGTGATGAACAGTGTGGATTCAGAAGTGGTAGGGGATGTATTGATCAAATATTTTCACTTAGACTGATTCTTGAGAAATGTTCAGAGTTTCAGAAACCTTAGGTTATAAATGTTATAAAAGTTATAGGTTTCAAAAAGGCTTTTGACTCTGTTCATTGACATAATATGTGGTTAATTTTTAGATCATATGGAATACCTGATAAGTTAATTAGTTTAATGAGAGCTCTCTATAAAAACACTGAGTCGTGTATGAGAGTTGGTACGTCTTGCTCGATTGGTTTAGCATTGCTAGTGGAGTTAGCCAGTGTGCATTTTGTCAACTTTAATCTTTAGTTTAGTTATTGATTATGTAATGCGAAATTCTTTGCAAGGAAAATATTTTTGTCTTAAATGGTCCAGAGGTTTCAAAATTTCTGATTTAGATTATGGAGATGATTTGGTCCTATTGGCTACTGATGTTGATGAGATGAATCTGTTCATTAGGGCTGTTGATGAGACTGGTAATAGAGTAGGTTTGGTGACAAACAGAGAAAAAACTAGTGATGAAAATTGGTCAGGCAGAGAGTGCTTCAGTTGCTTTGAATGGCTGTACTATTAAACAAGTGTCTGAGTTTAATTATCGTGGGAGCTAATAGATACTGGTGATGTGCGGAGTGAGATAAATAGAAGAATAGGGATTGCGGCTGGGACTTTTAAGAATCTATATGAGAGTATGGATAAAGAGGCGTATTAATCTAAAGTCTAAAATTAGGCTGTATAATAGTTTTTTTTCTTTCTCATGTTAGTTATGGTAGCCAAAGATGAACCCTTTGTAAGCAGGATAACAAGAAACTTGATGCCTGTGATTCTAGATGCTTATGCAATATCTTGGGCATTATGTCGTTTGACTTTCTAAGTAATGACGAGGTTAGAAGAAGGAGTCATCAACCACCTTTGAACAGCGTATTGTGCAGAGAGAGACTGCGTTGGTTTGGCAACATGTTGCTCGTATGCATAGCTGCATATTGGCAAAGAGGATTATGAACAGTGTACCTAAGAGTATTAGAAAAAGGGGGAGACATGCGATGGGCAGAAAATGTCAAACAAGACCTTACTAGAATTGGCCTAGAGTTGCCAAATGCAGTAGCTGTAGCTCAAAAGAGACATGTCTGGAAATGAAAATTACACAGTATGTTCGGACATTCGTAGTTCATGGCTGAATTAAGATTTTGTATTAAGTATGTTGTTCGCCAAGTTGAGCATCATACTTGTTGTTCTTTTCTCTATAGACAAACACTTATATAACGAGTAAATCTTTATTTGTCTATGATTCGCATTTTAAAACAAATACGTTTAATATTCATTCCTTTTCCAAAAGTTATTCATTTTTAACTTTTTTTGTAACATTTAAAATATTTTCACCTTTTTATTCCTACTTTGAACGACTCAAAAAATATATTATAAAACAATACTAGGGTGTTTAGTTACATCACCAAACAAATAAAAAAAATTTGCTACAGCCTAAAGGCTTTTAAGGCTAAAATAAGCCTTAAAGGAAACTCTCAATGGACATGATTAGAACAGGAATTTGGCAATGTCTATGAAGGAGAACCTTCAGCAGAAATGTAAGTTCTCTGAATAAGGAAAAAAATTTTAAACAAGAGATGATGCGGAATATGACTCAATGATGCTTTGCTGTGCAGTGAATCACGATTCACAAGACATTTAGAACCTTTTATCAAGAAATACAAGTAGATGTAATCATTGATTTTATTCCCTTCAATATGTTGTTTTCCGAATTTTGAGAAAATTTTCGTTATCATATTCAAAAATACGTTAATTTATTTTTTTAAAACTAGAAGGTTAAAGTGTTTTTTTAATTATTAAAAATTATTAAATTTAAAACTAATTATTAAAAAGGATATTTTTTTAACCTAGGGCTTTAGCAACCATCTCTACCAATCAATTTCGTTACAATAACCACGATTTTATTTGTAATGTTAACCGTTGATATTAAAATAATCCTTTTCTCTTTATTTTATTTAAGATTTAGGTTCATTTCATAACTTACCGTTAATATTTTCTTCAACCACAGTTCTTTTATTTGGTGCTCCATTAGCTCTCCTCTTAGAAAAACTCCGAGTGTTTCTTCGTCCTATATAATTAAGAATGTTTTAATTGAATGTATTTTCAAACCCTTAAGCAAACAACATATTTTATTACTCTATTACATGTTATTTTTTAATGTAGGAGAAAAAAGAAAACGGTTACTTAATCATCAGAACGTCTGCCGAAGTTGGTGAAGTATAGGATATTTCCAAGTACGTTCTATGCTTATTCAAAAAGAAATGCTTCAATGCTGAATTTTATGACATATAAGAAACACTCATATATCAACTAGGAATATTATTGATAAAATATTATTTAATGTATTTAAATAATTAACGGTTACAACTATTAATACGGAACACAAAACAATTAGACCGAATAAAGACAAAACAATTTCAGTCATAATTATGGTTAAACGTAGCAGAAAGTGACCGAAAACAAGCCGTTTGAACAACACTAAACAGAAAGTAAAATATTTTGATTATAACGCATAAAACATAAAATCGAATCAAAATAAAAGGTGAGAAAATGAGTTAAAACTGAAGTTAAAATTAATGGAAATTTTATGGAATGTCCTATTTACAGAAAATGCCACAATCTCAATCAATTTCATCCAAATCTCGATTCTAAACAATATTCGTTTAAAATTGAAATTGAAATATTTCACAGCATGCTCTGCACTTTAGCTCATCTTAAATACTCTTTAAAAATTTGTGAAAACAAATAAAATTTCACAAATGCTTAAAATTATAGGTTGGTAAATTTTTTATCATAACCTTCGGTAATCTCGTGGACGAGTATTCACTCGTGGATAGCACTCTTGGATACTGATTGGAAAGACCTGAGTTCAAGCCCTAGATAAGTTCTGGATGGTTTCTGTTATCTTTCTGCTGAGTCCCGCGAACCTCACAGACTTTCTACGGGCGTAAAATCATAAAGGCTCCAGCAGAACTGCTGGTAAATTCTTAAATTGACGACCAATACTCTGTACATTTCAAGAACTATATTACATAAATATTTCTCAAAAACGAGATGTGTAGAACACAACATGGAAATGTCTCAGCACTTTGATAATTTAGAACAGTTTCTCCATTCTCAGAACAAAACAACAGCGAAAAAAAGTTTAAATTTGAAAATAAAAAATTAATTTTTAAATATTTCTATCTGCTGAATAATATAAATTATATTCATTTTATAATAGTAATTTATTAATTACTTTTTAATATTATTTCGTACCAAGTACTAATTATGTAGGATTAAAATTCCCACATCCATTTCGATTACATGATTTTCTTTCTTCATCGTTCAGAAAGTAAAAAAAATAATGCTAATTTACTATTTTTTATAGAAAACTGTAGAAAGTAAGACGTACATAATCCTACTACCATTTTAGGTACGTGGCACAATATAAAGTTTAAATCCAGCCCTGAGTAGAAAAACTAAGCCCTGAGTGAAACAACTATTTTCGTATTCTTCCAATTCTGAGTATATATATATATCTCCTCAAAACTCGATATTTTTGGTAACATTTTATGGACAAAAATATTTTGCAGTCAGTAAAATCAATTTTTTCATGAATACATATTGTGTTTTTACTCAGGATACCAAATATGAGGATATTTTTGCTATATTCGTTAAAAATAACATATTTTTATTTTAGTTTTTAATGAAGTTTTTGTTTATTTCTCAGAAGGTGCAAGACTGTAAAACACATATTACATTTTCTATTTATGCATTTTTGTAATTAATTTTTTAATTTTCCTATTGCTTTTCGCCAATCTTCCTATTGCTTTTCGCTTGTATTTATCTGTTTGTGGATTTATCAAAACAGTTGTTCTACCATATCTTTCAAACGCGACTGACAAACTTCATGACTTATATTTTCATGTGCAAAATGTAACATTATTATGCATGGAGTGTCAGAGATTATAAGGAATTCACCACCCTCGCTTTCTTTCCCGTTAAAAAAGACAGAAATATGAAAACGAGTGTTCTACTATATCTTGAGAACGCGAGTGCCAAAAGTAAAAATCTATGCGTTAAATGAAAGCTCGTGTCGCAAGAATGTAATAGTCCATACCCAATTGACCCTCCGTGCTTTCTTCTTCCTTAAAAAGTGGAAAAAATTAAAATAATTTTTCCCACTTTTTAAGGATTGAAGGGCCGAAGATAAACAAATCATGCGTGGAATGAAAGTTTCTGACATGGGGCATTTACTCCCTGTTTCTTGCCCTCTAAGAAAAGGCCGAAAAGGAAACAATTATTCCGCTATAACGACGGAATGAAATGGCCGAAAATAACTAGGTATGAGTCAAATGCAAGGTTTTACAGGTGAGGTAAGTTAAATAAAATAAATAAATACCCCCTCAAGCAGCTGCTTCCACAGAGGTCTGACAGGAGCCTGTCAGTTTATATGCCAAAGTAGCAGGTCTGAGAGGATGGCAAGACCTGAGCAGAAAAACAACACGCACAATCATGCGTTACCCGGGGCTCGAACCCAGGTCCCTTAGATCAGTAGCCAAGCGCGTTAACCACTCGGCCATGGGAACAGGTTAATAAAAATTCGAGATCTCTGCTTCTCCCTCTAAATAAGGAAATAATGAAAAGCAGCGCCTAGAATTACGAGTTGTGTTAAGTAAAAGCTCATATGAGGAATATCGTAAATTGTTTCGAATTTCATCTCCCTTATCACCAGAAAAAGTGGCGGATTTTCGCGGAGGTGTACCTTAACGGAGTTATATCTCAAATTAAAATGTGTGACACCTCATAGGTCATGGACTTCCTTAAACAGGACTTTAGAAACAGGTTGAAGAGAAATCCGGTTCGGTGCTTCTATTGTAGAAATTTTCCTCTAATAAATCTTAAATTCAGAAGTTGTGCTCGAGGCAATGACCAATACTTACATCAATGATGACTAATCGCAAAGACAAAAGGTGACCAATACCGGATATATGGAACAATATATTTGTATCCACACACAAAGACTACAGGAAAAGAATTTTTAGAATATTTGTCGCGTTAAAAAACACGCTATTTTGTCTTAAAGGAAGACGTCCATTTGTCTCGTAGCAGCAGTCTATTGGATCTCCTTCCCCAACAGACTGTGGTGTCTTTGTGACCTAGCCATTTATCCAGTTTTGTGCAGAAAAAGGCATTTTAGTGGTAAACCAATGCAATAAGAACGAGTTAGGAAAACTGATGTGATATTTGGTATTTCTAGTGATTAACTGACAGAGCAGTTAGGGAGCTGTACCGCTGTTCCAAAGAAATACTTTATTATGTTAGTTTTATTTCAAGCAGTATTAAGTTCAACTTGACTATGGTCTGAATAGGGTATATCTATACAGGATAAGGCTTGTGAATCGGTTGGGTTTTTTACTTCTGAGGAATAATTTTCTCACAGAAAAGAAAACGGAGTTAGTAAGTTATCTCCCGCACAGCTCAAACACTAAAACTTGATAGCACAAAGAGATCATGAGCCATATGAGCTATCGAATAACTTCCAAAAATATTTGGGCGTAGGTGATACTGGAAAAGGTGTTGAAATGGATGGTGAAATCATGAGAAAGAGAAACAACTGTTGAATAGAATTGAAAAGTAATGGAACTAATGAAATTTGGAATAAGAGAGGCAAGGACAGCAATAAAAAATACAGAAATTTAATTTTATTGGATAGAAGTAAAATATCCAAGCAAAACAATAAAAAATATCAATGACATGTGAATAAAAAAATTAATTATTATATCAGTAAAAATTTATAATTCCGAACCGGATATTAAAATCTAAATAATTTTTAAACCATGCATTTAACAGAAAAAAGTAACTGAAGATAAATTAAGGACCGTAATCGATATTATTTAAACTCGATTTACAGCAAAATTATTTCAGTAGACTTATGGAGTGTGGTGAAAATTAACTTTAAATTTTAAGTTTGCAAATTACTTTTCAAATTTAGAGTTTCATATTTCTACATTTTGCTGTAATTCTTTCTATCCCACTTTATTGGTAAAAGAGCATTATAAAATATCGTTTCTCGTCATTAGTGTAGAAAAAGAATTCTTTTTCTTCCTTTTGTCGAAACGAATTGATTCATTTTGTTATATTTGTATCCATACACAAAGACTACAGAAAAAGAAATTTTAGAAGCATTACACTACTTTCGTTTTGTATTTAACAAGTGGTGCGAAAAAATAAGGTTTCCAGTGGCAGGAATGATTAGAAAGTTGTTTATTGCAATCCTTGCAACTCCGTTTCCTGGAAAAAATGATGTAACGAAAATGGTCAATATCAAACCCTGGATTTAATGTTTTGTATTTTAAGCAAAATCCGTCATTTCAAATTCCCTCTAATATCTTGAAGTGGCGACTCTTGCTGCTGAACTTCAAGTATCTTGCATAAAATATTAGCTTAAAAAAAATTATTGTCTTCTTTGCTATTTAAGAGTATTGTCCAAGCTTTACGCCTGTCTCTTAGAAAACAGATTTTTATGAAAACAGAAAAAAATTCTTTAAAACTTACCCTTAAAAACCTTCTTACTTCTCTCGAATCGTCGAGAGAAGACAAACATGATTATCGCCAAAATTATATAAATGGACGTTGATTAATTCCATGATTACAAGAAGTATCGCAGTACTAAAATATTCTAAGGCTCTCCTCTTAAAATGGATATTTCGGTGTACAATCAATTCAGTCTCTAATCTTAAACAGGAAATTAAGCGACTAACTTCGACAAGAATCCGAAATCTCAGAATTCAATGGCCGGTATCGTGACGTCAGTAATCCAAGTGTTTAGTCAGTAGCTTAACGAATCATAGGTTTCATTTCATTTCGCTATTGTTCACCTTTTGTCGTGACATCATTGATGGGAGTAGTGGTCAGTGCCTCGGGCATAAAGTTAGAATAAAAGAGTCATTTGGCAAAAAGTCACTACAATACAAGTGGACAATACCGGTTATATGGAAGGGGTTGCTCCCCAATGGAACTTGCAGTAAAATTACAGCTTATCCCATATGTCAATAATGTCAAAATGTCAGTAATCCGTTAGTATGATCAGTAGTTTAACCAATCGTAGGTGAAAAGTTTTACAGAGCTGCGAATTTACGAACGGTAAAGATTGTGGAATATGGAAATAAGGTTAAATGCAAAACGAAAGTAGTGTAATTGCTTCTAAAAATTCTTTTCCTGTAGTCTTTGTGTGTGGATACAAATATATTGTTCCATATATCCGCTATTGGTCACCTTTTGTCTTTGCGATTAGTCCTCATTGATGTAAGTATTGGTCATTGCCTCGAGCACAACTTCTGAATTCAAGATTTATTAGAGGAAAACTTTCTACAATAGAAGCACCGAACCGGATATGCAAAAAAGGGTAAGATGAGAGTGGGACTTGGTGCCTCGCTGGATCTTGCCTATCACTACTAAAGGGTGCTTTTGCCCAATATTGGTCTCTACTTTCTCTAGGACAGCTTCCCCTCCCCCCAATTTTTATATATATATCCTGGCTTAATACAACATATAACGTACCCATTTTTTACGTGCTCAAAATTTTCTCTCACACTTAATATCATATCTGTTTAATACGACTTTATGAGATAAAATATACGATTGAAAATGTGGTGTAGAGGTATCTTAAATATAAATACTATTGACTTTAGTTAAAATCCAGTATATGTATCTTGTTACTGGAACAGGAAAATCATATATCCTTTGTAAAAACATAACATCCTGTTATATTCCAAAATGTCCCATGATATTTTCCCCTAGAAACGAGTTTACAATTACTTCTCAATTTATATATATATATTTATATCAAATACTGTAACACACTTTTTCAAGGTATACGATAGTATACGGCGTATATCTATTCCCAGCTGGGTCAACGTTGAGATTGACATCATGTACATCCCATATAAAATCCATCGTACTTTATATGGGATGTACAGCCATCGCACCATATATAGAAGAACCATTGCATGTAGGGTTTCTGTACTCGATTCGACTCGACTCGGACTCGTCGAGTATTTGGGTAGTTACTCGGATTCGGGACTCGACTCTAATACTCGACGAGTCCACGAGTTCACAAAACAGCCGAGTCTCGTCTATATACATATAAACTACCGTATACCAAGCAATAGAGACATCCGATACCTGTAAATTCCATCTCCTTTTATTGCATGACCGGTAGAGTTGCGCCGTCGGTCCATGCTTGATATATCTATTCATATATGTGGTCTCGCCGCTATCTCGGCTGTCTACAAGCACTTAGTATTGTTGCGGTCTTGGTTGAACTGTGTTAAATGTTAATTTACTCAAAATTTGAATAGAAAATTATTATAATTGACGAAGCTGTTTTATGTATGAAAAGGTAATGTGATCAATTTATTATTAATTTTTATTTATTTTTCTTTTCTGCTCAGCTCAGAAACGATGTCACAAAAAATCATCAAAAGTTTGGAAATATTTCACTCAATTGAAGAACAAAAAAGCTGAGTGTAATATATGCAAAACGAATATAGCTATTGTTGATTCCAGCACAACATTGTTATTCAAGCACCTTAAAACTCATAATATTCATCCAAATTCGGACAAACGTGAACTGGAAGCTGATTCTGAAGTTGGATGTTTAATTAAGAAATCAAAGACAATGATGGATTTTGTAAAACGTTCAAGTTTAGAAGAAATTGTTTGGAAATTGGCAGCAGTAGATGGAATTTCAATAAGAGCCATTACTAGATCGGAATTTATACGAGAATCTATTGCTAAACGTGGATTTAAGTTGCCTAAAAATGAAACCGATGTAATGAAATTAATACATGACCATTTTAAAGCAATGGAAAATAAAATGATTGGCGAATTGTCAGAGAAAATTAAAAATAACCAAAGATTTAGCTTGACACTCGACGAATGGACCAGCTCACGAACGAATAAATATGTCAATGTAATTCTCCATGGCGCCCCAAATGAAGAACCATACAATCTTGGACTAGTTTATATATTCGGATCGTGTACAGCAACACAATTACTTGAAGTGGTTACTCACCATTTGGCTTCGTTTGAAGTAAATTATGAGCAACACATTGTTGGCACAACAGGAGATGGCGCTTCTTTGATGGTGAAATTTGGACAGTGTCCAACATTTTATCAATTGTGCCTCAATCATGGAGTACATCTTGGAGTGTGCGATACTTTATATAAGAAAAAAATCAAACCGCGGAAAAGAAGAGGAATTAATTGATACTGTAGATGAGAATGAAGATGTTTTTGCTGATGGAGCGGATATTGAAATAAGAACAGCAACAGAGGAGGGTATGGAAGAAGTTGTTAGTATCCATCAAATAATTAACAACGTTCGAAAAGTGGTTAAGTTTTATAGATTGTCTTCCATTAAAAATGGAATATTACAAGAAAAAATCAGAGCTAAACTGGGCCACAATCTTGAGTTAGTTTTAGATTGTTAAACTCGTTGGAGTTCTCTTGCTTATATCATAATCACGTTTGTGAAACTACAAAAATTCATTGAGCAAGCTTTAATAGATCTCAACTGTTCACACATGCTTGATGACATCGATTTTAACGAGCTCAAAGATCTCCAGAATTCGCTTGAACCTGCCAAATTGGCAATTGAAGTTTTAAGCCGAAACGATATGACTGTGCATTCAGCTGGCATTACATTGGAGTACATGAAAAGAAAAAATTCGAACTGTAAAAGTAAACTAGCGTGTGAATTATTAGAAAATAGGGAGAAGAGAATTGATGAGAGAGTAAATATAGATTTAATGAATTTCTTCAAAGCGCTTAAAGATCCAAAATTTGTACCTACTAAACAGGCTTTAGACTTAGCCACACAATTATTAAAAAGACTTTACCAAAAAGAAGATAATAATGAATCAACGGAAGCTTCGCAAGACCAAGAATTAATAATAGTTGAAAATCAAAAAAATTTGACAATGTAGGAAGAACTTGATTTAATTTTGAAAAAAGCAGCCGAACCTCCAACTCCAAAAGAATTCGAGATTTATAGCAAATTTAAACAAGAATTTTTGCTTTTCAGAAATACTGGAAAACGAACAAGTAATATTGATGACCTGTACAACGCACTTTCCTCCATAAAACCAACTTTAACTTCTAATGAAAGAACATTTTCAATAAGTGGCAGCTTCTGTACTACAATCAGATCGAGACTTGCTGACAATTCTCTTAATTCGTTAGTATTTCTCAAATATTTCTACCTGAAGACCGAAAAAAGCAATTAAATTGAAATAAATAAATGTTCAAATAGTTATATCTAGTTTTAAAGTTTAATTTTTGAAAATAAATGAATTGATTAATAAATAAATTTGAGTACATTTTTTTTATAATTTCTTGGCACGACCACAAATCTCAGTTGAAAATCTTGCAATATAATAAATAATTCTAATTTTAGCAAATTTTAGTAATTTTATTTTGTTACAAAGACTTTAGCTATGAGAATTGTTATTGAACTCCAAAATATTAAACGTTTTCGCTTATTGATTTGAGTTTAGATTTAGATCCGGCCTCGACTCGACTCGACGAGTTTTCAAAATTTGGGTCTCGTACTCGCCGAGTCCTAAAAACCCGAGTTTTCAGAAACCCTAATTGAATGTGCACGTTAAAGAACACACTGGATGGCCTTGATGGGAGGCTACCATCTGTCTCCCAAAAAGCTGTTCCAGTGGGTACCCTTCCCCATACTTCTCTGATCCTTCGGGGTCCTTAAGACCTGGTAATTTAGCCCATTGTGGGCAAAAAAAATGCCGCTCAGAGGTAAAAGAATCCAACCGAAAACGTTTCTATTCTGGATTAAGATTTCATCTTTTCCTTTTCTGCATACTCTTTCCGCTTTTAAAATTTGGATTACACAGCATTGTACGTCATTATGTTGTATTGTTTAAGCGCTAATTTAAATTGAACCGAACACTGCAGATTAAAATAAAGAGCGGAAAACTCAGTGGATACAAATCAAAACATCTCTTTTAGGTTTGGACAATTTTTTTGATTTCAGAAAATTTGATATAATATTTAGCTATGAGAATGGAGTAACAAATCTCATATTTATATATACTATATATTTTCCATCTATTAAGAAATTTTTAAACTCTACTAAAGCAAAGGAAAAGTTTCTTAATCGAACACAGAAATTTTCCTCATATTTTCGCATCCCCTCTCTACATGTGGGATATTTTTTCTAGACTGTGACAGAAATTTACGATATGAGTTTTAATAATCGAAACTATATTATTTTTAAGTAATTAAATATTGGGAAACATAAGAATTCATCAAAATGATTTTTTCTTAATTTTACCGATATTCATATATAAAATTCTATTTGACAATGAACTAGCAACATGAGATAAATACTTCGGTGAAATTGTCGGAATATATATTACGTATATATTAGAGAAAAGGAAAATTTTGTCTACTCTTAAGCAATACAGAAACTGAATTGTATTTAAATGCATCTAATATAGAAAGAAGAAAGTTTGTTTGTTTGTGTGTCTGTCCGCTTATGCACTCGGCTCCGAGAAAACCTAGAGACTTCAAAGTTTGCATGAACTTTCCCTTCACCGAGGGCCAGAATATGGGCTATATCCGAATCTCTGTGGTGAATCCAAATTGGCGTGACGGGTTGGAATATCTCAAAATTCAAATAGACTTGCCATTAACGGTTGAATTTTATTCAAAATAAATGTTGCCGTCAATAAATTAAAAAAAAAAGGATAAATCCGATTGACTAATATTCCGTGATAAACTCATTGTTCAGTTTTCTGGGTTTAGAACGCGAGCATCCTTCGATATTGAAGTTGTTCTAATTTGTCAGGAGCAGAACACGAGATTCTTTGTTTAAAATAAAAGCTTCAAACCAAAATTTGTATCAGAAGTTAAAATCATCAATTTCATTTGAAAAATATTCAAAAGTTAATAAAAATATATAGAAATAATTACTAGATGTTTTAAGTATTATGTTTAGTAATAAATAATTTTATTTAATATTAATATTTGCTTAATACCTTTACATTTTTTATGCACTTCAGACCATAGCTAATTTTCTTTTGCTATAAAGTTACACATGCCTGGCAAATTGCATCCGATTAACTATGGTGGGTAACAAGTGATTTGTAAAGTTCGATTATCTGAGCGAGGAGTTACCGGTTTTAATTTACAAACTACTAGCATGAGGAAGTTTATGGGTACCTCGAACTGTGTACATTTCGTTAATGCCCTAAAGGGAAAAAATGACCAAAGGGTGGGATTCGGTTGTTTTATTTCTGAGCGGTAGTTTTTTCACACAATGGGCTAAATGGTCAGGTCACAAGGACCACGAAGTCTCAGACAAAGTTGTGCGAAGGGACCCACTAGATGGTAGCCTTTCGTCAAGACCATTCAGTGTGTTCTTTAAAGTGCACAGGATATGGCTCTCCTGCTCAGGTGACCAATGCTTAAAGTCACATCCGACGGGACAACAGCCTTTCCAAGTTCATCAGTGTCACCTACTAACAATGGGCAGGGCGGGAAATTTCATGGAGATAAATCTCAACGCTCACTCAACTAGGACTGTAACCTGGGAACTATAGATTACAAGCCTGGCGCACAATTGACTGAGCCACCCCCCAGAGGATATCTATTCTAATGATAATTATGTCAAATGAAAACTTGCGACGTGGGGAGTGCCATCTATTCTGCATTTTTGGAAAGTTTCAGACCCGAGGAACGCCGGGTAAATCTGCTATTATGCTATAGTGTTCTCCTCTGTAAATGGAAGGTTCATGCAAAGTTTGGTATCTCTAGCTCTTGTGGGAGCTGACTGAATAAACGAACAAACAAACTTTCTTCTTTATATATTAGATTTGTAGGTACTTTTATTAGCTTTCGTATATTTTTCAATTTAAATTAATGATTTTAACTTCCCATACGAATCCAGTTTTGTTCCGCTCGTTCTAAATTAGAACGGCTACAAGATCCACGGACGGTCGACCTAGCAAAATGAACATGAGTTTATCACGCGAAATCAAAATCAAATTAGTTTGATGAACTCATTATTTCAAATTTAATGGTGGCAACAATTATTTTGAATGACTTTCAACTGTTAATGTTTAACCATGAGAAATCAGATATTAGTTTAGTCTATTGTATCCCTTTTTTCAAATTTATTGGTGGCAGCATCTATTTTGAATAAAATTCAACCGTTAACCCAGTGAGTTAGAAAATAGCCTATATTCTTCCGCAGGGTGAAGGGAACTTTCGTGCAAAGTTTGAAGCCTCTAGCACTTCTGGGGGCAGAGTGCAAAAACGGACAGACACACAAAGAAACAACCAAACTAACTTTTTTCTTTATATATTAAATGGAAGGCTATTAAAGATTCTTATTCAGCATATTTCATATTGGAAATAAATTCTTTTTCCATATATAGTGTGTTTTAATAATTGTATTTATTTTGTCGGAAGTCAAGCAATAAAGTCTTTATTAATGCATGAGAAATAAAAGCAAATGTTATTCTAATGGTGCAAATGGTATTAATCAAAGGATATCTGCTATTGTATAGCTGGGCCAGCCTCGGTCAGTAGGCGGCACCGATGGACTTCGAAAACCTGCCATCTGTCGGATGGGACATTAAGCCGTGACTTGCTATGCCACAGAGAGAGCCATACCCTGTGCACGTTGAAGAACACGGTGGATGGCCTTCATGGGAGACTACCACAGGCGTCCCAACACCTGTCCAGTGGATCACCTCCCGGAACCAATATTTTTAGTTTGGGGGCACGACCTTAGTTTTAGGAGAGGCCTGGAATTCGTAATATTTCAGGGGACAAATCGCTTTGTTAGAAGGCATGAGAGGATTAACAAACACACTAAAGCTTAATTATTTTCCTTCTGGCTATCCCGTTGTTTAAGGGCAGTGGGTGGAGTAGAGAAATATTAATCTTCCCTACTGACCACAGATTGCATCTGCCAAGTTCAAGCTAAGAAAAAAATCTGAATCTAGGGAGGGGGCAAGACGGCCTCTTGTCCTCCCCTAGATAACAGCGAATGTTCTAAATTCCATTGAGAATGCGTATAATGGGAATAGAGGCAAAAATTATGAAAATTATTTACATTTCAATTCCTTTTTGAAGAAATATTTTAAAGAGCTGGAGAACGAATTTTGAAATGCTATAATGCATTGAAAATAGAGTCGTGTGTCCCACACTTTTGCATTTTTTGGCTCAGTTGTGTTCTAGATCCGGCCTGCTTCGAGACAATGAGTTCTGGATGTCAGAGTGGGAGGGCAAGATACGTTTTCTAGTTGGGTGGTCATTTCTTCTCTCAGCACTAATTTTTGCACAAAATGGGTTAAATAGCCAGATCACAAGGAACCGAAGCATGTAGAAAGGGGATATGTTGGACAGCTGTTAGTGAAGTCTTGTCCAGGTCATGCAACGTCACCTTCAACGAGCACAAGATATTGCTCTGTGTGTCTGTCACCATGCTTTAATTTTGCATCCGACGTAGTGATATTCTTTCAGGCACGTCAGTGCTCCCTTGCTTACCGAGGACAAGGAAGGGTGATTAGTGTTAATATATCTTAAAGCTGACACAATTGGCGCTCGAACCTGTAAACTCCGATTTCCAGCCTAGCACGATGGTGATTAGGCGACCCCCTAACGACAGGTTTTCGTATAATGAGTTGTGACACCCAGGCGGCAAGGACGAAAATTCCTAGTAGGGTAAATAAGGTTCATTGTCATGTATCGTCGCTTTATTTTTGGTTACGATACGTCACTGTAATATTGGTGAAATGACCAGTTAAGCAGTCTACAGTCGTTTGCACCGATGTGTGCTTAAGCCCTTTTAGTTAAGTCAATGACCTACTCTCACAAGTGATCTGTAGTAAATATTTTTATGCAGATAGTGTTTCTGTTTTCAAGGTGCATAACTTCAGACGTCATTAGGTAAACAATGTACAATCGGAATGCTATCTCACTGACTAGATAAGAAATGATAAAATCAAATGTTTACAATCTTCATTTACCTAGACATTATTTTTGAGAAAAATTGCATTCCAAGCGAAAGCACAAATGTTTACTACCTATTGCAGAGTGTAACAAATTTTTATTTATATGCTGAGAAAAATTAAACGGCTCTTGCACTGATTCAGAAATTGTGAAATATCCATGTGTAATTTGGTCCACCTCTTCTTCGTCGCACTCTGTTTCTTAGCACAAATGGTCTCACTGGATCTCACAGATACCTGATATATTTCTTGATATTAAACAGCTGCACGACGGTTTTGGTTTTTATTAATTTAAATCTTATTCTTATCATTGAGGTACATATTAATATTTTTGGCCATAAATAAGTGTCCTTTTCTATTTTCAATAACCAATATTTCGCGGTTTTATATTTGTAAATGACATCAAAGTATATCTAAATACTACACCAGAAATAATCTAACGTATATATGTATATATGAGATGTCTACCTGTTTCTTACCGTTTCCCTCTTTTCAGAACGCCCGAAATATTTGCTCCCCCCCAACAACCGAAAAAATCACTCTTTTATAAAGTGGTACGAATTGCTTCTAAAATTATAAGCCCTAGATAATGGCAAAACTTGGATACTGCTTCCTCAAAATGTAACTTAAACCGACGTAAATGTTTGGGCCTGCAAAACTTTTTCACCATCTCAAAACCTTTCCTCTAGCCCGTTCAATATCGTTAGGCATTGCTTTTAAACGTTTAGCGATAGAACCACAAAATACAGAAACACAAAATACACTCTCAGTTTACTGTTTTCCCTAATCCGTACTTAAATCAATCTAATAGTTCGGACGACCAAAATTTTCTCTTTCCCCCCAAAAAAATAGTTCCGTAACTAAGTCTTTTAAAATCTGACAGGAGCAACTTCTAAGCGACAAGAGCTTGAACTGCCACCCGGAGTATACTGTTTCCTCTACTCATGATTTAGACTATCGTAAATGTTTGGACCCAAAATTTACCTTCACGTCAAATAGTGGTAGGAGCCGTTAAACGAAAATACCCAGAAACTCCCACTTTGTATACAGTTTCGTCTAATCCTAACTTAATCGACATTACCGTTAGGATATCCAAAAGTTTTTTTTTCCTAAATAAATTAACCCATCCTCACCACGGATTAGAAAAATACTAGCTCCTTCTTCTAAATGTTAAGAACTAGCAGAGCAAAATTCTTGTCTTCTAATCGTAACTAATAGCAATGTAACGGCTTTGTTGCTTAATTATTTAACTTTTATAATTATTATTTACGCTTTTCTTTCTATATTTATTTTACATTCTTTATTTATTTTAAATTTTAATTAATTGTTTTCTATTTTCCTTATATATTTCTTTATTTTTTTAATACTTTTACTTCTGAAGCTCCCGATTAAACTTTGCTCTCATGAGTTTAATAGGAAGACTTACCTGAATAGAGCAATAACATCGTAAAATGTCAGTTTTCAAACTTGGAATTTCGTATTACTACATTTTGCTGTACAGTAGATCAAAAAATATTCAAACACTATGGTTGATTACAGAATTCAGAAAAAAAATATCTGGCAAAGTTTTTTTTTTAAATTAGTGATCTGACAACCTTCGTGTACAGTACACGAACGTTGCCAGATCACTAATTTTAAAATGAAATCTTTGCCAGATTATTTTCTGAATTCTGTAATCAACCAGGTGTTTGGATATTTTTCTAGCGACTCTACCTGTTTTAACCCACTTTATGGTAAAGAGCGTTATAAAATATCAATTCCCTTCATTGTAGACAGGAATATTTTGTTTTCCTTTGTCCAAACGAATTCATCTATTTCGTGATATTTGTATCAATACATAAATACAATTTGGAATATCTTTTATGATAAAGGCATGGATCCTAAGGATTTTACCAGAGCTATTATTATCCCTATTTTCAAAAAAGGTGATCGCAGTTCTTGTGATAACTATAGGGGTATCAGCCTACTCTCTGTTCCAGGTAAAGTTCTTTGCATGATTGTGCTTAAGAGAATTAAGAATCTGGTTGACAGGCAATTGCGTGATGAGCTATGTGGATTCAGAAGTGGTAGGGGATGTGTGGATCAGATATTTTCATTTAGGAATATTCTTCAGAAACGTTTAGAGTTTCAGAAACCTGTAGTATTTTTACAGATTTCAAAAAGGCTTTTGACTCTGTTGATCATCATAATTTGTGGTTGATTGTGATATCATATGGTATACCAGACAAGTTAGTTAACATAATGAAAGCTCTCTATAATAACACTGAGTCGTGTGTGAGAGTTGGTAAGGCTTCTTGCAATTGGTTTAACATTACTTCTGGTGTTCGACAAGGGTACATTTTTGTCTTTTGTTCTCTTTAGTTTGATTATTGATTACCTGCAAGGGAAAGATTTTGGACTTAAATGGTTTTGAAATATGAAAATTGCTGATGTAGATTATGCTGATGATTTAGCCCTTTAGTCAAATGATATTGATGAGATGATCTCTTTCACTCGAGATGTTGATGAGACTGGTTTGGTTACAAATAGAGAGAAAATTAAAGTTTTGAAAACTGTAATGCAGGCTTTGATTTATTTCATCTGGAGCAGGTGTTACAGTTTAATTATCTTGGGAGCTATGTAACAGATAATGGTGATATGCGACCCAGGATGCGGGAGGCAGGCAATGTTAGATAGGACCTTGTTAAAATTGGTGTGCAGTGGCCAGATACAGCAGATGTAGCTCATCACAGATATGCTTGGCGAACTAAATTGCACGGTCTGGTTGGATCTCCGCAACCCATGGCTGATTGAGGATGATTATGATGGTCGGTAGCTTAAATAATCATAGGTCAAAAGGAACTACGAACTTAGGTCTACGAACTTAGAAAACTTCTACGAAAGGTCTACGAACTTAGAAAACTTCGATATTGGTCACTTTTGTCATGACATCATTGATGTGAGTAGTGCTCAGTGCCTCTGTTCTTACTTGTGAATTCGATTCATTTGGGGAAAGGTTACTGCAATAGGTGGGGGACAGAACCGGATTTTTCGAAAGGTCGTAAGATGAAGATAGGTCTTTGTACCCCACTGGATCTTGGCTGTGAAACTTGAACGGTGCTTTGGTTCAATCTTCGATCCTTACTTTGACTGCTTCCCTCATAAATATTTTCATATATCCTCGACTGATACAACATATAATTTACCCGTTTCTATACGTGCTGAAAGTTTTATTTGCACACAGTAACTATCATACCAGTTTAATACGAATTTGTGAGCTAAAGTTTAAAATTGAAAATATTGGTTAGCAACCTTAAATATAAATTTAATTGACATAATATAACCCCACATATATATATGTCCTATTACTGGAGCAGGGAACTGACATATCCTTTGAAAAAAATGTGATCAATACAGCATAAGAAAAACATATAATCAATACAGCATAAGAGAACTTCGATGTGGCTAATTTATTCAATTTATTCACGATAACAAGCATACAGCATCGATGTATGTCCATGACAATCGATAAATCTGACAATTCCTGATGACATTATACAATCTCACATAACAATAACTATATTACAGAATCTAATTCCTGATGGGCGAACACAATTTCAAGTGACAACAATAATAATATGCATTGTATATCTCCATGAGGTTGACAGTTCTGAAATCACAAACAAAATAATACTGAAGCTTACTTCTAATGAGCGAATGCAATTTCGAGTGACAATAATAATACCTAATGAATATCTCCATGAAGTTGACAATCCTGGAACCAATACTCTGTACATTTCAAGAACTATATTACATAAATATTTCTCAAAAACGAGAAGTGTAGAACACAACATGGAAGTGTCTGAGCCCTTTGATAATTTAGAACAGAGTCTCCATTCTCAGAACAAAACAACAGCAAAAAAAAAGTTTAAATTTGAAAATTAAAAAATTAATTTTTAAATATTTTTATCTGCTGAATAATATAAATTATATTCATTTAATAATAGTAATTTATTAATTACTTTTTAATCCTATTTCGTACCAAGTACTAATTATGTAGGATTAAAATTCCCACATCCATTTCGATTACATGATTTTCTTTCTTCATCTGTCAGAGAGTAAAAAAAAATAATACTAATTTACTATTTTTTATAGAAAACAATAGAAAGTAAGACGTACATAATCCTACTACCATTTTAGGTACGTGGCACAATATAAAGCTCAAATCCAGCCCTGAGTAGAAAAAGGCATTTTTTACAAAAAGTAAAGATCATCAGGTTTACTTGAAACAACTATTTTCCTATTCTTCCAATTCTGAGTATATATATTAGGGTGGGCCGAAAAAATTCAAAATTTTTTTTCAAGTCGTAATACCGAGGAAACGTTGCGAACTGGGGAGACTAAAAAGGGGTTAAAAAAGAAAAAATATCGGTTTATATCTTCCGGTCGCGCATGTGCTCTAAAGTTTGCCGAAATTTGGAAAAATTTATATTTTTACGATAACTTTTTATCTTACTTAACTTGTCAATATTTAAATGTAATAGCTCTAGTCGACTTTTACTCGAACCGATAATGATTTAGAAAAAAGAATGGTTCAAATCGGTTAAGGTCTTCCGCTCGCGCAACAGCTGTCAAATCTAACAAATTCTCGCGCTCGTCGTAACTCGCTCGGGTCATGACCACGACGCTCCCCCCACCTACCACTCTCGCCACCGCGCCGCGCCATTGTTTTGTCAGTCTGCACTCATTCCTCGTGTTTGATGTGTGTTTCGTTCGCTCTTCCAATTATTATTTTGGCATTTGCATTTCAATGTTGGTTTTGTGTTATGACATTTTTGTTTAACTTTGTGACTTAACGGTGATATACTATGGCTGTACCTAGGAAAATCATCACAAGAAAGGTATTTGATTGTCCTATATTTGGTACACCTAAAGATTTTTCATCAAACAAGCTTCCTACTGGTGAGGACGTGATTCGGTGTTCTTCACAGGAGAGATTAGGTGTTGTTCACATGAGATCCTGGTCCCTAGTCACACTCGAGGTGGTTGACAACAGCAAATCGAACTCTCAGACTGTACTTAAGTGAAGAAAGTCCCACACCTGAACTTCAAGAAATAGTTGTATTTATTTTGAAGTCATACATGACAATGTGGTTTAGTATTAAAATAAGTAAATACTTTACAGAGGGACCAAAACTTGTGTACCAATCAATACAATCTTCAAGGTACCTGCCTGAAGATTTACGTAATATTGTCGATCCTGTGATCGAACGAAATGGCTTTTTCGCTCATCCCGAACGTTTAATATTAGCCATGACACAAGATAATACATAACACATAAGAGAGCTCGGACTTCGACGAATTCTAAAGGCGAGACAGTTAGATCAAAAGAGAACAACTATCAGAACATTCATGCCGCCAAAACACAATTTCAAGGCTCAAGACTACTCGAAAATAATTAACTGGATGGACTGTGATTTATCTTCTCCCCCATTATTAAAAGGTATCAAGTGACGATGAGATTAAATCACATATTCAAAGTGACTCAGTCCCTAATTGGGATATAACATTCAAGACATTCCCAGTTCACACACAGGCAGTTGAACGATGTGTGAAACTCGTGACAGAAGCCTCAAGAAAGGTTTGCGGAGCTGAGTCTAGGGATGGTTTTATCAGAACAACTCTGCTGTCAAGGTCAACCATGCCTAACTTCGCCCATAAATCAGATTTCAAAGTACCTTCAGCTAAGAATGAGTGAAAACGGAGATGTTCAATTGTTCAACATGAGTACCCTAATATATATATCTCCTCAAAACTCGTTGTTTTGGTAACATTTTATGGAGGAAAATATTTTGCAGTCAGTAAAATCAATTAACATATATTTATTTTCGTTTATAATTAAGTTTTTGTTTATTTCTCAGAAGGTGCAAGACTGTAAAACACATATTACATTTTCTACTTATGAATTTTTGTAATTGATTTTTTAACATGCTGCATGGATATTTGCCAATCTTTCTATTGCTTTTCGCTTGTATTTATCTGTTTGTGGATTTATCAAAACAGTTGTTCTACCATATCTTTCAAACGCGACTGACAAACTTCATGACTTATATTTTCATGTGCAAAATGTAACATTATTATGCAGGGAGTGTCAGAGATTATAAGGAATTCACCACCCTCGCTTTCTTTCCCGTTAAAAAAGACAGAAATGTGAAAACGAGTAATAGTCCATACCCAATTGACCCTCCGTGCTTTCTTCCTTAAAAAGTGGAAAAAAATGAAAATAATTTTTCCACTGTATCTTAAGGATTGAAGGGCCGAAGATAAACAAATCATGCGTCGAATGAAAATTTCTGACATGGGGCATTTACTCCCTGTTTCTTGCCCTCTAAGAAAAGGCCAAAAAGGAAACAATTATTCGCTATAACGACGGAATGAAATGGCCGAAAATAACTAGGTATGAGTCAAATGCAAGGTTTTATAGGTGAGGTATGTTACAGGTTAATAAAAATTCGAGATCTCTGTTTCTCCCTCTAAATAAGGAAATAATGAAAATCAGCGCCTAGATTTATGAGTTGTGTTAAGTAAAAGCTCATATGAGGAATATCGTAAATTGTTTCGAATTTCATCTCCCTCATCACCAGAAAAAGTGGCGGATTTTCGCGGAGGTGTACCTTAACGGAGTTACATCTCAAATTAAAATGTGTGACACCTCATAGGTCATGGACTTCCTTAAACAGGACTTTAGAAACAGGTTGAAGAGAAATGTGGTCGAAATGTATGAGTCATATATGTAAATTTCTGCAGATAAATATTTCAGTGACAAAAATCAAACATATAAATAAATTGGAAATATATATATCATCCCATATTCGCCCTACATAGTACAAAATAAAATAAAGCGAATCGATGCTTCAGTCAGTTACATTGAGAATTATTTCCGCTAACCTTCATTGTGCCTCTGTGAAAAAGATCCGGTGAATAGTATATTAAATAGTACCACGTGTGTAGGAGAGCATAATTTGTCGCGTTAAAAAACACGCTATTTTGTCTTAAAGGAAGACGTCCATTTGTCTCGTAGCAGGAGTCTATTGGATCTCCTTCCCCATCAGACTATGGTGACTTTGTGACCTAGCCATTTATCCAGTTTTGTGCAGAAAAAGGCATCTTAGGGTAAACCAATGCAACAAGAATGAGTTAGGAAAACTGATGTGTTATTAGGTATTTCTAGTGATTAACTGACAGAGCAGTTAGGGAGCTATACCGCTGTTCCAAAGAAATACTTTATTATGTTAGTTTTATTTCAGGCAGTATTAACTTCAACTTGACTATAGTCTGAGTAGGGTATATTTATACAGGATAAGGCTTGGGAATCGGTTGGGTTTTTTACTTCTGAGGAATAATTTTCTCACAGAAAAGAAAACTGAGTTAGTAAGTTATCTTCCGCACAGCTCAGACACTAAAACTTGATAGCACAAAGAGATCATCATATTTTTGGAGGTTATTAAAGTTAAAATTCACCACACACAAAGTGCAAATTACTTTTAAAATTTAGAGTTTCATATTTCTACATTTTGCTGTAATTCTTTCTATCCCACGTTATTGGTAAAGAGCATTATAAAATATCGTTTCTCGTCATTAGTGTAGAAAAAGAATTATTTGTCTTCCTTTTGTCGAAACGAATTGATCCATTTTGTTATATTTGTATCCATACACAAAGACTACAGAAAAAGAAATTTTAGAAACATTACACTACTTTCGTTTTGCATTTAACAAATGATGCGAAAAAATAAGGTTTCCAGTGGCAGGAATGATTAGAAAGTTGTTTATTGCAATCCTTGCAACTCCGTTTCCTGGAAAAAATGATGTAATGAAAATGGGCAATATCAAACCCTGGATTTTATGTTTTGTATTTTAAACACTAGCTTAGTTGTCATTTCCTAAAACCATCAATTACGTTTTCAGAATAGGTGCCAAAAATCTAAATTAGCAGCAAAATCCGTCATTTCAAATTCCCTCTAATATCTTGAAGTGGCGACTCTTGCTGCTGAACTTCAAGTATCTTGTATCTATTAGCTTAAAAAATCAATTTATTGTCTTCCTTGCTATTTAAGAGTATTGTCCAAGCCTTTACGCTTGTCTCTTAGAAAACAGATTTTTATGAAAACAGAAAAAAATTCTTTAAAACTTACCCTTAAAAACCTTCTTACTTCTCTCGAATCGTCGAGAGAAGACAAACATGATTATCGCCAAAATTATATAAATGGAGACCTTGATCACAAGAAGTATCGCAGCACTAAAATATTCTAAGGCTCTCCTCTTAAAATTGAAATTTCGGTGTACAATCAATTCAGTCTCTAATCTTAAGCAGGAAATTAAGCGACTAACTTCGACAAGAATCCGAAATCTCAGAATTCTATGGCCGGTACCGTGACGTCAGTAATCCAAGTGTTTAGTCAGTAGCTTAACGAATCATAGGTGAATAGGTGGACAGAAAGTTCGCTATTGTTCACCTTTCGTCGTGACATCATTGATGGGAGTAGTGGTCAGTGCCTCGGGCATAAAGTTAGCATAAAAGAGTCATTTGGCACAAAGTCACTACAATACAAGTGGACAATACTGGTTTTATGGAAGGGGGTAAGTTGAGGGTTGGACTTTTCTCCCCAATGGAACTTGCAGTAAAATTACAGCTTATCCCATATGTCAATAATGTCAAAATCTCAGTAATCCGTTAGTATGATCAGTAGCTTAACCAATCGTAGGCGAAACGTTTTACAGAGCTGCGAATTTACGAAAGGTAAAGATTGTGGAATGTGGAAAAAAGGTTAAATGCAAAACGAAAGTAGTGTAATTGCTTCTAAAAATTCTTTTTCTGTACTCTTTGTGTGTGGATACAAATATATTGTTCCATATATCCGGTATTGGTCACCTTTTGTCTTTGCGATTAGTCATCATTGATGTAAGTATTGGTCATTGCCTCGGGCATAACTTCTGAATTCAAGATTTATTTGAGGAAAAGTTTCTACAATAGAAGGACCGAACCGGATATGCTAAAAAGGGTAAGATGAGAGTGGGACTTGGTGCCTCGCTGGATCTTGCCTATCACTACTAAAGGGTGCTTTTGCTCAATATTGGTCTCTACTTTCTCTAGGACAGCTTCCCCTCCCCCCAATTTTCATTTATATATCCTGGCTTAATACAACATATAACTTACCCATTTTTTACGTGCTCAAAATTTTATCTCTCACACTTAATATCATATCTGTTTAATACGACTTTATGAGATAAAATATGCGATTGAAAATGTGGTGTAGAGGTATCTTAAATATAAATACTATTGACTTTAGTTAAAATCCAGTATATGTATCTTGTTACTGGAACAGGAAACTCATATATCCTTTGTAAAAACATAAAATTATGCTATATTCCAAAATGTCCCATGATATTTTCCCCTAGAAACGAGTTCACAATTACTTCTCAATTTATATATATATCTAATTATATCAAATACTGTAACACACATTTCCAAGGTATACGATAGTATACGGCGTATATCTATACCCAGCTGGGTCAGCGTTGAGATTAGCTACACAAACTCCCTGCCCTACCCACGGTTAGTATGGGACACTGACGAACTTCAAAAGTCCATCGTACTTTATATGGGATGTACAGCCATCGCACCATATATGGAAGAGCCATGGCAATGTGCACGTTAAAGAACACACTGGATGGCCTTGATGGGAGGCTACCATCTGTCTCCCAAAAAGCTGTTCCAGTGGGTACCCTTCCCCATACTTCTCTGATCCTTCGGGGTCCTTAAGACCTGGTAATTTAGCCCATTGTGGGCAAAAAAAATGCCGCTCAGAGGTAAAAGAACCCAGCCGGAAACGTTTCTATTCTGGATTAAGTTTTCAATCTTTTCCTTTTCTGCATACTCTTTCCGCTTTTAAAATTTGGATTACACAGCATTGTACGTCATTATGTTGTATTGTTTAAGCGCTAATTTAAATTGAACCAAACACTGCAGATTACAATAAAGAGCGGAAAACTCAGTGGATACAAATCAAAACATCTCTTTTAGGTTTGGACAATTTTTTTGATTTCAGAAAATTTGATATAATATTTAGCTATGAGAATGGAGTAACAAATCTCATATTTATATATACTGTATATTATCCATCTATTAAGAAATTTTTAAACTCTACTAAAGCAAAGGAAAAGTTTCTTAATCGAACACAGAAATTTTCCTCATATTTTCGCATCCCCTCTCTACATGTGGGATATTTTTTCTAGACTGTGACAGAAATTTACGATATGAGTTTTAATAATCGAAACTATATTATTATTAAGTAATTAAATATTGGGAAACATAAGAATTCATCAAAATGATTTTTTCTCAATTTTACCGATATTCATATATAAAATTCCATTTGACAATGAACTAGCAACATGAGATAAATCCTTCGGTGAAATTGTCGGAATATATATTACGTATATATTAGAGAAAAGGAAAATTTTGTCTACTCTTATGCAATACAGAAACTGAATTGTATTTAAATGCATCTAATATAGAAAGAAGAAAGTTTGTTTGTTTGTGTGTCTGTCCGCTTATGCACTCGGCTCCGAGAAAACCTAGAGACTTCAAACTTTGCATGAACTTTCTCTTCACCGAGGGCCAGAATATGGGCTATATCCGAATCTCTGTGGTGAATCCAAATTGGCGTGACGGGTTGGAATATCTCAAAATTATAATAGACTTGCCATTAACGGTTGAATTTTATTCAAAATAAATGTTGCCGTCAATAAATTAAAAAAAAAGGATAAATCCGATTGACTAATATTCCGTGATAAACTCATT
This sequence comes from Ryuthela nishihirai, assembly GCA_038380435.1. Taxonomy (NCBI): domain Eukaryota; kingdom Metazoa; phylum Arthropoda; class Arachnida; order Araneae; family Heptathelidae; genus Ryuthela; species Ryuthela nishihirai. The sequence goes on from JAWZYU010000058.1 coordinate 936,015, forward strand.
GTTCAGTTTCTGGGTTCAGTTTCTTCGAGCATCCTTCGATATTGAAGTTGTTCTAATTTGGCAGGAGCAGAACATGAGATTCTTTGTTTAAATAAAAGCTTCAAACCAAAATTTGTATCAGAAGTTAAAATCATCAATTTCATTTGAAAAATATGCAAAAATTAATAAAAATATATAGAAATAATTACTAGATGTTTTAAGTATTATGTTTAGTAATAAATAATTTGATTTAATATTAATATTTTCTTAATACCTTTACATATTTTATGCACTTCAGACCATAGCTAATTTTCTTTTGCTATAAAGTTACACATGCCTGGCAAATTGCATCCGATTAACTATGGTGGGTAACAAGTGATTTGTAAAGTTCGATTATCTGAGCGAGGAGTTACCGGTTTTAATTTACAAACTACTAGCATGAGGAAGTTTATGGGTACCTCGAACTGTGTACATTTCGTTAGTGCCCTGAAGGGAAAAAATGACCAATGGGTGGGATTAGGTTGTTTTATTTCTGAGCGGTAGTTTTTTCACACAATGGGCTAAATGGTCAGGTCACAAGGACCACGAAGTCTCAGACAAAGTTGTGCGAAGGGACCCACTAGATGGTAGCCTTTCGTCAAGACCATTCAGTGTGTTCTTTAAAGTGCACAGGATATGGCTCTCCTGCTCAGGTGACCAATGCTTAAAGTCACATCCGACGGGACAACAGCCTTTCCAAGTTCATCACTGTCACCTACTAACAGTGGGCAGGGCGGGAAATTTCATGGAGATTAATCTCAACGCTCACCCAACTAGGACTGTAACCTAGGAACTATAGATTACAAGCCTGGCGCACAATTGACTGAGCCACCCCCCAGAGGATATCTATTCTAATGATAATTATGTCAAATGAAAACTGCGATATGGAGAGTGCCATCTATTCTGCATTTTTGGAAAGTTTCAGACCCGAGCAACGCCGAGTAAATCTGCTATTATGCTATAGTGTTCTCCTCTGTAAATGGAAGGTTCATGCAAAGTTTGGTATCTCTAGCTCTTGTGGGAGCTGACTGAATAAACGAACAAACAAACTTTCTTCTTTATATATTAGATTTGTAGGTACTTTTATTAGCTTTCGTATATTTTTCAATTTAAATTAATGATTTTAACTTCCCATACGAATCCAGATTTTGTTCCGCTCGTTCTAAATTAGAACGGCTACAAGATCCACGGACGGTCGACCTAGCAAAATGAACATGAGTTTATCACGCGAAATCAAAATCAAATTAGTTTGATGAACTCATTATTTCAAATTTAATGGTGGCAACAATTATTTTGAATGACTTTCAACTGTTAATGTTTAACCATGAGAAATCAGATATTAGTTTAGTCTATTGTATCCCTTTTTTCAAATTTATTGGTGGCAGCATCTATTTTGAATAAAATTCAACCGTTAATGTTAAATCTATGGGAATTTTTGGAAATTCAAACCCGCCCAGCCCATTTTCGGTTGACCCCAGTGAGTTAGAAAATAGCCTATATTCTTCCGCAGGGTGAAGGGAACTTTCATGCAAAGTTTGAAGCCTCTAGCACTTCTGGGGGCAGAGTGCAAAAACGGACAGACACACAAAGAAACAACCAAACTAACTTTTTTCTTTATATATTAAATGGAAGGCTATTAAAGATTCTTATTCAGCATATTTCATATTGGAAATAAATTCTTTTTCCATATATAGTGTGTTTTAATAATTGTATTTATTTTGTCGGAAGTCAAGCAATAAAGTCTTTATTAATGCATGAGAAATAAAAGCAAATGTTATTCTAATGGTGCAAATGGTATTAATCAAAGGATATCTGCTATTGTATAGCTGGGCCAGCCTCGGTCAGTAGGCGGCACCGATGGACTTCGAAAACCTGCCATCTGTCGGATGGGACATTAAGCCGTGACTTGATATGCCACAGAGAGAGCCATACCCTGTGCACGTTGAAGAACACGGTGGATGGCCTTCATGGGAGACTACCACAGGCGTCCCAACACCTGTCCAGTGGATCACCTCCCGGAACCAATATTTTTAGTTTGGGGGCACGACCTTAGTCTTAGGAGAGGCCTGGAATTCGTAATATTTCAGGGGACAAATCGCTTTGTTAGAAGGCATGAGAGGATTAACAAACACACTAAAGCTTAATTATTTTCCTTCTGGCTATCCCGTTGTTTAAGGGCAGTGGGTGGAGTAGAGAAATATTAATCTTCCCTGCTAACCACAGATTGCATCTGCCAAGTTCAAGCTAAGAAAAAAATCTGAATCTAGGGAGGGAGCAAGACGGCCTCTTGTCCTCCCCTAGATAACAGCGAATGTTCTAAATTCCATTGAGAATGCGTATAATGGGAATAGAGGCAAAAATTATGAAAATTATTTACATTTCAATTCCTTTTTGAAGAAATATTTTAAAGAGCTGGAGAACGAATTTTGAAATGCTATAATGCATTGAAAATAGAGTCGTGTGTCCCACACTTTTGCATTTTTTGGCTCAGTTGTGTTCTAGATCCGGCCTGCTTCGAGACAATGAGTTCTGGATGTCAGAGTGGGAGGGCAAGATACGTTTTCTAGTTGGGTGGTCATTTCTTCTCTCAGCACTAATTTTTGCACAAAATGGGCTAAATAGCCAGATCACAAGGAACCGAAGCATGTAGAAAGGGGATATGTTGGACAGCTGTTAGTGAAGTCTTGTCCAGGTCATGCAACGTCACCTTCAACGAGCACAAGATATTGCTCTGTGTGTCTGTCACCATGCTTTAATTTTGCATCCGACGTAGTGATATTCTTTCAGACACGTCAGTGCTCTCTTGCTTACCGAGGACAAGGAAGGGTGATTAGTGTTAATATATCTTAAAGCTGACACAATTGGCGCTCGAACCTGTAAACTCCGATTTCCAGCCAAGCACGCTGGCGATTAGGCGACCCCCTAACGACAGGTTTTCGTATAATGAGTTGTGACACCCAGGCGGCAAGGACGAAAATTCCTAGTAGGGTAAATAAGGTTCATTGTCATGTATCGTCGCTTTATTTTTGGTTACGATACGTCACTGTAATATTGGTGAAATGACCAGTTAAGCAGTCTACAGTCGTTTGCACCGATGTGTGCTTAAGCCCTTTTAGTTAAGTCAATGACCTACTCTCACAAGTGATCTGTAGTAAATATTTTTATGCAGATAGTGTTTCTGTTTTCAAGGTGCATAACTTCAGACGTCATTAGGTAAACAATGTACAATCGGAATGCTATCTCACTGACTAGATAAGAAATGATAAAATCAAATGTTTACAATCTTCATTTACCTAGACATTATTTTTGAGAAAAATTGCATTCCAAGCGAAAGCACAAATGTTTACTACCTATTGCAGAGTGTAACAAATTTTTATTTATATGCTGAGAAAAATTAAACGGCTCTTGCACTGATTCAGAAATTGTGAAATATCCATGTGTAATTTGGTCCACCTCTTCTTCGTCGCACTCTGTTTCTTAGCACAAATGGTCTCACTGGATCTCACAGATACCTGATATATTTCTTGATATTAAACAGCTGCACGACGGTTTTGGTTTTTATTAATTTAAATCTTATTCTTATCATTGAGGTATATATTAATATTTTTGGCCATAAATAAGTGTCCTTTTCTATTTTCAATAACCAATATTTCGCGGTTTTATATTTGTAAATGACATCAAAGTATATCTAAATATTACACCAGAAATAATCTAACGTATATATGTATATATGAGATGTCTACCTGTTTCTTACTGTTTCCCTCTTTTCAGAACGCCCGAAATATTTGCTCCCCCCCAACAACCGAAAAAAATCACTCTTTTATAAAGTGTTACGAATTGCTTCTAAAATTATAAGCCCTAGAGAATGGCAAAACTTGGATACTGCTTCCTCAAAATGTAACTTAAACCGACGTAAATGTTTGGGCCTGCAAAACTTTTTCACCATCTCAAACCTTTCCTCTAGCCCGTTCAATATCGTTAGGCATTGCTTTTAAACGTTTAGCGATAGAACCACAAAATACAGAAACACAAAATACACTCTCAGTTTACTGTTTTCCCTAATCCGTACTTAAATCAATCTAATAGTTCGAACGACCAAAATTTTCTCTTTCCCCCAAAAAAAATAGTTCCGTAACTAAGCCTTTTAAAATCTGACAGCAGCAACTTCTAAGCGACAAGAGCTTGAACTGCCACCCGGAGTATACTGTTTCCTCTACTCATGATTTAGACTATCGTAAATGTTTGGACCCAAAATTTACCTTCACGTCAAATAGTGGTAGGAGCCGTTAAACGAAAATACCCAGAAACTCCCACTTTGTATACAGTTTCGTCTAATCCTAACTTAATCGACATTACCGTTAGGATATCCAAAAGTTTTTTTTTTCCTAAATAAATTAACCCATCCTCACCACGGATTAGAAAAATACTAGCTCCTTCTTCTAAATGTTAAGAACTAGCAGAGGAAAATTCTGTTCTTCTAATCGTAACTAATAGCAATGTAACGGCTTTGTTGCTTAATTATTTAACTTTTATAATTATTATTTACGCTTTTCTTTCTATATTTATTTTACATTCTTTATTTATTTTAAATTTTAATTAATTGTTTTCTATTTTCCTTATATATTTCTTTATTTTTTTAATACTTTTACTTCTGAAGCTCCCGATTAAACTTTGCTCTCATGAGTTTAATAGGAAGACTTACCTGAATAGAGCAATAACATCGTAAAATGTCAGTTTTCAAACTTGGAATTTCGCATTACTACATTTTGCTGTACAGTAGATCAAAAAATATTCAAACACTATGGTTGATTACAGAATTCAGAAAAAAAATATCTGGCAAAGTTTTTTTTTTAAAATTAGTGATCTGGCAACCTTCGTGTACAGTACACGAACGTTGCCAGATCACTAATTTTAAAATGAAATCTTTGCCAGATTATTTTCTGAATTCTGTAATCAACCAGGTGTTTGAATATTTTTTTAGCGACTCTACCTGTTATAACCCACTTTATGGTAAAGAGCGTTATAAAATATCAATTCCCTTCATTGTAGACAGGAATATTTTGTTTTCCTTTCTCCAAACGAATTCATCTATTTCGTGATATTTGTATCAATACATAAATACAATTTGGAATATCTTTTATGATAAAGGCATGGATCCTAAGGATTTTACCAGAGCTATTATTATCCCTATTTTCAAAAAAGGTGATCGCAGTTCTTGTGATAACTATAGGGGTATCAGCCTACTCTCTGTTCCAGGTAAAGTTCTTTGCATGATTGTGCTTAATAGAATTAAGAATCTGGTTGACAGGCAATTGCGTGATGAGCTATGTAGATTCAGAAGTGGTAGGGGATGTGTGGATCAGATATTTTCATTTAGGAATATTCTTCAGAAACGTTTAGAGTTTCAGAAACCTGTAGTATTTTTACAGATTTCAAAAAGGCTTTTGACTCTGTTGATCATCATAATTTGTGGTTGATTGTGATATCATATGGTATACCAGACAAGTTAGTTAACATAATGAAAGCTCTCTATAATAACACTGAGTCGTGTGTGAGAGTTGGTAAGGCTTCTAGCAATTGGTTTAACATTACTTCTGGTGTTCAACAAGGGTACATTTTTGTCTTTTTTTCTCTTTAGTTTGATTATTGATTACCTGCAAGGGAAAGATTTTGGACTTAAATGGTTTTGAAATATGAAAATTGCTGATGTAGATTATGCTGATGATTTAGCCCTTTTGTCAAATGATATTGATGAGATGAACTCTTTCACTCGAGATGTTGATGAGACTGGTTTGGTTACAAATAGAGAGAAAATTAAAGTTATGAAAACTGTAATGCAGGCTTTGATTTATTTAATCTGGAGCTGGTGTTACAGTTTAATTATCTTGGGAGCTATGTAACAGATAATGGTAATATGCGACCTAGGATGAGGGGGGCAGGCAATGTTAGACAGGACCTTGTTAAAATTGGTGTGCAGTGGCCAGATACAGCAGATGTAGCTCATCACAGATATGCTTGGGGAACTAAATTGCACGGTCTGGTTGGATCTCCGCAACCCATGGCTGCTTGAGGATGATTATGATAGTCGGTAGCTTAACCAATCATAGGTCAAAAGGGGGACAGAGCTACGAACTTAGAAAACTTCGATATTGGTCACTTTTGTCATGACATCATTGATGTGAGTAGTGCTCAGTGCCTCTGTTCTTACTTGTGAATTCGATTCATTTGGGGAAAGGTTACTGCAATAGGTGGGGGACAGAACCGGATTTTTCGAAAGGGTAAGATGAAGATAGGACTTTGTACCCCACTGGATCTTGGCTGTGAAACTTGAACGGTGCTTTGGTTCAATCTTCGATCCTTACTTTGACTGCTTCCCTCATAAATATTTTCATATATCCTCGACTGATACAACATATAATTTACCCGTTTTTATACGTGCTGAAAGTTTTATTTGCACACAGTAACTATCATACCAGTTTAATACGAATTTGTGAGCTAAAGTTTAAAATTGAAAATATTGGCTAGCAACCTTAAATATAAATTTAATTGACATAATATAACCCCACATATATATATGTCCTATTACTGGAGCAGGGAACTGACATATCCTTTGAAAAAAAATGTGATCAATACAGTATAAGAAAAACATATAATCAATACAGCATAAGAGAACTTCGATGTGGCTAATTTATTCAATTTATTCACGATAACAAGCATACAGCATCGATGTATGTCCATGACAATCGATAAATCTGACAATTCCTGATGACATTATACAATCTCACATAACAATAACTATATTACAGAATCTGATTCCTCATGGGCGAACACAATTTCAAGTGACAACAATAATAATATGCATTGTATATCTCCATGAGGTTGACAGTTCTGAAATCACAAACATAATAATACTGAAGCTTACTTCTAACGAGCGAATGCAATTTCGAGTGACAATAATAATACCTAATGAATATCTCCATGAAGTTGACAATCCTGGAAGCAGCCGACATAAGTCAACAATACCGAAGTTGTGTATACGATTTGTGGGTCGTGTCATTCATGAATTACTTTTCTCCTAACTACTGGGTGTAAGGCATGCTTAATTAATGTGTCAAAGAATCAGAACACAGGCTTCACAATTTTTCTGAGGACCCTTCGAAATAGCTGGACACCTGCGCTGATTCTACCTCTGTTGTGTGTGTGTGGGCGGGCTATTGTGTAAACTCTCCCAGATGGAAAGCTGTCCACGTGAATCTCGTCCACTTTGTGGATCTCCCGTTTCGTGCATTGGAACAGCTCAGAATTCGCCGAAATCTTCCATTTCGGGGCAGCAACAGCTAGAACCGTAACGACAGTAGCTGAAGTGGCTTGGTCGCCCTTATGATGAGCGGAATGCCGGGAAAGCTTTGCAGTTCGCTCCTATAGCAATCTTTGTCAATGAAGCAGTCCTGCGGTTTGGTGACCTTGTAAGAAGCGAGGGTCTAGGGGGTGATCCTGTCTGTAGTGGAGGGAACAGTGACTCTACCGTTTCGGCCACGGTGACGTATTGAATCGTGTGTGGGCGGTCATTGAAGGGGTGTACTTGGATTTGGCACAGCGGCAGTGGTCCGTGTGACTGTGGACGCTGCTCGCGCCGGATGGCATGTAAAGTTTTCCTAGGTGGCTTTAGGTGTCAAATCTCAGTCGTGGTCTTCTGGCTCCGATTCTGAGTTCACCCTGGATTGGGGCGTTCGGTCAAAGCCACCTCGATTCACCAGGCGTGGAAAACCTGGAGTAAAAGGACGGAAGAAAGGAGGGATATTAATTATGCATAAAAATTCACGTGATATAATGTGTTTAAAATTAAAGACAAAGCTATCTTTTTTTGAAAGCAATTAAAATGAAATTATTTATTCATAAGTATTTTATTAAGATAATTGAGAATATTTAAAATGAAACTACCAATTGGATTTTTATTAATTGAGCAATAAAAAGATGTGCTATATTTTCGAAAATTAGGTCTTCTCTTACTGCAGTGTGCAGGCGTATTACATCGACGAGTTTTTGGCCTTGTTTGACCTTTGGTTCGGTGCAATGTTGGAGGAGGATGGGATATTTTTTCCTTTGGTTTTTCCTAATAGTCGCGCCTCTGCAGACAGCAAATGCATGTCTGTACATAGTTGCGAATATCGGAGTATATTCCTGATCAATATTACTCGGATTTAACTCTCTGTTGTTCCCAACCAGCGGACCTCAACAAGGGTTATCGTAACAGAACTCTAAAATTTGCCCTCTTTGACTGAGTAGTACCACCACTTGGTCTATGATGTTAGTGCCAGGATTTACTTGGTCGAAATGAAATAGGGCTCCCTCTTTCATGTAGAAAGGGGCAGGGGCATTGATGGCGAGGCTAGTGTTTTGACCTTCCACTGCATCTATAATCCCCCCTAGTGCAGGGTCCTCCATCTGCATCTCCCTCAGCAGGGCTCAGTTCCCTAATTGTCTGGGAGGGTGTGCGTCCTTCTCAAGTGCCTGTATGTTTTGCGCAGGGTGTCGGCGATGATATTTTGCTCCCATGAGTGATACACGACATCGATATCATAATCCCGAAGTGTGAGGTTGCACTTCGCCAGTCTGCTCGAAGGTTCTTTAAGCTTCATTAAGTATGATAAAGAGGAGTGATCATATACGACTGTGAATCGGCGGATATAGAGATACTGTTTGAAACGGGTGATTGCAAATTTTATGGCGAGGGCTTCATTCTCGATGGTGGAGCAGTGATGGATGAGTCACATTATTTTGAATTCACGCCAAAATTTCCTATTAAAAATTCGTAACAATAATAAAAGGTGTCTCTGGAAAAACCGGAAGGGGGTGAATTCCCATCATTAGTTACATATTGCTACATAAGATGAAGTTGGATGGGGGAATTTTGAATTCATCTATAACAGAATTTGGTAAGTTACGGACCGACCGTTACAAAGATATCGTTGCAAATATTAAAAACGATAAATTGGGTACTTTTATCATTTAATATATATTATTCCAAAATAGGATCGGATTTAACGATGGGCTGCTTAAAGGGGGCCATGCCCCTTTTGACAATGCTATTATAGGTAAAAGAGGCAAAAATTGATAAATCTTTGTCTAGTGGATGCACATTTGAAGAGTTATTTTTAAAGACTTGTAAAAGGAAAGAGGGGATTTTTTTGGGGTTGTTTGGTTGTTTTACCTCTGAGCGGCACTTTTTTGCACACCATGGGCTAAATGGCCAGGTCACATGGACCCCGAAGGCTCAGAGAAGGTTGGGGGAGGGGACCCACTGGAACAGCTGTTGGGAGACATATAGTAGCCTCCCGTCAAGGCCATCCAGCGTGTTCTTTAATGTGCACAGTGTATGGCTCTCCCGCACACGGGGCCACTGCCTAACGTCCCATCCGACGGACGTCGGCCTTTCCAAGCCCATCGGTGTCCCCTACTGACCGTGGGGAGGGCGGGGAATTTTGCGGAGAGGAAAGAGGGGAGCAGTTCTACTGCAATGGGAATTTCATGTTAAATCATAAAGGAAATAAGATTTGATAGTTTTATTTTATTCTTTTTAAACTTCTTGTTTCACTTTTTTTTTAGTTTTTTTTTTTGCTATGCTAAAAAATTAGCCTAAACTATTCATCACCAGTCTTAAATTTTTAATTTCGCTTAACAATTGAAAAACGATAAAATAAAATCCATGATTTTTATTTCTGTTTTTATTAAGATTATTATTCCTTTATGATGCTACCTGCAGAAAGTTTAAATAAATTTCTAGAAGTATTGGTATTTCCGTTTGATGAAACAATTCTTTGTAATGTGTCAAAGTGATTGAGAATAGATGTCTGCGCAAGTGGAAACTAAAATAAATATAAAAATATAAATTACCTAATTCTTTTATAGCTGAATTTCTTTTCTCCCTCGTATCAAACAAAACTGAATATATCCAAATCTTAGTTCAGGAGAGGTTTTTGGGCATGCACAGACTGAAATCAATAGGAAAAACAATGGAAATGAGAATTCGGTTTTGTTGGGTTCTTTTACCTCTGAGCGAAATTTCCCTACACAGTGGATTAAATAGCCAAGTGAATCGATGTAAAGGACAAACGGATGATCGTGCTTAGCCGTCATGTGGTTCAAGGTGAGACTGATGTAGCTTGCATTTCCTATTTTGCAATCCTACTTGCAAAACTGCAGTAGGATCTGGTCTACAATGATAGTATCACAGCAGATCATGCCGATCCCACTGATGTGCCAGACTTTGAGCCATCTGTGAACACAGGAAAGAAGTACGTGTGTTCATCAGGTGGCTGTGAATGTGTTGCCAGAACACGAAATTGGGTGTAAAGGCACAAGCCCCGTTCTGCAAAAGGGGAAAATCTCAGGAAGGGGAAACAACGAGCCACTGTGGAAGTGTTTCTTTTATCTATTGGGCAAGGCGATCGAGACTGATGTTGATGTCTCTGAGGTAGCCTCTGAGCTGCAAACCAAAAGAACGAATTACATTAGGGGGATTATGAGAAAGAAGGACTGAAAACTCAATCCCAAGTGGAATTGCGAGACAGGGATCTCAAATTAAATGCGTACTGTAAGAACAACAGGTGACGGCGAATAGATAACGACCGTTCATCTGTGTCAATCGAATCAAGAAAAGGTGAAAATATTAAACAGATATTTTAACTAGTTCATTCATGATACAAAATCGAAATTTAATTGGTAAAGTGTGGTGAACAAGAGATTGGGTTGCCCTAAAGAGGATTCGAACACATGTCTCCCAAAGAAGCATACCAGGAGTCATAAGCATTTGACCCCAAGAGATTATTCGTTTTCTATAAAAATGTCACATTTTAAGTGTTTCTTGTCTATGGACATTTTCACGTGATACTTTATTAAAAGGGATTTGCATTGAGAGAAGCTTTTCACTTCTTTTACCGCAGTGAATTCGGATCATTCAGCTGTTTACCCTTTTAAAAATGTTTTCTTATTGAACTTTGAATTAGTTATTAATGAAATATTTTTATTTTCGCTTTCCAAACTGATTTATTTAGATTTGCATCTTTACAAATTGCTACATTTGTTGTGGTAAACTCTGTATTTGAATGTGGATGAATTGGATTAATTCTTTTAAGTGTAGCCAGGCTCTATTTCTGGAAAACAAATCGATGGAGGGAGAGGAGGGAGAGGGGTGCGCAAAAGCACAATCGAGCTGAATACTTTGATGGTGAAGAGGTGTTATTTTCACGGTAAATATTTGATTTGTTCTTTCACTTCCAGTGGGAAGAAACATTCAATTTCTTTTGTCTTAAGAGATATATGTAAGTTTTTCCTCCCGTCGGATAAATATTAATTAAATCCACGGGATCTGACGTGTCATCAGGAGGCCGTGGGTTCGGATTCCACTTGGCTCAAGCCAGTTTTACCTCTACACCAAGCGTACATAAACACTTTTATCTGTATCGTGTGAAAATGAAGGAATATAACATAAACTTTTCAGTCTGGCTGTGTTGTTTATTTTATTTATAGTCCCATATTTTTAAATAAAAAATCTTTGAAACATCACAGAATTTAGAATAACAATTACATCAATGCTATAAAAAGAATAAAATTGTAATACAATTTTAATTATAAAGCAGAAATGGTAGAGCTCTGACAATATGCACCATTCTGGGTCGTAGATATCAGAAGAAATCTGAAATTTGATCTCCGACGTGTCCTTAAATATCGAATAGAGGTCATGTAGAGGTGAATCCTTGATCTACGAGTGCTAGAAACGTGAAAATTACTGTCTGAGGATGTTTCGGGTTGTAGATCTCAAAAATCTTACTAAAGTTTGGATCCGGGGGGACGTTTAAAGGTCAACGATCAAGTTTAGATATACCACTGCTGGGGAGCTAAAAATTGCTTCTTGAGGGTATTTGAGTCGTAGATCTCAGAATGTTTGCTGAATTTTAGATGATATGGGTCATTCGAGGTGAAAGGTCCAATTTCGACATACATGTGCTGGAGAGTTAAAAACTGGCGAATATCTCGGGCAATAGAACGCAGAAATGGAGGAATGTTTCAAGATCCGGTGTAGCATTCAAGGTCGTATAGAGGTCGGAATAAAGATTTAGAAATCAAGTGGTGCCCGAATGCACCGATTGATTTCTAGTTTATTAATATAGCTCGGGATTGAACAGGCTATGCCATTTTGTACGATCTTCTTCATGCAGTTCAAATATAGCCACAGGTCATCAAAGATACTATTTATAAGTAAAAAAGAGCGTTAGATTACAGCGTGTGTGAACAATTTGTCCATCTCTTATATTCAAATAATATCAAATATATAATTGAATACAAAATAATAATATTAGAAATAAATTTATAATTTTTAAAATAAAGTTCAAATTCAATTACATTCTGGACAGTGCACAGTATTCATTCTTATATATGCTTATTCTTGGTAAGGGAGACCAAAATGCTTTCCTGGGGGGGAAATTCGATCATACTACAATTTAGAAGTAAAATATAAATCTCACGCTCATAAAGGCTGACCATCCTGGACTCCAGCATTGTAAAACTATGGAAACAAATGGAATAATCTTTACGATAAGAACAAACATATTATACTATTTCTAAATAATTTCTCGAAAGATACAGATTTTTATAAAACTAGTAAACTTGAAATAGCAACTCTATTAATAAGGATAACATATATCCATACTTCTAAATAATTATATCTAAGCTTTTTCAATTAATTTATTCAAATTTTGAAAATTAAATACTTTTTATTTTTGAAGGGCATTGTGGCAGACCTTCTACTATTGTATTAAACTGAAGGCTCCTGTCAGATCTTTGTGGCAAACAGCTTCTTGAAATGATATTTATCATCTTTTTGATTTATTTATTTTGAATACTATACCGAAGGGTATACTGAAGAAAAAGGGCTTATATTCTTAAAAAGAAATGTCTTCATGAGGTCATACACAGCATAACCATAATATCTTATCAAGAAATTCCCTATCTGGGTCTTTAATGGGATCAAATACCCAATGTAAGACCTCTAAGGGATCAAGTCCAGCAGCCTTGCCTAAAAGGAACTTCGTGCAATGCGAATCAAGTGAGTGCATCGCAACATTATTTGATGACCGCCAAAATTATATTTTTCTCTTGTTTGCATATACTATATTTTAATTTCACTGTGACTAAGTTTTTTTAATTCACTGGAGTATACAATAAGAAACGAAGAACATTTAACAACTTTTAAGAAATGTTTCAGTGCATATTTTTCAAATTTAGACAACATTCAGTATACGTTTACTGCGATTAAATAATTTTTCGTATTATTTGTATAGGAACTGATATTTGGTGAAAATACATAATCCATCACACGAGTCTTTATAATTTTTTGTCTAATTCCTTATTTAATTGATGAAAATAAATAATTGCTCTTATAACCTGAAAGAACCGGAAACTCCTTTGTTGATGATATACAAGTTATATGTGGTTTTCTTACTTTTGAGCTTTTATAGGTTTGATGATGTTTGCGAAGTGTTGTATTGATTATATATTAAAAAATGTGTTGTATGCTTATCTCTATCTTCATGACTTCATTTGGAAAAAAAACTTCTCTCATAAAAACAAATATATTATTAAAATTAAACACTTAATACATTACTATATATGTGCTGAAAGATTATATAAAATTTTATTTCAAATATTTTTACCATGTCTGCTACAATAATAGCCTAACTTTTTAAAGCAGTCTTGTTGCCATATCGTCAAATCAAATTATAAATTGAAATGTATTTTAAACCGATTATGAGTAGATTGATTTTCGTTGAATGGTAACTTCACCCTCACAGTAAACAGTTCGTACGTTATCGTTTTGAGCAACATTCGAAATTTCGAAGCATGGTACTAATGACATTTTCAACCTAGGAGCATCGAATGAGAGAAAGAGGGAATAATAATCATATATCGGTAAGTGCCGGAATAGATGCATCAGTTGAGTAAGAATGTAAACTTGTAACTGAAAGATGTATTTTATTAGATTACCAAAAGATTAGTTTTCATTGAATGGCAATATGATTGAACAGTCACAGTTACTCCTTTACAATTTTATTTCAAACTCCGCTTTCGCAGAGCCCTTTTTCGACGAAGGCCCTACCTGGCTGATTTGAGATTAAACGCAAATAATAATACTTCTACCTATATATCTAAATTTTATACAGGTAGTTGTAGTTAGCTATGAAAAGCAAACAAATATAATAACACAAAAATAACAATTGAGAATATTATTTTTATCCTTTTTTATTTCATATGCTTTTACACGAATATTGAAGTCTCATCACGAATAGTTTAGCCGAATTATTTTTCCATGCCATGTAATAGAGTATGTAATTGATATCACACGTATTCAAAAACACAAAGTGGGAATAAAATTATTTTTACAGATTTTCATTTGTATTTCGATATTTGACAACGGAACGTGAATTCCAAATAAATAAACAAACTATAAATGAACTGATTTATTATATAAGGCAACAGAATTGCATAAATCATAAACAATTTCTTCACTAATCACACAAAACAACAATATGCGATCAATCAGTATAAAATGATCCCAATTGCCAGATTTTCATTGAAAAGCGCATTTTTCTACGATATAGATAAATTGCTATTTTACTTGGAACTAAAACCTTTCTTATTAGTTAAACATCCAAAAGTGATCACTTAACATAACACAAACAAAAAGTATCTCCAAAACCACATTTCTTACTACCAACGCTCACAGATTACGATTAATATATTTATTCTATACACAGATTCTCCGAACTACTTATTAGACATTCAACTATCTGGTACATAATCACATGCAAGCAAGGAAGAAGTAGAATTCATCATAAGTTTCAACTTCATCGTTCGAACTCGCAAGTGACACAATTCTCACCCCGTGCTATACCTCGAGTGGTACGTTGTAACATAGTCTCGTTTTCCATTGTTGTACGTGCATGTTCCGTTTCAGTATGTTGAAATTGAAGTCTTGTTCATAATACATTTATACAAACAAAATCCTTCAGAGCCATGGGTTAAGGAGTTTAAACCAGATTACGTAATTTTGTTCGCCAAACGCATTTGTCCTGAGCTACATCTGCTGCACCTGGTCATTGTAGACCAATTCTAACAAGGTCCTGTTTGACATGTCCGCACATCACATCCTATGTCTCTCCCCTCTTTCTGAGGCCTTTAGGCACGCTGTTCATAACCATATTCGCTAATCTATAATTACCCATATGGGCAACATAGCCAAACCAAATGAGTCTCTCTTAACATTTGCACAATATGCTGCAATGTTAAAAATAATTTTACTATCTGTGCAATATTATTGATAATTACAAAATATTTTATTTTTCATGGATGCAGTCGGTTATTTGATAAGGTATTTTAAATTGGGGGGAAGTACTTATTCTAAAAAATTAAAAAGACTGTTTCTCTTCAAAGAAGAATAATTAATGTTAAAATAAAAAGTAACGACATAAATTTAATGTAATTTTAAACGTATTGCAATTTAGACATTTTTCCTCTTAGATATTTATGCCTTTTATAATGCAAAAAAACTTTCTACTCTAAGAGTTCATTGCTGACTGTATAATAATTTTTATAGTAGATTTAATGGTTTAAGGCAGTAGTTCTCAACATTTCATGCTTCACGTACCCCCTGGAAATGTGTATGCAACTGGCGTAGCCCTTGTGTAGATAGGTAACTATAGTTGTAGTATAAAAATGGGAATAAAACAAAACATATATATATATATAAAACATATATCTAGCGACTTTTGAACTCTCACGGCGTACCCGCAAAAACTTTACCGCATACCCCATTTTGAGAATCCCTAGTTTAAGGTATTTAATCCACCCATGGAAAAAAATGCATAAAGATTTCTTCTCTCTTGAACCAAATATTTCATTATCATCATCATCATCATCATCATCCTCAAGCAGCCATGGGCTACGGAGGTCCAACCAGACCGTGCAATTTAGTTCTCCAAGCAAGTCTATCCTGAGCTACATCTACTGCATCTGGCCACTGCACACCAATTCCAACAAGGTCCTGTTTGACATTGTCTGCCCACCGCATCCTAGGTCTCCCCTTCTTTCTGCGGCCTTTAGGCACACTGTTCATAACCCTATTCACCAATCTATAATTATTCATACGGGCAACATGGCCAAACCAACGGAGTCTCTCTCTGCACAATATGCTGCTTAAAGGAGGTTGCAAACTCCTTTGCCTAATCTCATCATTAGTTACAAAGTTGAACCACCTAATGCCCAAGATACTGCCTAAGCATCTGGAATCAAAAGCATCTAGTTTCCTGTTATCTTATTTACAAAGTGTCCAAGTTTCACTACCATAACTAACCCTAGAAAGAACCAAACTATTATACAGTCTAATTTTAGTCTTTAGGTGTATACGCCTATTTCTCCACACTCTCCATAGATTCTTAAAAGTCCCGGCAGCAATCCCTATTCGTCTGTTAATCTCATGCCGCACATCACCATTATCTGTTACATAGCTCCCAAGATAATTAAACTGTGACACCTGCTCAAGACTGCAACCATTCAGATTAACTGAATCACAGCCTGCCTGACCAATTTTCATCACTTTAGTTTTCTCTCTGTTTATAACCAAACCTACTCTACTACCAGTCTCATCAACAGCTCGAATGAAAGAGTTCATCTCATCAACATCATTTGCCAAAAGGGCTAAATCATCAGCATAATCTAAATCAGAAATTTTCGTATCTCCAGCCCATTTAAGGCCAAAATCTTTCCCTTGAAGTGAATTTCGCATAACATAATCAATAACCAAGCTAAAGAGAAAAGGAGACAAAATGCACCCTTGTCGAACACCAGAAGTAATGCTAAACCAATTGCTACAAGCCTTACCAACTCTCACACACGACTCAGTGTTATTATAGAGAGCTTTCATAATGTTAACTAACTTGTCTGGTATATCATATGATCTCACAATCAACCACAAATTATGACGATCAACAGAGTCGAAAGCCTTTTTGAAATCAACAAAGCTAGCAACCAAAGGTTTCTGAAACTCTAAACATTTCTCAAGAATCTGCCTAAGTGAAAATATCTGATCCACACATCCCCTACCACTTCTGAATCCACATTGCTCATCACGCAATTGACTGTCAACCAGATTCTTAATTCTATTAAGCACAATCATGGAAAGAACTTTCCCTGGAACAGAGAGTAGGCTGATACCCCTATAGTTATCACAAGAACTGCGATCACCTTTTTTGAAAATAGGGATAACAATAGCTCTGGTAAAATCCTTTGGAACCATGCCTTTATCATAAAAGAGATTCAGAATTTCAGTCATCCAAGTGGTAACCGAAACATTCCCAGCTCTAAGCATTTCCGTAGTAATTTCATCTACCCCTGGGGATTTATGAAGTTTAAGTTTAGAAACAGCCAAAATAACTTCAGATTGTGTTATAGGGCCAACATTAAAGCCACCAATGCATCTATCATCATTGCAAACAATGGGAGTAGAACTAACTACATTGTTTAGAACATCACTGAAATGCTCAGCCCACCTAGCCATGACAGAATCCTCCCCTTCTATAACCTTACCTTGTTTATCCTTCAATCCTTGTATGCCTGTCCGTTTTCTACCACACAAAACATTAACTATCTGATACAGCTCTCTGCTGTTGTGCTGTCTAACTGCTTCCTCGGCTTTGTCAGCCAAACCATCAAGCCAAAGATTCTTATCAGCAGCTAACTGATTCTTTACAAGCTTATTAAGGTCTCTGTAATGCTTTCTATTAGGACTAGTAGGGTATTGATTAAGGGCATTCCTGCAGTTCTTTCTTTCCGAAATAAGCTCAAGTGCCTTATCACTCAGATAATTTTGCCTCTTCTGCTCCTTTTTTCCTAAAAGAGTACTGTTAGTGTCCAAAAAAGCCTGTTTAAAATGATCCCATTCTTCCTCAACTTCAGTAGTAAGCAAACCATGACTGTCATAATGACTAAGTAACCTATCATGGTAAGCTTTGGCTATAACTGGATCTTTCAGAGCTTCAGTATTAAAAGTAAATTTTTTAACCCTAGCACAACACTTTTTAAGTTTAAGTTGCAACACACTTTTAACAAGGTAATGGTCAGATCCAATTTCAGCTCCCTTATATGCCCTGGTATTCCTAACAGAACTGGCCCATTTGCTGTTAATTAATATGTAATCAATCATATTCTTATGCAGCCCATCAGGTGAAACCCATGTGTACTTATGTATGTCGCGGTGTTTGTAATAAGTGTTAGTTATTCTGAATCCATTGAGTTTACTTACCTGTAGGAGACGTTGCCCATTGCCATTGCAGCTACCAATACCAAAAGGGCCTATTACTCCTCCCCAAAGGTCAGAGTCAGTACCAACTTTGGCATTGAAGTCACCAAGAACAAGGGTAATATCTCCTTTCTTGACAGAATTCAAAATATCCTGAAGTTGTCCATAAAACCTATCCTTCTCATCCTCATCGGCATCCTCAGCGGGGGCATAACAGCAGATAACATTCAAGTCTTTAACGCTTGTCTGAAATTTTGCTGTAAGAAACCTTTCATTAATGCACTCATATCCTAGAAGAGCATCGCTAGCGTGTCTGCTGAGAAGCAGACCCACGCCTTGGTGATGCTTATTGTCGTCCCTCCCTGAAAAGAGAAATTTAAGATTATTTTTAAGAATCTGACCTTTATCGGTCCATCTGGTCTCTTGCAAGCCGAGAATATCTAAATTATAACGGTGGAATTCTTGTGTGAGGACATCAAGAGAAAAAGCTCTGTGCAGAGTCCTCACATTCCAACTACCTATGGAGAGAAAATGGTTAGTGGGATGTTTAAAGAAACTATGTTTATTGAGAGAGGGAATGCCGACAATATCAAACAGCCCCCTAATCGCAGACATGGGGCAAAGACCCGTTCCCCCACTACTAAAGGCTGAAGCCATCTACACTGGAAGACTTCCTCCAATGTAGAATCTGACGATGCTAATAGAAGCAAAGAGTTCAAGTGCCTGCGATGACTTCTGCTCAGGATTATCCACCAGCTGATAAACATATCCTGTGAATCTATTCACTTGGGGCTGTCAACCCACAAACAAAAAGAAAACACAGCGGAAGATTTTCCCTCCACAGAAGCCCACCAGTGCAGCAAAATCAGGATCCATAATCAAGCTCAGAGCCATATATCTGTCCAGTCCAGTAGGTTTATATGGTCAGCACCAGGACCCTGTGTGGTTGACCACTCCTCAGCAGGGTAGAAAAAAAAGAAAAGTAGCCATAGTTGTCCAGATCAGTAGGCCACACTAATCTGGCAGCCCTCCCCTTCCGTTCACTTCCACAAGAGAGTATCTCTTTTGAAAGTTACTAACGGTCCGCACCACGAGAAGGCGGGGTTGGCATTAGGTGCTACCTTTATGTATATAGGAAATGAATCAAATGCGTATTATTTCAAGATCGTACTGTAAGATTATCTTTAAAATATTATCAATATAGAACACTATCGCTCTTTCACAATGATTTAAAATCATCTGGTTTTTGTCTCAGGAAATGTAATCTGTATAGATTAACTGTTGTTTTAAAGATGTAATTTATACTCTTTATTTTAACCTAGAGGATCTCTTACTCTTTGGATATAAATATTACTTCACAATAAATTTATGCGTAATTTGATCATCTGCATATATAAGCAATATAGATGTATTCTTTGCTCTTGCTTCTTTTTGAAACTTTTTTTTATCACGACTCACAATAAGAAATACATTTTATATCGCGACCCAGTACAAACACTTCATCTTCCTTGTTTATTCTAAAAATAAATCGACCCGTTTTGAAGAAGATTTTTACTAAATTGATTACAATGTTACTGTTGTAAACTCAACTGTCGAGTGGTATGCAGTATAGGACACGTTTATATATATATATACACGTTTCAGATGAATTTCACGAAATATTACTGCTTTCTGGTGCCTTGGTTAAATCAGACTCGTACCACTGAGCTTAAATAACGATAACAAACACAATTTATTCCTTTCTTGAGTTATACATCAAATTTCACTTCCAGAGATCACTATTCTCTTCAAGTTTCTCAATTTCCACTTTTTGACAAATTATACCTGGCGCTGGTATAATTTGTCAATAGGATCGCCAGCGCTGACCTCCAGAGCAAACCTATTGAGCAGATTCAAATTGGAGTTTCTTACATATTTTTTATACCCTTCTTTACAGACGGTGCTTCCTTTGTTCCATATGCTCTCGCTATCTGCTCTATCCAGTTGTGCAATCAGCACAGCAGAGCTGATTCTTGTGGAATGCAGGTAGGGCGTGACTTTCTCTGCTCCTGTAGGTACGAATAATAAGGAAGGGGGGGGGGGGTGCATACTTTACCAGCTGACCTCGTCGATCCTGACCGTTACAATTGTTGTGAACTTGTAAAACGTCGCACTCGATATCGTCCTTTCCGTAAAACCCACTGAAAACCATGATGAGAAAAACTGATGGTGACAGCGTAATTAGAATTGATATGCTGACGAATTTCGATGAATTTTAAACGGGAAAAATATTGCTTATTTGCTCCATGTTATTTGTTTTGCCATGGCGACTTTTCATTTTGATGACTTACCAACATTTGATCACAACGAAAATGTTCTGTGCGAGTATGGAGAAGTTAAGAAATGGTTTTTGACTAGTAAATTATGTTATGAATCTGATGAACATTTAAGCTTTCTGCATGTGAACTTTCGAAATCTGAAAAAAAAAACTGGGATACTCTCTGTGTTTATCTTAAAGATATCTTGAAATTTTTAGATATTATTATATTGACAGAAACTAAAATCCTCAGCATGGATGCTCCATTGTTCAATCTAGAAATTTTTATTCAACTTTTTACGAGAACCCCTGGTGCGTTTGAACATGAGATTCTACTTTTCTTCCGCGACACATTATTAGTCAAAACGATACCTTCACTGGTAATTCCTGCTGAAATATTGAATATAAATATCTACAAGGGTAATTTAACTTTTAATTTACTTGCTATTTTCAGATCACCAAGCTCGAACATCAGCACTTTTCTTTCTAATCTCAAAAACTGGTTCGAAACAACTGATAAACATCGTAATCAAATACTAGTTGGAGACTTTAGTTTAGATATGAAAAATATCAAAAAACACAGAGTTTCCAAATACGTAGAATTGTTAACCGAGTTTGGTTTCTCACCTATCATTACTGGTATCACCAGGAAAACATCATTGGTGACTCTCTCTCTTAGACATGCATTGATCACATTAACGTCCGGCTTGACATTAGACTCGACACAAATTCAATGATTTTTTGCAGTAGGATCGCAGACCACTACTTAATTGCGGCAACTTGCGGGAGGAAAAACTTGGGAATTCGTCCAATCACACTAAAAAGCTAGACAGCAATGTTAACACGAAAACTATCTTAGGTCATAAAACCATATGCAAAGAAATAAGTCTAACAAACTGGCTGGACAGACGCACTGGAAACGGAACCCCAAATTAATAACCAATAGACGTACTTTATGAACCATTCATAAAAGAATACACGGCGATTGTTAACAATAACAAAATTAATAAACTATCGGATGGCTCAAAAATTAAACAACGCAATTGTAGCAAAGACTGGATAAATCAGGAAATAATAAACTTAATACGTAAAAGAGACTCTGCTTGGATTGATTACAAAAATAACAAGAGAAACAGAAATTTTAAATTACTATACACAAACTTAAGAAACACAGTCACGTCCGTTATTAGGCAGGAAAAAAAATATTACTTCAAACAATTTGAGTCTTGTAAAAATAATCCAAAGCAAAATTGGGAACTCATCAACCAAATTATCAACAATAAACCTAAAATTGCCATTGACATTTTATCATGAAGAATATGCTGCAAAGTATATCTGAAACTCAAGCAGCAGAGAAATTTAACAACACCTTTGCAGACATTATTGTCAATCTCAGAGACGATAACCGTATACAGAATCTCTCTACAGTTCCTAAACATATCCAACCTTCTGTCCCCTCATTTTTTATTTCTCCCATCTCAAAACAAGAGATTTTCAAAATTCTAAGTGACTTAAATGAAAGAAAATCATTTGGATACGATCAGGTACACATAAAGCACATTAAAGCATGCAAAACCTCCTTAGCTGATCTCGTGACAAACTTTATCAATGAAAGCATATCTACAGGAAACATCCCAAAAAAACTCAAAATTGCTATTCTAAGACCAATTTACAAAAGTGGAACTAAATCCGATTGCACTAACTATAGGCACATTGCCATCTTACCCGTTCTTCACAAAATACTTGAAAGATATGTAGCTAACGTTCTAGGCAATTTCTTGAAAAAACATAACATTATTAGTGAAAAGCAATATGGTTTCCAAAAAGGTAAAAATACAATTACACTTTTAACGGAGTTTTCTGACGTCATTAATGGAACTTTAAACAACGGAAAAAAAGCAGCTATCTTTCTGGACTTTCGTAAGGCATTTGTTACGTTGGATCACGATATTTTACTTCAAAAATTGTATATTTATGGTGTCCGAGGTATTACCCTTAAATGGTTTGAAACCTATTTAAAAAACAGAGTGCATGTTACCAAAATTAATGGCGTTTTTAGTGAGAAGAGAACAGCGTACACTGGTGTTCCACAAGGTTCAATTTTAGGTCCGCTTTTATTCATTATTTATATTAATGATCTAGCTAACCTGAAACTGAAGGGCTCTCTTTATATATATGCTGATGACACCGCCTTGGTTAACGTGAATCACATTATAGGAGACGTAGTCCGAGATATACATGATTTTAACAAAATTATTTACTGGTCTAACATTAATCGTATTTACATAAATTCAGAAAAAAAACAAATGGATGAGCTTTCATTCACCAGGATACTATGATCTCTCATCTTATGCAATTAAAAACCACGAACCCTTGTGTCCCCAAAACATGATACATCATGACCCTGACTGCTGCGACTGTGATGTTATTGAGCGTGTTGAGAGCCATAAATAGCTTGGCCTTTACATGGACACAACCTTCCGATGGAATACACATATTCAAAAGTTAGCAGGGAATTTGCGTCTATGTGCATCTAAACTTTATAAACTACAATTTGTTGGAAGCCCACATACATGTATTTTGGTTTACAAAGCTATCTGTGAATCTATATTGAATTATGGTTTGACAACATATGGCTCAACTAACCCACAAATATATAGAAAATAGAAACTATTCAATCATCCATTGCTAAAAATATAATCCCATACAATTTAAGGAATTCATTTTATCACAGCGAAGAAAGACTAAATTTTCTAGGCATACTCTCTTTTCACAACCTTTACAAATACAGCATTACTTTAAAATATTTTTTTGATAATCAATTTAAATCTAAAATCTCTCATGAGAAAAACACAAGATTACAATCCAAAAATTATTTCCAACTTCCAAAAATAATAAACAATTAAGGGAAATGTACAAGGGCATATACAATACCTTACGAGTTCAATCAACTGCCAAGGGAAATTATTTTATTAAACAATTTTAAAGAAATCAAAAATAAGACAAAAAATTTCTTCTAGGCACTAAATTTTAAATAAAAATTTGAATCACCACAATGGAGCTTCCACTAAAATTCACATAATTCGATGACATTGTTTTCTCTTCTCGGCTTGCAAGAGACCAGATGGACAGATAAAGGTCAGATTCTTTAAAATAATCTTAAATTTCTCTTTTCAGGGAGGGACGACAATAAGCATCACCAAGGCGTGGGTCTGCTTCTCAGCAGACACGCTAGCGATGCTCTTCTAGGATATGAG
Source organism: Ryuthela nishihirai (assembly GCA_038380435.1). Classification (NCBI taxonomy): domain Eukaryota; kingdom Metazoa; phylum Arthropoda; class Arachnida; order Araneae; family Heptathelidae; genus Ryuthela; species Ryuthela nishihirai. The sequence goes on from JAWZYU010000058.1 coordinate 959,938, forward strand.
TGCATTAATGAAAGGTTTCTTACAGCAAAATTTCAGACAAGCGTTAAAGACTTGAATGTTATCTGCTGTTATGCCCCCACTGAGGATGCCGATGAGGATGAGAAGGATAGGTTTTATGGACAACTTCAGGATATTTTGAATTCTGTCAAGAAAGGAGATATTACCCTTGTTCTTGGTGACTTCAATGCCAAAGTTGGTACTGACTCTGACCTTTGGGGAGGAGTAATAGGCCCTTTTGGTATTGGTAGCTGCAATGGCAATGGGCAACATCTCCTACAGGTAAGTAAACTCAATGGTTTCAGAATAACTAACACATATTACAAACACCGCGACATACATAAGTACACACGGGTTTCACCTGATGGGCTGCATAGGAATATAATTGATTATATATTAATTAACAGCAAATGGGCTAGTTCTGTTAGAAATACCAGTGTATATAGGGGAGCTGAAATTGGATCTGACCATTACCTAGTTAAAAGAGTCTTGCAACTTAAACTTAAAAAGTGTTGTGTTAGGGTTACAAAATTTGCTTTTAATACTGAAGCTCTGAAAGACCCAGTTATAGCCAAAGCTTACCATGATAGGTTACTTAGTCATTATGACAGTCATGGTATGCTTACCACTGAAGTTGAGGAAGAATAGGATCATTTTAAACAGGCTTTTTTGGACACTAACAGTACTCTTTTAGGAAAAAAGGAGCAGAAGGGGCAGAATTATCTGAGTGATAAGGCACTTGAGCTTATTTCGGAAAGAAAGAACTGCAGGAATGTCCTTAAATTCAGTTAATCTGAATGGTTGCAGACTTGAGCAGTTGTAACAGTTTAATTATCTTGGTAGCTATGTAACAGATAATGGTGATGTGCGGCATGAGATTAACAGACGAATAGGGATTGCTGCCGGGACTTTTAAGAATCTATGGAGAGTGTGGAGAAATAGGCGTATACACCTAAAGGCCAAAATTAGACTGTATAATAGTTTTGTTCTTTCTAGGGTTAGTTATGGTAGTGAAACTTGGACACTTTGTAAAAAAGATAACAGGAAACTTGATGCTTTTGATTCTAGATGCTTGGGTATTAGGTGGTTTAACTTTGTAACTAAAGATGAGGTTAGGCAAAGGAGTCTGCAACCTCCTTTAAGCAGCATATTGTGCAGAGAGAGACTCCGTTGGTTTGGCCATGTTGCCCGTATGAATAATTATAGATTGGCGAATAGGGTTATGAACAGTGTGCCTAAAGGCCGCAGAAAGAGGGATGCAGTGGGCTCACAATGTCAAACGGGACCTTATTAAAATTGATGTGCAGTGGCCAGATGCAGTAGATGTAGCTCAGGACAAACTTGCTTGGAGAACTAAATTGCACAGTCTGGTTGGACCTCCGAAGTCCATGGCTGCTTGAGGATGATCATGATTACTTATATTATTCATTCTCGTGTTTTAAAATTTAAGGATATACTACAATATAACAATAGAAGTGTGTTGTAGAAAAATCTAACAAAAGTCGTTAATAATCAGTTCTTTACTCGGGGTTCTAAAATGTATACTTATTTTAGTCAAATGATATAATAAATCTTTGATAATGACTAAAATATGCTTAATTAAGTTTCAATTTATTTCTGATAAAATATCGCGATTAACACTGGAGCTGTTGTAAATTATTGAAAGCACGCTTGTCTACTGATCTAAGGTACCTGGGTTCAGGATCTGGATGTTTGTCTTGTTTCTATGGTGAGGTCCTGCCACCTTCACAGACCTTATATTTTGACACATACACAGTCGCGTCAGATTAATATGACCACCTACGTAATAATGGGAAGTGGGTGGTCACATTATTCTTATACGACAATGCAAACTGACAGGCTCCTATCAAACCTCTGTGGCAAGCAGCTGCTTCAGAATGTATTTTATTTTTTACGGATCTCTTTAAATACTAAGAATATTGATGAAAATTGAGACTTACATTTTGTTCAGTACTTTATCTTTCGTTACAGATATAGATAAAAAAAATATGAAAAAACTCACAAATCTTCGATTTTTGTTTTCCATTTATATGAGGTAACATCGTCCATTGAAAACTGATATTTAAAAATTTATCAAAGCTTAAACACTACATATCAGAATTGCTCTTATACAAAATTTTCTAGAAAAGTGAACATAGAAAACAGTTAGTTAAAATAACATGATTCTAAAATAATATAATAATTTCTTCAAATATCCTTAACGATGAATGAAAACTGGTGCTTTTCAAATTACTGACAACGTTCATTTGCAGTGTTTCCTGTTGATGCATCATATTATTATTTCTTTCAAAAATTTTCAGAAATCAAGATTTTATCTTTTTTTTTCTTGTTTTTCTCGTTCAAATTAATTAAATTTTAAATTATTCTCCCGTGTCACTCTTTCTGTATAAGTCTTATTCCCAAAGTTGTTCACGCATGTGTCCAAATACTTTTTAAATTGAAAAACGTTTTTGGAATACATTTATATGGTATAGTTGCATCATAAAAATAAGGCCATCGCCAGTCAATCATTTCTTTATATTTCTTAAATTATTGCATTTAAAATACACATAGAATTTTTGGCATCATTGCTAAACTGAAAGAACAACATCGGAAATCTCAATCAGAAAAGTCGATTTTTCTCATCACTGAAAGGTATATTTGAATACGCAATCAACTACAATTTACATATTTCATGGAGAGTCATTCATTTCCCACAAAGGATGCTTCTGTTTCATCTGTATCAGACATTTAGAAATAAGTCTGCTCTGTTTTGATAATCTTTTGTAACATATTTCACACATATGGCTTGTATTCTGTGCTTGGTAGAACATGTCATTAAAGCACACGTTTCACTGAAGAATGAGAGCAAATTTAGTTTTTCAAATATTTCACTTTCATGTGGCTTCTCTTTCTTCTGTATAAGGTACTGATTGTTATGGTGAACATTTATGTAAATTCCTTGTCAACTATTTCAGAGATACCTATCTTTAATCTCTTGGCAGAAAATGCCCCCCTGAGAATACATTTTAATGGAAATTATTTACCTAGTTCGCAGAAACATGGCGTCTCTTTTCCTGCAGTAAAAATGGCAATTAACATTCTGTGGTCTTTGATTATATATGAGGCTGCTTCGTTTGTCTTTCCCTTAGAGATATTCAAACCGAGGTACTGTCTTAAAACTTTCTTTCCATATTTCACAGATATGTAATTTCTTTCTGTGCAGAAGAAAATGCCTACAGAAGGTAAATTTTCATTCAAATTTCTTTAATTTTACATTAAGGTAGCTTTTCTGTGTGCCAGAAAATTCTCTCGGAGAACCGATTTTTTTGCCAAATTTATTGTTAAATATTTCTCATACTTGTGGCTTTTGCTTTGAGGCATCGGGAAATGGACATTTAAATGAGCTTTCTGTGAAACTTTCTTCTCACTTATTTCACTGATAAGTGGCTTCTCTTTCTATGTGACTGAAAATAGCAAGAGACATATAGCTGTATATATATACACTATAGTTTCTTTTTATGGGCAACTTTTTAATGCGGTTTTGAAGTTATGTGGTGCGCATATTTCATGCAAATTCGGGGTATCCCCGTTCTGAATTTTCCATTTACATACAAGTAGGGAACAAGTAAGCCGTGAGCTTGGGTTGTTTTATCTTTGACCGGCACTTTTTTTGCACACTATGGGCTAAATGGCCAGGTCTCATGAACCCTGAAAGCTCAGAAAAGGTTGGGTGAGGGGACCCACTAGAACAGTTGTTGGGAGACAGATATCAACCTCCCGTCAAAGTGATACATCGTGTTCTATAACCTGCACACGGTATGGCTCTTTCATTAAAGGGGCCCCAGTTTAATGTCCCATCCAATGGACGGCGGTCTTTCCAAGCCCCTCGGTGTCCCCTACTGACAGTGCAAAGGCGGGGAATTTTGCGGAGATAAATCTCAACGCTGACCCAGCTGGGACTCGAAAATGAGAGCTGCAGATTATGGGTCTGGCGCTCAACCGACTGAGCCACCCCCTGCCCCAAGCAGTGGGTGTTCGAGAAGTTTAATGTACAATTTTTTATGAGTAGTTTTGTCTTTTCATTATCGGAAGTCGAAATTTACATGCATTGTGGTGTACATGTAAGCAGTAAGTGTCCGTGAAATTTAATTTTGCATGTAAATAGGTGTTTGTCTTTTTGTCATCATTCTGTTATCGTAAGTCTAAATGTTGCTAATATATATTTTACAGATTTAATTTAATTTCGTCCAATGGACAAAAAAAAAGCAAAAAAAAAAAAGCAATTTCTTTGGAAATGAAAATTGCAATTTTAGATCGCTCAGCAAACGAAGGACCTATGGCGATTGGTGAACATTTTAGCTTATGTGAATCTACCATCAGAGCCATTGAAAAGAATGAATTGTGTGTAATAAATTGGAAAATCATTTTCTTGTTAATGACACAAATTCTGAATGAGCCTTCAAATTCCAACGTGAGCTCAAGAATTGAATGTCTGGATATCGCGAACTGCATAAGAAATTAGTATAATCATCAACGCAAAGTTTAATCACTGGTTACATTTTCAGAGGACAAAAATCAACATAGAAGAAGCTTGATGTTGATGCTAATTCTAATTTTTTACCATGCAGATGTGATATGCTGAACATCACTTCTAGTGATTTCGCACCACTTCAAAAATGATGCCGTGTATTGTCAGATAGCGACGATAATTCTGATAAAAAAATGTGAAATGAATTATTACTTTTCAATAAAATTAAATGGATACAATTTTAAAACAAACCTATTTTAAGTTTTATGTCAATTTCATGGAGATTTTCGAACAATTTTCCTCTTTTTTTGGGCATTCTTATTTTCCTGAATTTTCATAAACTTCTCTTATGCGTTTTTCGGTTTAACTCATTGCTTTGATTTTATGTGGTTTTAGAAAATTATGGAATGTATCCCTAATTTTGCAACTGAAGCTTTGTCTTTTTTTTTGTGCGACTTTTTATATGCAGCTTTCTGTGAAACGTATCTACCACATAAAAAGAGACTCTAGTGTACTGTATATTTTACATATAACAGGTCACTTTTTTATGTAAGAAATATAGTATTTCAGCCCAGGCTTTTGCAACTTACTTAATAGATATATGGACTCTGTTACGAGTGTATTACATAATGCAAACTGAGAGGAACTATGTGTAAAAATGTTTTGTGCATATTTTGAAATGCATGGCTTTTTTTCACATTCAACTGAAAATAGTACATCGAGTTTCTTCTGGAAAGTTTTTCTAAGAAATTTCACACACATGTGGGTTCACATAATAATTCTTAACCATTTTTCTGGGTAAATTCAATGATAAATAGCTTACAGAAATCTACCTTGCCCCCTTGTTGTGTTAGTTATTGGATAACAAAATAAATTTCATACGACAAATTTTTTGCTAAACATTTCAGAGATACGAGGCTCTACTCTTACACCAAACTGAAAATGTTACTTGAGTTTTCAGTAGAAATTTCTCCTGTCGTATTTCATACCTATGTAGCTTTTCTTTCATGTTTGTCAGAAAATGAATCAAAAAGTCTCTCTGTAAATTTTTTCGCACGTATTTCATAGCAAATTCATTTGTCTTCCATGGCACAAAATTTCAATAAAGTACTTTGTTTCGTGACAAACATTTGCTACATATTTCACAACTGGAATAGCTTTACCTTTATGTTCCTAAAAAGATAACTTTGAGCAATTATATTTCAGCAAACATTTAGTTGGATATTCCACAGATATGTGGATTTAGTTTCATGCATAATAACGAATAACACTTTAGTGCACATTTCATGTTACATGTTTCACTTTTGTGAGGTATATCATTCATTAGAGAAAAATAAATATTAATACAGGCTTTCCATGAATATTTCTTTATAAATATTTAATCAACATGTTTGGTTGTTTGGGGTTTATTGGCGCAATAGCAACTAAGGCTATATTGCGCCAAACAAACGATAAAAAGGGATAAAAGTCTCAGAACCCACAACCAAAGTTAAAAAGAACACAAACGAAACGGCACAAAAACGATAAGTAAAAAGAAACAACAAGAGTAGAAGTTAACAATAAAAATCGGTGTATAGGACCTATTTAAAATCGCAAACAAGGGTAAAAACTAGAAAATATTAGTAAAAATCAGAGACGTGTAAAATAACCAGTAAAACGTAAAAAGTCAAAAACAGGAGTTAAAAACGATTCATCAGATAAAAGATGGCCGAGTGTAAGAGTCTCAGCCATAAAATTGTGAAAGTAAAATACAATTTACGTTCAAGGTTAAAAGCTGGACACTGAATTAAAATATGTTTAACAGTTAAAACGGTGTCACAAAACTCGCACTTAGGCACTGCATCCGCCTTAAGAAGAAAAGAGTGGGTTAAAAACGAGTGACCTAAGCAGAGCCGAGCAAGGACAACTTCCTCCTGACGATTCCTGCGAAAACAAGACTGCCACGGTTTGACAATGGGCTTGATCTCGAAGAGCTGGTTAGCAACCTGTTCAGACCAAGTTCTCTGCCACTGTGCCCGGAGCTCGATGGTGAAACGCTGCCGGAAATCCACATATGGAACCGGCAATGGAGAGTTGGACAGGGGCGTGGCTGAACTGGCAGCAGAATCTGCCAAATCATTGCCCCTGATTCCGACATGACCGGGCACCCAACAGAAGAAAATCGTAGTGGTGGCTGCCAGACGATGGAGCTGCTGGCGGATCTTGGAGAGAACAGGGTGAGGCCGATGTCTCACCGAGATCAAAGCCTGTAGCAAGCTAAGCGAGTCGGTGTAAAGCACACACCAACGACGATGCTTAGCTGCTATATGGTCCAAGGCAATGCTGATAGCATGCAACTCAGCAGTGAAGATATAACACTGCTGTGGGATCTGGTCTGCAATGATTACATCACAGCAGACCATGGCTGATCTCACTGAAGTGCCAGACTTCGAGCCATCTGTGAAGACAGGCAAGAAGTCCGGGTGATCAGCACGATGGCTGGCAAAGAGTTGCTGGTACACACAGTCGGGTGTAAAGGCCTTCCCCGTCCTGCACAGGGAAAAATCGCAGGAAGGGGAAACAGCAAGCCAAGGTGGAAGTGGCTCAGCTGTCGACTGTGCGATGCTATCAAGACTGGTGTTGATGTCTCGCAGGTAACCTCGGACACACAAACCGAAAGGACGAATGGCAGTCGGCCGATTCTGGTATAACGTTTCCCACCTGGGACTGAAAACACAGTCCCAAGTGGGATGGCCTGGCAGGGATCGCAATTTTGCTGCATACTGCAGGGACAACTGCTGACGACGAATAGATAAAGATGGTTCATCGGTCTCAACGTAGAGACTCTGGATGGGTGAAGTGTGGAAGGCCCCCGTGCACACACGGAGGGCCTGATGATGGAGTGGGTCCAGCACCTTCACCACCGAATCCCGGGCGGAGTCATACACCTGGGATCCGTAGTCCAGTTTCGACCGGACAAGTGCACAGTACAGGCAGAGCAAAGAACATCGGTCCACCCCCCAAGAGAGGGAGGAGAGGACCTTGATGATGTTCAATGCTTCATCAACATGTGCAAATTCCTTTCTATGTAGTTGAAAATATTAAAGATACCTCTTTCAGTTTTTAGCTTTGCTGTGTATTTCACACACACCAGACCACTTTTTCTAAAAGAAAATTTTGCCCCAACTTCATTCTGAAAATTTATATGGAGGTCATAGTTAAACCAGTAATCTTTCATATCAGATAATGGTTTCTTGCTCAGTTTTGATTGCAACTTTTTTTGTGATTTTCCTTTATATAAACTGAAAACACTTTTGATGCTATATTTCTAAATTTCTTTTTGCATATTTCACATATACAAAAGGAAAAAAACCACATGTGTCAGAATATCATTTTTAATTGTATATTCCTCTGCAGATTTTTCTCATTACATGTTTTACACACATACTCTTCTTCCCCTGTCTGTATGAGACAATGATTCCGTAGTATATAGATGTATTTATTCATTTTCCTCAGTGTGTGTTGGAAAATGATTGCTAAGAATAGATATCAGTACTAATTTCCTATTACATATTTCATATACATCCAGATTTTCCCATGTGTGGAAAAAAATTAATTCTAAGGTTAGATATATTGTATTAACATATTTTGTATTACATATTTCACATACATTCAGTTTTTCAACTGTGTATTAGAAAATTATGCTTAATTGCAGATTTCAATGAAGATTTCCTATTGCATATTTCATATACATGCAGCTTTTCCTCTGTGTCAGATAATGGTTCTTAAGTGTAGATTTGCGTGCAAATTTCTTGTTACATATTTCACATTTATGTGTTATTTGTGACAGAATAATATTCCTAATGGTAGATATAGAGATAATTTTTTTGTATTACGTACTTGACATACATGTGACCTTTCCACTCTGTGAGTAAGAAAATGGCTGCCAAATGCAGCTTTGCATGCAAATTTTTGTTACATATTTCACACACTTGATTTCCCCCCTATGTGTTACTAAATGATTCCTAAGGTAAGATTTTAATGCAAATTTCTTGTTAGGTATTTCCCATACATGTGGCATTTCCTTTGTGTGTGTAAGGAAATGGTGCCTAAGGTTATATTTCAATGGATATCTCTTATTACATATTTCACATATAAGTGGTTTTTCCCTTCTCTGCATCAAATGACGCCTCCTAAGGTGAACCATAATTACAAATTCATTATTACATATTTCACATACATATGGGTTTTCCACTGTGTGTTAGAAAAATGGTCCTGAAGTTCATATTTGCATACAAATTTCCTATTACATATATCACATACAATTGGCTTTTACCCGGTGTGTGTATATAAATGGTCTTGCAGGGTAGCCTTCCGTGTAAATTTCTTATTACATATTACATATACATGCAGGTTTTCACCTGTGTGGGTCAGATAATGAACAAGATTAGAATTCAGTGCAAATTGCTTATTGCAAATTTCACATATATGCAGTTTTCTCCCTATGTGTGTCAGAACATGCGTCCTAAGGGTAGATTTCAGTGCAAATGTCTTATTATATATTTCACATACATGTGGTTTCCCCCAGTGTGTGTCAGAACATGGTCCCTAAGGGTAGATTTCAGTGCAAATTTCTTATTACATATTTCACATACATGCGATTTTTCCCCTTTGTGGATCAGAACATGGTTCCCAAGGGTAGACTTCAGTGTAAATTTCATATTTCACATAAATGTAGTTTTTCCCCTGTGTGTGCCAGACAATGAGCCATAAGAATAGACTTTACTGCAAATTGCTTATATCTCACATATATGCGGTTTTCTCCCTGTGTGTGTCAGAACATGCTTTCTAAGAGTAGGTGTCTGTGCAAATTTCTTATTACATATTTCACATACATGCGGTTTTCCCCCTGTGTGTGTCAGAAAATGCTTCCTAAGGGTAGACTTCTGTGTAAATTTCTTATTACATATTTCACATACATGCGGTTTTTCTGCTATGTGTGTCAGAACATGCCTCCTAAGATTAGACATCTTTGCAAATTTCTTATTACACATTTCACATACATGTGGATTTTCTCCTGTGTGTGTCAGAAAATGCTCCCTAAGATGAGACATCTCTCCAAATTTCTTATTACATATTACACATGGATGTGGCTGTTCTCCTGTGTGTGTGTCAGAAAGTGCTTCCTAAGATTAGACATCTGCGCAAATTTCTTATTACATATTTCACATACATGCAGTTTTTCCCCCTGTGTGTGTCAGAAAATGCTCCCTAAGATGAGACATTTCTCCAAATTTCTTATTACATATTTCACATACATGCTGTTTTTCCCGTGTGTGTATCAGTAAATGCCTCCTAAATTTAGATATCTGTGTAAATTTCTTATTACATATTTCACATACATGCGGTTTTTCTCCTGTGTGTGTCAGAAAATGACTCCTAAGATTAGACATCTGTAGAAATTTCTTATTACATATTTCACATAAATGTGGTTTTTCTCCTTTGTGTATCAGAACATGCCTCCTAAGATTAGACATCAATACAAATTTCTTATTACATATTTCACATACATGCTGTTTTTCTCCTGTGTGTGTCAGAACATGCCTCTTAAGATGAGACATGTGTCAAAATTTCTTATTACATATTTTACATACATGTGGTTTTTCCCCTGTGTGTGTCCGAAAATGCTCCCTAAGATTAGAAATGTGTCCGAATTTCTTATTACATATTTCACATACATGCAGTTTCTCCCCTGTGTGTATCAAAACATGCCTCCTAAGCTGAGACATCTCTCCAAATTTCTTATTACGTTTCACATACATGCAGTTTTTCTCCTGTGTGTGTGTGTCAGAACATGCTTCCTAATGGAAGATTTCAATGCAAATTTCTTATTACATATTTCCCATACATGTAATTTTTTTCTGTGTTTAAGAAAATAACACCTAGAGTGAGATTTCTCTGATGATTCCTGTTTACTAATTTTTAAAATGTGCTCATTTTTCCTGGGAGAGTAAGAAAGTGGTCCTTAAATCTGCATATGAAATTTCTTCTTATATATTTCAGGGATATGTGGCTTCACTTCGGTGTCTGTTCTATAATGAAATTTCAATGATCCTTTACTTGAAAATCTATTTTTACACATTAAAATATGTGGTTTTCCATTTTTGCATATCAGTTTATGAAACCTAAGGTACCATTTATCAGCAAATTCCAAGTTATATATTTCACATTGATGTAGGTTCTCTCTCAAATGTGCGAAGTAATGATTATTTAGATCAACTTTTTGTGCAAATTCTTCTCTACCTATTTATTGGAGATGTGTCAGCATTCCTCTGTGTTAGAGATAATAGACCATAAATGAGCTTTGTTTGCTAATTTATTATTTTACATACCGCAGATAGTTTTTCTTTTCTTTTGTGAAATTAAAAATGGTATTCAAGATTCTGCTTTGTTTTAAATGAATTTTTCCATTTTTCACATATATGTGGACTGTTTTGTAAGAGAGAAATAAGAATGTCATCGGCTTGCTTTCAAAACTTTTGTTTCATATTTCACTAATATATGTCCTCTCCTTATCGTGTGCAAAATAAAAGATTTTAAGAAAAGCATTCTATATCCAATTTTTTTTTCTGCTTTTCCTGTGCCTGAAAATTATTATTGAAGACTCTGAAGATTTGGTTGTCTTATGTATTGTGTTTGTAAAATACTGATATTAGACAGAAGCTTGCCTTTGAAAACTTCTTTGCATATTTCACCGATATATGACTTTCCTATGTATTAGAATATACCTGCTTTTCAATCAATATTCTCCATTACATATGACATCTGTAAAATTTCTACATGTTATCTCAGAAGTGCTCTTTATATCTTTGTTTCTGGAAAAACTTCCTACACACAAGAGTTTGTTCTGCTCACACTAATAGTTCCAACTGTGATTTCACTTTTGGTATTTTTCAGAAATATAAAGCAATTTTTTGCCCTCTTGTCACTGCTTTATGACAAATAAGAAACATTATATTTTTGTTCCAGCTAAAACAGTTTATGATTCTAATTTATTCAGTGTCGTATTCACGATAATTTATACCCATGAAGCACCTTTTTAGTGTTGAAAACATGACACATATTTTGTCAATTTCACAAAATATGTTCCACTTCAATGAATAATAAGGCATATATATTTTTCTGTACAGAAAATATAAATGTGCAAACACTTAGAATTTATTCTTTTGAATGTACAGAATTTCGAACAGTAGATTAGTGTCAACTGCATGTTTAAAGGAATTTTTTTCAACTTCTCTAATTTTCTGCTTTCTGTCAGTGTTAATTTACATCGTATCTATATTGCAAGCTTCTTATGTTCCAAGCACTTGGCTATATATACCTAGAAATGAAATAATGTAATCAGACACAAGAATAAGCAAAACATATACAATGAACAAAATTAAAACAAAGAGGATGAAAACTGTTTAGTAATCCAATTAACTAGTGGCAGATTGCAAGCCAGGCTGGCAATCTGCCGTTTGCACTCTCTAGTCACAACTGTACAAACATTTAGATTCTCCCCCTCCCCCCTCTTACCCTGCTGTGGTGAGAAAGCAGAGAGTGATGGACTTGGAAAGTCCGTTGCTGTCTTCTTTCTCTGATGGAATGTGACACCATCACACTCTCTAGAGTGAGAGGTGGTCAACGAATGTTAGCTAATAGCCATCAGGAAAACTGCATCCTTAAAATGTCTCTACTAAAAAAAGTTCCTGAAAAGTCGCCAGAAAAAGAATTATTATTAAAGAGCCACTATAAAAAAATTATATTCGTAAATAGCCACGAGAAATAACTACATTATTAAAAACCAGGCAAAAAACAAGCCTATATTTTTAAAGAGCCACTGGCATAAAATTTAATTCCTGAGAAGGTTCTAGATAGAAATCTATATTCTATAGCCAATAGAAAAAGAAAAATATCCTTAAGTAGAAAAACGAATATCACCTCTGGCATATGAGAATCTCGTTTTCAAAGAGAATGAAGTTTTTCCCCTTCCCTAATGTTTCATTCCATTAAAAGTTTTAATTTGAGCAAGCAGATGATGGGAATAAATGCAAAAAAATATTTCATTAGCATTATACAACACAAACGTATTCGCCTTTTAATTCTTAAATTGAAGTAGTTGCATTTTCCTCACCTCTGTCGGAAATGTGGCTATATAATTGCTGTCAGTGGAATATCCCTCAAACGCTACCACAATTTTTTCAAAATTCTGTTCTATACGTATTATTTGTAAAACTCGTTGCAGTTGTGATTTTCATATTTAGTGACCAGTAAAGATATACTGAAATTATTAAATATTCGAAAAATGCACATTATAATATTTCATTAGTACCAATTACACTAAAAAGTTTTCTAATTAAAAGTTTCATTGTTTTCAAAGGAAACTTCATGACGTTCACATTCCACCATCAAAAGTCCATAATTCTATAATTAATGCACTGTTTCAGTATTCGGGATTGTAAAGGGTAGCTAGGCAAAAACTGGAAGGACAGCTGTGTAGCAATCCCCAGTGATGATGCACAGAACTGTCCAGGTCTAGCACCTAATGTCTGACGTCACCTTCTACTGCTGCAGGCTGTTAGTACCTTTCAAAAGAGATTCTTTTTTGGAAGGGAACAGAAGGTGAAGGCTGCCAACTCAATGTGAGTTATTGACATGGTTAACCACAGCGACTTCTTTTTTTGAACCCTACTGAGCAGTAGTCAACTTCACAGAGCCTGGTGCTGATCGTTAGCACCCACTAGACTGGACTGGTTTATGGATTTGAGCTTGATTATGGATCCTGGACTTGCTGCATTGATGGGCCTCTGTTGAGGGAGAATCTGCCACTATATTTTCTGTTTGTTTCTGGGTTGTCAGCCCTAAGTGAACAGAGGCATGGGATACCTTATATCAGATGGTAGATAATCGTGCTCAGAGGCCACCACAGGTACCTGAACCCTCACTTAGCTAGTTCGTCATCGTCAATACTAAACTGAAGTAATGTGTCTCAGGCAGGCCACATGACTCTTCAATAAGACCACTTGAAAATGTGGTGCCTGAAGTTCCTACAGACATTGGTGACTTCAGCCTTTAGTGGAGGAGGAACAGGTCTTTGCCACATGCCTTTGGTCAGGGGGCTGTTTGATATTGTTGGCCCTACCTCTCTCAATAAACCTAACTTCTTTAAAAATCCTATTAACCATTTTCTCTCTGCAAGTTTGTGAAATGTGAGGACGTTATTTTCTTGATGTCCTCTTGCAGGAATTCCAGCATTATAACATAGATATTCTAGACTTGCAAGAGAGCAGATGGACAGGTAAAGGTGAGATACTCAAAAATAACTTTAAATTTCTCTTTTCAGGCAAGGAGGATGGAAAGAATTTCCCAGGTGTAAGTTTGCTTCTTAGCAGACACGTAAGTGATGCTCATCTAGGATATGACTGCATCAATAAAAGATTTCTTACAACAAAATTTGAAACCAAAATTAAAAATTTGAGTGTCAGCTATTTCACGAACGTTGTTATGCCCTCAGAGAGGACTCTGATAAGAATGAGAAGGATATGTTTTACAGCTTATTTCGAGATATTTTGAGTTCTCTGAAGAAAGGAGGTTTTCTCTTGTGCTAGGTCATTTCAATGCTAGACTTGGAACTGATTCTAATCTTTGGGCAGCAGTTTTAGGTCCCTTTGGCATTGGTAGTTTCACCTTTTATAAGAGATACTCTCTTGTGGAAGTGAACGGAATGGGAGGGCTGTCAGATTAGTGTGGCCTACTGATCGGGACAACTATGGCTACATTTTTTTCCCCATCCTGCTGAGGAGTGTTAAACCACCTCAGCAGGTGGCCACATGACTCTTCAAATGTCATGTGGCCACCTGCTGAGGTGGTTTTAATAAGTCAGTATTAATAAGTCATGTATATGCCTTATTAATAATAAGGCATATAATAATTAATAATTAATAATTAATAATAAGGCATATATATTTTGGGCTAAATCATGAGCACAGGGTTATGGTGCTAACCATATAAACCTACTGGACTAGACTGATATAAGACTCTGAGCTTGATTGTGGATCCTGAACTTGCTATAATGCTGGGCTACTGTGGACTACTAATCTACCGTTGTGTTTTCTGTTTGTTTGTGGGTTGACAGCCCCAAATGAATAGATTCACGGGATATGTTTCATCACTGGTGGATAATCCTGAGCAAAAGTCACCACTGGCACCTGAAATCTTGTTTCTACTGGCATCATCAAATTCTGCATTGGAGGAAGTCTTCCAGTGTAGATGACTTCAGCCTTTAGTGGTGGGGGAATGGGTCTTTGCCCCATGTCTGCGATTAGGGGGCTGTTTGATAATGTCGGCATTCCCTCTCTCAATAAACACAGTTTCTTTAAATATCCCACTCACCATTTTCTCTCCATAGGTAGTTGGAATGTGAAGATTCTGCACAGAGCTTATTCTCTTGATTTCCTCAGACAAGAATTCAACTGTTATAATTTAGATACTCTGGGCTTACAAGAGATCAGATATACAGATAAAGGTCGGATTCTTAAAAATAATCTTAAATTTCTCTTTTCATGGAGGGAAGATAATAAGCATCACAAAGGCGTGTGTCTGCTTATCAGCAGGGGGTGATGCTCTTCTAGGATATAAATGCATTAATGAAAAGTTCCTTACGGCAAAATTTCAGACAAGCATTAAACACTTGAATGTTATCTGCTGTTATGCTCCCTCCAAGGATGCTGATGAGGATGAAAAGGATAGGTTTTACGGAAAACTTCAGGATGTTTTGAATTCTGTCAAGAAAGGAGATATTACCCTTGTTCTAGGTGACTTCAATGCCAAATTTCGTACTGACTCTGATATTTGGGGGGAGGTGATTATCCCTTTTGGTATTGATAGCTGCAATGGAAACGGGCAATGTCTCCTACAGGTAAGTAAACTCAATTGTTTAAAAATAACATTATTAAAAACACCACGACATACATAAGTACACATGGGTTTCACCAGATGGGCTGCATAAGAATATGATTAATCATATATTAATTAACAGGAAATGGGCTAGTTCTGTTAGGAATACCAGGGCATATAGGGGAGCTGAATTTGGATCTGACAATTACCTTGATAAAAGTGTCTTGCAACTTAAAACTAAGAAGTGTTGCGGTAAAGTTAAAAAATTTACCTTTAATTTCGAAGCTCTGAAAGACCCAGTTATAGCTAAAGCCTACCATGATAAGTTACTGAGTCATTATGACAGTCATTGTTTGCTTACTACTGAAGTTGAGGAAGGATGGGACCATTTCAAACAGACTTTTTTGGAAACTAACAGTGCTTGTTTAGGCTTGATGACTTGGCTGAAAAAGCCAAGGAAGCAGTTAGACAGCACAACAGCAGACAGCTGTACAGTCGCTCAAAAAAGTATCCGAACACTACGGTTGATTACAGAATTCTGACAAGTTAGTTAACATAATGAAAGCTCTCTATAATAACACTGAGTCATGTGTGAGAGTTGGTAAGTCTTGTAGCAATTGGTTTAGCATTACTTCTGGTGTTCGACAAGGGTGCATTTTGTCTCCTTTTCTCTTTAGTTTGGTTGTTGATTATGTTATGCGAAATTCACTTCAAGGGAAAGATTTTGGCCTTAAATGGGCTGGAGATATGAAAATTTCTGATTTAGATTATGCTGATGATTTAGCCCTTTTGGCAAATGATGTTGATGAGATGAACTCTTTCATTCGAGCTGTTGATGAGACTGGTAGTACAGTAGGTTTGGTTATAAACAGAGAGAAAACTAAAGTGATGAAAATTGGTCAGGCAGGTTGTGATTCAGTTAATCTGAATGGTTGCAGTCTTGAGCAGGTGTCACAGTTTAATTACCTTGGGAGCTACGTAACTGATACTGGTGATGTGCGGCATGAGATTAACAGACGAATAGGTATTGCTGCCGGGACTTTTAAGAATCTATGGAGAGTTTGGAGAAATAGGCATATACACCAAAGACTAAAATTAGACTGAATAATAGTTTGGTTCTTTTTAGGGTTAGTTATGGTAGTGAAACTTGGACGCTGTGTAAACAAGATAACAGGAAACTAGATGCTTTTGATTCTAGATGCTTACGAAGTATCTTGGGTATTAGGTGGTTTAACTTTGTAACTAATGATGAGGTTAAGCAAAGGAGTCTGCAACCTCCTTTAAGCAGCATATTGTGCAGAGTTGTTGTTGTTCCGCTGGTTTGGCCATGTTGCCCGTATGGATAATTATAGATTGGCGAATAGGGTTATGAACAGTGTGCCTAGAGGCCTCAGAAGGAGGGGGAGACCTAGGATGCGGTGGGCTGACAATGTCAAACAGGACCTTATTAGAATTGGTGTACAGTGGCCGGATGCAGCGGATGCAGCTCAGGACAGATATGCTTGGAGAATTAAACTGCGCGGTCTGGTTGGACCTCCGTAGCCCATGGCTGCTTGAGGATGATGAAAACAGACAAGTATACAGGTATTGAAGGATAACTAGGTAACAAGGCAAGGTTATAGAAGGTGAGCATTCTGTGATGGCTACGTGGGCTGAGCATTTCAGTGATGTTCTAAACGATGTGGTTAGTTCTACTCCCATTGTTTGCAATGATGATAGATGTATTGGTGGCTTTAATGTTGGCCCTATAACACAACCTGAAGTTATTTTGATTATTTCTAAACTTAAACTTCATAAATCCTTAGGGGTAGATGAAATTACTACAGAAATGCTTAGAGCTGGGAATGATTCGTTTACCAGTTGGGTGACAGAAATTTCGAATATCTTTTATGATAAAAGCATGGTTCTTAAGGATTTTACCAGAGCTACTATTATCCCTATTTTCAAAAAAGGTGATCGCAATTCTTATGGTAACTATAGGGGTATTACCTACTCTGTGTTCCGGGGAAAGTTCTTTCCATGATTGTGCTTAATAGAATTTAGAATCTGTTGACAGGCAATTGCGTGATGAGCAATGTGGATTCAGAAGTGGTAGGGGATGTGTGAATCAGATATTTTCACTTAGGCAGATTCTTTAGAAATGTTTAGAGTTTCAGAAATTTTTGGTTGCTAGCTTTGTTGATTTCAAAAAGGGTTTTGACTCTGTTGATCATCATAATTTTTAGTTGATTGTGTGATCATATTGTATAATAGACAAGTTATTTAATATAATGAATCTCTCTATAATAGCACTGAGTCATGTGTAATAGATGGCCCCCTCCCAACAATAACAAACTCACAATAGCAATACCAATATGAAAACCATTATTGAGAACCTTAAAAAAATAATTATCTTAACCTAAAATTTCAGTTTACGAAATGTATTAATTCACTGAAAGCACCCCACTCATTATAATTATAAATCAGTAGCCACAAATAGTAAAGCTCCCTTGACATATGCTGATCTTGTCGATATCCCATAATCCCACACTCTCTCCCAACTTCCGTTACATGCAGATCGCATTACGGCCACCTGCACATCTGCCGACCACTCCGATCTTCAGAGCTGAGCCACTGGCATTTCAATTTATGGCACCACACCCATCCCCCATGTAGAACAACCAACAGCTTTTCCTGCATCTGCTTAAGTTCCTCACTTCCCACCTGATGAAGTGCCAATAGGAAAGGCACGAAACACATGCCTTGGATCAGAAATCTTTTTAAGCACACTATGCTATCAAAAGTCTAAATGCTTATTTCATTCACCAAGGTGGGTAGACCATTGGCAGCCATCATCCTTATTTTAATCTCCACTGAGACGTCACTTGCTGGCAAGAACAACGAATTTTAAATTTCTCACCTAAAGCATCCCAGGAAGTTCCAGTTGCTACCCATCCTCTAAGGCATGGTACGTAAATCTCTCCTTAATAATTATTGATACTTGGTAGCATATTTCCATGTGTTCAAGTGCTTAAAAACATTTAAGAGTGTCATAGAGAAATTAATAACTTTAATTTTAATTACCGCACTATGTACCTATAGTATAATTTTTGTTAGAGTTGGTAAGGCTTGTAGCAATTGGTTTAGCTTTACTTATGGTGTTCGACAAGGGTGCATTTATCTCCTTTTCTCTTTCGTTTGGTTATTGATTATGTTATGCAAAATTCATTTCAAGGAAAAGATTTTGGCCTTAAATAGGCTGGAGATACTAAAATTTCTGATTTAGATTATGCTGATGATTTAGCCCTTTTGGTAAACGACGTTGATGAGATGAACTCTTTCATTCGAGCTGTTGATGAAACTGGTAGTAGAGTAGATTTGGTTATAAACAGCGAAAAATTAAAGTGATGAAAATTGGTCAGGCAGGCTGTGATTCAGTTAATCTGAAAGGTTGCAGTCAGATACTGGGGATGTGCGGCATGAGATTAACAGACGAATAGGGATTCCTGCCGGGACTTTTAGGAATCTTTGGAGAGTGTGGAGAACTAGGCATATAAACCTAAAGACTAAAATTACCCTATAATAGTTTGGTTCCTTTTAGGGTTACTTATGGTAGTGAAACTTGGATGCTTTGTAAACAAGATATCAGGAAACTAGATGCTTTTGATTCCAGATGCTTATGCAGTACCTTGGGCATTAGGTGGTACAACTTTGTAACTAATCATGAGGTTAGGCAAAAGAGTCGGCAACCTCATTTAAGCAGCATATTGTGCAGAGAGAGACTCCGTTGGTTTGGCCATGTTGCCCGTATGGATAATTATAGATTGGCGAATAGGGTTATGAACAGTGTGCCTAAAGGCATCAGAAAGATGGGAGACCTAGGATGCGGTGGGCAGACAATGTCAAACAGGACCTTGTTGGAATTGGTGTGCAGTGGCCAGATGCAGTAGATGTAGCTCAGGATAGACTTGCTTGGAGAACTAAATTGCACGGTCTGGTTGGACCTCCGTAGCCCATGGCTGCTTGAGGATGATGATGATGATGATGATGAAATATTTGGTTCAAGAGAGAAGAAATCTTTATGCATTTTTTTCCATGGGTGGATTAAATACCTTAAACTAGGGATTCTCAAAATGGGGTATGCGGTAAAGTTTTTGCGGGTTTTGTATTTTTAAGTTTTGCGTACATTGTATTCACCTTATGGGTTTCACAGGAATATGATAGATTATATTTTAATTAACAGCAAATAGGCTAGTTCAGTTAGGAATACCAGATTATACAGGGTTGCCGAAATTGGGTCTGATCATTATCTGGTCAAAAATGTTTTGCAGCTGAAGTT
The DNA here is from genome assembly GCA_038380435.1 of Ryuthela nishihirai. NCBI lineage: Eukaryota > Metazoa > Arthropoda > Arachnida > Araneae > Heptathelidae > Ryuthela > Ryuthela nishihirai. The sequence goes on from JAWZYU010000058.1 coordinate 979,701, forward strand.
TAAGCAGTAGGAATGTTGTGCTAAGGTTAAAAAAATTAGCTATAACACTGAATGTCTGTTAGATACAGATGTAGCCAAATATACCATGATAGGCTACTTATTGAATATGACAATAGTGGTTTGGTTACTGCTGAAATTGGGAAAGTGTGGGATCAGTTTAAACAGACTTTTCTTCGAATAGTACTGTTTTGGTAAAAGCGAACAGGAGAAACAAAATTATTTGACTGGTAAGGCTATGGCACTAATTTCTGAAAGAAGGAAGTGCAAGATTAATATGAATCAACACCCTACTAATCCTTACAGAAGGCATTAATACAATCTTAATAAACGTGTAAAAAATCAGTTAGCAGCTGGTAAGAAATTTTGGCTTTATAACTTGGCTGACAAAGCTGAGGAAGCAGTTAGACAGCACAACAGCAGGGGGATGTACCAGATAATTAATGTTTTAAGTGTGAAGAAACAGACAGGTACATAGGGATTGGGGGATAAACATAGCAAGGTGGTTGAAGGTGAGGATTCTGTGATGATTAGATGGGCTGATGATTTCAGAAAGGTTGTAAATAATGTGCCTGTAAATGGTAGCTAGGCGTAAACTGGAAGGAGAGCTGTGTACCAATCCCTAGTGATGATGCACAGAACCGGCCAGGTCTAGCACCTAATTTGCGACCCCGCCTTCTCGTGGTGCAGCCCGTTAGTACCTTTCAAAAGAAATATTCTCTTTTGGAAGGGAACGGAAGGGGAGGGATGCCTGTTCAGTATGGCCTACTGATCTGGTCATCTATGGTCACTTTTTGTCTTTTTTCAACCCTGCTGAGGAATGGTCAACTTCACAGGGCCCTGGTGCTGACCATTTATACCTACTAGACTGGACTTGTTTATGGATTTGAGCTTGATTATTGATCCTGGACTTGCTGCACTGGTGGGCCTCTGTTGAGGGAGAGTCTGCCGCTGTGTTTTGTTTGCTTCTGGGTTGCCAGCTCTAAGTGAACAGAGGCATGGGATACCTTATATCAGCTGGTGGATAATCCTAATCAGAGGCCATCGCAGGTACCTGAACCTTACTTAGCTAGTTGGGCATCGTCAAGCCTAAACTGGAGTAATGCATCTCAGGCAGGCCATGTGGTTCTTGAAAAAGTCCACTTGAAAAGGTGGTGCCTGAAGTTCCTACCAGCATCGGTGACTTCAGCCTTTAGCGGAGGAGGAACGGGTCTTTGCCCCATGCCTGCGATCAGGGGGCTGTTTGATATTGTTGGCCCTACCAATCTCAATAAACCTAATTTCTTTAAAAATCCTACTAATCATTTTCTCTCTGCAGGAACGTGGAACGTGACGACATTACATAGAGATTATTCTCTTGATGTTCTCATGCAGGAATTCCAGTGCTATAACCTAGATATTCTCGGCTTGCAAGAGACCAGATGGACAGATAAAGGTCAGATTCTTAAAAATAATCTTAAATTTCTCTTTTCAGGGAGGGACGACACTAAGCATCACCAAGGCGTGGGTCTGCTTCTCAGCAGACACGCTAGTGATGCTCTTCTAGGATATGAGTGCATTAATGAAAGGTTTCTTACAGCAAAATTTCAGACAAGCGTTAAAGACCTGAATGTTATCTGCTGTTATGCCACCACTGAGGATGCCGATGTGGATGAGAAGGATAGGTTTTATGAACAACTTCAGGATATTTTGAATTCTGTCAAGAAAGGAGATATTACCCTTGTTCTTGGTGACTTCAATGCCAAAGTTGGTACTGACTCTGATCTTTGGGGAGGGGTGATAGGCCCTTTTGGTATTGGTAGCTGCAATGGCAATGGGCAACGTCTCCTACAGGTAAGTAAACTCAATGGTTTCAGAATAACTAACACATATTACAAACATCGCGACATACATAAATACACATGGGTTTCACCTGATGGGCTGCATAGAAATATGATTGATTACATATTAATTAACAGCAAATGGCCTAGTTCTGTTAGAAATACCAGGGCATATAGGGGAGCTGAAATTGGATCTGACCATTTCCTTGTTAAAAGTGTCTTGCAACTTAAACTTAAAAAGTGTTGTGCTAGAGTTAAAAAATTTACCTTTAATACTGAAGCTCTGAATGACCCAGTTATAGCTAAAGCTTACCATGATAAGTTACTTAGTCATTATGACGGTCATGGTTTGCTTAATACTGAAGTTGAGGAAGAATGGGGCCATTTTAAACAGGCTTTTTTGGAAACTAACAGTACTCTTTTAGAAAAAAAGGAGCAGAGGCAGCAGAATTATTTAAGTGATAAGGCAATTGAGCTCATTTCAGAAAGAAGGAACTGCAGGAATGTCCTTAATCAGTACCCTACTAGTACTAATAGAAAAGATTACAGAGAGCTTAATAAACGTGTAAAGGATCAGTTAGCTACTGATAAAAATCTTTGGCTTGATAGCTTGGCTGACAAAGCTCAGGAGGCAGTTAGGCAGCACAACAGCAGAGAGCTGTACCAGATAGTTAATATTTTATGTGGTAGAAAACGGACAGGCATACAGGGATTGAAGGATAAACAAGGTAAGGTTACAGAAGCTGAGGATTCTCTCATGGCTAGGTGGGCTGAGCATTTCAGTGATGTTCTGAAAAATGTGGTTAGTTCTATATTAATGATGATAGGTTAATGATTATAAAGGTGATAGGTTAATGATGATAGATGCATTGGCAGCTTTAATGTTGGCCCTATAACACAATCTGAAGTTAGTTTGGCTATCTCTAAACTGAAACTTCATAAATCCCCAGGGGTAGATGAAATTATTACAGAAATGCTCAGAGCTGGGAATGTTTTGGTTACCACTTGGATGACTGAAATTTTGAATAACTTTTATGATAAAGGCATGGTTCCTAAAGATTTTACCAGAGCTATTATTATCCCTATTTTCAAAAAAGGTGATCGCAGTTCTTGTGCTAACTATAGGGGTCTCAGCCTACTCTCTGTTCCAGGTAAAGTTCTTTCCATGATTGTGCTTAATAGAATTAAGAATCTGGTTGACAGGCAATTGCGTGATGAGCAATGTGGATTCAGAAGTGGTAGGGGATGTGTAGATCAGATATTTTCACTTAGGCAGATTCTTGAGAAATGTTTAGAGTTTCAGAAACCTTTGGTTGCTAGCTTTGTTGATTTCAAAGAGGCTTTCGACTCTGTTGATCGTCATAATTTGTGGTTGATTGTGAAATCATATGGTATACCAGACAAGTTAGTTAACATAATGAAAGCTCTCTATAATAACACTGAGTCATGTGTGAGAGTTGGTAAGTCTTGTAGCAATTGGTTTAGCATTACGTCTGGTGTTCGACAAGGGTGCATTTTGTCTCCTTTTCTCTTGAGTTTGGTTGTTGATATATTATGCGAAATTCACTTCGAGGGAAAGATTTTCGCCTTAAATGGGCTGGAGATACGAAAATTTCTGATTTAGATTATGCTGATGATTTAGCCCTTTTGGCAAATGATGTTGATGAGATGAACTCTTTCATTCGAGCTGTTGATGAGACTGGTAGTAGAGTAGGTTTGGTTATAAACAGAGAGAAAACTAAAGTGATGAAAATTGGTCAGGCAGGCTGTGATTCAGTTAATAATTAATTCTCAATAAACCTAATTTCTTTAAAAATCCTACTAATCATTTTCTCTCTGCAGGAACGTGGAACGTGACGACATTACATAGAGATTATTCTCTTGATGTTCTCATGCAGGAATTCCAGTGCTATAACCTAGATATTCTCGGCTTGCAAGAGACCAGATGGACAGATAAAGGTCAGATTCTTAAAAATAATCTTAAATTTCTCTTTTCAGGGAGGGACGACACTAAGCATCACCAAGGCGTGGGTCTGCTTCTCAGCAGACACGCTAGTGATGCTCTTCTAGGATATGAGTGCATTAATGAAAGGTTTCTTACAGCAAAATTTCAGACAAGCGTTAAAGACCTGAATGTTATCTGCTGTTATGCCACCACTGAGGATGCCGATGTGGATGAGAAGGATAGGTTTTATGAACAACTTCAGGATATTTTGAATTCTGTCAAGAAAGGAGATATTACCCTTGTTCTTGGTGACTTCAATGCCAAAGTTGGTACTGACTCTGATCTTTGGGGAGGGGTGATAGGCCCTTTTGGTATTGGTAGCTGCAATGGCAATGGGCAACGTCTCCTACAGGTAAGTAAACTCAATGGTTTCAGAATAACTAACACATATTACAAACATCGCGACATACATAAATACACATGGGTTTCACCTGATGGGCTGCATAGAAATATGATTGATTACATATTAATTAACAGCAAATGGCCTAGTTCTGTTAGAAATACCAGGGCATATAGGGGAGCTGAAATTGGATCTGACCATTTCCTTGTTAAAAGTGTCTTGCAACTTAAACTTAAAAAGTGTTGTGCTAGAGTTAAAAAATTTACCTTTAATACTGAAGCTCTGAATGACCCAGTTATAGCTAAAGCTTACCATGATAAGTTACTTAGTCATTATGACGGTCATGGTTTGCTTAATACTGAAGTTGAGGAAGAATGGGGCCATTTTAAACAGGCTTTTTTGGAAACTAACAGTACTCTTTTAGAAAAAAAGGAGCAGAGGCGGCAGAATTATTTAAGTGATAAGGCAATTGAGCTCATTTCAGAAAGAAGGAACTGCAGGAATGTCCTTAATCAGTACCCTACTAGTCCTAATAGAAAAGATTACAGAGAGCTTAATAAACGTGTAAAGGATCAGTTAGCTACTGATAAAAATCTTTGGCTTGATAGCTTGGCTGACAAAGCTCAGGAGGCAGTTAGGCAGCACAACAGCAGAGAGCTGTACCAGATAGTTAATATTTTATGTGGTAGAAAACGGACAGGCATACAGGGATTGAAGGATAAACAAGGTAAGGTTACAGAAGCTGAGGATTCTCTCATGGCTAGGTGGGCTGAGCATTTCAGTGATGTTCTGAAAAATGTGGTTAGTTCTATATTAATGATGATAGGTTAATGATTATAAAGGTGATAGGTTAATGATGATAGATGCATTGGCAGCTTTAATGTTGGCCCTATAACACAATCTGAAGTTAGTTTGGCTATCTCTAAACTGAAACTTCATAAATCCCCAGGGGTAGATGAAATTATTACAGAAATGCTCAGAGCTGGGAATGTTTTGGTTACCACTTGGATGACTGAAATTTTGAATAACTTTTATGATAAAGGCATGGTTCCTAAAGATTTTACCAGAGCTATTATTATCCCTATTTTCAAAAAAGGTGATCGCAGTTCTTGTGCTAACTATAGGGGTCTCAGCCTACTCTCTGTTCCAGGTAAAGTTCTTTCCATGATTGTGCTTAATAGAATTAAGAATCTGGTTGACAGGCAATTGCGTGATGAGCAATGTGGATTCAGAAGTGGTAGGGGATGTGTAGATCAGATATTTTCACTTAGGCAGATTCTTGAGAAATGTTTAGAGTTTCAGAAACCTTTGGTTGCTAGCTTTGTTGATTTCAAAGAGGCTTTCGACTCTGTTGATCGTCATAATTTGTGGTTGATTGTGAAATCATATGGTATACCAGACAAGTTAGTTAACATAATGAAAGCTCTCTATAATAACACTGAGTCATGTGTGAGAGTTGGTAAGTCTTGTAGCAATTGGTTTAGCATTACGTCTGGTGTTCGACAAGGGTGCATTTTGTCTCCTTTTCTCTTGAGTTTGGTTGTTGATATATTATGCGAAATTCACTTCGAGGGAAACATTTTCGCCTTAAATGGGCTGGAGATACGAAAATTTCTGATTTAGATTATGCTGATGATTTAGCCCTTTTGGCAAATGATGTTGATGAGATGAACTCTTTCATTCGAGCTGTTGATGAGACTGGTAGTAGAGTAGGTTTGGTTGTAAACAGAGAGAAAACTAAAGTGATGAAAATTGGTCAGGCAGGCTGTGATTCAGTTAATCTGAATGGTTGCAGTCTTGAGCAGGTGTCACAGTTTAATTATCTTGGGAGCTATGTAACTGATACTGGTGATGTGCGGCATGAGATTAACAGACGAATAGGTATTGCTGCCGGGACTTTTACGAATCTATGGAGATTGTGGAGAAATAGGCGTATACACCTAAAGACTAAAATTAGACTGTATAATAGTTTGGTTCTTTCTAGGGTTAGTTATGGTAGTGAAACTTGGACGCTGTGTAAACAAGATAACAGGAAACTAGATGCTTTTGATTCTAGATGCTTACGCAGTATCTTGGGTATTAGGTGGTTTAACTTTGTAACTAATGATGAGGTTAGGCAAAGGAGTCTGCAACCTCCTTTAAGCAGCATATTGTGCAGAGAGAGACTCCGCTGGTTTGGCCATGTTGCCCGTATGGATAATTATAGATTGGCGAATAGGGTTATGAACAGTGTGCCTAGAGGCCTCAGAAGGAGGGGGAGACCTAGGATGCGGTGGGCAGACAATGTCAAACAGGACCTTGTTAGAATTGGTGTGCAGTGGCCGGATGCAGCAGATGTAGCTCAGGACAGATATGCTTGGAGAATTAAACTGCGTGGTCTGATTGGACCTCCGTAGCCCATGGCTGCTTGAGGATGATGATGATGATGATGATGTAAATAATGTGATTATTTCTACTCCGATTGTTTCCACTAAGGATGGATGCATTACTGGTTTCTGTTGTCACATGTCCAACTGAAATTATGAATTTTTTTGTTTGATTAAAATATTGTTCATAAGAATTTTACTAGACCTATTGTTGTCCCCAGTTTTTAAAAAGGATGATTGCGGTTCTTGTGATAATTATAGCGGAATTCTACATTGGAGGAAGTCTTCCAGTGTAGATGGCTTCAGCCTTTAGTGGTCGGGGAACGGGTCTTTGCCCCATGTCTGCGATTAGGGGGCTGTTTGATATTGTCGGCATTCCCTCTCTCAATAAACATAGTTTCTTTAAGCATCCCACTAACCATTTTCTCTCCATAGGTAGTTGGAATGTGAGGACTCTGCACAGAGCTTTTTCTCTTGATGTCCTCACACAAGAATTCCACCATTATAATTTAGATATTCTTGGCTTGCAAGAGACCAGATGGACAGATAAAGGTCAGATTCTTAAAAATAATCTTAAATTTCTCTTTTCAGGTAGGGATGACAATAAGCATCACCAAGGCGTGGGTCTGCTTCTCAGCAGACACGCTAGTGATGCTCTTCTAGGATACGAGTGCATTAATGAAATGTTTCTTACAGCAGAATTTCAGACAAGCCTTAAAGACTTGAATGTTATTTGCTGTTATGCCCCCACTGAGGATGCCGATGAGGATGAGAAAAAAGGTTTTACAGACTCCACACTGTCTCCCACACACTGATCCTCATACGAGCTTCCATTTCAAAGGAAATTCGTAATTCTTTGCTGTCCGAACATGTAGTAAATTTATTCTATTTTGAGGGAAAAGAAAACGAAGTTTGTTAGTTTTATGGACAGCAGCATTACCTACTTAACGAGGTTTCATGTGACATGGAACTTGTTCCGTTCGGGTCTCACGTTCCTAACATTTAACATAAAGTTAGCCGCATGTAGAATAAGAAATAACCTTTTTTTTTGGAGGGGGGCTTTTATTTCCTGCATAATGTCAACCATGAGTTAACTTCACAGCGACTTTGCAAACCTATTGGTGTTAACTTTTTCATTCGCAGAACAACGGGATTAAATCTTAACGTTCCCGAAGTGTGACTCGATCCTCAAAATTTCAGATTCGCAGCGTAGACGCCTGACGACTTGACCACTGTTTCTTCCATTTACTCCTCCTGACCGCATATGTTTTGAGATTGTATTTAGTAATGCGGCAGACCTTATCCTATAAAACATGATATCATGTCCGTGATGATTTAATTTCTATAAATTGAGGTCTCCACGGTGTCACAATTGTTAGTAAACCCTTTATATTTTTTTTCAAGTTAGAACCTACCAGTTTCGTTTTAAAGAAAATAAATATATAAAGAATTTTAATTTATATTTTTAAAACTTCCACCTCTCTGTAATATATCATGCAAAATCTGTTGGCAACAGCGAAACAGTACTGTGACGTCATCTCGGTGTAAACTTACAAGTTTTGAAATTAAAACCTACCGGTTTGGTTTTAAAGAAAATAAATATATAAAGAATCCTTAAATTTTTTTTATCTTAGTTCTGTTACCTAAAACGATATAATGGCTCAGTCGGTAGCGCGCCAGGCTCGTAATCTGTAGTTCCCAGGTTCGAGTCCCAGCTGGGTCAGCGTTCAGATTTATCTCCGCAAAATTTTCCGCCCTGCCCACGGTCAGTAGGAGACACCGAATGGCTTGGAAAGACTGCCGTCCGTCGGATGGGACGTTAAGCCGTGGCCCCGTGTGCGGGAGAGCCATACCGTGTGCACGTTAAAGAACACGCTGGATGGTCTTGACGGGAGGCTACCATCTGTCTCCCAACAGCTGTTCCAGTGGTTCCCCTCCCCCAACCTTCTCTGAGCCTTCGGGGTCAATGTGATCTGGCCATTTAGCCCATGGTGTGCAAAAAAGTGCCTCTCAGAGGTAAAACAATCTAAAACCATAAACCTACATCGGAAAATGTGACCATAAAAGCGGCATCTTGGTTCTTCTAGAAATTTTTTCTTCAATAGAAATATTTTTTCAGAATTAAATTCAAATGAGGATTTTCAAAAAGGCCCCGTGTGAACCGTGTTACATCAAAATAAATCGTGTAAATAGGGAATTTAAATTTCTTTTCTGATATGTGTTAAATCAAAAACGTGTAAAAAAAATTATATACTTGATTGAGATTAAAATTTGTCACTCATTAACCTAAACTGATTGCATAGTTGCTACCGTAAGTAAGCACCTCAGCAGAAAAGCAACACACATCAATGCCTTACCATAGGTTCGAACCCAGGTCTCTTAGATCAGTAGCCAAGCGCGCTAAGCACTCAACTTTAAAAAAAAAAATCCTTCTTAATAAACAATAAGAATAATCTAATTCAATGAACCCAATTCTGTTTCTGATAGGTTCCCGAGAAAACCGTCTAAAAAAATAAACCTTTAAAAAAAATACAGTGCATATGAAAAAATAGATATGAAAATCTTTAAATCTCCTAAAATTATTGCTGCCTGTGAATACGGGTTAATGATAAACTAGCAAAAACACTGAGATGACGTCAGCAGTACTGTTTCGCTGTGTTGAAAACAGATTTTGCATAATATATTACAGGCAGGTTGAAGTTTTAAAAATGCTTTTCTTAATCATAATAATGTTGCTATTTTAGGTATATTTTTATATTATGTTTCGATCAACTCAGGTACGTAATTTTCTTTTTTATTTTTCTACAGACCTACTCTGGCATATAAACTGACAGGCTCCTGTCAGACCTCTGTGGCAAGCAGCTGCTTGAGGGGGTATTTATTATTTATTTTTTTTTGCAGAGAAAAAAATGGTTATATAAAGTTTCGGAGAAGTATAGACGAAACATTGTGAAGCCGTAGTAAAAGTTGAAAGTTGCATACTTTGAGTTTGGCATTGGAAGCTTTTTTCAGTTGTTCCACTGGATTTTTTTTCTCACCTTCGTACGATCCACGGAGGAAGTAACCATTCTTTTGTTTAATACATTTTGGGTGAGATTTTAGTCATGTACTGCGATGTGGAAGGGCTTTACGTAGGCAGCAACCATTTATACGTTTACGAACCGTTAAAGGTTTGGAAATTCCGATTTTTGAAAAGTCGTTTTAGGTAAAAACTTTGGTTTTTGCGAGTAATCTCAAGATTAATATTACTGTTTTGGTCCAGAAATGAAAATTAACAGTTATGTGCACGACGTGGTGTAATAAGATACAAAAATAGGAATGGATTTCCATCGCACCTTCAACCCTTTGACGAACGCTTGCAGTGTTTAAAAATTATGTTTATGGGTCAATAAATATTTCGATTTAGAGTGAATGGTGGGGTAAAACTTATTTATTGACAGACGAAATAAACAGTTGCAATTATCTTTCTATAAATAGGAACTGAGTACGAAATATTTGTTTTGACACGAAATAGGGTTCCCATTAATTGTAGCTATGGAAATGGCGTTTCTTAAACTACATTATTTGCGTTTTTAGAGTTAAGAACGATAGGATAATTTCACAAATGTCAAGATGGGAAATAATTATCCGGTGCAATACAGTAATTATTTTATTAAGAGTAAAACTGAAATCTAAACGTGACTTGAAGTTTCATGTCAACTTTGCGTTTAATATTTTGTTTTTTGCGTGTTAAATATTCCAGCGTTCGTCATTTATATATTACGGCAACCGAAGTTTTTATATTCGATATTACACGTATGTCGTACAGGTGTGAGAGATATCTAATGCAAATCATATCGAATAAGATATTTTGCTACTAAGGTATTATGCCAATGTCACTTTTTATTTCGTCCATCAGATAGCTATTGTGAGTGACCTCAGGAGAAAATATGTTTTGGAAATTATTTTGAACTGAATAATAAAACTGTGATTTCACAATATAGTTTTATTGTTATAATATTCACCTAATCAGAAGATCGGCAAATGGAATAACTCCATTTCACAAACGGCTCTTATGAAAGCCACACAATTCCGATAAAGGGTTACCATTCGTACACTTCAAAGCAGTAATATAGCTGTGATTAAATAATCTCATGTTTCTAGTTATTGGTGACTTTTGTTTTCGTTTATATTTTCTGTAAGTGCCGTAGAAAAGGTAGCGAACTTTCCATCGGAATCTGGGAGTTGTAGAAAAAGGAATTTTCAATTTTTAGGGATGGACGAATCAGACAAGTGCTGTCTGAACATGGGCATCTCGTAGGCCAGTCGTGAGTACAGCAGTCTTGATGGTTTTGTGGCTTGCCACTGGGAACTCCTGGTGGAGTGCGAATGCTATACTGACTGTCCTAGTTAAATCAAGTTTACGAAAGTCAAATGAAAGAGATGAATATTATGGGTATTTATCTTTGAGCGGCACTCTTTTTCACACCATGGGCTAAATGGCCAGGTCACCAGAACCCCGAAGGCACAGAGGATGTTGAGGGAGGGGATCCACTGGAACAGCTGTTAGGAGACAGATGGTAGGTTGTCGTCAAGGCCATCCAGTATGTTCTCTAAAATGCACAGGATATGGCTCTCTCTACACACTGGGCCACGTCTCAACGTCCCATCCTACGGATGGCGTCCTTTCCAAGCCTAAAGAAAATTTGTATTAAAGTGCTTGCACCATTTGCTTTCCCTTTTTCAAGATTCTGATTTCATTCTCTCGCAGGACGTATTCTGCCCTGCGTGAGTCTTGTCTCAGCCTTTGCTGTGTGGGGAAGAAGAAAAGAAACGTGTAGAGTATGTATAATAAGATACCATTACCGTTTATTTAAATTTTTTTTGGCATTTTCGATATGAATTTTCACTAAAAATCTTCAAAAAGGGTTTACGTCCTTGTTACTTATATTTTCGTGTTTTTTACTTTCTCTTCCGTCTATTAAATTTTTCTTTTTTGGAAAAAGATGTCTTTTCGATTTCCAAAGTGCAAGAGACTTTACGTAACATTTCAGATTTCAGTTCTTAAAGTAAATAATTTTAGGAGTGAAATCTTTGATTATAGTTGGATAGAAACCGATTTCGTAAAGGTAATAGCAACTTATTTCACATCCGGGTTAGGGAGAGGGGCTGCTCAGAGATAAGACACAATACCCTACTTTCGCATTCTTTCTTAATACTCAAAAGATACTACTCTTCCTTTTGATTTTCATCTCAGATTGACTAGAAAAATGAAAGAAGACTTATTCACTGTGTGGATAAGTAAAGGTTCATTAAGGGAAGGTACAATCAATGGATTCGGAAGTAATGTCAAATAATTCGTTTGTTTTATTCCACATTCAGAAGGGACACCCCTCTTCTCTACACCTTGGAACCGAAAATTAATGCTATATAAGACGATACTTTCATGCTGAATTTCTGATGCTAAGTGTGCAATTTAAGGAATTCAATGCTTCAAACTCCGTCATCAAACTACAGATCACTCCCACAAAAAAGACCAGGTTCAACTCTGAAATTTTTAAAATATGGAAAATAACATAAATGGCGAGATATCTCGGAAACGGCTCAATGTGCGTGGAATCCGATTCCGTCGCTCGCTTCGTCTCTTCTAGTCTTTCGAAAAGAGTGGTCACATCACCTGTCTACGACGAATATCTAAAAAGTTAACATTTGACCAATCAGCATTCAGCTAATTACATACCATAATCTCATTGGTTAAAATTTCAATTCAACATTACCATGTTAAAGCAGAGGTGAAATCTTCCGTAGGATTAACGTTACCAATGTTATTCGTATGGAGGAGAAATGGGGCCATCAGCCTAGCAAAATTGTCTTAGCCAATAGGAAAGCACTAATGGCAGTCACTTATACACATGATAAAATCAAAACTTTCATATATATATATATTTAAAATCCAGCCACCCACCCCCACAACCTCCCATTTCATTGACACTAAATAAATCTCTTTGCCTTGCCCCCAGACCTAAGCCTCATAGACCTCAGGATGGGAAGTAGGGTGAAAAAAAAGAAAACGGTAGAATCACCCCTATTCTAATATGACCGTTAGACCACGGACGTTTTTTTTTAATCTCATTTCCTCATTATCCTATAACGCTGATCTGGCAATTCGTGTTTCCCTTCAATATATCTGCTCTCATAAATACATTAAGGACCGTAATGTTTTAAGTGATTTTAGTCATTTCTCTTGCTTTCTTTTAGATTCCTTCAATCATTTCCTATTTATTATCGATTCCGCAAAGATTTTATCTACGTCATAAGTGAAATTACTTCAGGAAAGCTCATTTTCGATATCTCTTCACTTTCATTAGGCCTCACCTTACACTATTACTCTGTGCACTTTATTGTACGTAGCTGTATCTCAGCTTCCAATTACTCCTTTCACACGTGGTAAAGACCTTTCTTCCTCATTTTAGGTGATTTTTCTCCGCATAGAAATCCTACCAAAATCCAGCAAATATGAGAAACTATGTAACAGAGATTCCTCTGAAAAGTGACACACCATAAAAGTCCCCAATTCTCGAAAAGCCCCGAAAAACCCTGACATAGAACCCACACAATGAAGAATTGGAAAAACCCTCTGGAGGAGGCACTGAGTGATGAAAAGCAAATAGTAAAACAACGTGGACATTGCAAAAACATCCAGCATAGCCAAACACTAGAAAAAACGAAATTCCCACGGTAAGAGAGAGGAGCCAAAATCGAGAAGAAAGGCAGAAAAGATCTCCAAAGCCCTAAACTGGGAAAAAACCACTGAACCCGAGCAACTGAATCTGAAAACTCACAGGACATGGGACACCCAAGATATTACTACTTAACAGCGTCTATAGGAATGAAACCCAAAACTACGTTGGTCCAGAAATCCTACCAAACCCCAGCAAATATTTCATATGCTAAATATATAATTTCAGGACTTTAATGTTTCAAACTACAGATACATATTAAAACTCAATATTGTTTCTGGTGAATATGGGAAACTGGTTTACACACCTAATGGATTTTCCATTTCGTTCTGCATTTTTTAAGGATGGAAACTCGAAATTAGACAATTCAGAATATGCGTACTTTGGGTTGTTTTACCTCTGAGCGGCATTTTTTTGCACACCATGGGCTAAATGGCCAGGTCACATGGACCCCGAAGGCTTAGAGAAGGTTGGTGGACGGGACCCAATGGAACAGCTGTTGAGAGACAGATGGTAGCCTCCAGTCAAGGCCATCCAGCGTGTTCTTTAACGTGCACGGGGTATGGCTCTCCAGTACACAGGGCCAAGGCTTAACGTCATATCCGACGGACGGCGGCCTTTCCAAGCCCATCGGTGTCCCCTACTGACCGTGGGCAGGGCGGGGAATTTTGCGGAGATAACGAATATGCGTACTTTGTTATTTCGTTAGTGTTTGTCTGAGCAAAAAAAAGAGTTTAATTTCTCTATGGGAAGAGAAACAGTTAGAGGGAAACCAATGTAATAACATACAGGTCAACAGTAAAACTGGGAAAGTCTATTGTGTGCAACTTCCTTTTTTCATATGTAAGCACTATAGCCGTTTTCTAACAGTATGGATATATTTCCTGCTGGAAAAGATTATAAATTTGTGCAAAAAATATATGTCTGAAAAGTAAAATTCCAGTTGATGATTTCTTTTATACAATTTTTAATTGTTTTTGATAAAAAAAAAACGAAACAAATTTCTCAATATTTCTAGCCCTTCATTTATCACATAGAGTTCAACTTGAAAGGTAATGCTAACCATTTAATAGCGTTCCACTGCTAGTACTAACCATAAAGTGCTATTGGTAATGACATTAAAAAGTGATAATATAAAATAGAATGCGAAAAATCACACTGAGCTGAAAATAATTTGAAACAAACTCTTATGAACGAATGCTTAAAAGTTTCAAATATTCCAGTCCAGGAATTGGGTCTGAAAACAACTCCAGTAAGAAGTATATTATTTCAGACAATTTCGTCTTACTGCGATTTTCAGTTCATTAGGTATAAATTTGTTTATATAGACAGCAACTGGCATATTAATGCTGAAAGGTATTAGGAATTGATTGGTCAGGAAGTTTACTGTTGTCGACAGTTTCTACAATAAACTTTTACCATTACATATCAGTAAAATCAAAATACCTCAAATTTTTGCGACAATTTTTGGATTTCTTCAGTTGTAAAATCCAAACCAGTGGCCAGTACAGAGGATAAACTTTGAAGTTAACTCGAAAACAATATTGTATGCATTTGTGGTGTTTAACATATTTATATTCACATAATAGATGAAATGACAGATATCCCCTCAAATATTCTCTAATATGATTATAGAATACATTTGTAACAAAATGAAAACAAAATCTGCAGTCACATGCAATAAAGATATGACAGTAGACTGTTATACCTTTATTATAATGACTTATCTCATTTTACAATGAGAGTGATTGGAAATATATGCACTTTTAATTACTCCTTTGAAAGTAAAAAAATTCTTTAACTTTACTATTAAATCCTTTCTCAAAATATCCTTTTATTTATTAATCCATATGTACGCTAGATGTAGCCCACCCATTCTTTAATATCCACTATAACTTGACCTGATTTCAGAGATATAATTATGCAGATTAATTTAATGCTGAAAGTTATTAGGAATTGATTGGTCAGGAAGTTTACTGTTGTCGACAGTTTCTACAATGAACTTTTACCATTACCTGTCCTGCTTTTATTAAAAAAAATAGCTGATGTGTGAGGTAGGCAAAACTTCAGCAGGAAAATAATACATATTCACAAAGCCATCTCTAGGCTTTGAACATGGGTCCAATTTGTAATAAGTATAGTAATAGCAACAAAATAATTTCTAATACTTATGCAGAGATTTTGTATTTAAAAGTAGGTTTTCCCATGATCTTGCCTTTGGCTTATATATGTATTTCAAGTTTAACAGTATTATCGTATTAACTTATACGAGATATATTTGAACTCTATGGATATATAAATATAGTGATATAACATTAGACCCTGAAATTATCCCAACAACAGTACCAATTTCTTAACTTACTACTGCAATCTATTAAATAAAAAGTCTGGTCACTGTGAAATATTCTTTTCTATTTAAGCATTTTAACATATGTACATTCGACATTTTTTATTCCAGCATATTAGGTTTCTTACTTAATAAAAATAACATCAAATTAATCCATAACAGATTAATGATATTATATATGTATATTATACAAACGTAACATACAATAGTTAAAACGATGATTTTTACTTTAGAAGTTCATAAATATGACAACAGATATTAATACAGAATAAAGTTCTTCTTACCTTTGGTGCTTTCGTTGGACAGAAGTTTTGCCTTGGTATTGAACGAATCCATTTCTGTCGCAAATCGATATCTCCTGGAAGTTCAAAAACTGAGAATATTTTTCCCGTCGTAATTGCTCCTGCACTGAGGAACGCAGCAGCGCGATGGCATTTCGCTAAAAAAAAAAATCAATGAATAACAAAATATTTTGTGCACACACCAAATCAAACGCGGCAAAACTAGTTAAACACTAACAAAACAAGATGGAGGCGACGCTACTAGAATACCACGTTCTCCTGTGTTGCCTAAGTCGACTACGGGTCGACTAAAATTGACGTCATCAGAATCGCTTCACCGACTGGTAGGGCCTTCTCCTCTAGGTGGTGTTGGCCAGACCCGGAAGGTTTATGCGTCATCACTGGGGATTGCTACACAGTTATCCTTCCCGTTTGTGCCGAACATTTACTGACCAGAAACATTAGTGGAGAAAATTTGCAATGCAGGCTAATTTGTGATCCGAACTTGGTAACATCAGAATCACTTAGGGAGGATAGTATCGGTAGCTGTAGTGATGATAATCCAATATTCGGTACTGAAAACTGTGAAAATATCGTTGATGAAAATATGTTTCTCTTAAACCTTAGACGTATCATTAAGATACATCCGTGATATATAACTTTCGTCTGAGTAAAATTCTCATCGATGAGTGATCGAAAGTCAAATATTTCCATTAAATTAATATATATATTTTGTGGTAGTTTAACTCTGAAAATTCCAATTAATGGATATTTCAGAAACGGAACAGTTATACAGGTAACTCTCATTTAATGCGGGAGATGAGTTCCGGGAATATCATCGTTAAACAAATTTCCGTGTAAAACGAGGGGATTTTTTATTTGTTTGTATTTTCGCCTATCTTATTGATCTTTTTTTCTTTTCTTAGTTTCATAATGGATGTTTTATTTCAACAAAAATAATTATTATTCTCAATATTTATTTAAAGATTACATATATGCATAAATATATATATAAGTATGTGATCGATTAATTAATTTTAGAGTTTATTTCTTAATATGGAGCGAAACTAGCTGGTTCATTGCTTGCCTCTGTTTTGTGCGTAATGTTTATTTCTAGCATTTCATTAACTGGTCACAACATCGTCTTATGGCATCCTGTCACGAAATATCAATATCATGATCCTTCAACAAATCCATGCGTTTATTGCGCAGTGAAATCAAAATATTTAAACGCCAACACTATTTCTGGTTCAGATTCTTGTTGTTCTTCAAAAGCAGCGTTGAATTCTAAATCCTGATCTTCATGTTAGTGAGTGGCTTACTGTGTGGAGTTTAATAACTTCGTTCATCTTTTAAAGTTACGCCTTCGTATCCTGCTCCAGTTTGATATTTCGCTGATGTTAATTAAAAAATCTAACTTAAATTCTTGTAAATAAACTATTTAGATGGAGAAATCCAAGCATGATTTATCTGAATTATGCAGTAGTGATTTGGAGAACTGAATTGCACAGTGTGGTTGGACACTGTGTACGAATTAAAGTTCCATTTAGGAATATCCGAAGTAATTTTCAGTAAAATGAACCAAGAAATGCAAGGAAAGAGAAAAAGTATGTGAGGTGCCATGAAACGAGTGATGAAAAAAGGCGATAAATGCAATCTATGTGATAGGGATAATGCAACTTATAATGTTATTGCTTCTGGCAATAGTATGATTCAAATGTATACCACGTGAGAGTTATCCATTTCAGTTCGTTACAGGAGCTGTTCTCCCCTTTGAGAATGCCAGTAACCAGTACAGAATCGAAACAAAATCATAAACATATAGTATACACTGAGATGCCAATTTGTTAGGTACACCACTCCTCGAACAGATAAGGTTCATTCAACCAGTACTAAACCACGTAACGGCGGTGGGCCGTATAAATAAGAGAGACCAGCTTTTTGAGTATCATTTAGAGTTGGATTCAATTTTAGGAAGCAGGAAGGTGCCATCCAGTGGTGAGCGCGTCGCTAGTACAACGTAAAGGGTCGGGTAGAATGCAGTGCAGGAAGCTTTCCCAGTGAAAGTATCGGCTTACAGAACATTTTCCAGGATATCTAGAGCAAGCCCTTTCAACTTAAAGAACCGACAAATTCCTCAGCCGATAATACTGGAGACATTTATCCTGTTGAGATGAATTGCCATGTCCGCACTTATGCGCTTTCATCTTCCACTTCGCTTTCAACTTTCAATTCCGCTTTTCAACACCGAGTAGCCTAGCGCATGCCTTAGATGAAATGCGTTGGACGCATGCCTTCAGCTGTCTACACCTGTGCGTCAAATAGTTTTCAATTTGTCACCACTGTAGACGTGAAGATGCAATGGACGTAACTGATGCTGCTATGTTAGCGGGTATAAAGTGCTGCAATTTTAGTGCTGAAAAAAGCGAGAAAACGACGTGAAAAATATCGGCGATCGATATCGATGAAAGATTACTTTAAAACACGGAATTTTAGAATTAAATGAAAACGTTCTTTTTAAGAATTTTACGCGAATGTCTACAACAAACTTTTACATGCTTTTGGGAATGATGGAGACAAGATCGAAAAAAAAAATGCTCTTTTCAGAGAAGCAATGCCAGCTGAAGTGAAATTAGCTATCACACTTAGATATTTGGCTACCGGTGATTCATTCATGTCTCTGATGAATATTTGAACCTATAATCTGAATTATTTAATTATTTTTTTATTTGTTTAAATTAATTTAATAATTTAAATCTCTAATGAATTATTTAATTTATAATCTTCAATAAAGGCCAATATTTGTTCTGACGACATGGTGAACAAAAAACACAAGCTCAATAATTAGAAAAACAAAACGAAACCTTCCAGACAAACTACGAAGCTGCACGGAATGCTGAACAAAAATCCGTTACTGGTGGAAGTACGTGCACTACTGCGTGCATCACTGAAAACGGCACGTTTCAACTGATATGAGGCATGCCTTTACGCATGCGTCACGTGCTCTAGACGCATGCGTCTAGCGCACGCAAAACTCTGGACATAGGCATATAAACTCTACCCCATTGCAACTTCCCAGCCAGCCAAGCTTGTGAGAGGGCGGTCCACAATCGCCGTCATTATTGGGCCTCCCGCTAGATAGCCATCCTCTCTGACACTTGCGCTAAGAGGCAAGTCACCCATTGGAAACCGGCGGACAAAGGAGCAAGAGGTAAGAAGAGATCTCGAATAAAAGGGGAGTTCACATAGAGATTTTGAAGCGGAAAGGTTGAGCGCAAAGTTGTTGAGCTGTACAGGACAACACTAGCCGGCTACGTCAGCACCATCTAGACAGGAAGACCATATCACTCAGTTTTGACGTCATCAGTGACTTCATTGCCACACAGAATAGAATGAGGAGCAGCTGGTCATTGCTAATAAAACTAATCGGAAGCTCTATCTGTCCAAGTGGATAAAGACCCACTTCCTTTATTGGGTATGCTGAATTTATGAAACGACAAAAGCATAATTCGTATTTTGTTGTTTCTTAAAATTGAAGCAGTTTGCAGCTCGATAATTTAGTGCCTAACTTAGACCCCAAGAAGGGCCTGTTAGCCCGTGTCTAGTGAACTATCCACTCTTGTAGTGAACAAACCGAGAACTATTCAGAATTTTCACCCCTTCAGCTGCACCTGGACAGTGTTTCAAAGTGCGCGTTAGTGTTCAAGTCAAAACGGATTCCTTGTCAGTGAGCAACCCTGCCGAAAGTGATATATAGTCGGTGAGGGCCCATTTTGAAATCTACCATATCTTGCTCACCACCATTAACTAGAGAATTAATGTGATATTATAAGAATAACAGTTTGGTTAACAGTTAGGATTAAGAGAGCTTACAAGCTTACAAGTCAACTAGAGATATTTTCAGCTTAGTCAGTAGTTGCTTTATGAGCATTTATTTTAGAGTGTTTTCTATTAGCAATACCTGTTATTAGTAACAGTGTATTTTATGTTTTCTCTTCGTCTTTAACATATAATCAATCGCAAACTAGGGTGACAACTGTGAAACATTACAAATTTGACCATAGTCGGTATTCAATTATTATCAGTATTCAGGGGTTTAATCCCTTTGTTTTGAATGGTTAATAAATTCAGTTGTATTATGTTTAAACCCATTGCCAAACTTGCTTAGTAATTCTAAAGCATATTCCATTTACTTACCCAGCGAAAGAGTGTTTGCAGAGCTAAGTGGCTGCTATCTAAAATTAGGATTGGAGAGGCCATTAGGTTCACTCTGCATTGCCACTTACCACTGTGAACATCAGAAATTCTAATGTTTTGAAGAGGAGGAGAGCCTTGAGGGAAAAGAAAGGTTAGGCAGATGTCTCTATTATTTCTGCGAGACAGTCAAATAGTCCTCTTTTGCTACTCTCACCAGTTAGCTGCTATGCTCGTGGCTCAGTGACTGCCCTTCAATTAGAAATTAATTTTCCAATCATATAACATTTAGTACATAGCCTTAGTACCACTTTTTTATCAAATTATTTTATTTTATCATTGGTGCCCAGGTTAACTTGTGCGATATAATTGTGGTCGGGAGGGGAGGAGCTTCAGCCACAGTCTCCACAGTTACCTATTTTCAGCAGGTCCTATATGGTAACCATAAATTCTTAATGCTTCATATAGAATAAACAGAATACAAATCCATCGTCAAACGCATTCCGGCCAACAAGAACGTCCCTATCCTAATCTATGGAGTGTACACCGCAATAGCATGAGAAATCCACAAATGATCTTTTATGAAGTCTAGGAAGGAAACAGATTAATATGATTTATCGCAGAATTTATATAAAATTCTGAAGGAATAGTTGAAACTGAAGATATTTGCAACCATTTAGTAGGATATAAGTTATTAGATTACAGGGAGTCTTTTACACAATAAAAAAATACGCCTCACTCCATTATGAGAATGGAAAGCCATATTCTGCCACACAGACACCATTTCTTTTATTTCTGCAGTGATTGGGTTCCTCTGAGCGTAGACACAACGACGGCTATTATTTTGTTTTTCCAACCTCGTGATCACAAAGAAAAATATCCCCATTTCAAACTCAGTATTGCATTCACGCCTTAGCTTCATGTAGCGATGTGGGGACAATTGCATGTGGATTTGTCTCCATTTGAAACACAAAATTGTTTGCATTAACTGAGAGTGAAGTGGATCTCATCTCTTCCAAAGAATGCCATCAGGCCATAGCATCGCGCTAAGAACTGTGGCTCCAAGGGAACACGTTTCTACCTCTCTGAATAGAGTGTGCTTGCTGAAATATATGCTGGAACATTCGAAAGGGGTTCTGGACACCTTCAGGTTAAGGTGACGACTGTCATAATGAACACTTCAGACTCCTCTTCCATTTCCTTGAGACTTCTCGTTATAGCCTGGTGGATTTCTCTTATAGTAGAGATTGAACTAATGGTCTGCCAGTCCGTGGTCTGTCACAGGTGCAGCCTCATTCGTAATCAAATCTTGACGTGTGCATCGTTCATGACGAACGCCGTACAGATGACAAATCATTTTCAAAGAAGGCTAAGCATTGCTGCAGTGGGTACAGTACAACTTCATTTATTCAATTAGCTACTTGATTGTCAAGTATGAGGAACCGAATCATGCTGTTTTTTTTTCTTACTTCTCTTGTCGCATAGACATGTAAAAAGATATTCTTAGCTTCCTCGGGTGCACTGTTAGGATCTTCGAATCCTTATTCATCTGCGGTAAATTTTCTGTGCAAGTATAATTCTTTCTTACCTTCTAATACTGAGATTTTCAGTGGCAAAATTTCTATGTTACGACCCTATATATTATACATAGGTATAACTACAACATGCTGGTTGAATTCAGAAACTTTACGAGAGTTTCTCTGCAAGAACAAACATAAAATATTCTAAATTGAATGTAATTTACAACCATTTGAAATTGTTTATTTCTAATTTTCTGCTTCAATTCCTACATCCCTTACCTAGATCTTCTATCAGAGTTATGGTGGTGTCTCATACAACATAGAAAGGTTTACACTAGAGCAGTGGTTCCCAACGCTTTTTGTTCAGCAACCCCTTTCAACCAAAAAAAATATATATATTACTATCCCCCAGGGTAATAATGACTGAAAAAAGCTCCAAATTAAAAATTACGCTATAAAACTTTACTAATCATAATTAGGAAACCTCTAAACTTTCGGGTCTAAATATAAAAACTCTAATTATAAAACAATTTATCTGTAACAATTCGTATTAAATTTCTTTATTGCACAAATATTTTTGAATGTATCATATTCAATAACAATTACCTTTCTAATGAAATAAGTTAAAACTTGGAAAATGTTTAACATAATATAATAATCATATATAAACTTAATTTCGATGTTCAACTTTTTTATTTGCACAAAGGTTCGTTGTGCAGACTTTTGTGATAGTCTCTGATAGTTTCGAATCGCTGCAGAAACAGAACTGAACATGCTAGTTGTCACAGAGAAAATTATATTTGAAACATAACTGTACAATTCTTTACTGCTTAAGACGCCATTACAGAATTTTTTAAGGCGAAACCAATGGACCATGGTCGCGAACCACCGAATGGGAACCACTGCACTAGGACATTTCACTTGGCTTTGAAATTACGTACAATATCGACTTCACTAGATAGGACTATCACTCTACCAGACAGGGAACTAGTTACGTAATTTTTTAGTAGATTTTAACCGATATTAAACACTACGAATTTTTAGACATCGCATTTAGTTTAAAAATAGACAAGATTGAGTAGCAAGCACAATAGGGCAATTAACCAGCAGAAGTGAAATTTAAATATGAAGCTCGAAAACAATTGTATAAGAGCAAAATATAGAGTTACTCATTGGCAGGAGAGTATGTACGGGGAGAGTTTTGGGAGTTCAAACCTTCTCTGTCATAATTTTACAAATAGGCTTGTAAAAAAACTTCATTTTTATTTTTCAGCATGCGAAAATTTCAACTGCATCGCTCACTTTTCTGCAACTAATCGTCACCTGGTACAAGAGAACCTCTTCTGTTTCAAATTGCTGGTTACACTTCTCTTTAAACGTAACACTGTTCACGGTAAAATAAATTAGGTGTTTTAATGCACTGAAAAAAATTGAATTGATATTTTTCAACCTACCTTTTTAATCTCCTTTTTTGCACCTACCTTTTTAACTGTGCTACATGTGTTTCAATTGATACTCCTTTATTCTACGCTATTTGCACTCGTAGTGTAGTTAACACCACTGAAGTATAACTCAGTAGACCTCTGTACGCTGAAGGTTCTCAATACTCTTCTCTTATGTATCTGTGACTACTTTTCTTCTAACGGTACGACCAAAGTTAACAAGGAAATCAATATTAACGTCGTTTTATCGTAACGTAAAGAATTATTGAATTTGCAGTGAAAGGTATTAGGATTTATTTCACAGTATTCTTCGTAATAGGAGAAAGACTGAAGAAATGTAAAGGGCTTAAATATCCCAATGCTAAAAAAGAATCGCAGATGAAAATCCCTGTACTGGATTTTCATCTGGGATTACAGTACAGGGAGATGTTTGATTTTCCGTTACTCAAACAAATTCAATTCCAACAGAAGTTACGATTGCCAAATAAAGCTAACTTGATTCTTCGAAAGCAGAAAGTCAAATGCCATCATTTTGGTGCTCTTTATAATTTTAATATTACTATCCAAGGACTTGACTGTACTCTAAGGTGGGGTATGTGTCAGTCTGTAGCATGACAGGCTCGAACTCTGTAGTTCCCAATTTCTAGTCCAAACTGTGCCAGAATAGGAATTTCTCTCTGCTAACCCCCCCTCCCCTCCCCGTGCACTGAGATATTTTCTGAGAAGACGGTCTTTTTAATTTGTGAATTTAAAGATTTGAGTATGCGCAACCTGCCTCAGTGAGAAAGGGGACAAATTTGGTATTGGAAATAGATAGAGAGATAGATAGACATTTATTCCCGTTGTATAGACAAGTTACACATTTCATATATACATTTCATATATTCTTACGCGGTCTTACACAATGGTGCGTAGTACACGAAAATACACAGTGTATACAATATAACTGAATTTTTATAAGAGCAGTAAAAAACATTAGTAACTCAAATATCATAAATACAAAGATTACTATAATACTAATTTTCTGATCCTGATATAAAAATCGTGCCTTGTAGCAACAGAGTTTCAAGAAGAAGAAAAACACAATAATCCTCATAATTAACGAGAACTGTAACTTGAAGAAAAGAAAAAGTTCAGATAAATTGATAATACTTTTGAAATAAAATTAAATTTAATTACCTATAGCTAAAGTTGACTTTTTTCCTTTAAAAATCGTGTACACAGAAGTAACAAATGCGAGCATTCGTATACAGCTGTCCAACTGCAGATATTTCTAGATATATTGTTCGATCAGGTGACCCATTATCGTCTTGTAAGGTAAATATTTCTCTCATTGCATTCGGATAAGATGTAGTATAGGGGTCATAAGAACCCCACATCCTTATGACTCGTATGCGAGATCTTGTTTATATGCCATGAGATAATGCGCCTCTACCTCTCAAGTTGCTGTTCTCCTTGAAAGCACCTGGATGTCGGTTTATAGACGCAAAGGAAAAGCTGCCCAGCCATGACCATAGATGTCACATTTGAATTATGTTAGATGGGTGAGAATATTCTCTCTGTTTCCTATCAGATGGTTGTACATCCTGAATCACTCTATATAGCAAATCTAGACTCATCTATAAATAATCTACACTTCCATAGCATGTCATTTATTATTCTCAAATGGTGGATAGATGGTCACTTTTGGACCCCTTGGATTCGCCCCTGGGCCAATGAATTTTAAATTTTCTACTTACGGAATATTACTCTAATGAAATAAAAAGTCATCAATTTTAGAGTCATTTTGTTTGGAGACAGACAAATGATATCCCAATACCGAAACAACACACAACCATGGAAACCATAAGCTTCCTTGTTTAGAAAGGTGACCATTACTATTATATGTGGATTTAAAAGAGTAACATTCACTAAAGCTTCTCGAAATTAACTTTCGTTTTCTTTTTATAACCGACACTTTCCATGTCAGTATAAATTT
Source organism: Ryuthela nishihirai (assembly GCA_038380435.1). Classification (NCBI taxonomy): domain Eukaryota; kingdom Metazoa; phylum Arthropoda; class Arachnida; order Araneae; family Heptathelidae; genus Ryuthela; species Ryuthela nishihirai. Next base: position 1,004,710 of record JAWZYU010000058.1, read on the forward strand.
CGTATGTAAAGTATCCGTAGGATACTTTCTAGAAATTGATATAAATACAGAGATATTAAGTATTAAATCGAACAATACTCTTAATAATTTCTTCGCACTATAATCGAAACGGAAGTAAACAGCATATTGAATTGCAATAGATTTAACATTATGCTTCTTTGATTACATGCATTAATTACACTGGGCAACAAATTTTCATAAACGTTATGCCTCTGATATAAAAGTAGCAATTTCTTAAAGATTTAAAGGTGCTGAACACGCATATGGCAATGCAAATGCAAAATTGGCTAGGATTTCTGAGAAATCCTCAGCAGTTTCTTATATAATAGAGTAATAGGTACATAAAACACGTATCGGTAAAACTCCGCTTCTACTTCCGACGTCGCTTGTACAGCTGCTCAGAATCATCTCTGGCGAGCATCTAACAGTAGTCAGCTAACATTGAAGGGGGCCAGTTTCCCTGGTACCATTTCTCTATCGTTGCAATGTCCTGGAGAAAACGTTCACCGTGCCGCAGTGGTCGAGGAAGAATTCTAAGTGGGAATGGAGAAAGTGGATATTTAAGGAGATATTGGATTGCAGTTACTATCTCTTAACTTACTAATCTCTAAACAGCTCGCGGATCTGAGAACCCACAAAATTTCCCTCTTTAATTTTCGCTTCGCTGAGTCGCGGGAATTTGTTGCCCAAGTACTTGAAAGCTGATGCAGTCTGGTCCTTGGCTTTTACGAAGTGTTTCATCACACCGAGTTTTATATGTAGGAACGGTAGAAAGTTGATGTTGGCTGTCCCATTCACATAAGAAACAGCAGTACTTCGTATATCTCAGCTGCAGACTCATCAACAGAGCCACCTTCAAGTCACAACAGAGATGTCAGCCATACTTGTATTGAAGACAGTTCCACAGCTGTTTTAGGTTGTTGTAGGTGTCTTTCATGTTCAGCGTGTCCGACCAGAACGGATGGAAGTCGATTTCCATTATGCAGCAACACCTCCTTGAGACTCAATTGCGAGAAGTCTATGAATAATCGCCATTCTCAAGGGTCATATTTGATTCCGAGGGCATTCATCAAGCTATCTACATCGGAGCAGAACACAAGGTTATCTTCTTTTCTGAAGTAAACGAGGTCATTCAAACATTTTCTTTGAGAGGATTCCATTGTATAACTATATTTACTTGATGTTTTTAGGGTGGCTGAGTGCTTGGTTACACTTGAAGGGATAAAGATTACAGCCCGTGGTCGATATTTGCGTACTAACGTTTTCTTTTATCTCACACATCTAGGTTTATTATACTCATACTGTTTTGCGGTAAGCAATGCGGAGGTAACTGCAATCCGACGAACTCTCTTCACTATGTCATCGTATTCACACGGTAACTGCGAAGACCGAAACGCGACAGCTCATTTACTTGCACTTAAATTTTGATTTCCTTCCAATAATAGGGTATTGACGTCAACACTGAGATTTCGGAATGCAATGTTTCCTCAGTCGCAGGAAGTGAGACTCCAACAGTGTGTCCTATTCGCAACAGAGGTATCTCTGTTTACTTTTCCCACCTGTCTCCATTTTCTCTATTTTGTGTATGCATAAACTTTGTCGAATAGAAATCAAACGCATTTCTTTTAATATAGGATCTCTTGCAAACGTCTTTCTTAATAACGGTGAGTATTACTTTTTCAGGATGTTGAATTTTATACCTGCTATTGTGCAGAACGCATGCTTCATATGTAATTATTTACTTTTAATGATGGGGTAAGAAAACGTAAAGATGTATCAGCTACGACACTGATTCCTAGTTTATCCCTAACATATTGGCATGCAGATCAAAATATCTGGGTTCTATGGTGCTAAATTCCATCTTCCGTTGCGTTTTACGATGTGAACGGCATGAACATGTAAAGAAAAAGCTATTACCTGTATGGTCTTCACACCAGAAACATGCCATTTTCGCGATGTATCTGCTACCACACTGTCACCTTATAGTGGAAACAGGTTTCATTTGTATGTTTTATCGGGTAAAGCGATAGTTATTTCTGGTGTTTCATATGCATTTTCCCCAACGCAAACCTAACGGTCACTCTATTACAAAAAAAAAATAATAAATAAATCGCTTGCAATATTCTTCAATGAAATTCTATCTTGGAACTTTTCCCACCGTTCGGAGGGGCAAACTGAGTCATCGACACACATTCCAATATTTCAGACCCTTCCAGCGTTTGCAATCCTCCCCTCCTGTGACACTATGCGACGCCGATGGCCTTGGAAAACCCGTCCTACGGGACGTTTAGCCGTGCCGCCGTGCGAAAGAACGTTCAGGTTAAAGCACGCGCTGGGATGGGCTTACTGGACTCTCCCATCTGTCCAAGTTTTCCTGTGCGTACCCTTATCGAAAAATGGTCTTAGCTATCGGGGTCAAGTGATTTATCAGTTTGGCCCGAGGTGTGACAAGACATGGCCTCTCGGACGCCGAAACAACCAAGGAAACGAAAAAGAAATTACTCTGTGAAGGTAAATAAGTCTAGTCTCTTCGGACGGATCGCAGAAGTAGAGAAATTAAATACAAATATTTTTATTGTATTTATTGCTTCTGTGTGTTACGTTTAATTGCACGCTATAATGTGAAAACAAAAAAAGAAATATAAATTCTTAACAACCATAAAAAAATTAAAACCAATCAGTAGTTATTTAAAAAAAGGTTGGATTTATATAAATTATATATTTTTTTAAAAAATACTGTCGTTAATAAAATTTTTTAACGCCATTCTAGCTCTTTACTACTTTAAGAACTGTTCTGTTATTGATAATGTAAGTTGCTTTATAAGGCAGGTAAGAAAAAATCAGCAAGTCAACGGCCATACCAAGCAGAAAACACCGGTTCTCGTCCGATCCCCAACGGTCAGTAGTGGGGAGGGTGATCACCAGGAAACACCGCGTGCACAGTTGACTATTTTCTTTTTTTCTACGCCCTGTATTCGTAACATATTGGTCTAAGACATTCTAAGTAGGTTGCCGGGTTCGAATCCATTTTTAGTCAATAAAGAAAGGAGAATTGAAGCGTTCTGACAAGAGTTTTGGTTACAACACCTGCAACGTTTCTAGGTAGGTTCGAGAATGGACTCCTGGCAGATGGAAAGTAAAATAAAAGTATTTGTCTCGGGGCTGCAGATATGATTATTATTCTTTGGCCCACTGTTTCAGAAATCAAAGACATAATATTTTTAAATATTCAACCGATATACATATAAAAATCCCTCTCTTCCTACATTACCGTTTCTATCCCCATACTTATTTGTAAATGTTCCTTACTAACAGCTGATTTAAACACCATATTTACTGAATAAGGTAAGATTAGCGTTAACAGTGGGAATATAAGGAAAGAATAACATCAGTATAGTTCCTCTGAAGGTGTTGCCACTATAACTGCTGTAATGAGACACTCAGAAGATAACAGTATAAATATCTGAAACAAAATCTATCAATACATATAACGTACGAATTTTAGACCATAATAAACGATAGTTATTTCCGGTGTTCCATTTGCATTTTCCCCAACGCATTAACCAGTATACTGGCGATACTCGAAACATTCGAAATGGCAACTCAGTTTAGCCTCCCGTCAAGGGCATTCAGCGTGTTGTTTAACGTGTACTGCTGACGTCATCTTGGTGTTTTAGCACGTTTATTACTAACCCTTATTCACAGGCCTCACTAATGGAAGAATTTTAGTGTTTTGACTTATTTCTGATGCCGCCATTTTTTTTTCTCACCAATCTATTTTTAACTTCGAATTTTATATGGGATAAGTAACATTGTTTCCCACCGTCCGTGGCCGAGTGGTTAGCATGCTTGGCTACTGATCTATTGGACCTGTGTTCGAACAGCGGGTAAGGCAAAGATGTCTGTATTATCTTTCTGCTGATGTCCCTTCCTCCTCAGCAGTCCTACTCTGGCGTATTAAACTGCTATTCTCCTGTGATACCTCTGTGGCAAGCAGCTGCTTGAGTGGACATTTATTTGTTACGTTATTTCGAAACATAAAAAAATTCGAAAAATAAGGTCGATTACGTACACAGGAATGGATTTCCACAGTTTGACTGCCTTCCCAACCAACCAATATTTATTTTTGCTTTCCTTTGAAGTCCGATCGTGTTCCCAACTATTTCATAATTCACTACAAGAATACCTTTTAATTGATACTTTGGTCAAATATAGAGTATAATAAGTTATTAATTAGGCTAACTTGTAAAGCAATCGCAAAGGCTGAAGGGAAAAATACTACATTGCACCGACGAAATATTTTGTTCTCGTCCTGAAACCTGTTTCTGTCTCCGACCACCGTAATTTCAAATGTGTCGTAACTAATAAGAAATTCAGCTACATATTGTCGGAGATAAAAAAAAAAAATGAGATTACTTCCTCCCAATAAAATACTATAACGTGTGGCTATAAATAAAAAGTGAAATCACTCAAATTACCAGAAGAATAGAGAGGGTAGATAAGGATTACAAACGATATCGCGATTGGACTTGTGATCCAAAAATATACCAAGAATATCTGTACAGGGTGATAAACCAAAAAATAGATAGAGCTAACCAAAATATTATTATCATTTTTTCAAATTCAACTTAGTTACAAAATATATCATTAAAGTGAATTGCAACATGGGATTTCGAAGTTTCCTAAACCAGCATATTCTGTTTCTATCAGAAAATGCTACGTGGTGGCCACGGCGCAAATCGCGATCTGTGCATTTACGTGTGCTGGTCCAGAGTGTGGTTTGTTGTTAGGAGTGTAATACGCGCGTTTTCCTGTTGTATCCATTGTTGTATCCACCGGCATCTTGGTACTTTTTTCCTTAATCGTGTAATACGCGTTTCTCTGTGGTGGTCAAGGACACTTTGCTACTTTGTCGCTACACGTGCAATCTGCGCGTCCGTGTTGTATCCACCAGCAGGCAACTTTCAGGTTTGTTCTTGATCACATAGTACTAACATCACCTCTATATAACAAACATGGACAATACAGTAACTGGAAATCTAATTTTCGAAAAATATAGCAATTTAATTTCAATCTGTATTTCCAAACAATGAAATGGTAGTTATTTTTTTTTAATTTGGTAAATATTTTTGTAACATTCTAAAATATTTAAATAAAATCTTAATAAGTAAATTATTTCGACAGTTTCTAAAAGAAATTATTTTAACTTTAACTTATATCTTAAATCAATGAAAGCAATTGCTTATATGGGCATATTTCCAGGTGTTACCATCGTAAACCATGAATTGCTTATTTAGGTATTGCTTATTTTTTTAAATGTTTTTTAACTTATATCTTAAACCAATGAAAGCAATTGTCTATATATTCATATTTCCAGGTGTTGCAATCTTAAACCAGTGGATTGGTTATTAAGGCATTGCTTATTTCTTAAATTATATTAACTTATATCTTAAGCTAGATATACGAAAGCAAGCGCTTAATTAGCCATATTTCCAGGTGTTGCCACCATAATTTCTATCATTACCAGTCTTTGAAACGAAAGTGTATAAATTAAAACATTGTAATACAAAAATATTAACTGGCAGTTATTTTCTTTTAAGTTTGTAAATATTTTTATAATATTCTAAAATAAAATCTTAATAAGTAAATTATTTTGACTGTTTTTAAAACAAATTATTTTAACTTTAACTTATATCTTAAAACAATGAAAGCAATTACTTATATAGGCATATTTCCAGGTGTTGCCATCATAGTTTCTATAATTCTCAATCTTTCAAAAATCGAAGTCAAACACTACTAATCAAAAAGTTTTAACTGTTTTTTTTAACTTGGTAAATATTTTTATAATATTCGAAAATATCTCAATAAAATCTTAATAAGTAAATGATTTTGACTAATTTTAAAATAAATTATTTTAATTTCAACTTATCGTAAACCAATGAAAGCAATTGCTTATTTCGGTATAATTAATTCCCCTCTTTTTGTTGAAGGCTATCCAGACAGGTAGTATCTAGGCGTTTCCGTGTGGTGTCCAACGACAACTTCTTAGGTCGTGGCTAGACGAGAATTTCCTTTGTTTGCCATAGGCAACTTTGTCCTTTGTTAGGCGTGAAGAACGCGTTTTCCTGTGTTCCCAAGAGACAACCCTGTGGTTTATTTTAAGGCTTCTATTACTGTCCAGTGATTATTTTCTTCTTAGCCCCGAACAATGCGTTTCCGTGTAGTGTCTAAATTATATTTTTTCGCCAAGTTGACATTTCTTGATGATCGTTACGTTACCCCATGAGCTCGATATATATCTTACGAATATGAGACGTTGGTTTCGAACTTTGTCCACGCTAATGGGTCAAATAGATGTCAAAGGCTGTACATAAAAAATGCCGTTTGCTTGAACACATCGATTTATAAACAAATCAGTACGAGCATTCAAAAAATTAATTGAACTGTTTCAACAACATTTTAAATATAACTTGTTCCCTGGCTTTGGTTCACCGAACGTATAACACTGAACGATCAATTTTTAACCGTAATATTTGGATTGCAATATTCAACATTTTTCCATTCTCAGAAAACAGAATAAAAAAAGAACTTCCAATTGATTTTAATAATCAGTTACTAGTGTTATTTCAAATGATAAAAATAATAAAATAAATGAAACCCCTAAACAATCTCCTTCAGACAGTGCTCAGATAAGTAAAAGACATATTTTGTGACTGAGGCTATAACAAGATTCAAACATGCATGAATTATCCGTGAAACTACGTAAATAACCCAGGACCCTTTTTCAATGCCTTCCCACTTAATTTCCTGGAAGATGTGTTTTGCTTATCTGAACACTGTGTGAAAGAGGTTGTTTACGAGTTTCATTTATTAAGTTATAAGAACAGTAATATGAAACCAATTATTTACGATATACAAATAATTTTTACAATACTGAAACGGCAAATAGCAAAATGAAGATATCAAGAAGTTAAGCAAAAAAATTTTTTTCTCGGACAACCATTATTTCTACTGAGCGTCCTTCCAATATTCCAGCCGAAATGAAGGGGTCGATACTGGCCGACAGCGACAAATAGCGGTTAATTATAAAATTTATATCCCTTAATCACAATAATGTGCTACATAGTAGCTGTAAGTTCAAAGCGATCGAAATTTCATAGCTCTCAGGGTACAAAGTTACTTAGCTGAGGGGAATTATAAGCGAGCTACAAACAATTTATGAATATTATTTTACTTGATTCACCTGATACCTTTCGAGCAGCAGAATGGTGGGTTCAGAAGGACATAAGGAATACAAGCCGTGGGTATTTTTCAATTGCACAGACCTTACCTATGGCTGCTTATTACACTGAAATCGGTTCGCGGTACGCAAAGCTCTGAAAACTAGAAACCCTCAAATTCTTCTTCATATCTTCGCCATATTCACATGCTAACGAGGCAAACGGAATAGCATGAACGGCGCTTGATGACAAATTATCAATTAATAACATCTGACAGTGACGTTGAAGAATGCACTGTTTGTTCACTCGCAGGAAATGATTTTTACAGTGTTTCGTAATCCCAACAGAGGTGTCTGTGTTTAGTCTTCCGCACTTGTATTTTTCAATACTTGTATACGAAAATTACTCTAAATTATGGAAGAGAAATAAGACGCATTTCTTTTAAAGTAATACCTTTTTCAAACATTTTTCGGATTCACGGTGAGTATTATTTCTTCAAGATATTAAATAATTAAACCTACAAATAATAATGCTCATTTACTTCATATCAATGAGGTGGGGTAAGAAAACGAACATTGCTATGATGCTTATTTCTAGTTTCTTCCCAACAAATCGACACGTACATCAAACTATCTCTGTTCCAAACATACTGAATTCCTTTTCGGATGTTTTTTTTCGGATTATGTTGGATTTTCCTGGAATCGTTTCAGAAAGTCTGGTAGCTTGTGCGTAGGTCTTATTGGGTTGTGCATATTGGGGTACCTTATTTTTGGATTGTGAATTGCACAGTCAAGCAAAAGATGACCACTTTTGTTCACCACATTAGAATTCCATGACTGGTGCTTGCAGTTAAGATCTCCGGCAAGCAGAGTCGGAGCTCTAGGAGTAAACAGTTTGTCCACAACATTGATAAGGATTTCAGAATTTGGGGACTTAAGTCGCTATTGGTTTAATGTCCCCCAAATTAGTCTGTTGAATGACCACAATAGTGGCTTCAATATTCCTTAAGTCAGGGGTAGGCAGGCAATATTGAGGAATTCGTTTTTTGATAACGATAGCCCTGCTTCCCTCTCTGTTGTGTTCTCTATCATTCCGATAGATATTATATTTTAGGATTTTGATGCTATCACTGTATCTGAGATGTGTTTCACAGAGCAGTGCAGCATCAATTTTCTGAGAATATAAAAGGCTTTGGAATTCTAATAAGTCGCTTTTAAGAGCATTGGAGTTCCAAGCAACAATACGAAGGTTACTCGAAGAGGAGGAGGACTTATCCATATAAAATATGTAACAAATTCAAAGGCTTGGATGCCTACTGGCATCCAATCCTTAGCCATCTTAAATTTAAGGCAAAAGTGTTTGACGTGAACAATATATATTACTCAAATTAAATGTCCTGAAGAATTCCAGGATGCCTTTAACTTCCTGAGCAAAGTCAAACGATTCTTCCTTATTACCTTTGCTCTTTTTAGTTGGTACCTTAACTGTGGCCCTCGCTTTGTCTGATGAAGGCTTAGTAACTGGTGGAGCAGTGTTGGATTTTCCTGGAATCATTTCAGGAATCTGGTAGCTTGTGCGTGGGCCTGATTGGGTTGTACATATTGGGGCACCTTATCTTTACACTTCTTGGGTTTTTCCAAAGGTACTCCCCTATTAGGAAGTTTCGGAAAGTGCTCACAGCCGGTGTAATTGGCCGTGTGATCTTTTTCGCAGTTAGCACAGGTCGGTGGACCATCTTTCTGTGTCCTGGCACACGTGGTAGTAAGATGGTTGCCAGCACATTTCACACACACTAGGGGTGTTGAAGCAGTTACCCTGAGTGTGCTCATAACGCTGGCATTTGTGTCATTGTGTTGATCCTTTCCTCCTCTGAAAGGACTCAACAATTATCTTTATATGAAAAAGATCAGTAAGGTTGAAGATTTGTTATTACATGCTTCTGTTACGCAAAAGTCACCTTGCCAGAAACATAACGAAAGTTATCTGCTCTGTTCAAGCACTTAAAAGGTGTCATTGTTGACGTTGGGCCAAGATATCATTCAACAGTTAGTAACAACCTGGTCCTTCGCAGAAACAGAGCTTCATTATGCATAAATTTGAAGGGATTAATTGCTCTAAAATTTAACTACAAGATTTTAATTTAGAATAGCAAAAGATAGGTTAGTTTACTTACTACTACTTGGCGGTGTCAATTGAGTTGTCAATTGTGTCACTTGAAATGCCCACTAGAGGGCCAATTGGGTTATCAGTTGTTCCAATGGCAGTAGGAATTGGGTTCTCGATTGTGTCAATTGCAATTTTAATTTGGGGTGTTAATTGACTTTTTAATTACAGTGTAAATTACGGTTGCAATCGGATTGTGAATTGCAGTGTCAATTAGATTGTCAGATAGGTTGTCGATTGTGTCAATTGGGTTGTGAATTGTTGTACCGTGATGGTATCGCCAATAATGTCAATTTACAGTCTCACTTGGGTTGTCAATAGGGTGTTACTTGCAGTTTCAATTGATTTGTGCATTGTTGTACCGTGATGGTACCGCCAATTGTGTCAATTTAAGTCTCTTGGATTGTCAATTGGGTCCTCAACTGTGTCCAATGCAGTATCATTTGAGTTGCGCATTGTTGTGTCCGTGATGGCACCGTCAATTCTGGTAATTTTACAGTCTCAGTTGTTTTGTCAATTGGGTCCTCAACTGTGTCAATTGGGTTGTGCATGTTGTAGGTGATGGTAGCCCCAATTGTGTCAATTACAGTTTCAATGGGGTTGTCAATTGTATCAATTGGGTCCTCAACTGTGTCAATTGGGTTGTGCATTGCTGTACCCTGATGGTACACGCGAATTTCCCATTTCATGACAACATCACCTGAGATCAACTTTCGAAGGTGCAGGTTGTCAACAATTGCAGGAATCGACAGGCCAGTTATGTGACTTTCGTCAGTAACATCTCTCTAAAATCGAAACACTAAATTGCATGGGTCATACCAAGGTCACCTTGATACACCAGGTTTAAATCTCCGTTGACCAAACGGAAGTAAGAAGGGAGAGAAATCAAATATTCCTAAAGGTTTAGGTAATTTAATTTACCTGAAATTTAACTGAAATCTACCAATTATAAAAAAACCGTATAAAATAAATTAATTTATTCATTTGTAATATATTTAAATATTTATGAATATTTTAAAAAAAATTACCGTATTTTTGAATATTAACGTCTATCAGTTTAATTTTAAAGGAAAAAAATTAATAACAAAATTTATATTCTGAAAAATTAATTATTTTGTCATTATATCGTCTAGAGCAGACGTCGGCAACCTTTTTTGGCTGCGGGTCAAAATCAACCAAAATGTGGCTATTAAGAAGACAGTTCGGGTCAATTGGTATTAGAATCAATGGTTAGGAAGACATTAGGTCAATGGCTTAGTGAAAAATAAAATAAATTTTATTGAGAAAACTATTACAATATGCTTTTAAACTCAAAACATAAAAAAATTATAATTATAATTATTATAAAAACAAATATAATTGTCAAGTTTTAGTTCATTAATAATTTTTGAACTTTATTTATAAGCGTTCTCTTCGTTATCAATGGCTCCACTGATGCTGAATTTGTGACGTCAATTTAGTCAAGTCTGGTTTATACTTAGTCACTTTAAAACGAATACAAGCGTCTGAATTTTCGGTAGTTAATCTGCTCCTGTTCTTACTTAAAATAAATTTCATGTGTGAAAATATTTGTTCATATTTATAAATAGTACCGAACGCGGACAAAATGGCAAAGCCAATTTTTTTCAAAGATGAAAATTTCGTAGGAAGTGATGACCAACACGATGATATCATGAGAAGGTGATCATCTTCCGTGTTTTCTAAATCTTTCCGCAATGTCTTGAATTTGTCCGTCCACAACGTTGAACTTTTAAAATCAATCATTTCTAAACTTAAATTGTCAATTTTAAGATATTCAAAATAATGCAAATCTGAAACATTTTCCTCTATTTCGTCGGGCTTTATTATAAATGTAAACATTTCGCCGTGCTTCTTAAAACTTTGAAATCTACTTTCAAATTCACTTTTAATCTTCAAAATACAACTTTCGAACATATTTAGATTGCTTTCATCGATATTTTCTTTCTCATGTTGGCTTTTTAGTAAGGGAAAAAAAGAAATATTTTAGTTTTTATGTCAGTTTTAATAATATTAATTTCGAACAAAAACTCTTCCATTCCTCGTAAATTTTCAAAATTGTGTGGTTATTTCCTTTGTTTATCATTGAGCTCGAGATCATTTTCACCGATTTCGTAAAGAAATATTTGTATATCATCAAAGCACTCTACATATCTATTAAGAATTTTGGCTCGACTTAACCATCGTACTTCAGCATGTAACAGTAAATCTCCGTATTTCGATTCAATTTCCTCCAAAAAAGCTTTGAAGCGCCTGTGTGTTAATGCAGATCGTGCTACTATTATGTTTACGATCTTAACAACCTTTTCCATTACATCCTTAAGTTGTTGCGTAGATGCCTTTGCAAATAAAATTTCTTCATGTATGATACAATGGAACGATAAAAGTGGGCGGCCAAGTTCATTTTCCATTAGTTTCACAAATCCAACATTTTTTCCTCTCATAGCTGGAGCGCCATCAGTTGTTATGAAAACAATTTACTTTTTAAATCCAATATTTTCCCATTTTTGAAATTTGTAAACTCTTGTACTTGACGGAAAATATCAATGCCTTTGGTCGTGTCATTCATTGAAGCAAGAACGCATAGTTCTTCATTGACGTTCGAACTATTTATTGATGCAAATCTAATAATAATTGCCAGCCTAGCCATACTATTTACATCGGTACTTTCATCGAGTGCAATGCTAATTACGTCACTAGATAAGAAATCGTTTTTGACCAGTGCGTCAATATTTTTTGCCATATCTTCAATGCGACGCTGAATTGTTCTGGCCGACAACGTCATTTCTTTAATTCTCTCAATTATTTATTTTTTATTTGCGAAGTCATTGAATAAGTGTTCGGAACAATTTATGAATGCGTTTTTCAAAAATTCGCCGTCTGTAAACGGTTTTCCGTTGGTACCAATACTAAGAGCTGCAATAAAGCTGGCAGACATAGCGTAATTGTGGCTGGTAACAAATCTCTTCAAAAATTTATTTTGTTTACCATAATTTAATACACGTTTAGCAATGTATTCATATTTTTCATCATTTGGCATTTCACTCACATCTTTATGTTTTGAAGAAAAGTGTCGCTCAATATTGTAAGTCCTGGTGGTAATTATATCTGTACATAAAGTACATATCAATTTGTCACCATTTTCAATACATCCATACTTTTCGGTCCACACATCTTGAAATGATCTCTTTCGTGCTTTTTGTTTGTCCATGGTAATAAAAATAATAATTATTTCTCTTAGGTAACTGTTTTCGCGCTTCTGAACTACTGTTTATTCACGTTAAAGACGAAGTAAACGTAGACAAGAGTAGATGCGTGATCAGCAGGTTTGCAGGGCTCCTATTGGTCGGCTGCAGGTGGCACGCAGTCAGAGAGCCCAGCCGACTAATAGGAGCCCTGATCACATGATGATCACGCATCTACTCTTGTCTTGGTTTACTTCGTCTTTAACAATGTCGCTGTATTCCGCCTATGTTCATTTCTGCAACTTCGTAATCAAACCAAAATGTTAATCTTATTATTTATACTTTCTCAAAGTGTTTGTTTCATGTTTATGTTTTATAATTTGTTTTTATATATTATACTTTATTTTCGGTTCTCAAGTGGGTCACTTTAAATTATCAAACGCGCTGCAGTGACTTCATGACAAAACGTGACATGGACGCTCGCATTTACTTGTGCGTGAGAATTATACAACACAAGAATTTGAATGTAGAACCGACCTAAAAAATAGATTAACAGAATTTCAGTGTGCTGGAGTTGTACAGATCAAAAAGGAGGTTTAAATAGTCTGAGTCAGTGCACAATGAACCACAAACAAAAAATATAATTATGTGGTGTGTACGCGGGTGGTTGTTTTATTTTACTAGTATGGTAAATCTAGTGAGCTAATCAAAGACAAAGGATTGTTTCTGCCTGAAGTAAAGGTACTCAAGAGATACGGCAAACAAAATGAAAAGATAGTAATTTAGTAGAACAGACAGAGCTGGTCTTGTATCCTCTGTCGAAAAAGGGTTATTAATTTATGAACGATAGCAGTTAGTTTGTTTATAAGTTGTTTCATCCATATTTTTGTAAAAATTTCCATTGTATTGTAATTTGCATGGTAAATATACTTATTATACTCACACTCAGGGTCATCCATTTAAAATTTGCAACAATATTGAAATCCAGTCTCTCCTCCCCACTTCTACAATTTTTTTCCTCGTTTTTGAACAAAACTATTTGCATGTTGAAGTTGTAGCTTCGATGGATTACAGGAAGGTTTTACCTCTGACTGGCAAGTTTTTGCACACAATGGGCTAAATGACCAGGTCGCAAGAATCCCGAAGGCTCGGTGATGGTTGGGGGAGGGAACCCACTCGACAGATGTTGGGAGTCAGATGTTTCCCTCACGTCAAGGACATCCAGCGCGTTCTTTAACATTGGGTTGTTTTACCTCTGGGCGAAAAGTTTTTTGCACTCTATTTCATTTTTGCAAATAGCCAGGTCACAAGGACTCCGACAGCTCAGAAAAGGTTGTGGGAGGCGACCCACTGGAATAGCTGTTGGGAGACAGATGGTAGCCTCCCGTCAAAGCCATCTATTGTGTTCTTTAAGTTGCACATGGGGCCACGGTTTAACGTCCCATTCGGCGGACAGCTAAATTTTCAAGTCCATCAGTGTCCCCTACTGACCAAGAGCAGGACGGGGAGTTTTACGGATATAAATCTTCAAGCCGATCCAGCTGAGACTCGACTCGGGAAGCTGCACTTTACGAGTCTGGCTGAACATAACGGACATTTTGCCAGTCAGTATAGATTTTGTATATAAAGTATCCTTTGGATACATTCGAGCGTAGTAAAATTATAAACGAAAAACTGTTAATTAGAGTCTACAATTCACTTATTAAAATATTGTCACTATAAATTAAACGGTAGAATATAACAAAATTATATCTCAAGAGATTCAGAATTATGATGCTTTGATTATATGTATTAATTATTTGCTATGTCGTATCTCAACGTTAAGATTTATTACAAAATTCCGTTTCAAATAATTTTAATCATTGGTGAATTTTATTCTTATAGCAACCGTAACACAACAGTAATGGCAATAGAACTCGGTTTTGGTAAACATTTTCTTAGAAATTAAATTCACGATCGGTAACGAAAAAATTTCTTTGTTAAAACCGAATATGCAATACCCTCCAAAAATGTATTAGTATTAAATTTATTTTATTCTGACATGCAGAAATTATGATCTCTCCCACACACGGTTCCACGGATTAACGTTCCATCCGACGGATGCCGGCTTTTACACGCTCATCAGTGTTTCCCACTGATCGAGGGCAGGGTGGGGAGTTTTGTGGAGATCAATCTCAAAGCTGATCCAACTGCGACTCGAACCAAAGCCACCTTGATACAACAGGCCTGGAAACTGCAGTAAAAGAAGAACTAATTTTCAAAATATAGCAGTTTGAATTACATCTGCTTCCTAAAAACCTAACTGGTATTTATTTAACCCAACTGGTTACTTATTTTTAAGACTTTTGAAATTAATTCTATAATATTATCAAATAGTATTTTAGTATTTTAAAGGTTAGTATGTTTGGTATTTTAACAAAACCGTAACGAATAATTTTTTTAGTTTAACCGGTTTTAAATTAAATAGCTATAACTTAAATTTTAAATAAATTAAATTACTTAAAGTTTGATGTATAATTAATTTCTCTCCTTTCTTCCTTTTGTTCAAGTCTGTCCAGTCCCGGTGTATCAAGATAGTCTTGCTCGATCCTGGAAAATGCAGATTACGAGCCTGAAGAAAATGCCAATGACTCACCTGGTGCCACCTGTGATTCCAGTCATACATAGCTCGTTACGATCGACAGAAGACTAACAATTACAATATATCAGGGCCGGATTAGGAAAGGGAGAGGTCCATGATTCCCCCCTTTTGAAAATCGTAGTAAGGATAATAGGCAAAAACAAATTATTATACATGTGCATATTTGAAGCAAATTTCAGGTTTTTTAAAAAACCGCTTAAACGAAAGAAAAGTGTTACACTGTAATGGAAATCCAATTCCTTTAACCTCCCCACTTTTTCTGACCCCGTCCCCATTATTTTTTTCTAAATTCTGGTTATCGTATGGAAATAGCACAATTAACTAATAGAGATTCACAATTATGCTCCTTTGATTACATGTTTTAATTATTTGCCTTATATCCTACCTCATCATTTAGATTTATTACAAAGTTCTCTTTCAAATATTTATAATAATTCAGTTGATCAATATTGTTCCTGTAGACGAGTAATAGAACATATATAGGGAAAATAGAACAGATCATATGGCAACAGAACTTGATTAGGGAAAATAGAACAGATCATATGGCAACAGAACTTGATTTTGGTAAACATTTTCTTAAAAATTAAATTCCTCGTCGGAAATAAAAAAAAATTCTTTGTTACACCCCAATATACAATACCCTTCAAAAGTGTATTACTATTAAAATTTATTGCATTCTAATGAGTACTATTTATTTTAACATCAACCGGATATGGCTCTCCTGCACACGGCTTAACGTCCCATCCGACGGATGACGACCTTTTGAAGCCCATCGTTGTCTCCTAATGGCTGTGGGCAGGGCGGGGAGTTTTGCGGAGATAAATCTCAACGCTGATCGAGCTGTGACTCGAACCTGTGAACTGCAGATTACGAACCTGGCGGGCTACCAACTGAGTCACCCCCCCCCCACCTTCAGCACCCTGGATTTTCCCCATTGAAACAGTGACATTCAGTTTTGATTCTCCAAATTCGATTTGCAATTCATTTTCTAAAATTTCGAATTCTAAACGAACAATTCCGGAGTCTAAGCTAAGCAAAATGCTATCTCTTCTTCCAAAATCAAAATATAATAACCGAATCCTCGGCTTTCACGCTTCCTCTTCACTGTATGCTGTATTTGGCAAGCTCCATGTGCGAGCCATGTGACATGCGGAACTCTTACCGGTGCTTCGTGGAATAGGTTGACGCGGGATCAGCTGCGTGCTTACAGCGGGAATGAAGGGGATAGTGGAGCCCATAAAAAAAGAAAGGAACTTCTCTCGTGATCGTCGAAAGGATCGGAAGAGAAGTGGACTGTTGTGCTCTGGGAACCAGCATATTTGAAACACTTTTTAATAAAGTCGGGTCAACGCCCTGGGAGTGGGTAACTAGATATTCTCAGTGGGGCAATGGATTAAGGCTGAGCCTTCATTAAATATGCGTGTAGGTAATGTGAAATGTTGTTCATTAAGCGAAATATTTAATCGAGAGATGATGAGTTCATGGTTTCATTGAATATCTTAACTACTGTGTGATTATGATCCACTAAAGACATTCGGCTAACAGATCTCTCAAATAAATAAGAGATCTTCATAGAGATCTTTTGAAACAGCTCTTGATAAATGAGTGAAAACTTCATAAGGTTAATAATATTTTTGGGTCAATTACCTTAACAAGAGCATTCTCAAATAGTGGATGCATGGCTGCTCTTCGACCCCTTGGATTCACCCCTGGGTGCAAACGAATATTTATTTAACTTCTTACGTGATTTTAGTCTAATGAAATAAAAAAAAATCATCAATTATAGAGTTATTTTATTTTCAGGCAAGCAAATGATATCTCAGTACCGAAACAAAACATGCAACCATGGAAACGAATAAGCTTCCTTATTTAGAAAGGTCACCATTACTATTATTATGTGGATTTAAAAGAGTGACATTCACTAAAGCTTCTCGAAATTAACTTTTCTTTTCCTTTTCCTTTCGATTTCTTAATTAAAAAGCCCAGGGTCTTAGGCTATCCATATTGTAAAAATAACCGTACGCTGCATATAACCGACACCTTCTCAGTCAGTATAGATTTTGTATATAAAGTATCCTTTGGACACATTCTGAAACATTTGATGAACACAAGAACGATAGCGGATTGCAGCGTTCAATTATTTTAATAATTTATTTGCACTATAAATGAAACGGAAGAAAACAACAGTTTGAATTACAAGAGGTTCAAAATTATGCTCCGTTGATTACATGATTTAATTATTTGCTTTATATCCTAAGTCATCATTCAGAATTATTACAAAATATCCTTTTCAATATTTATAATCAATGATGGATATTATTCTTATCGCAACCCTAACAAAACCGATCTAGGAAAAAAAGGACAGATTATATGGCACTAGAACTTGATTTTGGAAAACATTTTCTTCGAAATGAAATTCTCCATCTATAATGAAAAAAACATTTTTGTGAAAACCCAATATACAATAACCTCCAAAAATATATTATTATTAAAATTTAGTGTATTCTAATGGAAACTTATTTATTTTAACATGCACAGGATATAGCTCTCCCATACTCAGAGCCGCGGCTTAACCAAAGTAGGTTTAACTTCCCATCAGACAGACGACCTTTCGAAAACCATTGGTGTTCCCTACTGACCGATGGCAGGGAGGGGAGTTTTGAGGAGATTAATCTCAACCCTAACCAACTGGATACAGGAGTAACAGAAAATCTAAAAGAAAAAATGTAGTAGGTATTATAATATTTTTTTCTAGAAATCCAACTGGTAGATATTTATTTTCAAAAATTTTGCAATTAATTTTATTATATTCTCAAATATTTTGCCAAAATCGTAATGAATATATTATTTTATTTTAGGTGGTTTTAAATACATATGTTTAAGTTTTAATACATACCTTCAAATGATGCAATTTTAAACAAATTACATCACTTGAATTCTATGAATAATTACTATATCTTCTTTATTCTCTCTTTTGGTTCACGTCTGTCCAGTCTGGTGTATCAAGGCGGTATTGCTTGAACCTGGGAACTGCAGATTACGAGCGTGACTCGTTTCCCTCATTTCAGCCCTCACATATTCAGTCACTGTTGGCAAGTAGTTTTTGCTGCTCACAACTTGCGAGTTGTTCTTCATTTGCTAGATTGTCGCACATATGATTTCTTTTTAAACAAACGAGTTATAAAAATAAAAAAATAAATACACCCTCAAGCAGCTGCTTGCCACAGAGGTCTGACAGGAGCCTGTCAGTTTATATGCCAAAGTAGAAGATCTGAGAGGATGGCAGGACCTCAGCAGAAAAACAACACATACAACCATGCCTTATCCGGGGCTCGAACCCAGGTCCCTTAGATCAGTATCCAGGCGCGCTAACCACTCGGTTATACGATTCAAAATTCTTTTGATCTAATATCTCAAAGCCTTGACAGTTATTAGCAGAATATTTACTTCATGGGTTAAATATAATAACTAGTCGAACCCCTGAAACCAAAAATAACTGATTGAGACTGCTTCGGATATTTTTAACATGTAGTTCTCCCCGAATGTAATCGGAAAGCATTAGTTTGAGATCTGTGACTCGATTGGAACATGAGTTATAAAACTGCAAATGATTTTGCAGTTGCTCTGCTAGTTGTCGGCCCAGTTGCTCGACTAGTAACGGGTTCGATACCTTGCGTGATTGTATTAACGGAACGAATTCCGTTGGTATAACGCTATGTTGGCGAAAAGGAAACGAACGTTTCCGTAATCTCAATGCTGGCACAAGAGGGACTCGAATAAACCCATCATTATCAGATGTTCCGAAACATTAGATATTAACTCATTTTATCCAGTATGTAATCTGTTTCTGATTCATAAAACAAAAAGTAACAAGTCGAGACCGCCTCCGATACATGTAACTTGTAGTTCTTCCCGATCGTAATCGGAAAACGTTAGTTTGACGTCTGTATCTCGATTAGAACACAAGTTAGGATAATTTGAATGTAAGAAGGTTAAATTCACTTTTACCCAGTAGACAATGAGTCCGAACCCGGTTCTGATCCCAGCAACGTATAGAGCGTAGTCAGTGTTATTGACCATTATAAGAATGAGTTCCCGAACGTAATTACATCAAGAGTTATATTCATCTTACGAAAATAAAATGACAATTGCTATTAACGGAAAACTTCACGCTTGTTTTTTGTTTTCGCACGATTTAATCCCGAAAATCTCCTGGCTGTTTTACGATTTCACCGTAATTTCATTACTTACAGTTTTCGAAACTTGGCTTCACTTTTTGATCTCATACCCAGTCGTCCTCGCTGCATCAGATCAAATCTATGCATTTACAGATATCACTTCAAAATCTATCTTTCCATCATATTTTTCTCTCCCAGCCCCCTAAAACATCGTTTTACCTGTTGATTTTGAATTGTCGTATTTTTCCCAACTAATTTCCGAAAAATATCTTCCTTTCTCAGCTTTTCCGATTTACCCGGTTTTAATAACTGAACAGCCCAACAGTTCAGTGAAGTGTATGAGAACTGCAACATTTTCTCAACAAAACCCATCATTCCGGTCTTTCACACGGAGAATTTTTTCTGAAAATTAATTTAAGGTATATAAATATACGAAATACCTCAGGAATAAAATTTTGATATTGCACTATTATTTTAGTTTTCTAAGTTATTTAGATGAAAATTAAAGGGAGCTGCGCTCCTGAACCTTTGTGTTCCTAGATTGGGTTGTTATACCTGTGAAGCGATATTTCATTGCACACAATTGGCTAAATGACCAGCCTTAAAGTTATCAAGGTCTCAGAGAAGATTGTGGAAGTGGATCCACTGGACAGATGTTACGGGACAGGTAGAAACATTCTGTCAAGGCCATCCAGTATGTTCTTTAATGTGCACGTGATATGACTCTCCTGCACACAGGACCACAATTTCAGTCCCATCCAACGGATGAAGGTCTTTCCAAGACGATTGGTTTCCCCTTTCTGATCGAGGATAGGGTGAGGATTTTGATTTAGATACAACTCAATGCTAGCACAAGAGGGACTCGAAACTGGGAACTACAGATTAGAGCCTCAAGCGCTACCAACTAAGCCAATCCTCATCCCTTTGGTTCTCGAACAACATTGTCCTGGTTAAAGATGAACTTTTTCCGTTTCTTTAAATTCTATCGAAGCTCTTGAGTAAATGTTATCCTGGACTTTTAAGAACCTGGTATGTATTTCAATAGGAGCTGCTGGAGTACAAATTTGATTTTTGTACATGGCTCATATAAAACATTCTCCCATAGATGAAAAGGTAATCATGGATATATCTGTTTATACATCCTGTACAATCATCTGATTCCCTTGAAGCCGAGTTCACTCAGTACGTCGCGCATCAGACTAATTACTTTTGTTCCAAGAATCGAATCCCCACTGTACTTCCATTGAAATGTTCCCTTCCCTCGGTGAGAAAGTAAACTATGAGCTTCGAACGACTCCTCGGACACTGATCCGTTTACATCGGACACATATCCTATTAACGTTAAATAACACGGTGGTTAGTCCTGAAAGCAGGCATTCATTTGTTTCCTAATTGCTTAGCATTCCGTTCTCTAACCACATCTCTTGGGATTCTTATTATTTGGCCATTTAGAGCAATGTGCAAAAATAAGTCCAATTTAGAAGCAGAACACACCAACTCAAAACGATTAGCCGTATTTTGGACCTCAGACTTACATATTTACACTGCTCACAAAAATTAGAGGATATTTCAAAATGAATATGAAGCGATAAAAAAAAGAGGCATTTGATTTTTTTTTTATTAAACAAGAACATCAGAAAAACAAACGACAAGTCAAAGAAAGTTGTTCGATTATGCAAATGAGATGCAAAACCAACTTTTATTTCATTGGTGAAAATGCACTATACAAAAGCTGAAAGTACTGGAGTATCTGCACGTTCCCTGATCTTGAAAGTGCACATCCTGCAATTTCCCAGCCCTTGCAATGCCCCTGCAACACGATTTGCCCGATTGCGAAGCCTGGAGAGCCGTAGAACGTCTTGAAGCTGGTCAAACACAGACGACAGTGGTCTTCGTCGACAAGTGCTGTCGACTGGTCAAACACAGACGACAGCACTTGGAACATCCCAAAGCGTCATTAGCAGACTGTGGAATCGCTTTCAAGAGACTGGCACAGTACGAAGAAGACGAGGGCAGGGTCGCCCATCTGCCGCAACAGCAAGAAATGACTGCTACTTGACCTTATTGGCAAGAAGGAACAGGCGCAGCAATGCAACAGAGCTGCGGGGACAGTTTCTTGCTGCCAAAAGACGACGGATATGCACCCAGACCTTACGAAATCGGTTCCATCGTGTTGGACTGCATGCCCGGCGACCAATGGTATGCATTCCGTTATCTGCTGAATAGCATAGAACCCGTAGAAGGTGGGCTGATGAGCATCGTCACTGGACCCGTGATGAGTGGTCAACCGTCCTCTTCACTGATGAGTCCCGGTTCAGTCTGCAGCCTGACAATCATCGTGTCCTGATCTGGCGAACGAGGAACACGGCAGAATCCACGTTTCATGCGAGAAAGGGACACCTTCGGTGGTGGTGGAATCGTGGTGTGGGCTGGCATCAGCATTGGTGGTCTTACCGACCTCCAGGTCATCAGAAAAGGATCGCTGACTGCTGTCAGATATCGAGATGAGGTCCTGCACATTATAGTGGTACTCTGTGCTGGAGGAGTTCGAAACAACTTTCTTTTCATGGACGATAATGCAAGGTCCCACCGTGCGCATCTCGTCAACATGTTTCAGGAGGCAGGAATCGAACGCATGGACTGACCTTCACGTTCTCCAGATCTGAATCCCATTGAACATGCTTAGATGGGATGCACTGGGAAGACGTCTGGCAAACCGTCCAATGCCCCCACAACACTTCTTGAGCTGTAAGTTGCCCTGGAGCAAGAGTGGCAGACGATCCCACAAGAACTGCTGGACATTCTGATCCTGTCCATGCCCCATCGCTGTCAGTGTTTTGGCAGTCTTGGGTGACCATACACCCTACTGAACAATCAATGTGTGCCACTCTCGTCCAATTTGACATGCTTCTGTTCACCCCCACCAATATGTCACTTGCTACTCAATCACGACAATTGAGTTTGCATCTCATTTGCATAATCCAACAACTTTCTTTGACTTGTCGTTTGCTTTTCTGATGTTCTTGTTTAATTAAAAAAAATCAAATGCCTCTTTTTTTATCGCTTCATATTCATTTTGAAATATCCCCTATTTTTTGTGAGCAGTGTAGATTAATAAACCTTCAAATGCATTTCGACAATCGTTGTAAACCATTCAAACAGTAGAAGTGAATTAATACTTTGTAATCTTTTACCGTTGAAATTACAATATCTCACAAATTGAATTAGAAACATATATTAACAAGTGAGGAAAAGAAACGCCAGGATTTTACCGCAACGGAAGACAATATTTGAAACTAAACTTCTTTCAGTTACTTCCAACGAAGAAGGCTAATGGCGACGAAATGCTGTTGCCAGAAATATTTCATATTTTATAACAAATTATAGTTGGAAAAAAATAAGGAATAAAGGTAATTTAGGAGACGAAGTTCGAAAATACTCTTAACAATTCACACTTTTAATGAAATAATTCCTCTCATAAATAGATTTCAGCTATAGTTTAAATAACACCAGACTACGAAGAATAACACTAGAATGATTCATTGTCCAACGCATTTTCATTGCAACTTACATTATAAAATTAAGAAATCTGAGGCAGATCCAGAATTTAAATTAAAAGATACTGAATGTGGGAAACTAATGGTTTTCAATAATTCTTCGTTCTCAATAATACCTAAATTTGAACACAAAGAAGAAATAATTATGGTTTACCTCAGGGTCGGCTGTAACGCAGAGGGGCCTTCCCCACGACAATGCTAGTAAGCAAAATGGAGGCGTTTCCTCCTAGAGGCGAAAAAATGTTATAACCACATCTTTTTTACCCATAGTTTTCAAGAGAATTTTTAGAGACCACTATAACGAAGAGGAAAGTATTCCTTTTGAATATCTGTGTAATTGTAATAAATGGGGCATACGGATCGCAAAAAATTAACTTTCAAATGAAACAGGAATTACTTATGGTAAGCGAAACATAGTCAGAAAAGAGTATTTTAAATGTCTTTTAATAAGCAGTAAATGTGAAGAATAATTAAATCTTTGGATAATAGCATTTAAAATTATGAAAATTAATTTAGAATAATGATCTTAAAAACAAGGAAAAATTAATTCACAAATGTTAAAAAATAATTTGTATTCAACATGATATAATTATTAAAAGCCTTTTTGTAAAACATGGTGTAACTGCTTCCTGATATATGCAACAACTGCTTCTGTTCCCAGGATTTAAATTTTTGATAACATTTTAGATACACTTATTATTTTTTTTCTGTTTTTCCAGCTCTAGTGTAGAGTGGCCAGATTTAAAGAACAGGATCCGTAAACTTTTGAAAATTCAATTTGAAGCTCTGACTTTTCATGAAATTATTATGTTAAAATGTAGCATCATTTTTGTTCATTTGGAATTACATTTTATGCATAATTGCATATATAATAATAACATTAATTTCTAGTGGCACAAAATAAAATTTTCATAATATAGTTTAGCAAAAGTAGATGTTACCCTGTGCATTTTGCCCATAAATGCTTTTTTTTTCAGTCAAACGTTTTCATTTTCGGCAGCTTTTGCACTAAAAATCTCACAAGAGACACGAAACTTATTTTTACTTGCAGCAGAGCATTTAAGTTTCTAAACCTCGTCCCATTACAGGTTAGGACTCAATTTTTATTCCAACACAAGATTACTTGAGTGGATCCTGTATTCCAAACCTGTTGGTCAAGTACATGGTTCTATTAAAACAAAACATTTTATGACAATGTTGCCAGACGCCGAAATCTGTTAAAACAGAGAAAGAACTTAACAACTTGCAGAGTATTTAAGCCATTGGCGACCATAAGACACGAAATGATGTCAGCAAGTAGAAGAAAGATACTTATTATATCCTGGTGTCCGGATGGATACGCCTATTATCATGATGATTCTAGCCTCAATTTTTCAGTCACCGGCTTTGCAATCGAAATTTTTATGTCAATGTTGCCAGCACTAACTTTCTTAACTAAAACTAAACTTTCTTAACTTTACTTCCTTAACTTTCCTGATATTTCTACTGATGACTGGGGTCGTCTTCCGAGGAGATTGCATCTTTTTTGGAACTTTCTTTTTCTTTTGACAAAAGAAACCCCCTCACCCCGATCCGGCCCTTCAAAATGTCAGAGCAATTAATTACCTACTAATAAATATTTCGCCCTTCACAACAATTCGGATACCAAATCAATATTCCTGAAAATCTAACTTCACTTGATTTCATTCACATTCATCTTGAGTTATTTTTTGCCCGAAAAACAAGTTTAAAAAAGTATGTCTTTATCTTCTTCGAATTTAAATTTCTACTGACATCACCTGAGGATGTTCTCCTTTGAGCTCACATAGCTCGATTGCATTTTGTTCTTATTTAAAAATATGAAGTATGTATGTATTAGAAATATCACACATATCGGGAATTAACTAGTTCAAAAAACGCCAAAGTTCCGCAAGAAAATATGTCCATTGATAATTCTTGCTTCATTCAGATTTCAACACTTACTACTCCATTCACAAAGAGTCGGCGGCAGCACCCCCACCCACCCCCTCCTCTGCCTAGCAATTTTGGACACTTTTCGAGGGATCACTCCCGACCCATTGTAGCTAGGACTCAACAACTAATCTGTTACCTCAACAGGACTAGAACTATGGGACCACCCATCAAATATGGGATCGATTGCTCAAGTAGCCACCGGGAAATATCTGCCACCAATGACGTCACACGTGTTTTGTCGGTAATTACGACTATTACATATTCCGATGGTGCTCAGTTTGCGAATATAATTGAAGCAAGAATGAAAGATCAGTGGCATCTGGAAAAGCCTACTTAGGAATTCAATTTCGCATATTTCATTACATTTGGTTTACGTTTGGTTTCTATACACAAGTTCACCTTAGAAGAAAATGTTCTGCTGTAAAACTTGCATTTATTAGGCTGATGTAGATTTTTCTGTGTTGCTTAAGATTGCTTCTTGGGACGGATAACCTGCCACAAGTTGAAACAGCTTATGCTTTGAAGGAAAAAAGATGCTTCCTTTGAAATATTTTTTTTTTCTCTCAGCAATAGGATTATTTTGTAATGACCTTATCCACCAAAGGAAATGATATGTGGCTCCAAGTTTCATACCAAGTCAGCAAAATACAGAGACATAGTAGCAACTGTAAGGTTTTCTTCATTATGACATTTCTTATATTTTGTAAGAAGAATAATTTCACATATGAATATTCCCTGCAGGACTTCCACTCACAAAGATAAAGCTCCATTCTGAAGGGAATAAAGCATAGATTAGTACTCATTAGCGTAACAACAATATTTAAATGAAGATATTTATACACTTTCATTATGATACGAAAAACCAATGATATTATGCTTTACTTAAAATATGTTAAATTAATGATAATAAAGTTGATGTGATGAGACGTCTGTCTTACCTTTATGTACACTATGCAACATTCAAATTGCCACATCAGGAATGAGGATAGACAGAGCCATGTTAATTGCAAGAATATTTGTGTTGGCTGACATATGGAAATGGTTTTAATACTAAGCCCTTTCGAGAGTGGTTGTATGGGTGGAAAGAACGTCAGCATGGCACATCAGCTGTTGGACTAATTGATGTTTAGAAGTGCATTTTCAACTGTAGGTAGAAAAGGACAACCCTTAAGTATGAAAATGTCACACATTTCCCAAGTGATGAATGCTGAATTGCAATACATAAAATGATAGTCGTAAGACTGTTCCTTGGCATCCCTCCAAAGAGGCAGTGCTTTTCCCGATGATGCCCCACATTACTACCCTCTTAATATTAAAAATCCTCTATCCCCTTATTAATCACAATAACACTCTTATTACTGATGATTCAGTAGATCCATCGCTGCACCGGTTGGTATCACTGCACAAACGCGACACCAATGAACAAACATGTCGCTACTTTACGCTTGCGCTGACTCTAAGATATTAATATAATGGATAAAAGTATTGGTAGCAGATGAAAATGACCCTCTAATAAAATAAATAATAAAGAAAAAAAGTAAATAACCACAAACTAAATGTTTTATTCAGGAAGGTGAATCGAAACATTGCATTTTGCAAGCTGTTGTATAGAGTAAAATTAGCAAAGAACTGAACACATCAAAAAATTTATCTAATACGTAAAGAAGAAAGTTGTTTTTTCTGTCTGCCTATGCACTAGGCCTCTAGAAGAGCAAGATGCTTCAAACTTGGCACGAACGTTTATTTCCCCCAGTGGGGGAACGTAGGCTATGTGCGAACCCGCTGGTGGCAACCAAAATTGGGGTGTGGATGGGAGGATTGAATTTCTCAAAATCCCCATAGACTTAACATTAAAAGGTTGCCAGTTATTCTAAATAACTGTTGCCACCAATAAATTTCAAAGCGGGAATGAATAAAACTAATATCTTTTCGATTTTGAGTGATAAAGTCGTTATTCAGTTTGTTCGGTCAAGAGCACTAACATTCGTGTATATTGAAGTCATTCGAATTAAGCACGAGCGGAACACGAGACTCTTTGTTAAAGTAAAAGCTTCAAAAACTAACAATTCGTATCGGAAATTAAATTAATTAATTTATTTTGGAAAAATATGCAAAATTTAATAACCGTTTTTAATATTAAAGTAATAAATAATGTTTTCCAATAATAATAAATTTTTCGTAGTACCTTAACACTTTGTGGGCAACACAAATCATATATTTCTTTTCTATAAGTTAAATATTCTGGCACACTGTATCCGTGGAAGTCTGGTGGATAAAAAATGATTTGAAAAGTTTGATTATCTGAGTGGGGCAGTTTCGTTTTTTGGTTTAGAAACTTCTGACTTGGGGATTGGTATACGGTGCTTCGAAATATGTCCATTTCTTTCCTTCCCTAAAAGAGAAATATAAAAATTAAACCAGAGAATATTTACTCCTTTTTTTTACCTATCTTTGTATTGTTTTTTAACTCGTCGTTGACCAGTTTGTTGATTTATTTCTCGGTTTGTTTTTATGTTTATCAAAACTGTAGTTTTACCATATCTCCGTCTGTTGGGCTTGGAATGTGCATATTCCGCCAGATTCGAGTCCCACCTGGGTCAGCTTTGAGATTTATCTCCGAAAAACTCCTCACCCAACCTGGGGCGGGGGTGGCTCAGTCGGTACCGCGCCAGGCTCGTAATCTGCAGTTCCCAGGTTCGAGTCCCAGGTGGGTCAGCGTTGAAATTTATCTCCGCAAAATTCCCCGCCCTGCCCACGGTCAGTAGGGGACACCGATGGGCTTGGAAAGGCCACTGTCCGTCGGATGGGACGTTAAGCCGTGGCCCCGTGTGCGGGAGAGCCATACCCTGTGCACGTTAAAGAACACGCTGGATGGCCTTGACGGGAGGCTACCATCTGTCTCCCAACAACTGTTCCAGTGGGTCCCCTCCCCTAACCTTCTCTGAGCCTTTGGGGTCCATGTCACCTGGCCATTTAGCCCATTGTGTGCAAAAAAGTGCCGCTCAGAGGTAAAACAACCCAACCTCACCCAACCTAGGGTTAGTAGCGGACACCAATTAACTTGGAAAACCCGCCGTTCGTCGGATGGGACGTTACGCCGTGGTTCCTTATGTGAAACAGCCATAACCTATGCGCGTTAAAGAACACGACGGATGGCCTTGATGGGAGGCTACCATCTCTCTGCCAACAGGTATTCCAATGGGTCCCCTCCGCCAACCTTCTCTGAGCCATCGGGATTTTGTAACCAGGCCATTTAGGCCACTGTGTGAAAAAAGATGATATAAGATGAAAATGATATTATTATAAAAATTATATTTCAGTATTGTCACGTGCATTGCTTTTCAATATTGATATAAGCATCATGTTTCAGTATTGTTATAAGCATCATGTTTCAGTATTGTTATAAGCATCATGTTTCAGTATTGTTATAAGCATCATGTTTCAGTATTGTTATAAGCATTGTGTTTCAGAATGTTACAACTTCTCTTTAAACTTCTTTTCAGCATGTTACAATTTTTTAAACTTTGTGCGTTTATCCTCTTGTGATTTGTACAAAAATTATATCCGGAATAAAGCCTAACGGGTGGAATTGTTTTACTTCTGAGAGGTACTTTTCTGCAAACATGGATTAAGTGGCCAGATCACCGGAACCCCCAAATGTTAAGAGAAGTTTGGCTCTATAGTTTTATTTACATTTTGCATATTATAGTTCTGCACGAACAGAACTGCGTCTGGAATTTATAATTGTATAATTGAAGATTCGTAAGTAAAAGACTGATGACACATTTGTAATTACTTGTCTAATATTAGTTTTGGTAGGTAAAAACTGATCTTGAAAATTTTTAAGTATAGAAAGAAATGTTAACAATAAATAAAAAATGAAAATGACAAAATATTTTTTAGAATTACTTCTCAAAATAACCTAAAATTCGAATGCAAAAATAACATTTTAGTGAAAAGTCAATTCCTTGCTAAAATTGCTTTTCTCTCTGTCATAAAGAGAACTGATGAAGACAACACAACGTACACACGTGTAGGATCTGTATATTCCAGCATCTTAGCCCTATGTTCCTTCCTATGTAGGGAGCTGCAATTGTCTAAGAAGGTAGAGTGCCCGGTTTGCAATCTGCAGTTCTAAGGTTCGTGTTCAAACTCCGCCTGAGTTGAGACTTATTTCCGCCAATTCCCACGATGCCCTAAACAAGAAAGTGAACACTGATGAAATTGGAAAGGCCGCCGTTTAATTACACGGTATGTAAATGGTAGCTAGGTAGTCACTGGAAGGAGAGCTATGCACCAATCCCCTGTGATGATGCATAGAACCGGCCAGGCCTAGCACCTAATGTCCGCCCCGCCTTCTCGTGGTGCAGACCGTTAGTACCTTTCAAAAGAGATACTCTCTTGTGGAAGTGAACGGAAGGGGAGGGCTGCCAGATTAGTGTGGCCTACTGATCTGGACAACTATGGCTACTTTTCTTTTTTTTTCTACCCTGCTGAGGAGTGGTCAACCACACAGGGTCCTGGTTCTGACCATATAAACCAACTGGACTGGACAGATATATGGCTCTGAGCTTGATTATTGATCCTGATTTTGCTGCACTGGTTGACTTCTGTGGAGGGAAAATCTTCCGCTGTGTTTTCTGTTTGTTTGTGGTTTGACAGCCCCAAGTGAATAGATTCACAGGATATGTTTATCAGCTGGTGGATAATCCTGAGCAGAGGTCATCGCAGGCACCTTCTATTGACATCGTCAAATTCTACATTGGAGGAAGTCTTCCAGTGTAGATAGCTTCAGCCTTTAGTGGTGGGGGAACGGGTCTCTGCCCCATGTCTGCGATTAGGGGGCTGTTTGATATTGTCGGCATTCCCTCTCTCAATAAACATAGTTTCTTTAAACATCCCACTAACCATTTTCTCTCCATAGGTAGTTGGAATGTGAGGACTCTGCACAGAGCTTTTTCTCTTGATGTCATCACACAAGAATTCCACCATTAAAATTTAGATATTCTCGGCTTACAAGAGACCAGATGGACAGATAAAGGTCAGATTCTTAAAAATAGTCTTAAATTTCTCTTTTCAGGGAGGGACGACAATAAGAATCACGGAGGCGTGGGTCGGCTTCTCAGCAGACACGCTAGTGATGCTCTTCTAGGATATGAGTGCATTAATGAAAGGTTTCTTACAGCAAAATTTCAGACAAGCGTTAAAGACCTGAATGTTATCTGCTGTTATGCGCCCACTGAGGATGCCGATGAGGATGAGAAGGATAGGTTTTATGAACAACTTCAGGATATTTTGAATTCTGTCAAGAACGGAGATATTACCCTTGTTTTGGTGACTTCAATGCCAAAGTTGGTACTGACTCTGACCTTTGGGGAGGAGTAATAGGCCCTTTTGGTATTGGTAGCTGCAATGGCAATGGGCAACGTCTCCTACAGGTAAGTAAACTCAATGGATTCAGAATAACTAACACTTATTACAAAAACCGCGACATACATAAGTACACAGGGATTTCACCTGATGGGCTGCATGAGAATATGATTGATTACATATTAATTAACAGCAAATGGGCTAGTTCTGTTAGGAATACCAGGGCATATAGGGGAGCTGAAATTGGATCTGACCATTATCTTGTTAAAAGTGTCTTGCAACTTAAACTTAAAAAGTATTGTACTAAGGGTAAAAAATTTACTTTTCATACTGAAGCTCTGAAAGATCCAGTTATAGCCAAAGCTTACCATGATAGGTTACTTAGTCATTATGTCAGTCATGGTATGCTTACTACTGAAGTTGAGGAAGAATGGGATCATTTTAAACAGGCTTTTTTGGACACTAACAGCACTCTTTTAGGAAAAAAGGAGCAGAGGAGACAGAATTATCTGAGTGATAAGGCACATGAGCTTATTTCGGAAAGAAAGAACTGCAGGAATGCCCTTAATCAATACCCTACTAGTCCTAATAGAAAGCATTACAGAGAACGTAATAAACGTGTAAAAGATCAGTTAGCTGCTGATAAGAATATTTGGCTTGATGGTTTGGCTGACAAAGCCGAGGAAGCAGTTAGACAGCACAACAGCAGAGAGCTGTACCAGATAGTTAATGTTTTGTGTGGTAGAAAACGGACAGGTATACAAGGATTGAAGGATAAACAAGGTAAGGTTATAGAAGGGGAGGATTCTGTTGCAGATTCTTGAGAAATGTTTAGAGTTTCAAAAACCTTTGGTTGCTAGCTTTGTTGATTTCAAAAAGGCTTTCGACTGTGTTGATCGTCATAATTTTTGGTTGATTGTTTGATCATATTGTATAGCAGACAAGTTAGTTAACATAATGAAAGCTCTCTATAATAACACTGAGCCATGTGTGACAGTTGGTAAGTCTTTTAGCAATTGGTTTAGCATTACGTCTGGTGTTCGACAAGGGTGCATTTTGTCTCCTTTTCTCTTTAGCTTGGTTATTGATTATGTTATGCGAAATTCACTTCAAGGGAAAGATTTTGGCCTTAAATGGACTGGAGATACGAAAATTTCTGATTTAGATTATGCTGATGATTTAGCCCTTTTCGCAAATGATGTTGATGAGATGAACTCTTTCATTCGAGCTGTTGATGAGACTGGTAGTAGAGTAGGTTTGGTTATAAACAGAGAGAAAACTAAAATGATGAAAATTGGTCAGGCAGGCTGTGATTCAGTTCATCTGAATGGTTGCAGTCTTGAGCAGGTGTCACAGTTAATTATCTTGGGAGCTATGTAACAGATAATGGTGATGTACGGCATGAGATTAACAGACGAATAGGGATTGCTGTCGGGACTTTTAAGAATCTATGGAGAGTGTGGAGAAATAGGCGTATACACCTAAAGACTAAAATTAGACTGTATAATAGTTTGGTTCTTTCTAGGTTTAGTTATGGTAGTGAAACGTGGACACTTTGTAAACAAGATAACAGGAAATTAGATGCTTTTGATTCTGGATGCTTATGCAGTATCTTGGGCATTAGGTGGTTCAACTTTGTAACTAATGTTGAGGTTAGGCAAAGGAGTTTCCAACCCCCTTTAAGCAGCGTATTGTGCAGAGGGAGGCTTTTTTGCCTTTGGCCATGTTGCCCGTATGAATAATTGTAGATTGGCGAATAGGGTTATGAACAGTGTGCCTAAAGGCCTCAGAAAGAGGGGGAGACCTAGGATGCGGTGGGCTGACAATGTCAAACAGGACCTTGTTAGAATTGGTGTGCAGTGGCCAGATGTAGTAGATGTAGCTCAGATTAGACTTGCTTGGAGAACTAAATTGCACGGTCTGGTTGGACCTCCGTAGCCCATGGCTGCTTGAGGATGATGATGATGATGATGATGGTATGCTCTGCCTTCGTGTGTTAGAAGATTTGGTGAGGATTGCCCCACTGAATTAAATGGGATGTTAAGCTCTACAACCGTGCATTAGATGGGATGTCAAGCTCTGCAACTGAGTATTAGATGAGATGTTAATCTCTATCTCCTGTGTTAGAAGATTTGGTGAACTCTGCGCCCGTGCATTAGATGGGACTTTAATCTCTGTAACTCTCTGTTAGATGGAATAGAATGCTCTGTATCCGTATGTTAGAAGATGTGGTGAGGTCTGCCCCCATGCGTTAGATAGGACGTTAAGCTCTGCAATCATGTATTAAATGGGATATTAAGTTCTTCCTCCATGTGTTAAAAGATGTGGTGGACTCTTTCCCCGTGTTTTAGATGGGACGTTAAGCTCTGCCTTCGTGTGTTATAAGATGTGGTGAACTGCCCTCATGCTTTAGATGGCAAGTTAATTTCTGAAACCGTGTGTTAGATGCTATAATAAGATCTGCTTCAGTGTTTTAGACTATGTGGTGAGTTGTTACCCCGTGCGTAAGATGGGTTGTTAAAGCTCTTCAATGTTGTATAAGATGGGATGTTAAGATCTGCACCGTGTGTTATATACGTTGTGAGCTCTGCCCCGTGTGTTAGATGGGACATTAAGCTCATCAACTGTGTTTGAAACGGGATGCTAAGCTCTGCCTCCGTGTGTTAGAATTTGGGGTGAGATTGGCCCACGTGTGTTAGATGGGACGTTAACCTCTGCAACCATGTATTAGTTGGGATGTTAAGCTCTGCAACCATGTATTAGTTGGGATGTTAAACTCTGCCTCAGTGTGTTAGAATATGTGGTGGGCTTTGCTCCCGTTCGTTCCATGGGACGTTAAACTCTGCAAACATGTATTATATAGGTTATTAAGCTCTGCCTCCGTGATTTAGAAGATGTGATGAGCTTTGCCTACGTGCATCAGATGGGACGTTAAGTTCTGCAACCCTGTATTAGATGGGACTTTAAGCTCTACCTCCATGTGTTAGAAGATGTGGTGAGCTCTGCTCCTGTGTGTTACATTGCATGTTAAGCTCCATCTCCATATGTTAGAAGGTGTGTTGAGCACTGCCCCCATTGCATCTGATGGCAATCTGAGCTCTGCAATCATGTATTAGATGAGACATTAAGCTGTGCCTCAGTGTGTTAGAAGATGTAGAGAGATCTGCCCCCGTGTGTTGGATGGAATGTTAAGCTCTGCGACCTTTAATTAGATGTGATATTAAGCTCTGCCACCGTGTATTAGATGTGAGGTTAAGCTCTGCTTCCGTGTGTTAGAATATGTGGTGGGCTCTGCCCTTGTGCGTTAGGTAGGACATTAAAATATGCAACACTTGTGTTAGATGTCATGTTAAACCCTGCCTGCGTGTGTTAGACGATGTGGTGGTCTCTTAGGTTGGGTTGTTTTACCTCTGAGCGGCACTTTTTTGCACACAATGGGCTAAATGGCCAGGTCACATGGACCCCGAAGGCTCAGAGAAGGTTGGGGGAGGGGACCCACTGGAACATCTGTTGGGAGACAGATGGCAGCCTCAAGTCAAGGCCATCCACTGTGTTCTTTAACGTGCACAGGGAATGGCTCTCCCGCACACGGGGCCACGGCTTAACGTCCCATCCGACGGGCGGCGGTCTTTCCAAGCCCATCGGTGTCCCCTACTGACCGTGGGCAGGTGGGGAATTTTGCGGAGATAAATCTCAACGCTGATCCAGCTGGGACTCGAACCTGGGAACTAGAGATTACGAGCCTGACGCGCTACCGACTGAGCCACCCCCGCCCCATTGTGGTGGTCTCTGCCCACTTGCGTTAGATGACATGTTAGGCTCTGCAACCGTGTATCAAATGGGATGTTAAGGTCTGCAACGGTGTATTAGTTGAGTTGCTAAGCTCTCCCTTCGTGTGTTAGATGGTGTGGTGAGCTCTGCCCCTGTGCATTAGATGCGAAATTAAGCTCTGCAAACGTGAATTAAATGTCATGTTAATCTCTGCAACGGTGTATTAGATGGGGTGTTAACCTCTCCCTCCGTGTGTTAGAAGATGTGGTGAGCTCTGCCCCCTGGGTTAGATGAGATATTAAGCTCTCCAACCGGTGTGCTTGATGGGACATTAAGATCTGCTTCAATCTGTTAGAAGATGTGGACGGCTCTGCTCTGTTACATTGGAAGATAACTTAAGCTCTTAAACCGTGTATTACACGGGATGTTAAGCTCTGCAACTATGTATTAAATGAGATGTTAAGCTCTGTCTCCGTGTGTTAGAAAAGTGGTCGGCTCTGCCTCCATGTGTTGGATGGTATGTTAAGCTGTGCAACCGTGTATTAGATGGGATGTTAAGGTCTGCCTCCGTGCGTTAGAAGATGTGGTGAGCTTTGCCCCCGTGTGTTACATGGGATGATAAGCTCTGCAACCGTGTGTTAGATGGAATGTTAAGCTCTGCAACGGTGTATTTGATGGCATGTTAAGCTCTGCCTATGTGTGTTAGAGGATGTGGTGAGCTCTGCCCCCTGTGCGTTACATGGGATGTCAATATGTTCACTTTTAAAAGATTAAAAAGTTCTATTATTACTTTCAAAGATGTATTTTTTTCATTTTGAAGTGTTTTATCAATGACATATGGCGTATTAAACTGACAGACTCGTGTCATATATGTCAGATTTTTTTTATCTATTATATATTTTAAAGAGTTTATGTCTCTGGCTGTCTGTGCGACAACTCCTCATAGAAGGTCAGAGTGATGATCATCAAACTTCATCTATAGCTTCATCTTACCCCATTGAATTCGGTCCTCCCTCAAAAGTTACTCTTGAAATGTCTGTCCATTGACAACGTCTGGATTTCCGCTCCCTGTCAGAGTATCTTTTCCAATCTTTTTCCCCCATCCATGATGATGTAAAGGATGAAATATTGATCAAAGAAAAATCAAAGAACACAATGGTTTCGATATTATTTGCAGTTTGGTTTTGGAAAAATAATAAAATGTGTCAAAGTGTATTTTTCTGATTTCGAATGTTTCTATATCTTTAAGATTCTCTTCGTAATGCTGCAATGTATGAAATATTTCGTAAAATACAAATAATCTATTTCCGGATGATTTAGACCATCTGATATTTCTGTCAGCAGAGATACGAAATGTTATTTTTTTAGCTCATAGCTCATTGTTTCCTTTGGCATTATAATGGATAAATCGAGTGTAATTATAACGGAAAGTTTAATATTCCTGACTTCTGTGTTATGATAGTAAAATCACATATCATGATCATTATCAAATCATTTGCTGAACAAACTAAGACTACACAAGTCCATGAGACATGAGTTCGCGCGCAAATTTTCGAACCCGAGCCCTATTTGGAGAAAAGATTTCTCTCACATAATAAGAGCTATTCACACAGCTGGTGTTGCTAATCGTTTATTCTTATATTATTAATTATAATGTTTTTATGGCAAAATTGAAATGGTAAATGGCATTTAGAAAGAAAAACATCAAAAATACTGAGAGAAACTGAATCTTCATGGGTAACATCATTATAAATGCACAGAGTCACTCATTTATTAAAGACAGACAATAAGTAAAATTATAATCAAAAGATACATGGTGCTTATTTTTAATTACAAAAAAATTGCAATTTTTTTCTTCAAATCTTCTAATAAGCCCACTCAGACCTAAAACTTTCTGGATGGAGTTGTGTAGCCCATTGGTGATAGGATCCATTGTGTATGTATAAATATATAATAGCACATTGTTGATAATATAACATTTATTGAATTACTTCTTTCTGCACTTTTTCCTTTATTCTAATGCAGGACAAAGTGTTTACGAATGTGACATCTGCCAGTGCAGATTTACATCAATAGAATTCTTCACCAAACACAGAAAGAGTTATCAAGGGAAAGGAAAAGGCCGGAGATATTCTTGTTCATTTTGTCCTTTACTGATCGAAAATCTAGCATCAAGATCTTATGCTCATCACTAAGGAGATCGTTCCCACAAGTGATATTACTGTGGAAAGAGTTTCAAACGGAAGAATAATCTTGAAGCACATCTTCGTATCGAAACAGGAGACGACCATTTCCTTGCGATCTTTGCAAAAAGTCTTTCTCACAGCAAGACAGTCTGTCTACTCACAGACGAATCCACTTGCTGCAAAAGCCATTCATGTGTAAATACTGTGAAATGTCATTTGCCAGTAAGGCTAATTTAATACAACATGAAAAAAAGCATTTATAAACATGTTTTATTCGGATTTTACATTTGTTTTCTCATAATACCGCTTAACTGTATAGCAACAATTGAAAATAAAAAATTTGTAATTTTGCAACAACTGCTAAATTTATTTTGGTGTTTAATTGCTTCGATATATCGCGAAGAGCAATGTGAAAAAAGTACACAAAATATCATCTGCTTATAATAGCTCTAGTCATTATTACATGCCTATGTTTTGTCGATGGAGAGTTAGAATCGTTCCTCAGTAATTTAAACTTTTTACGAAAATATGTTACTATAAATTTAAGATATCGGCAAAAATTGTCCAAATCTCGACTTTTAATATTATTAAGTATTGAGAGTGTTGGGGACCGAAGCGTTGACTGCTAAGGGGCGCAGAGTAGGTCCCTGGTTCTTAGTGTCGCTGGCCCCTGGGAAATTATACGAGTAGGTTTTTTTTACTACTAATAATAATTGCTTTTCTCAGAAATTCCCCTATTCACGTACGAACTCTCAAATGAATAGCAGCTATTCGTCTGGCAATCTAGGCGACTAATTACTCTACACTCTAGTAGGCGTAAAAAAACCTATAAACCTATGAATACGCTCGGATCTTCTCTTTCAGTTTCCAAAGGAGAAATCCAACATGAGCACTTAATCACGGATGACCTTTTCCAACAACCACACTGCTTCGGAATTCCACTTAGTCTTTTCTCATCCTCTCTCTCCTTTCTTGCCTGGAAGGACAAACACTTTGAATCAATTTGAAGTTTAATCCACCCTGATTTCACCCCCATTATGCTGGCCACCCTTTCACCTTTAGCGGCGTTGATGCTTATATTGAACAGAAGCCGATTATCTACGATTCCACGTTTCGCGCATGGCTGTCTAGTCAAGGCAACTGTGGGGAGGACATATTCACATTGTGATAATACATATCAAAATATATATCAATACATATATATAAATAGATGGGGATAAGGGAGAGTTGAACATGACAGACGTTAAACCGTGGCCCCATGTGCTCTCCTGCACATGACGTCTCTGTGCCACGTTAAAGAACATACCGGATGGCCTTGAAGGGAAGCTACCATCATGACTCCTAAGAGGTACCCAGTGGGTTCCCTCTCCCAAAGTAAATGGGATTGGCAAAATTGGAAGCGGCTTTGTAAAATCCTGGTGAATTCTGAAAATTTGGATTTTTCTTTTGTAAAAGTAAAGAGAGTTAGTAAAATCTATACAACTTGGCAAAATATAGGATAGTTGGCAAAATTCGAAGCCACAGTAATGTGCAGGTGAGTTGGTAAAATCCAAGGGAATTTGCTAAATCTAGGGCATTTGGCAAAATTCGAAGTTGACAAAATCGAGACAAATTCGCAAATTTTGGAAATGACTTGAATTTTAGGAGTGGCTGGACAGAATTCGGGTGAGATGTAAAAAAATTGGGAGTTTTTCTGTAAATTGTAGTTGGCAAAATCTAGGAGAGTTGGCAAATCTTTGGAAATTGCCAAAATTCGGAGTGACTTTGTGAAATTCAAGTCATTTCTAAAAATTGGGATTTTTTCTGTGAAATCATGACGAGTTGGCAAAATCGAGGCAACTTGTCAAAAATCTAGGGCATCCACTTGCTAAAATACAAGAGAGTGGTGAAAATTGGATTGGTTTTGTACAATTTAGGAGAGTTCGTAAAATTCGAAGTGACTTGGGAAATTCAGGGAAGATGTAAAAATTTTGATTTTTTTTTCTGCAAAATAACGGCTAGTTGGCAAAATGTAGGTAAATTAGCAAAATCGAGAAAATTTAGGAAAATCTTGTGGAGTTGACAAAATTCTAATCCACTTAGCAAAATACAAGTGAGTTGTGAATTAAAAAATTAAAGAAAAAAACTATCTTTCTACAGGGCCCTAAAAAGCAGAAAAAAGCGTAAACAGGTCGATGGTGCAATCAGTTGCTGAGTTCATATCCACTTCAAAGGAAGATAAGGCGCCGGCAATCTTGTTGAGCAGGTATATCGGTGCCTTATCTTCCTTTGAAGTGAATACGAATTCAATGTCTGATTGCACCATCGACATGTTTAAATTTAGTTTCTAATTTTAGGGCCATCTAGGAAGATCGGTATTTTTTTTAAAAG
This sequence comes from Ryuthela nishihirai, assembly GCA_038380435.1. Lineage (NCBI taxonomy): Eukaryota > Metazoa > Arthropoda > Arachnida > Araneae > Heptathelidae > Ryuthela > Ryuthela nishihirai. The sequence continues at coordinate 1,043,322 of JAWZYU010000058.1, forward strand.
TTTTTAATTATTTTTTTTTTTTCACTAAACACGCTCCGTTCAAAATCTTTCACTTGATATGACTCATAAACATTGAATAGAATTTCCCCCCTTTTTGGAGTCATGTTTAACGTAGACCATGACATCGGAGACGTCGCAAGCTGTAATTTCAGATATGACTCGTTAAAGTTGAACCTCGCGAAAATCCACCTCCCCCTTTTTTATCAGGGGATAATAATGTTAACAAAATTCGCAATAGTTTACGACGGTCATTATACGAGCTTCTTTTTCTCTTGGTTTATGTTATGTTCTCTATGAAACTACATTTTTGAAATACAGAAAACTATTCATAAACAGCAACATGCATATATATATGTGTGCGTGTGTGTGTGTGCGCGTGCGTGCAGTTGGAAATGGAATGTAATGGGAGTGGAAGGATTTGAGAATAGTGGAAAAGATAAGAGAAGGGAAATTTTTTCGGGTGTCTTCTGAACCATTCTGGAAATATATGACATGTCTGTTACGAAGCAGAAATGCTACTTGTGTGGTAATGTAGTCATTGGTCGTGCACTGTTCACATTTATCCGAGACTACTGTTTTTCTTTTTTCTTCGTTATTTTGGGAATGTTTATAGTTCTTGTAATGCATCCGAGTAGGATCACATGTTGTTTAGTAGAATGTAGCATGTATAATGAGAAAAAAAATTATGTACTGAATGGTAATACATTGATTAGTACACCTGATATTATTCTTTGGGTTTTCACACTACATAGCATTGAAATTTTGGAATACTAAAACACTTAATAGAATCTATAAGTTTTGAATGATATATCTTTCTTCGGATTGAAGTTACCTCTGTGCACAACGACTCACCTACATGTAAATATAAAATTGTTGCAGTTTCAATCAGTAGTAATTTTTGTTGCGTGCATTCGGGAATGATACTCACACTTAACATTTATACGAAACCAAACTGTTTCGTTTTCTTTTTACATGAGTATTAGTGTCTCAGATATGACTCTGTGACGTACGAAGAATACTGTTAGGGAAATGTAAAAGGGAAAAAGATGGTGGAGGTAATTATTGTTTGTAGTGGACATCACATTGGTGAAGTTAAAAATATATTTGAACCAAATATTTCCTTAGTGAAATCTAAATTCTTTTAAGCTAAATTTGAAAACACCACTTCATGAGTCGTGGTGCTGTATGTATACATAGTGAAAGAGAAAAGTTTTAGGAGATATAAGAAATAGAAAGATATAAATTAGATAATAAAGTCTCATTGGTAATGAGTGAAGATTTGTGAACCATATGTTGAATAACTAATGTAGTGTTTCCAAATGTCAGAATTTCAATACTGATCTTATTTTTTTTTCTTCTGAACATTCTGGAATCCAGTAGTGTAATGCACAAAATATTGGTAGAAATGGGTCATTAAGTGTGAATGGTAACAGATATTAGATAAATTCATGCACACTGATATTTTTCAAGAGTGTTACTTAGTATTAACGATTGCTCTGTTCACACAGGAAGAGAAAACTGTAAAAAAATAGATTTTAATCAATATTGCAGGCAAGCATGGACATACACAGCACAATTAACTTGTGTGTGATAAAAAATTCAATTCAACTGGAAAAGAAAAAACAAAAAAATTATTATCGAGGACCTGTAAATGGTTGCTAGGCGTAAACTGGAAGGAGAGCTGTGTACCAATCCCTAGTGATGATGCACAGAGCCGGCCACGTCTAGCACCTAATGTCCGACCCCGCATTCTCCTGGTGCAGGTCGTTAGTACCTTTCAAAAGAGATATTCTCTTTTGGAAGGAAAAGGAAGGGGAGGGCTGCTAGTTCAGTATGGCCTACTGATCTGGTCATCTATGGTCACTTTCTTCTTTTTTTTCAACCCTCCTGAGGAGTGGTCAACTTCACAGGGTGCTGGTGCTGACCATTTATACCTACTAGTTGTTTATGGATTTGAACTTGATTATTGATCCTGGACTTGCTGCACTGGTGGGCCTCTGTTGAGGGAGAGTCTGCCACTGTGTTTTCTGTTTGCTTCTGGGTTGCCAGCTCTAAGTTTATTGGAAACTAACAGTAATATTATCAGCTGGTGGATAATCGTAATCAGAGGCCATCGCAGGTACCTGAACCTTACTTGGCTAGTTGGGCATCGTCAAGCCTAAACTGGAGTAATGTGACTCAGGCAGACCATATGGCTCTTGAAAAAGTTCACTTGAAAAGGTGGTGCCTGAAGTTCCTACCAGCATTGGTGACTTCAGCCTTTAGCGGAGGAGGAACAGGTCTTTGCCCCATGCCTGCGATCAGGGGGCTGTTTGATATTGTTGGCCCTACCAATCTCAATAAACCTAATTTCTTTAAAAATCCTACTAATCATTTTCTCTCTGCAGGAACGTGGAACGTGAGGACATTACATAGAGATTATTCTCTTGATGTCCTCACGCAGGAATTCCAGCTCTATAACCTAGATATTCTAGGCTTGCAAGAGATCAGATGGACAGGTAAAGGTGAGATACTTAAAAATAACTTTAAATTTCTCTTTACATCGAGGGAGGATGGAAAGCATCACCAAGGCGTTGGTCTGCTGCTCAGCAGACATGCTAGTGATGCTCTTCCAGGATATAAGTGCATTAATGAAAGGTTTCTTACAGCAAAATTTCAGACAAGCATTAAAGACTTGAATGTTATCTGCTGTTATGCCCCCACTGAGGATGCTGATGAGGATAATAAGGATACGTTTTATGGACAACTTCAGGATATTTTGAATTCTGTCAAGAAAGGATATATTATCCTTGTTCTAGGTGACTTCAATGCCAAAGTTGGTACTGACTCTGATCTTTGGGGAGGGGTGATTGGCCCTTTTGTTATTGGTAGCTGCAATGGCAATGGGCAACGTCTCCTACAGGTAAGTAAACTCAATGGTTTCAGAATAACTAACACATATTGCAAATACCGCGACATCATAAATACACATGGGTTTCACCTAATGGGCTGCATAGGAATATGATTCATTATATATTAATTAACAGCAAATGGGTTAGTTCTGTTAGAAATACCAGGGCATATAGGGGAGCTGAAATTGTATTTGACCATTACCTTGTTAAAAGTGTCTTGCAACTTAAACTTAAAAAGTGTTGTGCTAGGGTTAAAAAATTTACCTTTAATACTGAAGCTCTGAAAGACCCAGTTATAGCTAAAGCTTACCATGATAGGTTACTTAGTCATTATGACAGTCATGGTTTGCTTAATACTGAAGTTGAGGAAGAATGGGGCCATTTTAAACAGGCTTTTTCGGAAACTAACAGTACTCTTTTAGGAAAAAAGGAGCAGAGGAGACAGAATTATTTAATTGATAAGGCACTTGAGCTTATTTCAGAAAGAAGGAACTGCAGGAATGGCCTTAATCAGTACCCTACTAGTTCAAATAGAAAGGATTACAGAGAGCTTAATAAACGTGTAAAGGAACAGTTAGCTACTGATAAGAATCTTTGGCTTGATGGCTTGGCTGACAAAGCTGAGGAAGCAGTTAGACAGCACAACAGCAGAGAGCTGTACCAGATAGTTAATGTTTTGTGTGGTAGAAAACGGACAGGGATACAAGAATTGAAAGATAAATAAGGTAAGGTTATAGAAGGGGAGGATTCTGTCATGGCTAGGTGGGCTTAGCATTTCAGTGATGTTCTAAACAATGTGGTTAGTTCTACTCCCATTGTTTGTAATGATGATAGATGCATTGGCAGCTTTAATGTTGACCCTATAACACAATCTGAAGTTATTTTGGCTGTTTCTAAACTTAAACTTCATAAATCCCCAGGGGTAGAAGAAATTACTACAGAAATGCTTAGAGCTGGGAATGTTTCGGTTACCACTTGGATGACTGAAATTCTGAATATCTTTTATGATAAAGGCATGGTTCCAAAGGATTTTACCAGAGCTATTATTATCCCTATTTTCAAAAAAGGTGATCGCAGTTCTTGTGATAACTATAGGGGTATTAGCCTACTCTCTGTTCCAGGTAAAGTTCTTTCCATGATTGTGCTTAATAGAATTAAGAATCTGGTTGACAGGCAATTGCGTGATGAGCAATATGGATTCAGAAGTGGTAGGGGATGTGTGGATCAGATATTTTCACTTAGGCAGATTCTTGAGAAATGTTTAGAGTTTCAGAAACCTTTGATTGCTAGCTTTGTTGATTTCAAAAAGGCTTTCGACTCTGTTGATCGTCATAATTTGTGGTTGATTGTGAGATCATATGGTATACCAGACAAGTTAGTTAACATAATGAAAGCTCTCTATAATAACACTGAGTCATGTGTGAGAGTTGGTAAGTCTTGTAGCAATTGGTTTAGCATTAGGTCTGGTGTTCGACAAGGGTGCGTTTTGTATCCTTTTCTCTTTAGTTTGGTTGTTGATTATATTATGCGAAATTCACTTCAAGGGAAAGATTTTGGCCTTAAATGGGCTGGAGATACGAAAATTTCTGATTTAGATTATGCTGATGATTTAGCCCTTTTGGCAAATGATGTTGATGAGATGAACTCTTTTATTCGAGCTGTTGATGAGACTGGTAGTAGAGTAGGTTTTGTTATAAACAGAGAGAAAACTAAAGTGATGAAAATTGGTCAGGCAGGCTGTATATCAGTTAATCTGAATGGTTGCAGTCTTTAGCAGGTGTCACAGTTTAATTACCTTGGGAGCTATGTAACAGATAATGGTGATGTGCGGCATGAGATTAACAGACGAATAGGTATTGCTTCCGGGACTTTTAAGAATCTATGGAGAGTGTGTAGAAATAGGCGTATACACCTAAAGACTAAAATTAGAGTCTATGATAGTTTCGTTCTTTCTAGGGTTAGTTATGGTAGTGAAACTTGGACACTGTGTAAACAAGATAACAGGAAACTAGATGCTTTTGATTCTAGATGCTTACGCAGTATCTTGGGTATTAGGTGGTTTAAATTTGTAACTAATGATGAGGTTAGGCAAAGGAATCTGCAACCTCCTTTAAGCAGCATATTGTGTAGAGAGAGACTCCGCTGGCCATGTTGCCCGTATGGATAATTATAGATGGCGAATAGGGTTATTAACAGTGTGCCTAGAGCCTCAGAAGGAGGGGGAGACCTAGGATGCGGTGGGCAGACAATGTCAAACAGGACCTTGTTAGAATTGGTGTGCCGGATGCAGCAGATGTAGCTCAGGACAGATATGCTTGGAGAATTAAACTGCCTGGTCTGGTTGGACCTCCGTAGCCCATGGCTGCTTGAGGATGATGATGATGACAATAATTTTCGAGGCATAAATGGAGTCTATGATTGCAACGTTACCTTTAATTGAGTGGATTAGTTAGTACTAGATAACTGCGAATAGTTTAAGTTTTATGCTTCATTTTTGATTGAAAGTTACAGGAGTACGATATGAATGTAGTGGATTCAGTGAGAATATTTTGTAGAAATCGGATACGAGTCATTGAAAGAATGTTTTCATTCTAGTTTGCTGGCAATTACAGACATAGCAAAGTTGTATAGTAATGGTAGTAATATAATATAGCATTGAGTGTTCTGTTGTTTTGGAGCAGCTTGATGTGGTAGTGATATATATGGAAAACTGTTGAACTGAATGAAGTTGATATGAACAACCACTATTTGAGTAAATGTAAAGAAATTTACTTTAGTCAATGGTTGTTTGAAGTGGTAGAAATCACGGGTACTGTGTGAGTGAGATAATATCTTCACTGTCTTAGTCTAATTACAGTTTTAAGAATGTAGTTGTAGAATGAAACAGTTTAGAGAGATCTAAAAAAAATTTGAATTTGTTGTAAATTGTATTTGTTTTTAAAGTTAATGATTAATTGAGTAATGTGCTATGGATTAATGAAGATGAATGGGTAAGAGAACTTCTGAAATGAAGTATTAGTTTGTATGACATAATAAAATAAAAAATAAATGCCCCGTCAAGCAGCTGCTTGCGACAGAGGTGTGACAGGAGCCTATCAGTATATATGCCATAGTAGAAGGTCTGAGAGGATGGCAGGACCTCAGCAGAAAATCGACACAACAGCCATGCCTTACCCGGGGCTCGAACCTATGTCCCTTAGATCAGTAGCCCAGCGCGCTAACCACTCGGCCATGGGACGGCAATAGCCTTATTAGGGCAACCATTAAAAAGAAAGTGAACCCACTTTGTCCTTTTCCACTGCATGTGTTTCGTTTCCGGTTCTCCTGCTACTCTCTCCCGCCTCCTTTTCAATTCCGCATCGCCTTTCCCCTTTGCCTGCCTTCTGCATCGCCTTTTCTTTTTTCATTAGTGCCATGCACGATGCCACCGCGCCACGCACAAATTTCGTTGATATCGATTGCAGGCGTCGAAAATATGCTGCGGATGACATTAGGATTCCTCGTAGAGTTGTATGTTAATAAATATGAAATATTTCTAATTAGCGATGGAATATTTTTGGATAGCCCGGTTTGTTTCGCTAAGAACCGGGATTGACAGATGGCAAACAGATTGCTTTAACAAATTATTTATGTCATAGTTTAATAAAATATGCATCAAATAAAGAAATAAAATATTATTTATCAAGCTTAAATTACATATTTTTATAAGATATCTATTAACAAAATTTAAAATGGCAATTTTTTTGTTTTTAAATCGTTTTCCTTTATCAGAGTAATGTTAACAAATTGGCAATACCTTATATAACTTGTAAGAAATGGCAAACAGATGGCTTTAACAAATTATTTATGTCATAGTTTAATAAAATATGCATCGAATAAAAAAAGAAAATATTATGTATCAAGCTTAAATTACATATTTTTATAAGATATTTATTAACAAAAATTAAAATGGAGATTTTTATTTTTTTTTTAATCGTTTTCTTTTATTGTACTAAAAACGGATATATACGTTCTGGACACTGGAAGGGTTAATAAATCAGGTTTTTGTTTTAAAATTTCATAAAAATGTATACAATTCATATGAGTGTTGCATTTGGTATAAATGCATGCTATAAATGTTCCGATTTTTCATTTTATTTTTTCCCTTGTCCACATATTGTTCGCTAATCAAAATACTCGTTCAGTGAGGACATTAAATCAAGGGACACATAAGCTAAATTCAACGTTTTTTTAAAATGTTTTTAAAAGATTCCTGTTTATCGGTGAAATATTTAAAAAATTCAACCCATCTACTGCGCGCCAATATTCAATTTACTATTTTAATTCACGAAAAGAAAGGGACAAATTCGCCATTTTAGAAAAAAAATAAATCTAAAAGACAGAGCAGCGAAATAAAGGACTGTCCAGTTAAATAAAGGACGTATGATCACCGTACATATTTAAAATATCCTTTTCCTACCTCCGTGACTTAAAAGACGGCTTATTTTTTTAACCACAACTAATCTTCGATTCCCTAGAAGAAAACGTGAAAAATATCGACGCTACTACGTACGTTTGACTTCAAAAGATTTCATTAACTGTATACTGTTTGAAAGTAATCGTAATAAACCTTTGCTCACGTCTGACAATAACATTGTTGATTTAACTGTTTTCCGACGTCGAAGGAAGTGACACCTCTCCATATCCGCAACAAAGTTCTATCTCTTTAAGCTTCCTTTCTCACCATTTCTCGTACCTGGCCGAAGCCAATTAGTGAATATTATATGGACGAATATTATCGAACATAACGTAGCAGTGGGGATCGCCATCAAATAACCGAAGATAATCGAATAACGAAAGCTTTCCCTGCCTAGACTCGTTAAAATAAAAAAGATCCAACATGTACCGTGTAAGAGCTACGTATTGCCATAAATAAGCAAACTGAAATATGTGAGCGCCTTAATAATAAATTGGAGAAAACGCAGAGATGACGTCAGCAACGCGGTTTAGGTTACTTTCCAGCATAATTTCTATAATGTGAAGAGGAAAAGTATTTTCAGTGTCTCGTGAAAGCCATACAACGAAACTATATTGTGAAATCACAGTTTATTATTCAATTCAATATTTTCTCCTGAGGTCACTCACAATCTGATGGACAAAATAAAAGGTGACATTGCCATAATACGTTAGTAGCAAAATATCTTATTCGATATCATTTGCATTAGATATCTCTCACACCTGTACGACATACGTGTAATATCGAATATAAAAACGTTGGTTGCCGTTATATATAAATGATGAATGCTGGAATATTTAACACGCGAAAAAAAATACGTTAAACGCAAAGTTGACATGACACTTCAAATCACGTTTAGATTTCAGTTTCAATAAAATAAAAATAAATACCCCCTCAAGCAGCTGCTTGCCACAGAGGTCTGACAGGAGCCTGTCGTATGCCGTTGTAGAAGGTCTGTGAGGATGGCAGGACCTCACCAGAAAAACGACACAAATGCCATGCCTTTCCCGGGGCTCGAACCCAGGTCCCTTAGATTAGTAGCCAAGCTTGCTAACCACTCGGCCATGGGTTTTACTCTTAATAAAATAATTAGTGTTTTGCACCGGATAATTATTTTCCATCTTTGCATTTGTAAAATTATCCTATCGTTCTTAACTCTAAAAACGCAAATAACGTAGTTCAAAAAACGCCATTTCCATAGCTACAATTAGAAAGACCCTATTTCGTGTCAACACAAATATTTCGTAGTCAATTCCTATTTATAGAAAGATAATTGCAACTGTTTATTTCATCTCTCAATAAATAAGTTCCAAATTTTTAACGGTTCGTAAACGTATAAATGGTTAAGCTAAAAGCCCTTCCACATCGCAGTACATGACTAAAATCTCACCCAAAATATATTAAACAAAACAATGGTTACCTCCTCCGTGGATCGTACGAGGGTGAGAAAAAAACATCCTGTGGGACAACTCAAAAAAGCTTGCAATGCGAAACTCAAAGTAGGCAACTTCCAACTTTTACTACGGCTTCACAATGTTTCGTCTATACTTCTCCGAAACATTAAATAACCATTTTTATTCTCTCTAGAAAAATAAAACATAACATAAAAATAGACCAAAAATAGCAACATTATTATGATTAAGAAAAGCAGTTCTAAAACTTTAACTGCGTGTAATATATTATACAAAATCTGCTGGCAACACAAACGAAACAACTGCTGACGTCATCTCGGTGTTTTTCCTGCTTTATTATTAACCCGTATTCACATGGGAAAACTAATTTTAGGAATTGACTTATTTCTCATGCCGCCATTTTTCTTTGTCACCACTCTATTTTAACTTCCACTTTTATACGAGATAAGTAACATTTATGTAATAAAAAATCTGTTTAAATTAATAAAAATCAAATGAATACTTAAAGATTTTCATATCTATTTTTTCACATGCACTGTGTTTTTTTTAAAAGGTTTATTTTTTTTACACGGTTTTCTCGGGAACATATCTACCGTGTCAGAATTCGAAACAGAATTGGGTGCATTGAATTAGATTATTCCTATTGTTTATTAAGAAGGATTTATTTTTTTTAAAAGTTGAGTGGTTAGCGCGCTTGGCTACTGATCTAAGAGACCTGGGTTCGAGTCCCGGGTAAGGCGAGTCCCGGTTGTGTCGTTTTCCTGCTGAGGGTGTGCCATCCTCTCAGACCTACTATGGCATATAAACTGACAGGCTCCTGTCAGACCTCTGTTGTAAGCAGCTGCTTGAGGGGGTATTTATTTATTTATTATTAAAAGTTGAGTAACATCCTGAAACAAATTATAGAGAATATAATAGCAGGAATGCGCTGTGATGCATACGAATAAACATCTTTGTAAGCTGGATGCTTTTAAATATAAACAGAGTCAATTTGAATATCTGAGTGGAATTGCATAGAATAAAATGCATATGATATCATATAGCGCTCAGAGTTCGTTGTTTTACCTGTGATCGCCAATTTTTTTTTGTTCACAATGGGCTAAACGGCCGGGTCACGAGGACCCCGAAGGCTCAGAGAAGGTTGGGGGAGGGGCCTCACTGGGCAGCTGTTGATAGCCTCCCGTCAAAATCATGCAACGTGTTCTTTAACGTGCACAGGGTATGGCTTTCCCGCACACGGCTTAAGATCCCATCCGACGGACGGCGGCCTTTCCAAGATTATCGGTTTCCCCTGCTGACCGTTAGCAGAACGAGCAGTTTTGCAGAGATGAACTCGAACCTGAGAACTGGAGATTACGAGCCTGGCGCGCTACCAACTGAGCCACCACGCCTCCGCAGAGTTTCTTTCCGTTAAGGAACTAATAACTGCTATGGTTTATCTTGATGTGCATTTTTTTTCTGGTTCGAGTAGCACCTGTGACAGCGTCCAGACACACAGTTACGTATATATATATATACGTAATATATAATAATATATAACTATATATACGTCGTCGCGTAGTTACAATATCGGCTTTCTAAAACACCCCATCCTTATATCGGTTAGAAAGCCGAACACCGATTGTTTTTGTAAAGGCCGTCGGTTGTGTTGTAAAGCCATGGTCCCTGTGTGTGTCCCCTGCACCTATTAAATAAGACGCTAGATGGCCATGACCTGAGGTTGTCATCTCTCTGTTAACAGATGTGGTGCAGTTGGTTCCTTCGTCGACTGCATGGAGTCCTTGTGGAGTGGCCATTTTGTACTATATGTGCGAAAAACTGCCGCTCATACGTAAAAGAACCACTCATGCGAGGGAGGGAACAAATTTCGTTTTACACTCGTTAGGACCTTAAATCTTTCAATCACCTGTGAAACTTTTACCGAATTATAAAACAGCCTGAAATTATGAATAATTGAAATGCTCAAAACGTCAATATGTTATAAGCAAGGTTACCTTTTTCAACATTAACCGTAAATGTTCATAATTTAGTATGTTATATACCTTTCCAACATATATTTTGTTGTACGTAGCTATTTGTTGGGAAGAAACTAGGAATAAGCGTCATAGCTTATCTTATCCCACCTCATTGATATAAAGTGAGGATTATTAATTGTAGGTATAATTATTAAATATCCTGAAGAAATAATACTCACGTGAATCCGAAAAACGCTTGAAAGAGGCACTATGTTTAAAGAAATGCGTTTTATTTCTCTTCCACAATTCATAGTAATTTTCGTAAACAAGATGTTGAAAAATACAAATGCGGAAGAGTAAACAAACACCTGTGTTCGCAATACGAAACACCAAAAATCACTTCCGGTGAGTGAGCAAACAGTGCTTTCTTCAACGTCACTCTGTCAGACGTCATGACCCTATTATTGCAAGGAAAAAAATTATAACGTCAGTTTATGAGTTTATATCAAGCGGCTATGTTGCTGCTACGTTTGCCGCGTTAGCGTATGGATATGGCGAAGAATTGATATAATTTGAGTTTTTCTTTTTTGAGATTTTCGGAGCTTTCCGTACCCGGAACACATTACAAGGTAATAAGCAACCATTGGCAAGTTCTATGCGATTAAAAAATACACACGGACTGTATTCCGTATGTCCTTCTCTAAACCACCATTCTGCTGCTCGAAAAAATATCAGGTGAATCAAGTTTAATAATATTCATAAAGTGTTTGTGGTTCGTTTAGAAATTCCTTCAGGTAAGTAACTTTGTAGTGAATAATTAATTTACAGTAGAGGTAATCTAATTTTCCACTTTTTAGCGTGAGAGTTATGAAATTTCAACCGAGAACTACTATACAGCACATTATTCTGATTATGGGATATAAATTTTATAGTTAAACGCTATTTGTCGCTGTCGACCACTAACGACCCCTTTCATTTCGGCTCGGATTTTGTAAACCTCGCTCAGTAGAACTAATGGTTGTCCGAGGAAAAAAAATTCTTTGCTTAATTTTTGATTTCTTCATTTTTCTATTTGCCGTTACAGTATGCGTAGAAATAATTCTATATCGTAAATGATCAAACGGCAGTTATTTTATGTACAGGCTTTCAGATCTATTTGTCCATTATCGTGGACGAAGTTTGAAACCAACGTTTGATATTCGCAACAGATATATCGAGCTGATAGGGTGACGTAACGAGCCCAAGAAATGTCAACTTGGCGGTAAATATATAATTTACCCACTACACGGAAACGTATTGTTCAGAGCTAAGAAGAAGGTAATGTACAGTACAGCGAAATGTATAATAGAAGCCTTAGATTAAACCACAGGGTTGTCCTTTGGGAACACAGGAAAAAGCGTTCTTTACCCTAAGGACAAAGTTGTCTATGACATACGTAAGAGATTCACACCTAGCCTCGATCTACGAATTTGTCGTTGGACACCCCAGGTGTCCAACGACGTAGGTAAACATTTCGTAGGTAAACATTCGTAGGTAAACATTTCGTAGGTAAACATTCGTAGGTAAACACGCGTGGACACATGTCCAACGCGTACTGTGAAAGCCACCTAGATACCGCCTGTCTGGATAGCCTTCAACAAAAAGAGCGAAAATAAATATGTCTAAACAAGCAATTCCGTTCATTGGTTTAAGATAAGTTGAAGTTAATTTAATTTATTTTAATAACATTCAAAATAGTTTACTTATTAAAATTTTATTTAAATATTTCAGAATATTATAAAAATATTTGCCAAAATTAAAAAAAGAAATAACTACCAGTTAATATTTTAGGATTAGAAGTGTTTTCATTTACACACTTTGGTTTTGAAAGATATTATAGAAATTAGGGTGGCAACACTGGATATACACTTGTGACGTCACGTCCGTGTTTTCGCGATATCATTTGTAATTATAATTTACCTGATGTATTCTTCTGTTAATTTCCCGTTTTATTTATAACCACAGGTCGTAGACTTTTATTGTGAGGAAGTGATCTCATTTTTTTTAATGTGCGAGAATCTGTAGTTGAATTTCTTGTTTTGAAAATAATAATTAGTTACGACACATTTAAAATTTCGGTATTGGGAAATAGGTTTGAGGAGAAGAACAGAACGTTTCTTTGGTGCAGTGTAGTATTTTACTATGGAGCCTTTGATATTGTTTCAAAAGTTAACATAAATAATAACTTATTTTACTGTACCTTTGACCGAGGAATGAATTAAAAAGGTATTCTTGTAGTGAAATATGAAATAGTTGGCAACACGAGCAGACTTCGAGAAAGCAAAAATAAATATTGGTGGGTGGTTATTAAGCAGTGGTAATCCATTCGTGCGTACGTAATCGCCGTTATTTTTAGCATTATTTTATGGTTCGAAATAACGCAATAAATAAAAACCAGCTCAAGCAGCTGCTTGACACAGAGGTCTGATATGAGCGTGGCAGTATAATACGCCAGAGTAGGAATGCTAAGGATGAAGGGACCTCAGCAGAAAGAGAACGCAGACATCTGTGCCTTACCTGCTGCTCGAACAGAGGTCCATTAGATCAATAGCCAATCGTGCTAACCACTCGGTCATGGTCGGCGGGAAATAACGTTAGTTATCTTATATAAAATTCGAAGTTAAAAATAAATTGGTGAGAAAAAAAAATGGCGGCATCGGATATAAGTGAATTCACTAAAATTAGTGCGGCATGTGAATAAGGGTTAGTAATAAAGTAGGTAAAACACCGAGATGACGTCAGCAGTACTCTTTCCTTGTGTTGCCAGTACATTTTATATATTATCAGCACAATTTTTTAGGTCTCCTTAAAGTTTTTACGTGCAAAAACAATAGAAACAACACTGAGGAGAAAGGAAACAAATTGTAAAGTCCGTGCCTAGCATAATACATATGCACGTCTAATAGGAAAATTTTAATACAATAATATATGCAATAGAACTAACGGTTTAAAGTCACGAAACTATTCTTTACATCAGCCTAACAGTAAACTGCAAATAACCTTCATTTCTTTAATTCTTCAAGTTATAAATTTGATATACGTCAATAAGTACTATAAATACTCATTTTGTGCACTAAAATCCCCAAAATAAAAACTACACTAACAATTTAGTACCCAAGAAATCTTTTGCATTTTTTTGGTATTTGATCGAAAAACTGTACGAAACCTACAGCATTCGGAAAAAGTGGCAACATTGAGTTCCGGGAATTCCCTCATTTTTATCTTCAATATACGTTAGTCTTGGTCTCTCATGTCGTGTTTAAAGTTATAAAGATAATTAAACTAACACTTGTAAGTTTATAAAATAAAAAATGTGTTAAAAGTAACAAAAATGAAATAAAGACTTAAAGATTTTGATACTTTTTTGAAAATAACTCATTTGTATTCGGTTTTCACGTCTAAGGGACCTGGGTTCGAGTCCCGGGTAAGGCATGGATGTATGTGACGTTTTTCTGCTGAGGTCCTGCCATCCTCACAGACCTATTATGGCATAGAAACCGACAGGTTCCTGTCAGATCTCTGTGACAAGCAGCTGCTTGAGGGAGTATGTTTTTTTTTTTTCGCTTCTGGAACCAATACTATTTTCATATTCTATTTTTTCGTATGCACTGTGTTTTGTTTTAGAATTTCTTTTTACACGGTTTTTTCGGGAACCTATTTACCGTGTAAAAATTTAAAACAGAATTAGGTGTATTTAATTAGATCATTTCTTTTCTGTAGTATAAATGAATTATTTTATACTTGAGAAACATCCTGAAACAATTTTTAGAGAATCTAATAGGAGGAGTGCGTTGTGATGAATGCGAATAATGACAAAAATCTTTGTTAGGTGGATGCTTTTAAATGTTAAGAGAGTAAATTTGAATAATAACTGACTGGAATTCCATACAATAATACGCATTTGGTATCATATAGTGCTCAGAATTGATTGTTTTACCAGTAATCGGCATTTTATTTGTAGACAATGGACTAAACGGTCAGGTCACGAGGACTCCGAAGGCTCAGAGAAGGTTGGGGGAGGAGCCTCACTGGAACAGCTGTCGAGAGACAGATGGTAGCCTCGCGTCAAAGCCATGCAACGAGTTCTTTAACGTGCAGAGGGTATGGGTTTCCCGCACACGGCTTAAGATCCCATCCGACGGACGGCGGCCTTTCCAACCTTATCGGTGTCCCCTGCTGACCGTTAGCAGGGCGAGCAGTTTTGCGGAGATAAATCTCAACGCTGACCCAGCGGGGACTCTAACCTGGGAACTGCAGATTACGAGCCGGGAGCGCTACTAACTTACCCATCCCTACCCCAGCGCTCGCAGAGTTTCTTTGCGATAAGGAATGAATAACTGTTATGGTTCCTCTTCGTATGCAGTTTTTTTCTGGTTAGAGTAGCAGTTACGTATATATTCGCGATATTCATCGCGAAGTAGCGATATCTGCTTTCGTATTAAGCGTTCTTCCGTCTTGCTATTACGAATGCCACCAAATGACATAGTATCAGGAGTGCTTTCATTAAAGTGAAGCGGTGGAACGTTAGGTATTGCTACCGGAAAGGAATATGCAATTCCCAGAGCCGATTTCCACTAGACTCAAAGTTCTGATTAATTTACGTTAAACACCACATCGTTATATCGGTTAGAAAGGCGAACACCGATGGTTTGTGTAAAGGCATATTTGCATAATATCCGTCGCAATGAGAGTTCACTGAAGTGAACGTTACTGCAATAGTATCTTGCCGTGATAAAGGAGTCCGTTGTATTCCATAACTATTTGTAATTGAGGAAATCCTATTTCGACGAAACTTATCTGCAGAAATGACTCCTAAGTGTCGTTTCGAAGACTCCCGGAAAGTTCTTAATAACTCAAATAACCATATCTAAATAACCAATTAAATCTACTTCAGTTGAAAACCTAAGTTTTATATTCACTAGTAAATGTTAGATTGTTAGTTTCATGATTAAAGAGAAAGGAAGAAAACAGATCGTATACCAAATAATCAATGACACAACAATGCTTTTCGAATCATTGAACCGGATACGTCTTTTGTTTCGTAAATTGCATTTCCGTCACGAATAAGGTTAATTAATTTAATTCCTTGATTCAAAATTATCCACCTAATTGAGGAAATAAAAGAAAAAGTGTCTAGGCTTAATCCTTTTTTGCGGTAATATTGCAGTTTCGCATTCTACAATTTATCCCACGCTATTGACTGTGAAGTCAACCGTTAAGTCTGGCGCTGTACTGTTTACTGAACAGATTAAGGTTATTACCTGAGTGAATATGTCTAAACAAGGCAGAACCTTAAATTACTTCCAATCATTCCTCAGAAGCTTCTCGTAATAAAGAATATTCATTAAAACCACGTAAAGATTAGAAAAACGTGCTTATTACAATATCCGTTGCCCAGTGTTTAGCGTGCTCAGCTGCCGATTCAAGGAGTTCCAACCACTTGTAACGACCGGATGTTCCGGTTGCTTTTATGCCGAGATGACGCCTTCAACTACGGCGTATAACATAACAGCCTCTGTGACAACCAGATGCTTAAGTTGACAAATAAATTTTCTTTATATTTATAACCACAAAAATAAATATTATTGTTTAAACAGTCTCTTAAAAAAGAGTCATTGGTCTTATGTTTTGCCTATTTTAGCCGAGAAACATAGGATTTTATTTCTTCTTGGGAATGCTTGAAATAAGTAAAAGTTTAAGAAAAAAAATTGCCATTTCCCTACATCAAAAAAAGATTAAATCTAAATTGATATTCAGATATAGTATGAGGTAATATTATAACAGCGTTGCTTAAAGTTTTGAAACCTAAATGCATAAATGTGTGTCAAGTTACGTACTTTCTCATACGTACCACGTTCAGTGCCAAACCAACGAAATTCCTGGAAGTGCTGTTAATGTATTTCTAATGAAATATTTCCTTGTTACCGCGTTCGCAACGGTTTTTGCTCTATCTCTTCTACGATTGGTCAAATATTTTGCAATGGCAGGTGCGTGTTGAGAACATAACGCGTGCGCCCTTAGTAACGATAGCAACAACGTGTTCGTTTTAACTTTAGAGTCAATGGATTTCTTCTTTTCCGTATTATAGTTTATTAGACCACGTTAAGTAATTTTATCGTACACAGGACCCAACCTATAGTGAACAATGATCAATAGTAATAATGTAAAATTCCAGTAATATTAATATTTATAAAATGCGATTGCAATGTATTATTAAAGCTGGAAATTACAGACCATTGCACTCTTTCGTTTGAGCTCAAATAACTAAGATTTAGTAATTTAATTATAAAACTTTACAGGTTTTACTAACAATTGTGACACCGTGGAGACACCCAATTTATAGAAATTAAATCATCACGGATATGATATCATGTTTTATAGGATAAGGTCTGCCGCATTACTAAATGCATTCTCAAAACATATGCGGTCAGAAGGAGTAAAGATGGAAGAAGCAGTGGATAAGTCGTTAGGCGTCCATGCTGCGAATCTCAAATTTTGAGGATCGAGTCACACTTCGGGGAAAGTTAAGATTTAATCCCGTTGTTCTGCGAATGAAAAAGGGAACACCAACAGGTTTGCAAATTCGCTGTGAAGTTAACTCATGGTTGACCTATGCAGCAAATAAATGCCCCCGACCCCCCCCCCCCAAAAAAGTTTATTTCTTCTTCTACATACGGCACAGCTTATGATAAATCTTAGGAACGTGAGGCCCGAAAGCAACGAAGTTTCCATGTCACATGAAAACTCGTTAAGTAGGTAATGCTGCTGTCCATAAAACTAATAACCTTCGTTTACTTTCCCCTAAATATAGAAGAAATTTACTAGTTACTACATGTTCGGACAGCAAAGAATTACGAATTTCCTTTGAAATGGAAGCTCGTATGAGGATCCGTGTGTGGGAGACATCCATACCCTGTACATGTTAAACACGCTATATGCCGTTGATTGGGCTCAATAGGTAGAGCACCAGGCTCGTAATCTGCAGTTCCAAGGTTCGAGTCCCAGTTGGGTCAGCGTTGACACCTATCTGCGGAAAATTGTCAGCCCTGATCATGGGCAGAAGGGGAGACCGATAGGCCGCCGTCCGTCAGATGGGACGTTAAGCCGTGGGTCCGTGTGTGGGAGAGCCATACCCTGTGCACGTTAAAGACACTGGATGGTCTTGACGGGAGGCTACCATCTGTCTCTTGAACAGCTGTTTCAGTGGGTCCCCTTCCCTAATCTTCGGGGTCCTTGAGACCTGGCCATTTATCCCCTGGTGTGAAAAATAGTGTCGCTGACAGGTAAAACAACCGAACTCTTGAGAGGCGGAAAAGCTGGAATTGGTATTTCGAACGTGTCGATTGTTACCAGTATACTCTGACGATGGTTTAAAATTCGTACCTTACATATGTAGGTTTTGAAAAACAATATGAACCGTTGCAGGTTTTGTAACCAAAGCAAATTATCCTTTATTTATTTACTAAAAATGGAATGGAACCCGGCGACCGACGTAGAATGACTTTGGCTAATATTCTAGGAGTACAGCGCTTGGGAAAAAAAAAATTGTCAACTGCACGCGGTGTTACCAGGTGGTCACCCTCCCAAGTACTGACTACGCCCAAAGCTGCTTAACTTCGGGAATCAGACGAGAACCGATGCTTTCAGCTTGGTATGGCCGTTGACATACCAACTCTTTCTTACCTGTCTTATAACGTTACTCGTACTATCAATAACGGAACAATTCTTAAAGCAAGGAATCAGTTATTAATATGGCGTGGAATAGTGCTAAAGGATTTCCTTCACGATAGTATTTCATAGATTGATATAAATAAATAAGAAAAAAAATAAATACCCCCTCAAGCACCTGTTTGCCACAGAGGTCTGACAGGAGCCTGTCGGTTTATATGCCACAGTAGAAGGTCTGAGAGCATGGCAGGATCTCAGCAGAAAAACAACATGCACATCCATGCGTTACCAGGGGCTGGAACCCAGTTCCATTGAATCACTAGCGAAGCGCACTACGCACTCGGTATAATTTTAATTTTTTTTTAATGCTTAATGATTGGTTTTAAAATGTTTAAATTTAAACTTTTTACTAAATTTTAATATAGAATTCATAATAACATTTTTTTCGACATAATAGCGTACAATTTAACGTAACACAGAAAAGCAATAAATAAAATATAATTATTTATATTTCATCACCCTACTTGTGCAATCCGTCCGAAGAGAGTAGGCTTATTTACTTTCACAGAGCAAGTTTGTTTTTCATTTCTTTGGTTGTTTCAACGATCGAGAGACCATTGCTTACAACACCACGGACTAAACTGCTAAATCACGACGACCCCGATAGTTCGGACCATTTGTCGATAAGGGGATCTGTAGAACTGTTAGCAGGCAGATGGGAGAGTCCAGTAAGTGCATACTGAGAGAAAGGGAGGTTGTAAGGCTGTAAATATTTCGCTAACAGTCGATGACTGAGATTGCGCCTAGAAATGGTGGGAAAAGATTGAAGATGGAAATTTACCGACGAATATTACAAGCGATTAAATTTCTGTTTTTTGTAACAGGCTGGCTGGCTGGCCGTTAGATTTCGGTCGGACTAAATTGAAAAATGCATTTACTGGAAAAATGTGACTTTGGTTAAATTAAAGATCATAATGAAATGTATAGGAATATCGTTTTTCAACAATATTATATTGATATTAAAAATGTTGACGAACTTGAACATCTTAACAATCTTTCATAAAATGCGTGAGAAACTAATTTGGAGGGTAGGTAACTCCTAAAATATGCATTTAATGGAAAAATCTGACTGAAGGTAACTTAAGGATCCTAATGAAATGTATTTAAAAATCATGTTACTATTGAAATAGATGCGAAAGCTGGAATATTTAAACATCTTGCCAGTGAGAACCAAAGTTGGAAGCTATAATTTGTACATGTATTTAATGGGAAATATGACTGAAGGTAAATTAAAGATCGTAATAAAAACTATTTAAAAATTGTTTTCTCAAAATATTGTTTTACTAATAAAATAGTTGAGGAAGCTGGAACAATAAACTTCCATGTTATGCCAGTTTTAAGCTGTAACGTAAGTTGGAAGTTTTATAACTTCCCAAAAATATGCATTTAATGTACACACGTTACGATAAATTAAAGATCATAATGAAAACTATTTAAATATCTACTTTCAACATTAGCAAATTTTGCTTAAACAATGATACTTTGAAATATTATGCAGTTGGGCGGTGATTTAACTTTCTATTTGATGAAGGAAGGTTTTTCCTTGATATGTTAGAAAATTAAATTTTTTGTCACATAATCAAGTTTATATAAATCATGTTATTTCATATATATTGCAATAAATAGTATTTTGAACTTTTTCCTGTGGAAATTCTCTTTGAAAGTTGCGCTGAACCAGTACCTGAAAATTAAATCGATCCGAAAAATGTATTTACAAAAATGAAATCTTAGATTTTTCTTCAGTAGCACGACATATAAATAAGTTTATAAGTTTTTTGTCCTTATTACCTTTAGGGCATTGGATATAATTAAACAATAAATTTCTATTTTATGAAAAAGATGCTGCATAGCTTATTCCATATGTAATTAGTTCACTAATCTTAAGTTGGGTTAAATAACTTTGTTTAGAAAGAAAAGTGAACGCAAAACCTAAAAAATTGTTTTTGATAACTACAAAAGAATTATTGGTCTTCCATAGAAAAATAGATTGTATTTCGCAATAATTGTAGAAATAGTATGTATGCTAATTAAATGAAACGAGTTCAATCACTTTTACGTCGTGAATAAGAATCTTTTGGGACACGAAAGAATTGCGTTTTTATTGAGCAGTATTAACAGTAAATTTTCGGATATATTGCAACTGACGTGCAGCTTTCTGAGTAGGAACATGGCTACCGCCATTCTCCGCGGCTACTCTAGGGACCTATGATAAGAAATGGTAAGGGTGCCTTCCCGTCTTCTTATGTCAATGGATACAACATGGAAACGCGTATTACACGCCTAAGAAAGAAACCGCTCTCTTGACCAGCACAGTGAAAAGCACAGATAGCTATTGCGCCGTGGACATCACATAGAATTTTTTAATACAAGCTGAATATGCCCTCTTAGGAAACTTTAGTAATATATTTTATAAATTAGTTCAATTTCGAATAAGGATAACTATCTATTTTTGATTTTTCACTCTTTGGATTTCAAAGATTGTGTATTATAGAAATTAGGGTGGCAACACCCGGAAAGATTACTGCTGACATAACGTGCGTGTTTTCGCGATATCATTTGTAATCCTTATTTAATCGCTGTATTCTTCTAGAAATTTTATAGTCACACGTTATAGCTTTTATTCTGAGGAATTCATACAATCTGTAGCTGAATTTCTTGTCACTGTGGTAAATAATACTTATTGATGACACATTTGAAATTTCGGTAGGAGAATAGATAGTTTCGTCGGTGCAGTGTAAAATTTTACCTTTAGGACTTTGTAATTACTTTACAAGTTATTTGTGTCGCAGAATTGCCTGGTACAGCTCTGCTGTTGTGCTGCCCAACTGCTTCTTCGGCTTTGTCAGCCAAAGATTATTATCAGCAGCTCACTGATCCTTTACACGTTTATTAAGCTCTCTATAATGTTTTCTATTTGGATTAGTATGGATTCAGGATCTACCTGTAGTTCTTTCTTTCTAAAATAACCTCAAGTGCCTTGTCAGTCAGATAATTATGCGTCCTCTGCTTCATTTTTCGTAAAAGAGTACTGTTACTTTCCAAAAAGCCTATTTTAAGTGGTCACATTTTTCCTGAATTTCAGTAGCAAGCAAACCACGACTATCATAATGAGTAAGTAACCTATCATGATAAGAAGTACTATAATAAGGTCTTTCAGAGCTTCATAATTAAAGGCAAATTTTTTAACCTTAGCACAACACTTCTTAAGTTTAAATCGCAAAACACTTTTAACAAGATAATGGTCAGATCCAATTTCAGCTTCCCAGTATGACTTGGTCTTTCTAACAGAAGTAGTCCATTTGCTGTTAATTAATATAAAATCTATAACGTTCTTATGCAGCCCGTGAGGTGAAACCCACGTGTACTTATGTATGTCGCGGTGTTTGTAATAAGTGTTAGTTATTCTGAAGCCATCGAGTTTAACATTGGCATTGACGTCACCTAGAACAAGGGTAATATATCATTTCTTCACAGAATTCAAAATATCTTGAAGTCTGTAAAACCTTTTTTCTCATCCTCATCGGCATTCTCAGGGGGGTATAACAGTAGATAAGACTGAAGTCCTTAACGCTTGTCTGTAATTTTGCTGTATAGAACCTTTCATTAATGCACTCTTATCCTAGAAGAGCATCAGTAGCGTGTCTGCTTTGTCTTTCCTCCCTGAAAAGATATATTTAAGATACTCACGGTGAATCCAAATAACTTTTGAAAGAGGTACTAGATTAAATGAATAATGTTTAGTAAATTTGGTATGTAACCTAAGTGCGGAAGAGTAAACAAACCTCTCTATTGGGAATACGAAACAATGGAAATGTCGCTTCCTTTCGATTCTGCAAACAATGTATTCCCAATCGTCACTGTCGGATGTCATTCGCCTATTATTGGAATCGTCCAACGCTTTTCTCGCTGTTCCATTTGCCGCGTTAGCTATTAAAATATGGCGAAGAAGTTATCCTTTTTTGAGGGTTTGTAGTTATCAGGGTTTTGCCTATCGCGAAAAGATTTGAGTATAATAAGCAGCCATAGGCAAGGCCCTTGCGGTTGATAAATAACGTCGTCCTTACAACTCTGCTGCTCGAAAAGTATCAGCTAAATCAAGTTAAATAATATTCGTGAAGTGTTTGCGGTTCTTTTATATTTTCCTTCAGGTAAGTAACTTTGTAGTGAATAATTAGTTTAGAGTAGAGGTAATCTAATTCTACACTTTTTAGCCTAAGAGCTATGAAATTTCGGTCGGTTTCGAACCGACAAATAGTATGCAGCACATTATTCTGATTATGGGATAAAAAATTGATAGTTCACCGCTATTTGTCGGTGTCGACCACTTTATTTTGGCTCGTCATACGGACATTATTCATTTCCTTTGCTTTTCAGGTACCCTACCGAACGGTACAGAATTTCCTTGTTATGCCAGTGAGAAACCTTATTTGGAAGCTCTAAAAATATGCATTTAATGAATAATGTCACTGATGATAAATTAAAGATCATAATCAAATATTTTTTAAATATCGTTTTACCATATTCGCCTCCGCGTTATGTACTGCACGTAGAATTTTTGCTCTCTTAAATCCCTTATTTTTAAAATAAAGTGCTTATTGTGCCTATCCAAATTTTGGAGTGAAGATTCATGAAGCTTGGAGGAGTCGCCTGGTAAGACTTTAATTTTATAAACGTGCCTCGTTGCTTTATATTTAAACTTCTTAAAAGAAGGACGATCTGTCTCTTTGTCACAAAGCGACGCATTGCCACTGAGAAGCGTCATTTAGTTGGCCGTGACCTTGACCTCGATCAGCGTTCCTTTTGTTTCGTTACCAGCAACTGACCGCAATTCCCTCGCTGATCATCCACCGAGCAGAACATCGGAGAACCCAACACGATCTGCCATCTGCACATCCCCTCAGGCGAACGGAGATGTGTGTGTCGTATGCTCTTCCCCAGCTGTAAACGACAGTGATAGCATAATATGCAATCATCATCATCATCCTCAAGCAGCCATGGGCTACGGAGGTCCAACCAGACCGTGCAATTTAGTTCTCCAAGCAAGTCTATCCTGAACTACATATACTGCATCTGGCCACTGCACACCAATTCTAACAAGGTCCTGTTTGACATTGTCTGCCCACCGCATCTTAGGTCTCCCCTTCTTTCTGAGGCCCTTAGGCACACTGTTCATAACCCTATTCGCCAATCTATAATTATATATAATATCTATAATATGGCCAAACCAACGGAGTCTCTCTCTGCAAAATATGCTGCTTAAAGGAGGTTGCAAACTCCTTTGCCTAACCTCATCATTAGTTACAAAGTTGAACCACCTAATGCCCAAGATACTGCGTAAGCATCTGGAATCAAAAGCATCTAGTTTCCTGTTATCTTGTTTACAAAGTGTCCAAGTTTCACTACCATAACAAACCCTAGAAAGAACCAAACTATTATACAGCCTAATTTTAGTAGTTATACAGCCTAATCATTTGCCAAAAGGGCTAAATCATCAGCATAATCTAAATCAGAAATTTTCGTATCTCCAGCCCATTTAAGACCAAAATCTTTCCCTTGGAGTGAATTTCGCATAACATAATCAATAACCAAACTAAAGAGAAAAGGAGACAAAATGCACCCTTGTCGAACACCAGAAGTAATGCTAAACCAATTGCTACAAGCCTTACCAACTCTCACACACGACTCAGTGTTATTATAGAGAGCTTTCATTATGTTAACTAACTTGTCTGGTATAACATATGATTTCACAATCGACCACAAATTATGACGATCAACAGAGTCGAAAGCCTTTTTGAAATCAACAAAGCTAGCAACCAAAGGTTTCTGAAACTCTAAACATTTCTCAAGAATCTGCCTAAGTGAAAATATCTGATCCACACATCCCCTACCACTTCTGAATCCACATTGCTCATCACGCAATTGACTGTCAACCAGATTCTTAATTCTATTAAGCACAATCATGGAAAGAACTTTACCTGGAACAGAGAGTAGGCTAATACCCCTATAGTTATCACAAGAACTGCGATCACCTTTTTTGAAAATAGGGATAAGAATAGCTCTGGTAAAATCCTTAGGAACCATGCCTTTATCATAAAAGATATTCAGAATTTCAGTCATCCAAGTGGTAACCGAAACATTTCCAGCTCTAAGCATTTCGGTAGTAATTTCATCTTCCCCTGGGGATTTATGAAGTTTAAGTTTAGAAACAGCCAAAATAACTTCAGATTGTGTTATAGGGCCAACATTAAAGCCACCAATGGATCTATCATTATTGCAAACAATGGGAATAGAACTAACCGCATTGTTCAGAATATCACTGAATTGCTCAGCCCACCTAGCCATGACAGAATCCTCACCTTCTATAACCTTACCTTGTTTATCCTTCAATCCCTGTATACCTGTCCATTTTCTACCACACAAAACATTAACTATCTGGTACAGCTCTCTGCTGTTGTGCTGTCTAACTGCTTCCTCGGCTTTGTCAGCCAAACCATCAAGCCAAAGATTGTTATCAGCAGCTAACTGATCTTTTACACGTTTATTAAGCTCTCTGTAATGCTTTCTATTAGTACTAGTAGGGTATTGATTAAGGACATTCCTGCAGTTCTTTCTTTCTGAAATAAGCTCAAGTGCCTTATCACTCAGATAATTCTGTCTCTTCTGCTCCTTTTTTCCTAAAAGAGTACTGTTAGTGTCCAAAAAAGCCTGTTTAAAATGATCCCATTCTTCCTCAACTTCTGTAGTAAGCATACCATGACTGTCATAATGACTAAGTAACCTATCATGGTAAGCTTTGGCTATAACTGGGTCTTTCAGAGCTTCAGTATTAAGAGCAAATTTTTTAACCCTAGCACAACACTTTTTAAGTTTAAGTTGTAAGACACTTTTAACAAGGTAATGGTCAGATCCAATTTCAGCTCCCCTATATGCCCTGGTATTTCTAACAGAACTAGCCCATTTGCTGTTAATTAATATATAATCAATCATATTCCTATGCAGCCCATCAGGTGAAACCCATGTGTATTTATGTATGTCGCGGTGTTTGTAATATGTGTTAGTTATTCTGAAACCATTGAGTTTACTTACCTGTAGGAGACGTTGCCCATTGCCATTGCAGCTGCCAATACCAAAAGGGCCTATTACTCCTGCCCAAAGGTCAGAGTCAGTACCAACTTTGGCATTGAAGTCACCAAGAACAAGGGTAATATCTCCTTTCTTGACAGAATTCAAAATATCCTGAAGTTGTTCATAAAACCTATCCTTCTCATCCACATCGGCATCCTCAGTGGGAGCATAACAGCAGATAACATTCAGGTCTTTAACGCTTGTCTGAAATTTTGCTGTAAGAAATCTTTCATTAATGCACTCATATCCTAGAAGAGCATCACTAGCGTGTCTGCTGAGAAGCAGACCCACGCCTTGGTGATGCTTATTTTCGTCTCTCCCTGAAAAGAGAAATTTAAGATTATTTTTAAGAATCTGACCTTTATCTGTCCATCTGATCTCTTGCAAGCTGAGAATATCTAAATTATAATGGTGGAATTCTTGTGTGAGGACATCAAGAGAAAAAGCTCTGTACAGAGTCCTCACATTCCAACTACCTATGGAAAGAAAATGGTTAGTGGGATGTTTAAAGAAACTATGTTTATTGAGAGAGGGAATGCCGACAATATCAAACAGCCCCCTAATCGCAGACATGGGGCAAAGACCCGTTCCCCCACCACTAAAGGCTGAAGCCATCTACACTGGAAGACTTCCTCCAATGTAGAATTTGACGATGCCAATAGAAGCAAAGAGTTCAGGTGCCTGTGATGACTTCTGCTCAGGATTATCCACCAGCTGATAAACATATCATGCGAATCTATTCACTTGGGGCTGTCAACCCACAAACAAACAGAAAACACAGCGGAAGATTTTCCCTCCACAGAAGCCCACCAGTGCAGCAAAATCAGGATCCATAATCAAGCTCAGAGCCATATATCTGTCCAGTCCAGTTGGTTTATATGGTCAGCATCAGGACCCTGTTTGGTTGACCACTCCTCAGCAGCGTAGGAAAAAAAAAAAGAAAAGTAGCCATAGTTGTCCAGATCAGTAGGCCACACTAATCTGGCAGCCCTCCCCTTCCGTTCACTTCCACAAGAGAGTATCTCTTTTGAAAGGTACTAACGGTCTGCACCACGAGAAGGCGGGGTCGGACATTAGGTGCTAGGCCTGGCCGGTTCTATGCATCATCACAGGGGATTGGTGCATAGCTCTCGTTCCAGTGACTACCTATGTAAAAAGCTATTTCACTTCTCTTGTATCGGAATGACTGGAAAATTTTTTAAAAAGATGTCATCTGAAGCCAAAGGTAGATGGAGATGCTACAAATGCCGTAACCAAAGGTCTTCAAATATATTAAGCCTAGAAGCGGAAGGCAATCCTGCGACAGTGCTCCACGTGGAAAATACACCCGAAAAGCGGGTAACACAGAGCGAGGGAACTGACGACAGGAAGCAGCCAGAACAAAAAGCGAGAGATTTTGTGGTTTACAGTGATTTGTGTTAATTGAAAGAAGATATTGTTGCAATTCTAAGGACTGATAATCTTGCAGTTAAGGGTGAATTGGCAATTATTAAAGCAGAATTAAAAGATGTTAGGAAAAAATTACTTGAAGTTAAGAAATCAGCTGACTTCTGCTCTTGCAAGATCGATGATTTTTCTAGAACCATAGACTCGATTACGAAGAATGTTTCTGACGTTAAAAAAGAAAATGCCATCTTAACGCAAAAAGTTAGTTCGTTGGAAACAAATGTAGCTAGACTGAAAAACGATATAATGAATTTACAGCAAGTGTCCAGAAATATGAATATAGAGATTGTAGGACCAAAAGAAACACCAAACGAAAATCTACCAGAATTAATTAAAACAATTGGGGAAAAGTTAAAGATAACTGTTGGTGACAATGAAATCCAAGTCGCACACAGAGTGCCATCTGCAAATAAAAATAAACCGAGACCGATCATCGCGCAATTGGATTCGCGACGGAATAGAAATAAATGGGTTGAAGCATTTAAACGAAACAAAAATTTAAACGGAAAAGAGTTGATTGGAGACGGTGGTGAAGTACTGGTTTTCGTCAATGAACATTTAATCCCTGAGCTAAAGCATGTGTTATATGAAACTAAAAAGTTTCAACCTGCTAATGGATTCAAAATACGTGTGGACTAGGGATTGCAAAATGTTTTTGCGACGTAGTGATTCTAACCCTGTAATACGTGTTAGATTCTTAGAAGACCTAAATGCTATTCAGGTTTGATAGTAACCGATTTGTATTTTTGTATTTAATTCTTTTTCTCTGTGATGTTTGTTGGTAATTTTTCTCTTATTCAGTTAAATATATGTAGTGCTAGAGCACATTTTGATGAATTTTTGACGTACTTGGGGACTTTTCAGGAAAGACCCAGATTAATTATATTGACAGAAATTTGGATCTACTCCTGGGAAGTCTCACTGTACAAAATAGACGGTTACAAGTGCTTCTCATTTTGTAGGGATGATTATAGATCAGGTGGAGTATTAATTTATGTTAGCTGCGACATCGATGCTATACAGCAACCAATCACAATGAATTGCGCAGACATTGCGGTTTTAAAATTTAAAATTGAAAACAAAGAGTGGACATTAATGGCTGTATACAGATCTCCTTCTGAAAATATATTTAATTTCATTTCCGAAATAAACGGAATCCTAGAATCACTTCATACCCTTAACGTTCTCTATCTTGTAGATATTAATATTAACTTATTAAATGACAACACAAACACTGATGAATATCTAGGACTATTAGCAGAAAATGGTTTACTTAATACGATAGAAGAGCCAACCAGAATTACAGAGAACTCGTCTACATGTATTGATCACGTATTTCTTAGAACCAAAGAATTATATAACTGTAATATATTTCTGGATGACACTGGAATTACAGACCACTGCTTAGTTAAGGTTAATTTAGATATTAAAATTGAACAAAAATTAAAAAATGATGAAATAAAAATGGTGGATTTAAAACGATTAACGAACGTAATTGCAAATATAAAATGGGATGATATATATATATTGACGGCTCTGTTAATGCTTCTTTTAAAAATTTAATTGATACACTAAGCCATTTAATTGATGATTCAACGAAAGTAAAGAAAAAACGTTTTAAGAAAATTAAACCGTGGATGACAAATGAATTAGCAATTTTAATAAATTATCGTAACACTCTGTATAAGGAAACGAAGAAAATCGTACAGATATGTCGCTTAAACTGTCATTTTCCCGATACAGAAATTTTGTTACTAGTGCCATAAGGGAAACAAAAACACAATACTTTACTAATAAATTTTCCAAAGCAGGTAAAAATCAGGAAAAGCAGTGGAATGTAATAAATGAAATATGTGGTAACTTTAAAGAGAAAGAAAATTATCCCCGTACAATTAAAAGTAAAAACGAGTTAATTAAATATGATGAAGACCCTTGTAAATTTGCAAATTTGTTCAATGATTATTTTGCCGGAATTGCAAGGAATTTGAACAAAGATTTAGTTCAAACAAATGCTGATTGGGAACAGACGGAAAATCATCAACTGCGATAAGTTCTTTCTTCCTAACGCCAATAATAGCTAAAGATATTAGGACTCAAATTTTACTTCTACCAAAAAATAAATCTCCAGGATTTGATGGCTTAACCGCAGAAATAATTCATCTGTTGGGAGAAAAATTTATCGAAATACTTGTAAATCTATTTAATCTGTCCATTGAGCAAGGAATTTTCCCTGATGTTTTGAAAAAAGCTACTATTGTTCCTATTTTTAAAGACGGTGACCCAAAGGAATTAGGGAATTATAGACCTATTGCATTACTCTCAGTAATATCTAAAATTTTTGAAAATATAATGAAAAATAAATTATATGAATATCTGGAAAAAAAATGTTTTCTCAGTAGCAATCAGTTTGGGTTTAGAGAAAAAATGGGTACGGATGATGCATTATTGCAGGTAACAAATACGATTTACACAGCTATGAATAACAGTGATCATGCATTAACAATCTTTCTGGACATTAAAAAAGCATTCGATGCGGTAAATCATCAAAAATGAATACAAAAATTACAAGCTGCTGGAGTTAGAGGAGTGGCATTGAATTGGTTTCGCAGTTATTTAGCTAACAGAAGGCAAAGAGTAAAAATAAAAGATACATACTGTGCTTGGACTAAAGTTGAATACGGAGTGCCCCAGGGATCTGTTCTGGGTCCCTTATTATTTATTATTTACATTAATGATTTGGATTCCATTAACCTAAGAGGTAAATTAACTATTTTTGCTGACGACACTTGCCTGACATATACTGGTTCTGATTCTTCGATTATTTTTAAACAAGCAAATAGTGATCTAGAATTAATTAGAAACTGGACCACGAGTAATTCTTTAACAATTAATCTGACAAAGACAAATGCAGTTTATTTCTACTTAAAGAAAAATAGTTCTGTTACAGATATTTTGCACCGCAATAAATTGAAATATCATGATACGAATTGTTCATCGAAAAGTCACTGTAATTGTCTTCAAATTCCTTTTGTGCCGTCAGTGAAATATTTAGGTATTTGGATTGATGCAGGCCTAACTTGGAAAGTGCATGTAACATGGGTAAAAAGAAAGGTCATCCGTAACCTGGTCCGCTTATATCTTGTAATTCAGCTAACATATGGTATAAAATCTTGGGGACGCATATATTTCAATAATTTTAAACAACTTTTAGTGCTGCAAAAAAGATTTATTCGCTTATTAACTAAAAGCCCAAAAACGCAACCTTCATTACCTTTTTTCGAGAAGCAGGAATTTTGCCTTTACCCTACGATTATTTTTTCGAAATAATTAAATACTTTAACTTTAGAAATGATAGCATTAAAACAGACACGAATAATTACCAATTACAACGAGATAAAAACATAAATTACGAAATTCCTGCATTACATAAGGAAATTTTTAGGCACCATTATTTGTATTTAGCACCGAAATTTCTTTCCTCTCTCCCAGTCAGCATGAAAAATATCACGAATTATCTTTTTTTTTTCTAAAGTTCTCAAGAAATACATTTTGAAACTGGATGATGTGGAAACTTTTTTGCATTAATCTACTATAACTGTTAATGTAACATGGATATTGAATGTTTCTGACTTTCTGACTTTCACACTTCTGGATTACTAGAAATTTTTTGTTTTGAGTTGTTTTCGTTTTTTTTTGTGTATTATTCAATCTGACGACTGATGTTTTCAATTGAAATTGTTTCTATATTGAGATCTCACGAACGAGCGAGCCTGCTCTTGTGAGACCTCAAAAGTTTTTGTATACTGTAAAACATTATCTGAAATAAAAATTATCTATCTATCTAAAAATATTGTTTTAGTATTTAAATGGTTGCGGAAGCTGGAATGGTTAACAATAATCTTCAGTAATTCTTATTTTCAAAATAAGAAATTCAGCTACAGACTGTTGCACATTAAATTCCCCGCCCTGCCCAAGGTCGGTAGAGGACACCGATGGGCTTGGAAAGGCCGCCGTCCGTCGGATGGGACGTTAAGCCGTAGCCCCGTGTGCGGGAGAGCCATACCCTGTGCACGTTAAAGAACACGCTGGATGGCCTTGACGGGAGGCTACCATCTGTCTCCCAACAGCTGTTCCAGTGGGTCCGCTCCTCCAACCTTCTCTGAGCCTTCAGAGTCCATGTGACCTGGCCATTTAGCCCATGGTGTGCAAAAAAGTGCCGCTCAGAGGTAAAACAACCCAACCCAAAGTCCTAATAAGGCTATTCGCCGTCCCATGGCCGATTGGTTAGCGCGCTTGGCTACTGATCTAAGGGACCTGGGTTCGAGCCCCGGGTAAGGCATCGCTGTTTGTACGGGTAAGTCCCGGATAAGGGGTTTGTAGCGGGTAAGTCCCGGATAAGGGGTTTGTAGCGGGTAAGTCCCGGGTAAGTCAAACGTATTGAACTCTAGCGATATGACTGTCACGTTCAATCTTTTTAAATGTCACTAACCATACGATAGGAACCTTTTTTTTTTCTAGAACTCAGATTAAAGTCGAACACTGCAGATAAGGACAATGAAAAAAGTAACGACCAAAGTCAAGTGTGTCAGTGAAAGAATTGATAGGTAAGGACATTATTGCTAGGGGAAAAATCTTCGGTGCCCCCTTTCCCTTGGTACCGTAAGCAGGTGCTCATATTATTTAAGGGTTAGTCCAGCCAGTGGTTGTAAACTTCCGTGTGATGGCGAAGATTGGAAAATAATTAACTAGATTTACCTGATGTTTTTCGAGTGGCCGAGTGCTTGGTTACACTTGAAGGGAATAAGGAATACAGCTCGTGTCGATATTGGCGTACCAAGGTTTCTTTTTATCTCACTCAACTAGGTTTATTATACTCCTATTGTTTCGCGGTAAGCAATGTGTAGGTAACTGCCATTCCACGAACTCTGTTCACTTCATCATTTGCAGTTCACAAGGTAACTGCAATGATCGAAACGAGACGGCGCTTTCCGACAGTTTATTTACTATCACTTAAATTTGGATTCCAATAATAAGGTAATGACGTCGACACTGAGGTTTTGGAATGCAATGTTTTCTCACTCGCAGTTAAGTGAGGCTGCAACAGTATTTCCTATTCGCAACAGAGGTTTACTCACCTGTCTTTATTTTATCTATTTACGTATAAACTTTGTCGAATAGAAATCAAACTCATTACTTTTAACTGTAGGATCTCTTGCAAACGTCTTTCTTAATAACGGTGATTAATACTTTTTCATGAAGTTAAATATTACACTGCAGAATTTAAATTTCCTATGTAATTATTTACTTTTAATGACGGGGTAAAAAAAACGTAAAAATGCTACGACACTGATTCCTAGTTCATCCCTACATATTGGCCTGCAGATCAAAATATCGCGGTTCGATGGAACTAAATTTCATTACGTTTTACGATAGAACGGCATGAACATGTAAAGAAAAATTAAACCTCAGAGTGGCAACAAGTTGTATGTTTTATCGGATAAAACGATAATTATTTCCGATGTTCCATTTGCATTTTCCTCAACGCAATTCTGACGGCCACCGAATTACAAAAAATATGAATCGCTTTGAATATTCGTCGGTCAAATTACACCTTGGAAGTTTTCCAACCGTTCGGAGCCGCACGTAATATTTCAAACCGTTCTCGAGTTACAATCCTACCCCTCTCCTCTGTTAGCATGCGACACCAATGGCCTTGGAAAACCCATCCTACGACGTTTAGTTATGCCACCGTGCGAAAGAACATTCAGGTTGAAGCACGCGCTGGGATCGAGTTACTGGACTATCCCATCTGTCTAATTTTTGCAGTGCGTGCTGTTATCGAAATATGGTCTTAGCTATCGGGAGTCGTCGTGATTTATCAGTTTAGCTCGAGGTGTGACAAGAAATGGCGTCTCTGTCGTTGAAATAACCATGGAAACGAAAATGAAAATTACTCTTTGGAAGTAAATAAGTCTAGTCTCTTCGTAGGGATCGCAGAAGTAAGGTAAATAGAAATATTTTTATTGTGTTTATTACTTTTGTGTGTAACGTTTAATTGCACGCTATTATGTTGAAAAAGAAATGGGAAATATAACAACCGTTAAAAAAATTGAAAACTAATCAGTTGGTTTGGGTTGTTTTACCTCTGAGCGGCACTTTTTTGCACACCATGGGCTAAATGGCCAGGTCACATGGATCCCGAAGGCTCAGAGAAGGTTGGCGGAGGGGACCCACTGGAACAGCTGTTGGGAGATAGATGGTAGCCTTCCGTCAAGGCCATTAAGCGTGTCCTTTAACGTGCACAGAGTATGGCTGTCCCGCACACGGGGCCACGGCTTAACATCCTATCCGACGGACGACGGCCTTTCCAAACCCATCGGTGCTCCCACTGACCGTGGGCAGGGCGGAGAATTTTGCGGAGATAAATCTCAACGCTGACCCAGCTAGGACTCGAAACTGGGAACTACAGATTACGAGCCTGGCGCGCTACCGACTGAGCCACCTCCGCCCCATAAAACTAATCAGTATTTAAAAAAGTGTAATTTCTTTTTAGATACTGTCGTTAACGAAATTTTTTGGCACCATTCCAGTTCTTTCCTACTTTAAGAATTGTTCTGTTATTGATAATGTGTGTTACTTTATAAGGCAGATAAGAAACAATTAGCATGTCAACGGCCATAGCAAGTTGAACACACCGGTTCTCGTCTGATCCTCGAGGTTAAACTTTGGGCACGGGCAGTACTTGGGAGGGTGACCACATGGAAACACCGCGTGCAGTTGGCAGTTTTTTTTACTACGCGCTGTAACTCCTAAAATATTGTTCTAGGTCATTCTACGTTGGTTGCCGGGTTCGATTCCACTTTTAGTAAAAAAAATAAAGAAAGGAGAATTAAAGTTTTTAGGTTGTTTCGAGAATGGACTCCCTGCAGTCGGAACATAAAAATAAAAGATTATATTTCTCGGGGTTGCAGATATGGTTATCCTTTCGCCCACTGTTTCAGAAAGACATAATTTTTTTTTTAATATTCAATAGATACACGTGAAATATAAATAAATAGTTAAAGTTGTATTGAAATATACTTATAAAAAAAAATGTTAATTTCCTTCTGCCCCTACATTACCGTTTCTGTTATTATTATATGTAAATGTTCCTTACTAACGACTGATTTAAACATCACATTTACCGAATATAGTAAGATTAGCGTTCACACTGAGAATATAAGGAAAGAATAATGTTAGTTTATTTCCACTGAAGACTGGAAATTTTTTCTGGAAATGTTGGAATGAGACATTTAAAAAAAATTATTAAATTTCCACTGGAAATGCTGGAATGAGACATTTAAAAGTTAACAATGAAAATATCGAACAAAATCTATATATGTAAGGTACTAATTTTAGACCCTAATCAGAGTATACTGGCAATACTCGACACGTTCGAAATGCCAATTCAAGTTTTTCCACCTGTGAATGGCATCCAGCGTGTTTTCAATACAGGGTATGGATGTCTGACGTACACGGAATCTCATACGAGCTTCCATTTCAACCTAAATTCGCAATTATTTGCTTTCCGAATATGTAGTATTTAGTAATTTTTTTCTATTTTGAGGGGGAAAGTAAACGAAGTGGGTTACTTTTATGGAGAGCAGCATTACCTACTTAACAAGTTTATCACGTGACATGGCATTCGGCCCTCAAATCATGTTCCTAAGATTTGACAGAATCTGGGCATCATGTAGAGAAAAAAATAAATAAACTTTTATTTGGGGGCTGGAATAGCTGTTGGGAGGGATGGAAGCTTGCCGTCAAGACCATCTAGCGTGTTCTTTAACGTGTATAGGGTATGGCTGTCCTGCACACGGGCCAAAGGCTTAACGTCCCATCTGACGGACGGCGGCTTTTCCAAGCCCATCGGTGTCCTCTACTGACAGTGGGAAGGGTGGGGAATTTTGCCGAGATAAATCTGAACCAGCAGGGTCTCAAACCTGGGAACTAAAGATTACGAGCCTGGCGCGCTACCGACTGAGCCACCCCCGTCGCTGTGTTTTGAGTTTCTATTTGTAATGCTATGAAACAGATATCATCTCCGCGATGAATTAATTTCTCGAATTGGATGTCTCCACGGTGTCAGATTGTTAATAAAACCAGTAAAGTTTGATAATTAAATTAATCAATCCCAGTTATTTAAGCTGAAACGTTATAGTGGAATGGTATGTAATTTCCGGCTTTGATATTAAATTGCATTCGCATATTTTAAATATTAATGTTTCTGAAATATTATAATATTACTATTAATCATTGCTAACTGTAGTTCGATTCATGTGTAGGTAAAATTTACTTTACGTGGTCTATGAATTTTATTCTAAATGTACGTAATCAAATATATTATGGAAAAGAAGAAATGAATTGAGAGTAAAATTTGACTCTAAAGTTAAAGCGAATATATTGTTGCTATCGTAACTAAGGGCGACACGTGTCAAGTTATCTACCTGCACGTGCCATTGTAAAATATTTGACCAATCGTAGAAGAGGAACACCAAAAGCCGTTGGGAATGGCGGTAACAAGCAAATATTTCATTAGAAAAAAAATTAACGCCACCTACAGGAATTTCATTTAGCAGTAATCGTCGTACGTATGAATTGAATGAAGTACATAAGTTATATTTATGCATTCATGTTTCAAAACTTTAATCAACACTATTTGAATATTAGCATATATAGTAGGTTGGAATATAAATTTAGGACCCTTTTTTGGGTGAGGGGAAATGTGATTTTTTTTTGTTAGAGTTCAACTTATTTGAAGTATTAGTAAGAAGAATTAAAATACTATGTGATCACAGTTTGAATACGAAGAATTTTCCGGTGTTGCAAAGGTCATTGCTGACTCGGCGCGCGTTCTCAGACCTTGACAAACGATAGAGATATTTCGCCAGAATTTGACATTCTGTAATTCCCGACACACTTCACGAAAAGTTCCCAAATTTCGTTTGCGGGTTCTCCCTGCCTGACCGCATTTTTGGTTAAAAAATCAGTTCCCTAGCTGCAATAGAACGCCTAAATAATGATTTTAGAAATGGGGGAATCTGGCAACGGCATCATTTTTGCGGCCGAAGGTTTAAATGCTAATTTAACTCTTCACACTTGGGGATCAGAAAATGGCAAAGTAAATTTCACACCGATTCTCGTTTCCCGTAGGAAGAGCATGGTAAATATTTTTGTTCCTAGGAAGCTCCCCTCTTGGACTTTTGACCTGAAATTTCGCACTGCAAACTGGACCGTAACCTGAAACATTCTGTGAAAATTTCGAGCGTGTACATTGATTTCCCGATGAGTTATGACTGCCAGAGTCAGGCAGTAAATGACACTCCGCAACTCGCTAAGTTATGTCGGTGTATTCCGTATCATCTCACTCGGATAAAATTTACGAAAAATAATTGGTTTTAAAACACAGAAAATACCCTTGTTAATTAACAGATATTTGAAAATCTATTTTATTTTACTACTTCAACTGATGCAGTATTTAATTAGTTACGCAAGTTCAGATGTTTAACAGGTGCGATATCTGTATATTTAGTCTGAAACCCTAACAGAAACAAGTGTGTAGGAAGGCAGAATGGAATAATCTGCATTTCTTTCGTCAGAGCGATAAATATGTTTCGGTTTCCATTACTATTTAAATACGGAACTCATAAAGAATCCTCAGCGTTGAGATTTATCTCCGCAAAACTCCCCGCCCTTCCCACGGTCAGTAGTGGACACCGATAGGCTTGGAATACAATATTGACAATATAAAAATATCCATAACAGCAGCATAATTTTAACGAATTTCTGTTTTACAGACTACACAGGGATTAACTGCTTAGTCGAGGAGTCATTTCACACCCTAAACATTTAACCTCTAATGATTATTTATTTCCCAATCCAAAGAGGCTTAACATGTTAGGGAAAAGAGTGAAAATATCTTCATAAATATAATAAAGAAATAAAAACACACCCCCTCAAGCAGCTGCTTGCAACAGCGATCTGACAGGAGCCTGTCAGTATCTCCGCCATAGTCGAAGGTCTGTGAGGGTGGTGACCCCTTTGATCACTTTAATACGCCATAGAGAAGATATGCGTTTGGTTGGGTTGTTTTATATCTGACCGGTA
Source organism: Ryuthela nishihirai (assembly GCA_038380435.1). Lineage (NCBI taxonomy): Eukaryota > Metazoa > Arthropoda > Arachnida > Araneae > Heptathelidae > Ryuthela > Ryuthela nishihirai. The sequence continues at coordinate 1,080,559 of JAWZYU010000058.1, forward strand.
GTAATTTGCACACAAGGGGCTAAATGGCCACGTCATAAAGAACAGGAGGGATCAGTTTAGGTTGCGGGAATGTGACCGAATGGAACAGCTGTTATGAGACAGATGGTAACCTCCCATCCAACGTTTTATTCAACCTGCACAGGGTATTATACATACAGAATTTCTACACTATTTTCTTGTGGTTTTCATCAGTTTTTATTCTAACAATATTAAGATTTTACGACATTTTGGTGTTTTTTGTCTTCTAATATTGGCTTTGGTAATTTTACGCTTATGACGTCATATCTTTGAACTTTATATATATAATAGAGCAGTGGTTCTCAAAACCTTTTATGCCTCACGTACCTCCTGGAAATGTGTATTTTACTGGCATACCCCATGTATAGATACAGAAAACTATAGTTATACTATAACAGTGGGAATAAAATAAAACATATATATATACACATTCTTTATTGTAAAATTTGAATCAAAATATCATTACCAGATTTATTCCGGATATCGGAGCAATCTTCCGATGTCTGTCGTTTTCAAAAAGTTCGGTTTATACGAAAGTTGTTAAAGCTAAAACTAAATCGTGACGGAAATGAAAATTACGAAACAAAAGGCGTATCCGGTTTGACGATTCGAAAAGCATTGTTGTGTCATCGATTCTTTAGCATAGAAGCTGTTTTATTCGATTTTCTTTCATCGTGAAAGGTTAATTATTTTTTTAAAAGTGTCATCGTACGATGAGAAGGAACTGTTTTCGATGCATTTTAACAGTTACTAGTGAATATAGAACTTAGGATTTCAACTGAAATAGATTTCACTGGTTATTTACATATCGTTATTTGTGTTACTAAGAGCTTTCCGGGAGTTTCCGAAACGACACATAGCAGTCATTTCTGCAGAAAAGTTTAGTCGAAATAGGATTTCCTCAATTACGAATAGTTATGGAATACAACGGACTCCTTTATCACGGCATCATACTGTTGCAAGTAACGTTCACTTCAGTGAACTCTTATTACGACGGATGTTATGCAAATATGCCTTTACAGAAATCATCGGTGTTCGCCTTTCTAACCGATATAACGATGGGGTGATTAACGTAAATTAATCAAAATTTTGAGTCTAGTGGGAATCGACCCTGGGAATTGCATATTCCTTTCCTGTAGCAATACTTTATGAAAGCTTCACTTTAATGAAAGCACTCCTGATACTATGTCATTTGATGGCATTCGTAATAGCAAGGCGGAAGACCGCTTAATACGAAAGCAGATATCGTTACTTCGCGATGACGAATAATATATATTGGGGCGGGTCTGTTTGTAGTTCCCAGGTTCGAGTCCCAGCTGGGTCAGCGGTGAGATTTATCTCCGCAAAATTCCCCGCCCTGACCACGGTCAGTAGGGGACAGCGATGGGCTTGGAAAGGCCGCCGTCCGTCGGATGGGACGTTAAGCCTTGGCCCCGTGTGTGGGAGAGCCATACCCTGTGCACGTTAAAGAACACATTGGATGGCCTTGACGGGAGGCTACCATCTGTCTCCCAACAACTGTTCCAGTGGGTCCCCTCCCCCAACTTTCTCTGAGCCTTCGGGGTCCATGTGACCTGGCCATTTAGCCCATGGTGTGCAAAAAAGCGCCGCTCAGAGGTAAAACAACCCAACGTATAATATATACGTAACTGCAGATCTCAACGCTCTCACAGGTGCTACTGTAACCAGAAAAATACTGCACACGAAGAGAAATCATAGCAGTTATTACTTCCTTAACGGAAAGAAACTCTGCGGAGGCGTGGTGGCTCAGTTGGTAGCGCGCCAGGCTCTTAATCTGCAGTTCTCAGTTTCGAGTTCATCTTCGCAAAATTGTTCGCCCTTCTAACGGTCAGCAGAGGACACCGATAAGCTTGGAAATGCCGCCGTCCGTCGGATGGGATCTTAAGCCGTGTGCCCGTGTGCGGGAAAGCCATACCCTGTGCACGTTAAAGAACTCGTTGCATGGCTTGGACGTGAGGCTACCATATGTCTCCCGACAGCTGTTCCAGTGAGGCTCCTGCCCCAACCTTCTCTGAGCCTTCGGGGTCCTCGTGACCTGACCGTTTAGTCCATTGTCTACAAATAGAATGCTGATCACATGTAAAACAATCAATTCTGAGCTCATTATGATACCAAATGCGTATTATTGTATGAAATTCCAATCAGTTATCATTCGAAATTATTCTCTGAACATTTAAAAGCATCCACCTAACAAAGATTATGCTAGGCACGGACTTTACAATTTGTTTCCTTTCTCCTCAGTGTTGTTTCTATTGCTATGTGCATGTAAAGACTTTAAGGAGACCTAAAAAATTGTGCTGATAATTTTAGATTATAACTATTATGGAAATACTACGGAAATTTTTCTGCGTAACAACTGTTTTTTTTTCAAATTAAAACCTACCGGTTTGATTTTCAAGAAAATAGATATATAAATAATTTTAATTTAAAAAATTTTAAAATTTCAACAAGCTTGTAATATATTATGCAAAATCATCTGGTAACACAACGAAGCAGTACAGCCGACGTCATCTCGGTGTTTCTGCTACTTTATTATTAACCCGTATTCACAGGCAGCACTAATTTTAGGAGTTCACTTATTTCTCATGCCGCCACTCTATTTTAACTTACACTTTTATACGAGATAAGTAATATTTATATAATTAAAAATGTGTTTAAATTAATAAAAATCAAATGAACACTTAAAGATTTTGATATCTATTTTTTCATATGCACTGTATTTTTTTTAAAGGTTTATTTTTTTACACGGTTTTCTCTGGAACCTATCTACCGTGTCAGATTTCGAAACAGAATTGGGTGCATTGAATTAGATTATTCCTATTGTTTATTAAGAAGGATTTATTTTTTTTTTAAGTTGAGTGATTAACGCCCTTGGCTACTGATCTAAGAGACCTGGGTTCGAGTCTCGGGTAAGGCATGGTTGTTTTGTGTCGTTTTTCTGCTGAGGACGTGCCAACCTCTCAGACCTTCTACTATGGCATATAAACTGACAGGCTCCTGTCAGACCTCTGTGATAAGCAGCTGCTTGAGGGGGTATTTATTTATTTATTATTAAAAGTTGAGAAACATCCTGAAACAAATTTAAGAGAATATAATAGCAGAAATTTGATTCAATGAATTAAATTAATTAATCTTATTCGTGACGGAAATGCAATTTACGAAACAAAAGGCGTATCCGGTTTAACGATTCGAAAAGCATTGTTGTGTGATCGATTATTTAGCATACGGTCTGTTTTCTTCCTTTCTCTTTAATCGTGAAACTAAAAATGTAACATTTACTAGTGAATATAAAACTTAGGTTTTCAACTGAAATAGATTTAATTGGTTATTTAGATATGGTTATTTGTGTTATTAAGAACTTTCCGGGAGTCTTCGAAACGACACTTAGGAGTCATTTCTGCAAATAAGTTTAGTCTGTAGTCATTCTGCAGATAAGTCATCTGTCTCTCAACAGTTGTTCCAGTGAGTGAAGGAGGGGCCTCCCCCAACCTTCTCTGAGCCTTCGGGGTCCTCGTGACCTGGCCGTTTAGCCCATTGTCTTCAAAAAAAAAAAAAAAACTGCCGATCACAGGTAAAACAACCAACTGTGAGCGCAATATGATATCATATGCATTATATTCTATGCAAGTCCAGTCAGATATTCAAATTGATTCTGTTTACCAGCTTACAAAGATGTTTGTTCGTATGCATCACAGCGCATTTCTGCTATTATATTCTCTATAATTTGTTTCAGTATGTTTCTCAACTTTTAATAATAAATAAATAAATACCCCCTCAAGCAGCTGCTTACCACAGAGGTATGACAGGAGCCTGTCAGTTTATATGCCATAGTAGAAGGTATGAAAGGATGGCACGCCCTCAGCAGGAAAACGACACAAAACAGCCATGCCGTACCCGTGACTCGAACCCAGGTCTCTTAGATCAGTAGCCAAGCGCGCTAACCACTCAACTTTAAAAAAATAAATCCTTCTTAATAAACAATACGAATAATCTAATTCAATGCACCCGATTCTGTTTCGAAATCTGACACGGTAAATAGGTTCCAGAGAAAACCGTGTAAAAAAATAAACCTTTAAAAAAAATACAGTGCATATGGAAAAATAGATATGAAAATCTTTAAGCATTCATTTGATTTTTATTAATTTAAACACATTTTTAATTATATAAATGTTACTTATCTCGTATAAAAGTGTAAGTTAAAATAGAGTGGCCGCATGAGAAATAAGTCAACTCGCTAAAATTAGTGCTGCCTGTGAATAAAATAAAATAAATAAATACCCCCTCAAGCAGCTGCTTGCTACAGAGGTCTGACAGGAGCCTGTCAGTTTATATGCCACAGTAGAAGGTCTGAGAGGATGGCAGGCCCTCAGCAGAAAAACGACATAAACAGCAATGCCTTACCCGGTGCTCGAACCCAGGTCCCTTAGATCAGTAGCCAAGCGCGCTAACCACTCAGCCATGGGACGGCTGCCTGTGAATACGGGTTAATAATAAAGCAGCAAAAACACCGAGATGACGTCAGCTGTACTGCTTCGTTCTGTTGCCAGATGATTTTGCATAATATATTAGAGGCTCGTTGAAATTTTTAAAATACATATGTAAAAATTAAAATTCATTATATGTTTATTTTCTTTAAAATCAAACCGGTAGGTTTTAATTTGAAAAAAACAGTTGTTACGCAGAAATATTTCCGTAGTATTTCCATAATAGTTAATATCAAAAATTATCAGCACAATTTTTTAGGTCTCCTTAAAGTCTTTACATGCACATAGCAATAGGAACAACACTGAGGAGAAAGGAAACAAATTGTAAAGTCTTTGCATAGCATTAATACATATTCACGTCTAACAGGAATATTTACATAGAATAATATATGCAATACAGCTAACGGTTTAAAGTCACGAAACTATTCTTTACATTAGCCTAACAGTAAACTACAAAGAACCTTCATTTAATTCTTCAAGTTATAAATTTGATATACCTCAAGAACTCCTATAAATACTCATTTTGTGCATTAAAATCCCCAAAATAAAAACTACACTAACAGTTTAGTACAGAACAAGTCTTCTGCATTTTATTTTGCATTTGATCGAAAAACTGTACGAAACCATTCGGAAAAAGTGGCAACATTGAGTTCCGGGAATTCCCCTCATTTTTATCTTCAATATACGTAGTCTTGGTCTCTCATGTCGTGTTTAAAGTTATAGAGATAATTAAACTAACACTTGCATATAAACTGACAGGTTCCTATCAGATCTCTGTGGCAAGCAGCTGCTTGAGGGGGTATGATTTTTTTACGTCTGGAACCAATTCTATTTTCATATTCTATTTTTTCGTATGCACTGTGTTTTGTTTTAGAATTTTTTTTACACGGTTTTTTCGGGAACCTATTTACCGTGTAAAAAGTTTAAAACAGAATTAGGTGTATTTATTTGGATCATTCCTTTTCTGTAGTATAAATGAATTATTTTACACTTGAGAAACATCCTGAAACAATTTTTAGATAATCTAATAGGTTGGGTTGTTTTACCTCTGAGCGGCACTTTTTTGCACACCATGGGCTAAATGGCCAGGTCACATGGACCCCGAAAACTCAGAGAAGGTTGGGGGAGGGGACGCACTGGAACAGCTGTTGGGAGACAGATGGTAGACTCCCGTCAAGGCCATCCAGCGTGTTCTTTAACTTGCACAGGGTATGGCTCTCCCGTACACGGGGCCACGGCTTAACGTCCCATCCACCGGACGGCGATCTTTCCAAGCCCATCGGTGTCCCCTACTGACCGTGGGCAGGGCGGGGAATTTTGCGGAGATAAATCTCAATGCTGACCCAGCTGGGACTCGAGCCTGAAATTTGAAAAAACATGAAATCTCGTTAAGTAGGTAATGTTGCTGTCCATAAAACTAACAACCTTCGTTTTCTTTCCCCTCCAAATAGAAGAAATTTACTAATTACTACATGTTCGGACAGCAAAGAATTACGAATTTCCTTTGAAATGGAAGCTCGTATGAGGATCCGTGTGTGGGAGACATCCATATCCTGTACCTGTTAAACACGCTGTATGCCGTTGATTGGGCTCAGTAGGTAGCGCACCACGCTCGTAATCTGCAGTTCCGAGGTTCGAGTCCCAGCTGGGTCAGCGTTGATACCTATCTGCGGAAAACTCTCCGCCCTGATCATGGGCAGAAGGGGAGACCGATAGACTTGGAAAGGCCGCCGTCCGTCAGATGGGACGTTAAGCCGTGGCTCCGTGTATGGGAGAGCCATACCCTGTGCACGTTAAAGACACTGGATGGTCTTGACGGGAGGCTACCATCTGTCTCCCAACAGCTGTTTCAGTTGGTCCCCTTCCCTAACCATCGAGGTCCTTGACACCTGGCCATTTAGCCCCTGGTGTGAAAAATAGTGCCGCTCACAGGTAAAACAACCGAACTCTTGAGAGGCGGAAAAGCTGGAATTGATATTTCGAACGTGTCGAGTGTTACCAGTATACTCTGACGATGGTCTAAAATCGTACCTTACATATATAATTTTTGTTCCAGATACGTAGAACCGTTGCAGGTTTTGTAACCAAGGCAAATTCTCCTTTATTTATTTACTAAAAATGGAATGTAACCCGGCGACCGACGTAGAATGACTTTGGCTAATATTCTAGGAGTACAGCGCTTGGAAAAATAAACAATATTGTCAACTGCACGCGGTGTTCCCAGGTGATCAACCTCCCAAGTACTGACCGCGCCCAAAAGCTGCTTAGTTGTTCCCAGGTGGTCACCCTCCCAAGCACTGACCGCGCCCAAAGTTGCTTAATTTCGGGGATCAGACGAGAACCAGTGCTTTCAGCTTGGTATGACCGTTGACATACCAATTCTTTCTTACCTGCCTTATAAAGTTACTCGCATTATCAATAACGGAACAATTCTTAAAGCAAGGAAGTTATTATATATATTTAAAGGATTTCCTTCACTAGAGTATTTCATAGATTTATATAACTAAATAATAAAAAAATAAATACCCCCTCAAGCAGCTGCTTGCCACAGAGGTCTGACAGGAGGCTGTCAGTTTATATGCCATAGTAGAAGGTCTGAGAGGATGGCAGGATCTCAGCAGAAAAGCAACATGCACATCCATGCGTTACCAGGGGATGGAACCCAGGTCCATTGGATCACTAGCGAAGCGCGCTACGCACTCGGTATAATTTTAAATTTTTTTAATGCTTAGTGATTGGTTTTAAAATGTTTAAATTTAAACTTTTTACTGTGGTTAATATAGAATTCATATTAACATTTTTTTCGACATAATAGCGTACAATTAAACGTAACACAGAAAAGTAATAAATAAAATATAATTATTTTTATTTCATCACCCTATTTGTGCAATCCGTCCGAAGAGAGTAGGCTTATTTACTTTCACAGAGCAAGTTTGTTTTTCATTTCTTTGGTTGTTTCAACGACCGAGAGACCATTGCTTACAACACCGCGGACTAAACTGCTAAATCACGACGACCCCGATAGTTCGGACCATTTGTCGATAAGGGGATCTGTAGAACTGTTAGCAGGCAGATGGGAGAGTCCAGTAAGTGCATACTGAGAGAAAGGGAGGTTGTAAGGCTGTAAATATTTCGCTAACAGTCGATGACTGAGATTGCGCCTAGAAATGGTGGGAAAAGATTGAAGATGGAAATTTACCGACGAATATTACAAGCGATTAAATTTCTGTTTTTTGTAACAGGCTGGCTGGCTGGCCGTTAGATTTCGGTCGGACTAAATTGAAAAATGCATTTACTGGAAAAATGTGACTTTGGTTAAATTAAAGATCATAATGAAATGTATAGGAATATCGTTTTTCAACAATATTATATTGATATTAAAAATGTCGACGAACTTGAACATCTTAACAATCTTTCATAAAATGCGTGAGAAACTAATTTGGAGGGTAGGTAACTCCTAAAATATGCATTTAATGGAAAAATCTGACTGAAGGTAACTTAAGGATCCTAATGAAATGTATTTAAAAATCATGTTACTATTGAAATAGATGCGAAAGCTGGAATATTTAAACATCTTGCCAGTGAGAACCAAAGTTGGAAGCTATAATTTGCACATGTATTTAATGGGAAATCTGACTGAAGGTAAATTAAACATCGTAATAAAATCTATTTAAAAATTGTTTTCTCAAAATATTGTTTTACTAATTAAATAGTTGAGGAAGCTGGAATATATAACAATAAACTTCCATGTTATGCCAGTTTTAAGCTGTAACGTAAGTTGGAAGTTCTATAACTCCCAAAAAATATGCATTTAATGTACACACGTTACGATAAATTTAAGATCATAAGGAAAACTATTTAAATATCTACTTTCAACATTAGAAAATTTTGCTTAAACAATGATACAACTTTGAAATATTATGCGGTTGGGGGGTGATTCTACTTTCAACATTAGAAAATTTTGCTTAAACAATGATACAACTTTGAAATATTATGCGGTTGGGGGGTGATTTAACATTCTATTTGATGAACGAAGGTTTTTCCTTGATATGTTAGAAAAATAAATTTTTTGTCACATAATTAAGTTTATATAACTCATGTTATTTCATATATATTGCAATAAATAGTATTTTGAACTTTCTCCTGTGGAAATTCTCTTTGAAAGTTGCGCTGAATCAGTACCTGAAAACTATATCCATCCGAAAAATGTAGGCGGGGTTTAATATTTTCCCCTTCGTTTCATATGTATTTACAAAAATGAAATCTTAGATTTTTCTTCAGTAATTAGTTCACTAATCTTAAGTTGGGTTAAATAATTTTGTTTAAAAAGAAAAGTGAACGCAAAATCTAAAAAATTGTTTTTGATAACAACAAAAGAATTATTGGTCTTCCATAGAAAAATAGATTGTATTTCGCAATAATTGTAGAAATAGTATGTATGCTAATTAAATGAAACGAGTTCAATCACTTTTACGTCGTGAATAAGAATCTTTTGGGACACGAAAGAATTGCGTTTTTATTGAGCAGTATTAACAGTAAATTTTCGGATATATTGCAACTGACGTGCAGCTTTCTGAGTAGGGACATGGCTACCGCCGTTCTCCGCGGCTACTCTAGGGACCTATGCTAAGAAATGGTAAGGGCGCCTTCCCGCCTTCTTACGCCAATGTATACAACACGGAAACACGTATTACACGCCTAAGAAAGAAACCGCTCTCTTGACCAGCACAGTGAAAAGCACAGATAGCTATTGCGCCGTGGATATCACATAGAATTTTTTAATACAGGCAGAATATGTCCTTTTAGGAAACTTTAATAATGTATTTTATAAATTAGTTCAATTTGGATTAAGGATAACTATCTATTTTTGATTTTTCACTCTTTGGATTACAAGTGTTTTGATTTCTACACTTCGGATTTCAAATTTTCATTTTTTTTTATAGAAATTAGGGTGGCAACACCCGGAAAGATCACTGCTGACGTCACGTGCGTGTTTTCGCGATGTGATTTGTAATCCTTATTTAACCGCTGTATTCTTCTAGAAATTTACCTTTTAATTTATAGTCACAAGTTATAGTTTTTATTCTGAGGAAGTCATACAATTTGTATGTGAATTTCTTATCACTGTGGAAAATAATAATTATTGATGACACATTGGAAATTTCGGTAGGAGAATAGATAGTTTCGTCCGTGTAGCGTAAAATTTTACCTTTAGGCCTTTGTAATTACTTTACAAGTTATTTGTGTCGCAGAATTGCCTGGTACAGCTCTCTGCTGTTGTGCTGCCCAACTGCTTCTTCGGCTTTGTCAGCCAAAGATTATTATCTGCAGCTAACTGATTCTTTACATGTTTATTAAGCTCTCTATAATGTTGTCTATTAGGATTAGCATTGATTCAGGACATTCCTGTAGTTCTTTCTTTCTAAAATAAACTCAAGTGCCTTGTCAGTCAGATAATTATGCGCCCTCTGCTTCATTTTTCGTAAAAGAGTACTGTTAGTTTCCAAAAAAGACTATTTTAAATGGTCACATTTTTCCTCATCTTGAGTAGCATGCAAACCACGACTGTCATAATGAGTATGTAACCTATCATGATATAATTAGGTCTTTCAGAGCTTCATAATTAAAGGTAAATTTTTTAACCTCAGCACAACAATTCTTAAGTTTAAATCGCAAAACAATTTTAACAAGATAATGGTCAGAACCAATTTCAGCTTCCCAATATGACCTTGTCTTTCTAACAGAAGTAGTCCATTTGCTGTTAACTAATATATAATCTACAACGTTTTTATGCAGCCCATGAGGTGAAACCCACGTGTACTTATGTATGTCGTGGTGTTTGTAATAAGCGTTATTTATTCTGAAGCCATCGAGTTTAACATTGGCATTGACGTCACCTACAACAAGGGTAATATCTCTTTTCTTCACAAGTCTGTAAAACCTTTTTTCTCATCCTCATCGGCATTGTCATTGGAGGCATAACAGTAGAAAAGATTGAAGTCCTTAACGCTTGTCTGTAATTTTGCTGTAAACAATCTTTCATTAATGCACTCTTATCCTAGAAGAGCATCACTAGCGTGTCTGCTGAGAAGCAGACCCACGCCTTGGTGATGTTTATTGTCTTTCCTCCCCGAGAACAGATATTTAAGATATTCACGGTGAATCCAAATAACTTTTGAAAGAGGTACTAGATTGAATGAATAATTTTTAGTAAATTTGGTATAGAAGGCTTCCAAAAAACTAAGTGCGGAAGAGTAAACAAACCCCTCTGTTGGGGTGCGGAAGAGTAAACAAACCCCTCTGTTGGGGTGCGGAAGAGTAAACAAACCCCTCTGTTGGGAATACGAAACAATGGAAATATCACTTCCTTTCGATTCTGCAACAATGCATTCTCAATCGTCACTGTCAGATGTCATTCGCCTATTATTGAAATCTTCCGACGCTTTTCTCGCTGTCCCATTTGCCCCGTTAGCTATTAAAATATGGCGAAGAAGTCATCCTCTTTTGAGGGTTTGTTGTTATCAGAGCTTTGCCTATCGCGAACAGATTCGAGTATAATAAGCAGCCATAGGCAAGGCCCGTGCGGTTGAGAAATACCGTTGGCCTGTCCTTCTGTAACCCACAACTCTGCTGCTCGAAAAGTATCAGCTAAATCGAGTTAACTAATATTCGTGAAGTGTTTGCGGTTCTTTTATATTTTCCTTCAGGTAAGTAATTTTGTAGTGAATAATTAGTTTAGAGTAGAGGTAATCTAATTCTACACTTTTTAGCCTAAGAGCTATGAAATTTCGGTCGGTTTCGAACCGACAAATAGTATGCAGCACATTATTCTGATTATGGGATATAAAATTGATAGTTAACCGCTATTTGTCGGTGTCGACCACTTTATTTTGGCTCGTAATACGGAGATTATTCATTTCCTATGCTTTTCAGGTACCCTACCGAACGGCTACAGAATTTCCTTGTTATGCCAGTGAGAAACCTTACTTGGAAGCTCTAAAATATGCATTTAATGGAAAAATGTCAGTGATGATAAATTAAAGATCATAATCAAATATTTTTTAAATATCGGTTTTAAAAAATATTGTTTTAGTATTTAAATTGTTGCGGAAGCTGGAATGGTTAAAAATAATCTTCAGTGATATGTCAGTGAGAAAGTGGAATTATTATTTCAGCAGGTAAATTAGAATTAAAAATGATATCGCGAAAACACGGATGTGACGTCATCTCTGGTATGTCCAAGTGTTGCCACCATAATTTCTATAAGATCATTCAAAACCAAAGTGTTTAAATCAAAACACTTCTAATCCTGAAATATTAACTGGTAGCTATTTCTTTTTTTAATTTCGGTAAATATTTTTATAATATTCTGAAATATTTAAATAAAATCTCAATAAGTAAATTATTTTGAATGTTATTAAAATAAATTAACTTTAACTTATCTTAAACCAATGAAAGGAATTGCTTGTTTAGGCATATTTATTTTCGCTCGTTTTGTTGAAAGCTCTCCAGACAAGCGGTAACCAGGTGGCTTTCACAGAACGCGTTTCCCTGCGGTGTCCAACGAGAAATTCCTAGATCGAGGCTAGGTGTGAATCTCTTACGTATGTCATAGGCAACTTTGTCCTTAGGGGTAAAGAATGCTTTTCCTGTTTTCCCAAAGGACAACCCTGTGGTTAAATCTAAGGCTTCTAGTACACATTTCGCTGTATCGCGAAAACACGGACATGACGTCATCTCTGGCATGTCGAAGTGTTGCCACCATAATTTCTATAAGAACTTTTAAAACCAAAGTGTATAAATCAAAACACTTCTAATCCTAAAATATTAACTGGTAGCTATTTCTTTTTTTAATTTCGGTAAATATTTTTATAACATTCTGAAATATTTAAATAAAATCTCAATAAGTAAATTATTTTCAATGTTATTAAAATAAATTAACTTTAACCTATCTTCAACCAATGAAAGGATTTGCTTATTTAGGCATATTTATTTTCGCTCTTTTTGTTGAAGGCTGTCCAGACAGGCGGTAACGAGGTGGCTGTCACAGAACGCGTTTCCCTGCGGTGTCCAACGAGAAATTCCTAGATCGAGGCTAGGTGCGAATCTCTTACGTATGTCATAGGCAACTTTGTCCTTAGGGGTAAAGAATGCTTTTTCCTATTTTCCCAAAGTACAACCCTGTGGTTAAATCTAAGGCTTCTATTACACATTTCACTGTATCGCGAAAACACGGACGTGACGTCATCTCTGGTATGTTCAAGTGTTGCCACCATAATTTCTATAAGATCTTTCAAAACCAAAGTGTATAAATCAAAACACTTCTGATCCTAAAATATTAACTGGTAGTTTTTTTTTTTTAATTTTGGTAAATATTTTTATAATATTCTGAAATATTTAAATAAAATCTCAATAAGCAAATTATTTTGAATGTTATTAAAATAAATTAACTTTAACTTATCTTAAACCAATGAAAGGAATTGCTTGTTTAGGCATATTTATTTTCGCTCTTTTTGTTGAAGGCTGTCCAGACAAGCGGTAAGCAGGTGGCTTTCACAGAACGCGTTTCCCTGCGGTGTCCAACGAGAAATTCCTAGATCGAGACTAGGTGTGAATCTCTTACGTATGTCATAGGCAACTTTGTCCTTAGGGGTAAAGAATGCTTTTTCCTGTTTTCCCAAAGGACAACCCTGTGGTTAAATCTAAGGCTTCTAGTACACATTTCGCTGTATCGCGAAAACACGGACATGACGTCATCTCTGGCATGTCAGAGTGTTGCCACCATAATTTCTATAAGAACTTTCAAAACCAAAGTGTATAAATCAAAACACTTCTAATCCTAAAATATTAACTGGTAGCTATTTCTTTTTTTAATTTCGGTAAATATTTTTATAACATTCTAAAATATTTAAATAAAATCTCAATAAGTAAATTATTTTCAATGTTATTAAAATAAATTAACTTTAACTTATCTTAAACCAATGAAAGGAATTGCTTGTTTAGTCATATTTATTTTCGCTCTTTTTGTTGAAGGCTGTCCAGACAAGCGGTAACTAGATGGCTTTCACAGAACGCGTTTCCCTGTGGTGTCCAACGAGAAATTCCTAAATCGAGGCTAGGTGTGTATCTCTTACGTATGTCATAGGTAACTTTGTCCTTAGGGGTAAAGAACCCTTTTTCCTGTTTTCCCAAAGGACAACCCTGTGGTTAAACCTAAGGCTTCTATTACACATTTCGCTGTATCGCGAAAACACGGACGTGACGTCACATCTGGTATATCCAAGTGTTGCCACCATAATTTCTATAAGATATTTCATAACCAAAGTGTATAAATTAAAATACTTCTAATCCTAAAATATTAACTGGTAGTTTTTCTTTTTTTAATTTTGATAAATATTTTTATAATATTCTGAAATATTTAAATAAACTCTTAATAAGTAAATTGTTTTGAATGTTATTAAAATAAATTAACTTTAACTTATCTTAAACCAATGAAAGGAATTGCTTGTTTAGGCATATATATTTTCGTTCTTTCTGCTGAAGACTATCCAGACAGGTGGCTTTCACAGTACGCGTTTCCCTGTGGTGTCCAACTAAAAATTCATAGATGGAGGCTAGGTGTGAATCTCTTACCTATGTCATAGACAACTTTGTCCTTAGGGGTAAAGAACGCTTTTTCCTGTGTTCCCAAAGGACAACCCTTCTATTACACATTTCGCTGTACTGTAAATTACCTTCTTCTTAGCTCTGAACAATACGTTTCGGTGTAGTGGGTAAATTATATTTTTATCGCCAAGTTGACATTTCTTGATGTCGTTACTTCACCCTATCAGCTCGATATATCTGTTTCGAATATCAAACGTTGGTTTCAAACTTCGTCCACGATAATGGGCAAATAGATCTGAAAGCCTGTACATAAAAAAACTGCCGTTTGATCATTTACGATAGAGAAATATTTCTAAGCATATTGTAACGACAAATAGCAAAATGAAGAAATCAAAATTAAGCAAATAATTTTTTTTCCTTGGACAAACATTAGTTCTAGTGAGCCTCGCTCACTAGAACTAATGTTTGTCCAAGCCGAAACAAACCGAAACAAAATCCGAGCCGAAATGAAAGGGGTCGTTAGTGGTCGACAGCCACGAATAGCGTTTAACTATAAAATTTTTATCCCATAATCAAAATAATGTGCTGTATAGTAGTTCCCGGTTGAAATTTCATAACTCTTACGCAAAAAAGTGGAAAATTTGATTACCTCTACTGTAAATTAATTATTCACTACAAAGTTACTCACCTGAGAGAATTTATAAACGAACCACAAACACTTTATGAATATTATTAAACTTGATTCACCTGATATTTTTTCGAGCAGCAGAATGATGGTTTAGAGAAGGACATAGGGAATACAGTTCGTGTGTATTTTTTAATCGCATAGACCTTGCCAATGGTTGCTTATTACACTGTAATGTGTTCCCGGTACGCAAAGCTCCGAAAATCTCAAAAAAAAAAACTCAAATTACATCAATTCTTCGCCATATTTATACGCTAACGCGGCAAATGTAGCAGCAACATAGCCGCTTGATATAAACTCATAAACTGACGTTATAATTTTTTTACCTTGCAATAATAGGGTCATGACGACTGACAGAGTGACTTTGAAGAAAGCACTGTTTGCTCACTCACATGAAGCGACTTTTAGTGTTTCTTATTGCGAACACAGGTGTTTGTTTACTCTTCCGCATTTTTATTTTTCAACATCTTGTTCATGAAAATTACTATGAATTGTGGAAGAGAAATAACACGCATTTCTTTAAACATAGTGCCTCTTTCAAGCGTTTTTCGGATTCACGGTGAGTATTATTTATTCAGGATATTTAATAATTTTACCTACGATTAATAATCCTCACTTTATATCAATGAGGTGGGGTAATATAAGCTATGACGCTTATTCCTAGTTTCTCCCCAACAAATCGATACGTACAACGAAATATATGTTGGAAAGGTATATAACATACTAAATTATGAATAATTACGGTTAATGTTGAAAAAGGTAACCTTGGTTATAACATTGTGACGTTTTGAGCATTTCAATTATTCATAATTTCAGGCTGTTAGGTCCTGCCATCCTCTCAGACCTTCTACTCTGGCATATAAACTGACAGGCTCCTGTCAGACCTCTGTGGCAAGCAGCTGCTTGAGGGGGTATTTATTTATTATATTATTTATTTATTTCGTTAAAAGTTTCAAAGGTTATTGAAAGATTTAAGGTCCTAACGAGTGTAAAACGAAATTTCTTCCCTCCCTCGCATGAGGGGTTCTTTTACGTATGAGCGGCTGTTTTTCGCACATATTGGACAAAATGGCCACTCCACAAGGACTCCATGCTGTCGGCGAAGGAACCCACTGCACTACATCTGTTAACAGAGGGATGACAACCTCAGGTCAAGGCCATCTAGCATCTTATTTAATAGGTGCAGGGTATATTTCTCCTACACACAGGGACCATGGTTTTACCTCACAACCGACGGCCTTTATAGAAACAATCGGTGTTCAGCTTTCTAACCGATATAAGGATGGGGTGTTTTAATAAATCAAAACTTTTGGTATAGTGGGACTCGACCCTGGGAAACACATATTCCTATCTTGCGGCAATACCTAACCGTCCATCCCCTTCACTTTAATGATAGCACTGGTGATCATATGTCTTTTGGTGGCATTTCTAATAGCAATGCGGAACAGCGCTTAGTACGAAAGCCGATATTGTAACTACGCGACGACGTATATATTTTTACGTAACTGTGTGTCGACGCTGTCACAGGTACTACTCGAACCAGAAAAAAAATGCACATCAAGATAAACCATAGCAGTTATTAGTTCCTTAACGGAAAGAAACTGCGGAGGCGTGGTGGCTCAGTTCGTAGCGCGCCAGGCTCGTAATCTGCAGTTCTCAGGTTCGAGTTCATCTCTGCAAAACTGCTCGTTCTGCTAACGGTCAGCAGGGGAAACCGATAATTTTGGAAAGGCCGCCGTCCGTCGGATTGGATCTTAAGCCGTGTGCGGGAAAGCCATACCCTGTGCACGTTAAAAGTCCCGGGAGCAATCCTGGGGCGGGGGTGGCTCAGTGGGTAGCGCGCCAGGCTCGTAATCTGCAGTTCCCAGGTTCGAGTCCCAGCTGGGTCAGCGTTGAGATTTATCTCCGCAAAATTCCCCGCCCTGCCCACGGTCAGTATGGGACACCGATGGGCTTGGAAAGGCCGCCGTCCGTCGGATGGGACGTTAAGCCGTGGCCCCGTGTGCGGGAGAGCCATACCCTGTGCACGTGAAAGAACACGCTGGATGGCCTTGACGAGAGGCTACCATCTGTCTCCCAACAGCTGTTCCAGTGGGTCCCCTCCCCCAACCTTCTCTGAGCCTTCGGGGTCCATGTGACCCGGCCATTTAGCCCCATGGTGTGCAAAAAAGTGCCGCTCAGAGGTAAAACAACCCAACCCAACAACCCGGCAGCAATCCCTATTCGTCTCTTAATCTCATGCCGCACATCACCATTATCTGTTACATAGCTCCCAAGAAAATTAAACTGTGATACCTGCTCAAGACTGCAACCATTCAGATTAATTGAATCACAGCCTGCTTGACCAACTTTCATCACTTTAGTTTTCTCTCTGTTTATAACCAAACCTACTTTACTACCAGTCTCATC
This sequence comes from Ryuthela nishihirai, assembly GCA_038380435.1. Lineage (NCBI taxonomy): Eukaryota > Metazoa > Arthropoda > Arachnida > Araneae > Heptathelidae > Ryuthela > Ryuthela nishihirai. The sequence continues at coordinate 1,097,782 of JAWZYU010000058.1, forward strand.
AACAGCTCGAATGAAAGAGTTCATCTCATCAACATCATTTGTCAAAAGGGCTAAATCATCAAAAAAAAAAATGAAAAAAAATAATTACCCCCTCAAGCAGCTGCTTGCCACAGAGGTCTGACAGGAGCCTGTCAGTTTATATGCCACAGTAAGAGATCTGAGAGGATGGCAATACCTCTGCAGAAAAACGACCCACACATCCATGCCTAATTCCGGGGCTCGAACCCAGGTCCCTTAGATCATCAGCGTAATCTAAATCAGAAATTTTCGTATCTCCAGTCCATTTAAGGCCAAAATCTTTCTCTTGAAGTGAATTTCACATAACATAATCAATAACCAAGCTAAAGAGAAAAGGAGACAAAATGCACCCTTGTCGAACACCAGAAGTAATGCTAAACCAATTGCTACAAGCCTTACCAACTCTGACACACGAATCAGTGTTATTATAGAGATCATATGATCTCACAATCAAGCACAATTTATGACGATCAACAGAAAGACTTTTTGAAATCAACAAATCTAACAACCAGTGGTTTCTGAAACTCTAAACTTTTCTCAAGAATCTGCCTAAGTGAAAATATCTGATCCACACATCCCCTACCACTTCTGAATCTACATTGCTCATCACGCAATTAACTCTGAACCAAATTCTTAATTCTATTATGCACAATCATGGAAAGAACTTTAACTGGAACAGAGAGTAGGCTGATACCCCTATAACTATCACAAGAACTGCGATCACCTGTTTTGAAAATAGGAATAACAATAGCTCTGGTAAAATCCTTAGGAACCATGCCTTTATCATAAAAGATATTCAGAATTTCAGTCATCCAAGCGGTAACCGAAACATTCCCAGCTCTAAGCATATCCGTAGTAATTTCATCTACTTCTGGGGATTTATTTAGTTTAAGTTTAGAAACAGCCAAAATAACTTCAGATCTTGGTATAGGGCCAACATTAAAGCCAATGCATCTATCATCATTACAAACTATAGGAGTAGAACTAACCATTGTTTAGAACATCACTGAAATGCTCAGCCCACCTAGCCATGACAGAATCCTCAGCTTCTATAACCTTACCTTGTTTATCCTTCGATCCCTGTATACATGTCCGTTTTCTACCACACAAAACATTAACTATCTGGTAGAGCTCTCTGCTGCATCCTCGGCTTTGTCAGCCAAACCATCAAGCCAAAGATTCTTATCAGCAGCTAACTGATTTTTTACACGTTTAATACGTTCTCTGTAATGCTTTCTATTAGGATTAGTAGGGTATTGATTAAGGACATTCCTGCAATTCTTTCTTTGCGAAATAAGCTCAAGTGCTTTATCACTCAGATAATTCTGGCTCTTCTGCTCTTTTTTTCCTAAAAGAGTACTGTTCGTGTCCAAAAAACCTGTTTAAAATGATCCTATTTTTCCTCAACTTCAGTAGTAAGCATACCACGACTGTCATAATGACTAAGTAACCTATCATGGTAAGCATTGGCTATAACTGGGTCTTTCAGAGCTTTAGTATTAAAAGCAAATTTTTTAACCCTAGCACAACACTTTTAAGTTTAAGTTGCAAGACACTTTTAACAGGATAATGGTCAGATCCAATTTCAGCTCCCCTATGTGACCTGGTATTCCTAACAGAACTAGCCCATTTGCTGTTAATTAATATATATTCAATCATATTCTTATGCAGCCCATCGGGTGAAATCCATCTGTACTTATGTATGTCGCGGTGTTTGTAATAACTGTTAGTTATTCTGAATCCATTGAGTTTACTTACCTGTAGGAGACGTTGCCCATTGCCAGTGCAGCTACCAATACCAAAAGGGCATATTACTCCTCCCCAAAGGTCAGATTTAGTACCAACTTTGTCATTGAAATCACCTAGAAAAAGGGTAATATATCCTTACTTGACAGAATTCAAAATATCCTGAAGTTTTAAGTAAAACCTATCCTTCTTATCCTCATCGGTATCCTCAGTGGGTGCATAGCAGGAGATAGCATTCAAGTCCCCAATGATTGTCTGAAATTTTGCTTTAAGAAACCTTTCACTCATATCCTAGAATAACATCATTGGTATGTCTGCTGAGAAGCATACCAACGCCTTGGTTGTGCTTATTATCGTCCCTCTTGAAAAGAGAAATTTAAGATTATTTTTAAGAATCTGACCTTTATCTGTCCATCTGGTCGCTTGCAAGCCGAGAATATCTAAATTATAATGGTGGAATTCTTGTGTGAGGACATCAAGAGAAAAAGCTCTGTGCAGAGTCCTCACATTCCAACTACCTATGGAGAGAACATGGTTAGTGGGATGTTTAAAGAAACTATGTTTATTGAGAGAGGGAATGCCGACAATATCAAACAGCCCCCTAATCGCAGACATGGGGCAAAGACCCGTTCCCCCACCACTAAAGGCTGAAGCTATCTACACTGGAAGACTTCCTCCAATGTAGAATTTGACGATGTCAATAGAAGGTGCCTGCGATGACCACTGCTCCGGATTATCCACCAGCTGATAAACATATCCTGTTAATCTATTCACTTGCTGCTGTCAACCCACAAACAAACAGAAAATACAGCATGAAGATTATCCCTCCACAAAAGCCCACCAGTGCAGCAAAATCAGGATCCATAATCAAGCTCAGAGCCATATATCTGTCCAGTCCAGTGGGTTTATATGGTCAACACCAGGAGCCTGTGTGTTTTATTTAATATTTTTTTCAAATTTCTTAGCCATGCATTTTTTTAATTATGAAGCAATAGCAGGAAGTGGTAATCTATGTCCTACCAAACGTCAGGAGGGAAATCATGGGCTTGAAGAAACCAAATGCAACTTGAAACTATCTTTTCACCCCCACTCCCAACTCCATATTTAAATGTGAAAAAAAATCGTTGAAATATCTGATTTCCTCAATATGTTTTTTTTTAAATATGTGCCTCTCACTCTGCCTTTCATGTAGCACTAGAGAGCAATTGTCTAGTGTGAAATGGAGTTAAGGGTGTAAAGTGGCGTCCCCGTTAGATGGGACGTGAGCAGGAGGAATACTCGGCGCAGAGACCTCCGGCGGCAGAGGAAGTGTCGCGACGAAGTAGCACTTTAAGAAAAGGAATGCCTGCCACCATACCCAGGTCCCTAAACGTACCCAAGTTCTCTATGTGAAATCAGTTTAAATGTGTCTTCCACATACCTAGGAACCTTTAACATCCCCCCCCCCCAAAAAAAAAATTTTTTTTTACTGCACGTCACACATTGAGAAATCCTAGTGTAAATAATAACGGATCAAGTAGCTGCTTGCCACAGAGGTCTGACGGCATCTGTGCATAACCTACGGGTCAAACCCAGGTCTCTTAGAACTGTAGCCAAGGCCACTGCCCTGCGACAGGTGTGTGAATTGTATAGCCAAATGAAATTTGCAATGTGCTTCGACAGTTTGTTTCTGCAAGTAGAAGTGCATTTTTTTTCTCAGGCAGTGCACCACATTAAGCTGTCCATCATCAAACTATTTCAAAAACATGATATTTTACTAACACTATCTCATAAATACTTCCTATCTGTATCTCACTCGTAGGTGCACTAACCAAAATTTTATATTCCTCATCAGGGCTCTAAAGGAAATGAAATCAGATTATTATTAGTATTTTTGACCCAATGAGAGATACTTCTCAGGAATTATTAAATACTACAGAGATCTATTTCTTTCCTAAGTTCTACATCCCCAAAAATTACATGAAACACATCTTTTCCACCACTACTACATCCCTCGATATTTCACAGATAAAAAACCTCTCCTTAAAACGCACCATCTATACAATGGTAATACAAAAAAAAACTCCCCTACCGAATTGTGTATTCGGTGACCTAATTTTTTAATGTATAGAATATAAAAATTCCTAATTTTTTTTTATTTTTTCTACTTAGCCCACAATATTATATACTAAACACATAAGTAATATTACAGTAATTTCCTAATGGCGTTGTAGCTTGTTCTGCATTTAAATGAAACTTTGTAAAATTATTTCACATCGGTATGCTACTGAGGTGTATAAATAAAATCATATGTTCGAAATTCTATTTCTTATTTTTTTATTTCGCAGAGAAAACAATAATTTGACAACCTCTGTCTCTCATGTCAAAATATTAACTTTTATTAAAATAATGCATTTATTTAAATTTTACATGCGACTGGGACTTTGGTGAACAAACATTTCCTATCCACAGAAAACTCCTACCAGGAGTGTTCATTCTACCTCACACGGCTCACTCAGAGGTCCGCATAAACAGCGGTTCAATCCGTCCGGAGTTTTTAAAAGGGGATTGCAACCAGAACACAAGAATATTCAATTTGGAGATTTCAAGGGCGCGTTCTCAGATTTTTAATTTCCAAACAAGGATTTGTCCCAGCACCTGTAGAGAAAATGCCGCCTCAACCTTCAGGAAACGCTGTGAAAAAAGCAGGAAAGCCGCAAAAAGCCGTTCGTGCTGGCGATAAGAAGAATCGCGAGAAGAGGAGAGAGAGTTTCAGTATCTACATATACAAAGTTCTAAATCTCTGAATAGTTCTATGATGCACACATCCCCTACCACTTCTGAATCCACATTGCTCATTAGGCAATTGACTGTCAACCAGATTCTTAATACTATTAAGCACAATCATGGAAACAACTTTACCTTGAACAGAGAGTAGACTGATACCCAAATAGTTATCACAAGAACTGCGATCACCTTTTTTGAAAATATGGATAACAATCTGGTAAAATTCTTAGGAACCATGCCTTTATCATAAAAGATATTCAGAATTTCAGTCATCCAAGTGGTAACCGAAACATTTCCAGCTCTAAGCATTTCCGTAGTAATTTCATCTACCCCTGGGGATTTATGTACTTTAAGTTTAGAATCAGCCAAAATAACTTCAAATTGTGTTATAGAGCCAACATTAAAGCAACCAATGCATCATTCATCATTGCAAACAATGGGAGTAGAACTAACTACATTGTTTAGAACATCACTAAAATGCTCAGCCCACCTAACCATGACAGAATCTGCTGTTGTGCTGTCTAACTGCTTCCTCGGCTTTGTCAGCCAAACCATCAAGCCAAAAATTCTTATCAGCAGCTAACTGATCTTTTACACGTTTAATAAGTTCTCTGTAATGCTTTCTATTAGGACTACTAGGGTATTGATTAAGAACATTCCTGCAGTTCTTTCTTTGCGAAATAAGCTCAAGTGCCTTATCACTCAGATAATTCTGTCTCTTCTGATGTTTTTTTTCCTAAAAGAGTACTGTTAGTGTCCAAAAAATCTGTTTTAAAATGATCCCATTCTTCCTCAACTTCAGTAGTGAGCATAACATGACTGTCATAATGACTAAGTAACCTGTCATGATAAGCTTTGGCTATAACTGGGTCTTTCAGAGTTTCAGTATTAAAATCAAATTTTTTAACCCTAGCACAACACTTTTTAAGTTTAAGTTGCAAGACACTTTTAACAAGATAATGGTCAGATCCAATTTCAGCTCCCCTATGTGACCTGGTATTCCTAACAGAACTAGCCCATTTGCTGTTAATTACTATATATTCAATCATATTCTTATGCAGCCCATCAGGTGAAACCCATGTGTACTTATGTATGTTGCGGTGTTTGTAATAAGTGTTAGTTATTCTGAATCCATTGAGTTTACTTACCTGTAGGAGACGTTGGTCATTGCCAGTGCAGCTACCAACACCAAAAGGGCCTATTACTTCTCCCCAAAGGTCAGAGTCAGTACCACCTTTGGCATTGAAATCACCTAGAACAAGGGTAATATATCCTTACTTGACAGAATTCAAAATATCCTGAAGTTGTAAGTAAAACCTATCCTTCTTATCCTCATCGGCATCCTCAGTGGGGTCATAGCAGCAGATAGCATTCAAGTCTTTAATAATGGTCTGAAATTTTGCTGTAAGAAATCTTTCACTCATATCTTAGAATATCATCATTGGTATGTCTGCTGAGAAGCAGACCAACACCTTGGTTGTGCTTATTATCGTCCCTCTTGAAAAGAGAAGTTTAAGATTATTTTTAAGAATCTGACTTTTATGTGTCCATCTGGTCTCTTGCAAGCCGAGAATATCTAAATTATAATGGTGGAATTCTTGTGTGTGGACATCAAGAGAAAAAGCTCTGTGCAGAGTCCTCACATTCCAACTACCTATGGAGAGAAAATGGTTAGTGGGATGTTTAAAGAAACTATGTTTGTTGAGACAAGGAATGCCGACAATATCAAACAGCCCCCTAATCGCAGACATGGGGCAAAGACCCGTTCCCCAACCACTAAAGGCTGAAGCCATCTACAATGAAAGACTTCTTCCAATGTAGAATTTGACGATGCCATTGGAAGCAGAGAGTTCAGGTGCCTGCGATGACCTCTGCTCAGGATTATCCACCAGCTGATAAACATATCCTGTGAATCTATTCACTCTGGGCTGTCAACCCACAAACAAACAGAAAACACAGCGGAAGATTTTCCCTCCACAGAAGCCCACCAGTGCAGAAAAATCAGGATCCATAATCCAGCTCAGAGCCATATATCTGTCCATTCCAGTGGGTTTATATGGTCAGCACCAGGACCCTGTGTGGTCTTTATATGGTCAGCACCAGGACCCTGTGTTTTCTACTCCACAGCAGGGTAGAAAAAAAGAAAAATAGCCATAGTTGTCCAGATCAGTAGGCCACACTAATCTGGCAGCCCTCCCTTTCCGTTCACTTCTACAAGAGAGTATCTGTTTTTAAAGGTACTAACCGTCTGCACCACGAGAACGCGGGTCGGACATTAGGTGCTAGGCGTGGCCGGTTCTATGCATTGCTGTTTTAGGTACATTTTTATATTATGTTTCGATCATCTCAGGTATGTAAGATTCATTTTTATTTTTCTACAGAGAAGAAAAATAGTTATATAAAGTTTCGGAGAAGTATAGACGAAACATTGTGAAGCCGTAGTAAAAGTTTTAAGTTGCATACTTTGAGTTGTCCCACTGGATGTTTTTTCTCACGGTCGTGCGATCCACGGAGGAAGTAACCATTCTTTTGTTTAATATATTTTGGGTGAGATGAAAATTCCGGTTTTTGAAAAGTCGTTTTCGGTAAAAACTTTGGTGTTTGAGAGTAATCTGAATATTAATATTATTGTTTTGGCCCAGAAATGAAAATTAACACTTATGTGCACGTTGTGGTGTAATAAGGTAGAAAAATAGGAACAGATTTGCATCGCACCTTAAGGCTTTTGCCGAACGTTTGCAGTGAAAAACACACAAACAGCGATGCCTTACCCGAGGCTCGAACCCAGGTCCCTTAGATCAGTAGCCAAGCGCACTAACCACTCGGCGATGGGACGGCGAATAGCCTTATTAGAGCAACCATTAAAAAGAAAGTGAACCCACTTTGTCCTTTTCCACTGCATGCGTTTCGTTTCCGGATTTTCTGCTACTCTCTCCCGCCACCTTTGGGAGCGGGGGTGGCTCAGTCGGTAGCGCGCCAGGCTCGTAATCTGTAGTTCCCAGGTTCGAGTCCCAGCTGGGTCAGCGTTGAGATTTATCTCCGCAAAATTCCCCTCCCTGCCCACGGTCAGTAGGGGACACCGATGGGCTTGGAAAGGCCGCTGTCCGTCGGATGGGACGTTAAGCAGTGGCCCCGTGTGTGGGAGAGCCATACCCTGTGCACGTTAAAGAACACGCTGGATGGCCTTGACGGGAGGCTACCATCTGTCTCCCAACAGCTGTTCCAGTGGGTCCGCTCCTCCAACCTTTTCTGAGCCTTCGGGGTCCATGTGACCTGGCCATTTAGCCCATGGTGTGCAAAAAGTGCCGCTCAGAGGTAAAACAACCCAATCCCGCCACCTTTTCCATTCCGCATCGCCTTTTCCTTTTGCCTGCCTTCTGCATCGCCTTTTCTTTTTTCATTAGCGCCATGCACGTTGCCACCGCGCCACGCACAAATTTCGTTGATTTCGACTGCAGGCGTCGAAAATATACTGCGGATGACATTAGGATTCCTCGTAGAGTTGTATGTTAATAAATATGAAATATTTCAAATTAGCGATGGAATATTTTTGGATAGCCCGGTTTGTTTCGCTAATTACCGGGAATTAAATTTTGTTAAAAATAAGATATCTATTAACAAAATTTAAAATGGAAATTTTTATTTATTTTTTTTAAATCTTTTTTTTTTATTGTACTAAAAACGGATATTATAGGTTCTGGACACTGGAAGGGTTAATAAATCAGGTTTTCGTTTTAAAATTTCATAAAACTATATACAATTCATATGAAAGTTGCATTTGGTTTAAATGCATGCTACAAATGTTCCGATTTTTCCTTTTGTTTTTACACTGGTCCACATATTGTTCGCTAATCAAAATTCTCGTTCAGTGAGGACATTAAATCAAGGGATACATAAGCTAAATTCAACGTTTTTTAAAATGTTTTAAAAAGATGAAGTTTTAAAGAGAGAGTTTATCGGTGAAATATTTAAAATTTCAACCCATCTACTGCGCGCCAATATTCAGTTTACTATTTTAATTCACGAAAAAAAAAGGAAAAAATCGCCATTTTAGGAAAAAAATAAATCTAAAGTTCACAGCAGTGAAATAAAGGACTGTCCTGTTAAATAAAGGACGTATGATCACCGTACATATTTAAAATATCCTCTTCCTACCTCCGTGACTTAAAAGACGCCTTATTTTTCTAACCACAACTAATCTTCGATTCCCTAGAAGAAAACGTGAAAAATGTCGACGCTACTAGGTACGTTTGACTTCAACAGGTTTCATTAACTGTATACTTTTTGAAAGTAATCGTAATAATTCTTTGCTGACGTCTGACAATAACATTGTTGATTTAATTATTTACCGACTTCGAAGAAAATGACACCTCTCTATATCTGCAACAAAGTTCTGTCTCTTTAAGCTTCCTTTACCACCATTTCTCGTACCTCGGCGAAGCCAATTAGTGAATATTATAGGAACTAATATTATCGAACATAACGTAGCAGTGGGGATCGCCATCAAATAACCGAAGATAATCGAATAACGAAAGCTTTCCCTGCCTAGACTCGTTAAAGTAAAAAAGGTCCAATGTGTACCGTGTCAGAGCTCCGTATTGCCATAAAAAAGCAAACTGAAATATGTGTGCGACTTAATAATCAATTGGAGAAAACACAGAGATGACGTCACCAACGCGGTGTCGGTTACTTTCCAGCATAATTTCTATAATGTGAAGAGGAAAAGCATTTTCAGTGTCTCGTGAAAGCCATACAACAAAACTATATTGTGAAATCACAGTTTATTATTCAGTTCAATACATTTTCCAAAACATATTTTCTCCTGAGATCACTCACAAAACCTATCTGATGGAGAAAATAAAAGGTGACATTGCCATAATACATTAGTAGCCAAATATCTTATTCAACATCATTTGCATTAGATATCTCTCACACCCGTACGACATACGTGTAATATGGAATATAAAAACGTTGGTTGCTGGAATATTTAACACGCGAAAAAAAAATATTAAACGCAAAGTTGACATGAAACTTGAAATTGCGTTTAGATTTCAGTTTTACTCTTAATAAAATAATTAGTGTATTGCAGCGGAGAAATATTTTGCATCTTGGCATTTGTAAAATTATCCTATCGTTCTTAACTCTAACAACGCAAATAACGCCATTTCCATAGCTACAATTAGGAAGACCCTATTTCGTGTCAACACAAATATTTCGCAGTCAATTCCAATTTATAGAAAGATAATTGCAACTGTTTATTTCATCTCTCAATAAATAAGTTTTACCCCACCATTCACTCTAAAACGAAATATTTATTCACCATAAACATAAATTTTAAACTCTCAAACGTTCGGGAAAAGGCTCACGGTGCGATGCAAATCCATTCCTATTTTTCTATCTTATTACACCACGATGTGCACATAACGGTTAATTTTCATTTCTGGGCCAAAACAATAATATCAATCTTCAGATTACTCGCAAATACCAAAGTTTTTACCGAAAACGACTTTTCAAAAATCGGAATTTCCAAAGCTTTAACGTTTCGTAAACGTATAAATGGTTGCTGCCTACGTAAAGCCCTTCCACATCGCAGTACATCACTAAAATCTCACCCAAAATATATTAAACAAAAGAATGGTTACTTCCTCCGTGGTACGAGGGTGAGAAAAAACATCCAGTGGGACAACTCAAAAAGCTTGCAATGAGAAACTCAAAGTATGCAACTTCCAACTTTTTCAACGGCTTCACAATGTTTCGTCTATATTTCTCCGAAACTTCATATAACCATTTTTCTTCTCTATAGAAAAATCAAAATGAATCTTACGTACCTGAGATGATCGAAACATAATATAAAAATATACCTAAAATAGCAACATTATTATGATTAGGAAAAGCATTTTTGAAACTTCAACCTGCCTGTAATATATTATGCAAAATCTGTTGGCAACACAGCGAAACAGTACTGCTGACGTCATCTCGGTGTTTTTGCTAGTTTATCATTAACCCGTATTCACAGGCAGCTCTAATTTTAGCAGATTTAAAGATTTTCATATCCATTTTTTCATATGCACTGTATTTTTTTTTAAAAGGTTTATTTTTTTAGACGGTTTTCTCGGAAACCTATCAGAAACAGAATTGGGTTCATTGAATTAGATTATTCCTATTGTTTATTAAGAAGGATTTATTTTTTTTTTAAATTCAGTGCTTAGCGCGCTTGACTACTGATCTAAGGGACCAGGTTCCAGCCCAGAGTAAGGCATCGCTGTTTGTGTGTTTTTCACTGCAAACGTTCGGCAAAAGCCTTAAGGTGCGATGCAAACCCATTCCTATCTTATCACACCACGACGTGCACATAAGTCTTAATTTTCATTTCTGGGTCAAAACAATAATATTAATCTTCGGATTACTCGCAAATACCAAAGTTTTTACCGAAAACGACTTTTCAAAAACCGGAATTTCCAAAGCTTAACGGTTCGTAAACGTTATAAATGGTTGCTGCCTACGTAAAGTCCTTCCACATCGCAGCACTTGACTAAAATCTCAACCAAAATACGTTAAACGAAAGAATGGTTACTTCCTCCGTGGATCGTACGAGGGTGAGAAAAAACATCCAGTGGGACAACTCAAAAAAGCTTGCAATGAGAAACTCAAAGTATGCAACTTCCAACTTTTTCTACGGCTTCACAATGTTTCGTCTATACTTCTCCGAAACTTCATATAACCATTTTTCTTCTCTATAGAAAAATCAAAATGAATCTTACGTGCCCGAGATGATCGAAACATAACATAAAAATATACAGCAACATTATTATGATTAGGAAAAGCATTTTTGAAACTTCAACCTGCCTGTAATATATTATGCAAAATCTGTTGGCAACACAGCGAAACAGTACTGCTGACGTCATCTCGGTGTTTTTGCTAGTTTATCATTAACCCGTATTCACAGGCAGCTCTAATTTTAGCAGATTTAAAGATTTTCATATCTATTTTTTCATATGCACTGTATTTTTTTTTAAAGGTTTATTTTTTTAGACGGTTTTCTCGGAAACCTATCAGAAACAGAATTGGGTTCATTGAATTAGATTATTCCTATTGTTTATTAAGAAGGATTTATTTTTTTTTAAGTTGAGTGCTTAGCGCGCTTGGCTACTGATCTAAAAGACCTGAGTTCGAACCTAGGGTAAGGCATTGATATGTGTTGCTTTTCTGCTGAGGTGCTTACTTACGGTAGCAACAATGCAATCAGTTCAGTTTAGGTTAATGAGTGACAAACGTACTTTCTTGGAGCTCCCGCTAGTCTTCGTGTTTGGATATCCTTCACCACCCCGACCACCATCTGGGACTCTTCGGACCTGTAAGTGCTGTTAACTTTTATTGCTCCTGCCCCTCCCCGACGACGTCAGTCTCCGCGTACAGTGCCTTCTGTGCTGTGTGCTGCAAAAGATCAAAAGACCGAACTTTTGGACTAATTGTTGCAATCTCCCTGTTGTCATGGGTGCTCTCGTTGTTTTTGCCAGAGGCATATCGCTTCCGCTCACAACAATGAACTCAATTTGTGACAGAAGTGATGAAGCAGTACCACCCAATTCGGAATGCATAGTTTGCAGTGGATGCAAAGGCAAACTGCATTTTGTCTGTTCGGGCACAACAGAAAAAAATTACAAAAAGCTGTCCGTAGAAAAGAAGAATGCGTGGTTATGTTTCGAATGCAAGTCGAACAAAATAAACCCAAAAGCGACCTTAGACATGGGAAGCAGAGACAGTTCGACACGTGATATCAATCTATTGATAGTAGAGATCCGTGATTTAAAGACAGAAGTGAGAGAATTAAAACGAAGTGTAGAATTTTTTTCTAGCAAGTATGACGAACTAATGGAACAAGTAATAAATTGCGAAAAAAATCAAAAGGATTTAACTACAAAAATCTATGAAGCCGAAAATTTAAACACAGAAATGAGAGAAGAGATTAAGGAGCTGAAACAAAATCTTAATGACGTGGAACAATATGCAGGCAATAAAAATATAGAAATTCATGGTGTTCCCATAACTGAAGGGGAGGATGAAACAGAGCTTAAAATAAATTGTATAAAATTTCCCAGTCATTAAACATAGTCAACTACACAGACAATATGATTGAAAAAGTTCACAGACTTCCAGAAAGAAATAAAAGCAAAACCCCAAAGATAATTGTTCAATTCGTTACACGGAAAGATAGAGACATTTGGATACAAAACAGGAAAAAAATTACAACCACTATTGCAGACCTTAATGATATAGGAACACCAATATATATTAATGAAAACATGACTATGATTAACAGAGAACTTTTCTGGAGAGCTAGGATGTGTGCAAAAGAAAAAAATTATAAGTATGTTTGGTTCAAAAATGGAAAAGTTCTAATGAGGAAATCAAATGGTGAAAGAATTATCAATGTGGATATGTTCACCAACTTTGAGGATTTTTGAACTTTTAGATATGTCCGATAAACCTTGCTTTTTTTTCTTTTTTTTTTTGCTTTTGCTTTTGCTTTTTTTTATGAATATTCTTGTTAGCTATGTCTGATTTGAATTTTGAAGGTCTTGATAGCAACTATGATGTTGCTTATGTAACTACAGGTTTAGAAGTGGAGGCTTGGTTCGAAAATAATTATAGTAAATTTATTCACAAAAATAAATTAGGAATTGCTCATGTTAATATAAGAAGTCAAAGAAAACATTGGGATTCATTAAAATTAAGTATTAACAATTACATGAAACACAATGATTTGCTTGTTTTAACTGAAACAAATGTAAATAAATACGAAAATTATTTATATAATATTTATAAATTTAATAAAATCACAAATGATAATATAAATAAAAATATTAGGGGGATTTCAGTATACTATAAAGAAAATCTAGGTATTGAAATTATTTCACAACAAACACTTCCAGCGGAAACTATATATATAAAAGTAAAAAAAATATATATAATATATCATGTTTTAGCACTATACAGATCGCCTAGTACAGATGTGAACTCTTTTCTGTTGAATTTCCGAAACTGGATGGAAAATACAGAAAAAGATCAAAATCAGATTTTAATAGGTGATTTTAATATCGATACAATGAATACTAAAAAACATGGCACAGAAAAATATATCACATTATTGGCTGAAATGAATTTTGAAAGATTAATAAGGGAAGCTACAAGAGAAGAAATAGTAAAAAATTAAATTACCAAAACCTGTAGAGACCATATTAATATTAAACTGATTAAAAATATGTCAGCAAATTCAATATTTCAAACAAGCAAAATAGCAGATCACTATATGATTTTAACACTGATTAGCAACACCAATAACAATTTGAATAATACTAATTATAGTGAAACAGACCAGGAAAATAAGAATTGGTCATTTGACCATAACAATATAAACAAAGCTATTTCTGAAACGAATTGGAATTTAGAAAATTATGGAGACAACTCAATGGATGAATTAAACCTATATAAAGTATTTAAAGACATTTATGATGGAATTTTAGGGAAAAAAAGAATATTTATGAGGAGAAGTGGAAAGGTAAAAAGAAATCATAGCAAAATTTGGATAACACCGAACTTGATAGAATTAATTGAAGAAAGAGATAAAGCTTGGATTAAATTTAAAAACAATGATAAAAGTGATGCTTATAAAAATAACTATAAAAAATTAAGGAATATGGTTAATACTCAGATTAGAAATCAGAAACAACTTTATTATAGAAATAAACTTATAATGAAAAAAAATGATATGAAGGCTACCTGGCAATTAATATATGAAATATTAGAAGGAAAACAGAAAAAAATCATCGGACGATGTAATAATTGACAATATGGCCAAAAAGAAATTATCTGTGGAAGAAATAGCAAATAATTACAATGACATTTATAATACACTAATTTTACAGATAGGAAATACAAATCACCAAGACGATATAAATTATGTTCCAACCATGATACAAAGAGTTTTGAAATCTATCTATATAGATGAAATCACTGAAAAACAACTGATGAAATAATTACTGTAGTAGTGTCTCTGAGACTCTGTCTAATGAGACACCAATAAATCACCTGGTTACGATAATGTTTGCATTAAACATATAAAATTTAATGAAGAGACACTACTAAATATTATATCAAAAATTATAAATCAGATTATATTTACTGGGAACATACCTACTGAACTCAAAACAGGTATTTTAAGACCTATTTTTAAAGGTGGTATTAAGGAGGACCTATTTAAGGAGGACCTATTTTAAGACCTATTTTTAAAGGTGGTTTAAAGGTGTAAATGGTAGCTAGGGCTTGTAAATGGTAGCTAGGCGTAAACTGGAAGGAGAACTGTGTACCAATCCCCAGTGATGATGCACAGAACCGGCCAGGTCTAGCACCTAATGTCCGACCCCGCCTTCTCGTGGTGCAGGCCGTTAGTACCTTTCAAAAGAGATACTCTCTTTTGGAAGGGAACGGAAGGGGAGGGCTGCCAGTTCAGTATGGCCTGCTGATCTGGTCATCTACGGCCACTTTTTTCTTTTTTTTCAACCCTGCTGAGGAGTGGTCAACTTCACAGGGTCCTGGTGCTGACCATTTATACCTACTAGACTGGACTTGTTTATGGATTTGAGCTTGATTATGGATCCTGGACTTGCTGCACTGGTGGGCCTCTGTTGAGGGAGAGTCTGCCGCTGTGTTTTCTGTTTGCTTCTAGGTTGCCAGCTCTAAGTGAACAGAGGCATGGGATACCTTATATCAGCTGGTGGATAATCCTAATCAGAGGCCATCGCAGGTACCTGAACCTTACTCAGCTAGTTGGGCATCATCAAGCCTAAAGTGGAGTAATGTGTCTCAGGCAGGCCATATGGTTCTTGAAAAAGCCCACTTGAAAAGGTGGTGCCTGAAGTTCCTACCAGCATCGGTGACTTCAGCCTTTAGCGGAGGAGGAACAGGTCTTTGCCCCATGCCTGCGATCAGGGGGCTGTTTGATATTGTTGGCCCTACCAATCTCAATAAACCTAATTTCTTTAAAAATCCTACTAATCATTTTCTCTCTGCAGGAACGTGGAACGTGAGGACATTACATAGAGATTATTCTCTTGATGTCCTCATGCAGGAATTCCAGCGCTATAACCTAGATATTCTAGGCTTGCAAGAGACCAGATGGACAGGTAAAGGTGAGATACTTAAAAATAACTTTAAATTTCTCTTTACAGGGAGGGAGGATGGAAAGCATCACCAAGGTGTGGGTCTGCTGCTCAGCAGACATGCTAGTGATGCTCTTCTAGGATATGAGTGCATTAATGAAAGGTTTCTTACAGCAAAATTTCAGACAAGCATTAAAGACTTGAATGTTATCTGCTGTTATGCCCCCACTGAGGATTCTGATGAGGATGAGAAGGATAGGTTTTACAGACAACTTCAGGATATTTTGAATTCTGTCAAGAAAGGAGATATTACCCTTGTTCTTGGTGACTTCAATGCCAAAGTTGGTACCGACTCTGACCTTTGGGGAGGAGTAATGGGCCCTTTTGGTATTGGTAGCTGCAATGGCAATGGGCAACGTCTCCTACAGGTAAGTAAACTAAATGGTTTCAGAATAACTAACACATATTACAAACACCGCGACATACATAAATACACATGGGTTTCACCTGATGGGCTGCATAAGAATATGATTGATTATATATTAATTAACAGCAAATGGGCTAGTTCTGTTAGAAATACCAGGGCATATAGGGGAGCTGAAATTGGATCTGACCATTACCTTGTTAAAAGTGTCTTGCAACTTAAACTTAAAAAGTGTTGTGCTAGGGTTAAAAAATTTACCTTTAATACTGAAGCTCTGAAAGACCCAGTTATCGCTAAAGCTTACCATGATAGGTTACTTAGTCATTATGATAGTCATGGTTTGCTTAATACTGAAGTTGAGGAAGAATGGGGCCATTTTAAACAGGCTTTTTTGGAAACTAACAGTACTCTTTTAGGGAAAAAGGAGCAGAGGAGGCAGAATTATTTAAGTGATAAGGCACTTGAGTTTATTTCAGAAAGAAGGAACTGCAGGAAGGTCCTTAATCAGTACCCTACTAGTCCTAATAGAAAGCATTACAAAGGACTTAATAAACGTGTAAAGAATCAGTTAGCTACTGATAAGAATCTTTGGCTTGATGGCCTTGCTGACAAAGCTGAGGAAGCAGTTAGACAGCACAACAGCAGAGAGCTGTACCAGATAGTTAATGTTTTGTGTGGTAGAAAACGAACAGGTATACAGGGATTGAAGGATAAACAAGGCAAGGTTATACAGGTGAGGATTCTGTCATGGCTAGGTGGGCTGAGCATTTCAGTGATGTTCTAAACAATGTGGTTAGTTCTACTCCCATTGTTTGCAATGATGATAGATGCATTGTTGGCTTTAATGTTGGCCCTATAACACAATCTGAAGTTAGTTTGGCTATTTTAAAACTTAAACTTCATAAATCCCCAGGGGTGGATGAAATTACTACGGAAATGCTTAGAGCTGGGAATGTTTCTGTTACCATTTGGATGACTGAAATTTTGAATAACTTTTATGATAAAGGCATGGTTCCTAAAGATTTTACCAGAGCTATTATTATCCCTATTTTCAAAAAAGGTGATCGCAGTTCTCGTGATAACTATAGGGGTTTCAGCCTACTCTCCGTTCCATGTAAAGTTCTTTCCATGATTGTGCTTAATAGAATTAAGAATCTGGTTGACAGGCAATTGCGTGATGAGCAATGTGGATTCAGAAATGGTAGGGGATGTGTAGATCAGATATTTTCACTTAGGCAGATTCTTGAGAAATGTTTAGAGTTTCAGAAACCTTTGGTTGCTAGCTTTGTTGATTTCAAAAAGGCTTTCGACTCTGTTGATCGTCATAATTTGTGGTTGATTGTGAGATCATATGGTATACCAGACAAGTTAGTTAACATAATGAAAGCTCTCTATAATAACACTGAGTCATGTGTGAGAGTTGGTAAGGCTTGTAGCAATTGGTTTAGCATTACTTCTGGTGTTCGACAAGGGTGCATTTTGTCTCCTTTTCTCTTTAGTTTGGTTGTTGATTATGTTATGCGAAATTCACTTCAAGGGAAAGCTTTTGGCCTTAAATGGGCTGGAGATACTAAAATCTCTGATTTAGATTATGCTGATGATTTAGCCCTTTTGGCAAACGATGTTGATGAGATGAACTCTTTCATTCGAACTGTTGATGAGACTGGTAGTACAGTAGGTTTGGTTATAAACAGAGAGAAAACTAAAGTGATGAAAATTGGTCAGGCAGGTTGTGATTCAGTTAATCTGAATGGTTGCAGTCTTGAGCAGGTGTCACAGTTTAATTACCTTGGGAGCTGTGTAACTGATACTGGTGATGTGCGGCATGAGATTAACAGACGAATAGGTATTGCTGCCGGGACTTTTAAGAATCTATGGAGATTGTGGAGAAATAGGCGTATACACCTAAAGACTAAAATTAGACTGTATAATAGTTTGGTTCTTTCTAGGGTTAGTTATGGTAGTGAAACTTGGACGCTGTGTAAGCAAGATAACAGGAAACTAGATGCTTTTGATTCTAGATGCTTACGCAGTATCTTGGGTATTAGGTGGTTTAACTTTGTAACTAATGATGAGGTTAGGCAAAGGAGTCTGCAACCTCCTTTAAGCAGCATATTGTGCAGAGAGAGACTCCGCTGGTTTGGCCATGTTGCCCGTATGGATAATTATAGATTGGCGAATAGGGTTATGAACAGTGTGCCTAGAGGCCTCAGAAGGAGGGGGAGACCTAGGATGCGGTGGGCAGACAATGTCAAACAGGATCTTGTTAGAATTGGTGTACAGTGGCCGGATGCAGCAGATGTAGCTCAGGACAGATATGCTTGGAGAATTAAACTGCGCGGTCTGGTTGGACCTCCGTAGCCCATGGCTGCTTGAGGATGATGATGATGATGATGATGATGATGATGATTAAGGAGGATTTTTCTAACTATCGACCAATAACAATTCTGCCTATTTTTTCGAAAATAATAGAAAAATATATTGTTGCGAATTACAAAATATGGATAGCACTGGGCGTGAGTTTTAAAAGCTATATTTTAAAACCAATTGTAATACAATGCAAATCGTTACAAAGAAAATATGGATGCAGTATCTCATAAACAAATTAATTACTAACATGCAAAAATCATCAATCTTCCTGCACAGAGTACCCAACAACAGCTCTGTCTATTCTGCTAAATACCACCTTTTCAACCTTGTTTACCATGTCCCTTGAACATCTTGAGACGTAAACAAATTATCGTCCTCTACTAGTTCACTAAACTTTCCACATTAGTAAAAAAATACGAGGACCGTCCGCGCACACAACACATAAAAGATTCTTCTTGTCTTTTACTTATCGCGCACAGACACAAACCATCTGAACAACCTTTCAGATCTCAGAACTTTAACACACTGCACTGCTATATTTTCATTCTTCTTCTTTAGAACTGTTCTAAGTTCCAAATCGTTGGCTAATTGAATCTCACGCTGAAGCACACACGAGGGCTACAGTCACGTTAACTCGTGAAGTCACTGTAGCGCGTTCATCTGTCGTAACACTGCCCCCTCCTTAAGTCTTGTTCGTCCCGAACAATTCTGGATTCCGAAGCTTCTTCAGTTTATCCACATGTCTGTATCAAAATGAAAGCGAATCTCATTATGACGTAGATTTCTTTTCTGACTGAAGCCTCGTCCACAAACATAACACGTGTAAGGCCTATAGCCCTTGTGAACACGTTTTTTATCTTTAGTGCAGTCGACTGTGAAGCCAGGGATGGATTCCAATTTGTCCAGAGTATCTCCCGTCAATTGGAGAGCACGACCGGAATCATAGGGACCTTGAGACCTAAAGCAACAAGTGCAGGAGCCAAGACAAGACTCACTTTGTCGCCGACACCTCCTGTGCTGTGTTTATCTACCATTCGATGGCGCCACTCGGGTCTCCAGCAAAACACATGACCCGAGGAGGTCATAGTTGCTGTTTCTTCCGAATTCACTTTCTTGGAGCTCTCATTGTAATTAGCCAGGGGAATATCAGTCATGACTGCCAAATTGTTCATTCTGGAGATCAGCGACGAGTTTTGTAATATGATATTGTCCATTTTAGAGCTCTTGTAGTCGTGATAAAACTTTTCTATATCCTTATAATCTAAATGGTTATAATGTCCAAATTTGCGCATTGACTGTTCAGAAAAGAAATTCAGCATGGCTACGTTGAGATTATCTGAGGGCTTCACGTCTCTCTGATCGTAACTCTGAGGCTTAGTTTCGTCCAGAAAGCTAGTCTTTGAAGTACTGTCTCTGCCTGAAGCTCCTTTACTAGCATCACCTGTTACGCTTCTAAGCCATTCTTCTGAATTCTTCTTTCTTAAATCCCCACTTCCTATAAACGATTCGAGTGTGGCTATATGCTTCGGAAAAATCTCTCCGACTTCCCCGGTAACGTCGAATGGCACTTTGTATCTATGATGAATGGACGCCTCTTCTTTACTCGGACCGCTCTGCGAAACGTAAACTCTGTTTCGTTCCCCCTTATTACCACTCGTTACTCTGCCTTTGCGATAATTGTTCATGACGCATTTTGCTGACAGCGAGGAATAGAATACCTTTCGTGTGGATCTCTCTTCAGATCGTGCCAGACTTGTATACCTAGGTATTTTGAAGTGCAAAGCGTACTGTATAGTCTCACAGCTCTCTGATCTGTGTGATTGTTCTTCACAGTTCCTAGACATGTCACCAGCGACATAGACACTCTGCCATGCATCACCAGTAGTTGCGTGGTCAAAGGCATTATCTGCGCCTATCTCTACGTTTCTTGATTTTCAGTAGCAGATCCACATTTCGAGATTCTCCTTTCTTGCGAAGATTCGATTCTTTTGTAATCTTCCTCTCGCAGTCCTCTCGCACTTTCGCCACCTCTCTCGAGATCTCTTCAATCCATATGAAGGCTTCATCAGAACGCCTCTGCCCCAGCGAGCTTCTCCTGTCCGTCGAATTTTGTAAAAACGAATTGAATCTACATTGCTTCTTTTTCAGATAGCGAAGAATCCTGGAATGTTTTCTGGTTCCGCATCGTTTCTTAAATTGCTTCTTTTTCAGATAGCGAAGAATCTTGGAATGTTTTCTGGTTCCGCATCGTTTCTTTCCCGCATCAGCATTATGTTCATCTGTACTATAGCTCCCACTGCTGGAGATATATTCACCTTCAACCAATTTCGTTGTCTTAACTATAACTGTAACAACATCTCTACCAGCTCTCGCTTCTTGCATAATTTTGTTCCTATAATTTTTATACTGCTCAACAATATTCTTATGGTTAGCATCTTTAAAACATTGTTCATCTATAATGACTTTACTCGGAAACACACTAACAGCACTCCAGTGCTGTTAGTTTCGCAAATTTCACCTATTGGTTTGGGATTCACATTTTGATATGCGTTGCCTTTCTCTTTCTCATTATTTTGTGTAGCCATTTCGGCTTTCATTTTATCATTTTGACTGATTATTTCATCTAATTTCCTATTTGTCTCGTTTTTTCTGCTTTAATATCATTCATCTGTGTAGACATATAGGCTTTCAAGTCAGTCATTAGCTTTATTAACTCATCCATACTTCTAGTGAAAGGCATTCAATTAAATTATCCCACTCCTGACACCAAATGTTGCGAATTACAAAATATGGATAGCACTGGGCGTGAGTTTTAAAAGCTATTTTTTAAAACCAATTGTAATACAATGCAAATCGTTACAAAGAAAATATGGATGTAGTATCTCATAAACAAATTAACTACTAACATGCAAAAATCATCAATCTTCCTGCACAGAGTACCCAACAACAGCTCTGTCTATTCTGCTAAATACTACCTTTTCAACCTTGTTTACCATGTCCCTTGAACATCTTGAGACGTAAACAAATTATCGTCCTCTACTAGTTCACTAAACTTTCCACATTAGTAAAAAAAATACGAGGACCGTCCGCGCACACAACACATAAAAGATTCTTCTTGTCTTTTACTTATCGCGCACAGACTCAAACCATCTGAACAACCTTTCAGATCTCAGAACTTTAACACACTGCACTGCTATATTTTCATTCTTCTTCTTCAGAACTGTTCTAAGTTCCAAATCGTTGGCTAATTGAATCTCACGCTGAAGCACACACGAGGGCTACAATCACGTTAACTCGTGAAGTCACTGTAGCGCGTTCATCTGTCGTAATAATATTTATAATACTGTTTTTAACTTTTTACTTAAACACAACATAATTAATGAAAATCAGTTTGGCTTTCAAAAAGGAAAAACCAAATTCAACTGATTTCCAAAATTGCAAATAATATTAATAAATCATTGAATAATAGGGAAAAAATTGTAACTATGTTCTTAGATTTAAAGAAAGCCTTCGATACAATAGATCATAGCATTTTACTAAATAAATTGGAAAATTACGGTATTCGCGGTATATTGTTAGATTGGTTTAGAAATTATTTATCAGACAGATACACAATTACTAAAATAACAAACTGCTACAGCAGAAAAGTAATTACACGATGTGGAATTCCCCAAGGCTGAATTTTAGGTCCTTTATTGTTCCTAGTATAAAATAAATGATTTGTTCAATACAAAATACAAAACAACAAAACCAAAAACAAACACAAAATACAAAATTAAATAGTGCTATTTATCTATATGCTGACGACATTGTTTTAATTTAAATGATAGCATTTCAGAGGTTCAAACAGATTACAATAATATTATTAGATGGTTAAATTATTGTTGCGGATTACAAAAATGGATAGCCGCTGAGCGTGAGTATTAAAAGCTATATTTCAAAACCAAATTCAATACAAGGTAAATTGTTACAAAGGAAATATGGATGAAGTATCTTATTAACAAATCAACTATTAACATGCACAAGTCATCAATCTTCCTGCATGAGCACACATCAGCTCTGTGTATTTTACTAAATACTACCTTTTACTTGATTTACCAGGTCACCCGAAGATCTTCACTCGTAAACCAATTCTCGTCCTGTGCTAATAACTTTTCACACACTAGCCGAACAAAAAGACAGTCCGTGTAGACATTCGAAGTTAGCCATAAAAGTTCCCACTTTTATACTTCCGCGTATACACAACACATCAAGTTACTTCTTGATACTTAACGATAAAAGATCCCACTTTTATCCTTCCGCGTATACACAACACATCAAGTTACTTCTTGATACTTAACGCGCACTGTCTCAGAACAGCCCACCGGCCATTTTCGAACTCACCGACCGTTACAACACAACGACCGTTACAATACAAAACGACCGTTAACGCTCCACTCTTCTTCTCCAAATTCTCCCAACGTTCTTATTCGTTGGCTGAAACTTTGCTTTCGGTTGCCAGATTCTTCTGTCGTAACACTGCCCCCTTCCTAGGTCTTGTTCGTCCCGAACAATTCTGGATTCCAAAGCTTCTTCAGTTCTTCGATGAAACATGGCCAAACGATCCACGTGAAACACCTTGCACTTTGTAGCTGGACATCGACGAATGCGATATACCACGTCTGTGTCAAAATGAAAGCGAATCTCATTATGACGTAGATTTCTTTTCTGACTGAAGCCTCGTCCACAAACATAATACGTGTAAGGCCTATAGCCCTTGTGAACACGTTTATGTCTCTTCAGGGAGAAGAATCGACTAAGAGTTTTCGTGCAAAACCTGTAAAAAGTTTTCTTCTTTGTCGAAAGTTTTCTTCTTTGGATTTTTACTTCTATCAAGAGTAACAAGGAATGAAAGTCATTAGTGACATAAAATCTAGGGAGAAGTTTCATCCTCCAGTCTGACCTTTTTGTCAGTTGACTTTCCCTTAATTCAGAACTGTCGTGATGAACCTTCAGCCATATTTCACCTGATTCCATTTGATCCCCAAGGTGCTTCACAAATATAATATCAGCTCCATAATTCTTTTTAGCTCTTCGGTCCATCTCCTCCTTCCATACTCTTGCTAGATTTGCAGCTTCTAATCCGACAACCTTACCTGTTTCTCCTGTATAAGTGAAATCAGTGATGTGTCGGGCTGCTAGCAATATTTTTTCTGTTTTACCTTCACATAGCCAGCTTGCAACATCTTCAGATACTCCTTGTTCTATTAACATGTTACGAAACTTGTTCAAAGCATTGCCGTTATGCAGAACCTTGCAGACACGTGATGCTTCATCTACCCTATTATCCACAATGTTCACCAAACGCAGAAGTTCTCCTCCTAACTCTTGCAGTTCCAAGGATCCGTTACCAAGGAAACACTGAACAGCTTCCATCACTTCCAGAGAGTTGTCAACCGAGTTTTCAAGAGGTGAATCCATGTTGCTGATAACAGCTGAACTCTTCATTCCACGAGCTTGTGATGCTGCAACCATTTTCTTAACTAAATCAACAGCGTCTTCTGTACTGATGAGATCAATAGCTCCTTTTCCGAATTCAACATCATAAACCAAAGCGCACACTCCTTCAGCCAGCTTTTTGGACACAATTGAGCATCTCATTAGAGGAACGCTATCTACGGTAGCCGTCAGATCCTTGCAGCGGTAAATCTCCTTATCTGTTGGCACCAGCTCCACTGTCTGTCCTACGATGCAGCATCCGACGTCTTCCATCATCTGCTCGATTTTATCTTTAGTGCAGTCGACTGTGAAGCCAGGGATGGATTCCAGTTTGTCCAGAGTAATATCAGTCATGATTGCCAAATTGTCCATTCTGGAGATCAGCGACGAGTTCTGTAACATGATATTGTCCACTTTAGAGCTCTTGTAATCGTGATAAAACTTTTCTATATCCTTATAATCTAAATGGTTATAATGTCCAAATCTGCGCATCGACTGTTCAGAAAAGAAATTCAGCATGGTTTCGTTGAGATTGTCTGAGGGCTTTACTTCTCTCCGATCGTAACTCTGAGGCTTAATTTCATCCAGAAAGTTAGTCTTTGAAGTACCGTCTCTGCCTGAAGCTCTTTTACTAGCATCACCTGTTATGCTTCTAAGCCATTCTTCGGAATTCCTCTTCCTTAATTCCCCACTTTCTATAAACGATTCAAGTGTGGCTATATGCTTCGGAAAAATCTCTCCGACTTCCCGGGTAACGTCGAATGGCACTTTGTTTCTATGATGAATGGACGCCTCTTCTTTACTCGGACCACTCTGCAAAACGTAAACTCTGTTTCGTTCCCCCTCATTACCACTCGCTACTCTGCCTTTGCGATAATTGTCCATGACGCATTTTGCTGACAGCGAGGAATAGAATACCTTTCGTGTGGATCTCTCTTCAGATCGTGCCAGACTTGTATACCTAGGTATTTTGAAGTGCAAAGCGTACTGTATAGTCTCACAGCTCTCTGATCTGTGTGATTGTTCTTCACAGTTCCTAGACATGTCACCAGCGACATAGACACTCTGCCATGCATTACTAGTAGTTGCGTGGTCAAAGGCATTATCTGCGCTATCTCTACAATTCTTGATTTCCAGTAGCAGATCCACATTTTTATATGCGTTGCCTTTCTCTTTTTCTTTTCCATGTTTACAATCTAACTTAACACTATCAAGATCATCTTTTTCACTGACAAATTCAACATTTAAACTATTGCATTGTCTATTGAGTTCGGTTTTATTATCCTTGAACTGATCAATAATCTTACCAACTTGAGAAGCCACTTCAGCTCTCATCTCAGTATTTTGTGCGGCCAGGTCACCTCTTTTATTTCTCAACTCATTATTTTGTGCGGCCATTTGGGCTTTCAAATCATCTTTTTGAGAAACTATCTCAGTCCTCAACTCATTATTTCGTGCGGTCATTTCGGCTTTCAAATCAGTCATCAGCGTAGTCATATCGGCTTTCAAATCAGTCATCAGCGTAGTCATATCGGCTTTCAAATCAGTCATCAGCCTAGTCATATCGGCTTTGAAGCTATATATCAACTTTACTAATTCATCCATACTTCTAGTTAACGGCATTCAATTAATTAATCCCACTTCTGACACCAAATGTTGCGGATTACAAAAATGGATAGCCGCTGAGCGTGAGTATTAAAAGCTATATTTCAAAACCAAATTCAATACAAGGTAAATTGTTACAAAGGAAATATGGATGAAGTATCTTATTAACAAATCAACTATTAACATGCACAAGTCATCAATCTTCCTGCATGAGCACACATCAGCTCTGTGTATTTTACTAAATACTACCTTTTACTTGATTTACCAGGTCACCCGAAGATCTTCACTCGTAAACCAATTCTCGTCCTGTGCTAATAACTTTTCACACACTAGCCGAACAAAAAGACAGTCCGTGTAGACATTCGAAGTTAGCCATAAAAGTTCCCACTTTTATACTTCCGCGTATACACAACACATCAAGTTACTTCTTGATACTTAACGATAAAAGATCCCACTTTTATCCTTCCGCGTATACACAACACATCAAGTTACTTCTTGATACTTAACGCGCACTGTCTCAGAACAGCCCACCGGCCATTTTCGAACTCACCGACCGTTACAACACAACGACCGTTACAATACAAAACGACCGTTAACGCTCCACTCTTCTTCTCCAAATTCTCCCAACGTTCTTATTCGTTGGCTGAAACTTTGCTTTCGGTTGCCAGATTCTTCTGTCGTAACATTATAATAAAATCTATTTAAATGAGAAAAAAACAAAACTGATGATTATTCATTCACCAGGATTTCATATTCATCAAAACCTCTTTATCAAAACTCATAAAATGAATTGCAGAAAAAAGGATGCTTCAAATTATGAATCATTATGCAGTTGCCCACTTGTTGAGCAAGTAAATAAAATAAATTACTTAGGAATCATTTTTGATGAATATTTTAGGTGGAATGCCCATGTATCCCACATATGTGAAAGCTTGAGAATATCGGCGATAAAAATTCAAAAATTGAAATACGTATTAAATATGGAAACATGTGTACTATTTTATAAAGCAATATGCGAATCTATTTTAAATTATGGAATAATTGTGCATGGAACAACTAACTTCACTAACATAAATAAAATAGAAAAACTGTAGTCTATAAAAGCTAAAAATATTATTCCGTTTCATTTATAAAACTTCTACCGATATATTAAAATTTTCAAATCTTTTATCCTACGGCATTTTATATAAATATAATGTAATAATTAAAAACTTTTTTGATGAAACTTAGAAACTAAAAATTCAACATAATAAAAATACAAGACTTCAAAACCAAGGTTATTACAAATTGCCAAATTTTCGAAATAATTACGGGAAACATACCTCTGAATATCAAGTACCACTTATATTTAATGCTATTCCAAAAGAATTACTAAATATAGATTCTTTTAGAACACTTAAAATGGAATTAAAAATTATTTGGTATTTTCTAGTTAGCTGATTTTTATGTATTGTGCTTTGTGGATTTATTTGATGTACACCATTTTTGTGGCTGAATGACCTATGTTTAATATAATTTATTCATTTTCAAGCAGATAAGCTATTTAGCTTTGCGGGTCAAAGTGTAAATGTATTTGTATTCTTTACTCTTATGAATAAAAATTATATTCTAAAAAAAAATGAACTACATTAATTTTTTTACACGTTTTTGATTTGACACAGATCAGAAAAGAAATTTAAATTCCCTATTTACACGATTTATTTTGATGTAACACGGTTCAAACGGCGCCTTTTTGAAAATCCCCATTTGAATTTAATTCTGAAAATATATTTCTATTGGAGAAAACATTTCTAGAAGAACCAAGATGCCGCTTTTATGGTCACATTTTCCGATGTAATTTTATGGTTTTAGGTTGTTTTACCTCTGAGCGGCACTTTTTTGCACACCATGGGCTACATGGCCAGATCACATGGACCCCGAAGGCTCAGAGAAGGTTGGGGGAGGGGACCCACTGCAACAGCTGTTGGGAGACAGATAGTAGCCTCCCGTCAAGGCCATCCAGCGTGTTCTTTAACATGCACAGGGTATGACTCTCCCACACACGGGGCCACTGCTTAATGTCCCATCCGACGGACGGCGGCCTTTCCAAGCCCATCGGTGTCCCCTATTGACCGTGGGCAGGGCGGGGAATTTTGCGGAGATAAATCTCAATGCTGACCCAGCTGGGACTCGAACCTGGGAACTACGGATTACGAGCCTGGCGCGCTACCGACTGAGCCATTATATGGTTTTAGGTAACAGAACTAAGGTAAAAAAAAAACCAAAAAATTTAAGAATTATTTATATATTTATTTTCTTTAAAACCAAACCGGTGGGTTTTAATTTGAAAACTTCTAAGTTTATAAAATTAAAAACCTGTTAAAGTGAATAAAAATGAAATAAAGACTTCAAGATATCGATATGACTTGTTTGAAAACAACTCATTTGTATTCGGTTTTCACATCTGAGGGACCTGGGTTCCTGGGTATCATATAGAGCTCAGAATTGATTGTTTTACCTGTGATCGGCATTTTATTTGTAGACAATGGACCAAACGGTCAGGTCACGAGGAACCCGAAGGCTCAGAGAAGGTTTGGGGAGGGGACCCACTGGAACAGCTGTCGGGAGACAGACGGTAGCCTCCCGTCAAAGCCATGCAACGACTTCTTTAACGTGCACATGGTCTAGCTCTCCCGCACACGGGGTCACGGCTTAACGTCCCATCCGACGGACGGCGGCCTTTCCAAGCTTATCGGTGTCCCCTGCTGACCGTTAGCAGGGCGAGCAGTTTTGCGGAGATAAATCTCAACGCTGACCCAGCGGGGACTCTAACCTGGGAACTGCAGATTACGATCCGGGAGCACTACTAACTTACCCATCCCTACCCCAGCGCTCGCAGTTTCTTTGCGATAAGGAATGAATAACTGCTATGGTTTCTCTTCGTGTGCAGTTTTTTTCTGGTTAGATTAGCACCTGTGACAGCGTTGAGATCCGCAGTTACGTATATATTATACGTCATCGCGAAGTAACAATATCTGCTTTCGTATTAAGCGGTCTTCCGCCTTGCTATTACGAATGCCACCAAAAGACATAATATCAGTCATTAAAGCGAAGGGGTGGAAGGTTAGGTATTGCTACAGGAAAGGAATATGCAATTCCCAGGGTCGATTCCCACTACACTCAAAGTTCTGATTAATTTTAAGTTAAACACCCCATCGTTATATCGGTTAGAAAGGCGAACACCGATGGTTTGTGTAAAGGCATATTTGCAAGTGAACTCTCATGCAACAGTATCATGCCGTGATAAAGGAGTCCGTTGTATTCCATAACTATTCGTAATTGAGGAAATCCTATTTCGACTAAACTTATCTGCAGAAATGACTCCCAAGTGTCGTTTCGAAGACTCCCGGAAAGTTCTTAATAACACAAATAACCATATCTAAATAACCAATTAAATCTATTTCAGTTGAAAACCTAAGTTTTATATTCACTACTAAAATGTTACATTGTTCGTTTCACGATTAAAGAGAAAGGAAGAAAACAGATCGTAGGCTAAATAAACGATGACCCAACAATGCTTTTCGAATCGTTAAACCGGATACGCCTTTTGTTTCGTAATTTGCATTTCCGTCACGAATAAGGTTAATTAATTTAATTCCTTGAATCAAATTCCTGCTATTATATTCTCTAAAATTTCTTTCAGGATGTTTCTCAACTTTTAATAATAAATAAATAAATACCCCCTCAAGCAGCTGCTTACCACAGAGGTCTGACAGGAGCCTATCAGTTTATATGCCGTAGTAGAAGGTCTGAGAGGATGGCACGCCCTCAGGAGAAAAACGACACAAAACAGCCATGCCGTACCCGTGACTCGAACCCAGGTCTCTTAGATCAGTAGCCAAGCGAGCTAATCACTCAACTTTAAAAAAAAATAAATCCTTCTTAATAAACAATAGGAATAATCTAATTCAATGCACCCAATTCTGTTTCGAATTCTGACACGGTAGATAGGTTCCCGAGAAAACCGTGTAAAAAAAATAAACCTTAAAAAAAATACAGTGCATATGAAAAAATAGATATGAAAATCTTTAAGTATTCATTTGATTTTCATTAATTTAAACACATTTTTAATTATATAAATATTACTTATCTCGTATAAAAGTATAAGTTAAAATAGAGTGGCGGCATGAGAAATAAGTTAACTCCTAAAATTAGTGCTGCCTGTGAATACGGGTTAATAATAAAGTAACAAAAACACCGAGATGACTTCAGCTGTACTGCTTCGTTGTGTTGCCAGATGATTTTGCATAATATATTACAGGCTCATTGAAGTTTTAAAAATACATACGTAAAAATTAAAATTCGTTATATATTTATTTTCTTTAAAAACAAACCGGTGGGTTTTAATTTGAAAAAAAAAAACTTATTTATTACGCTGAAAGTTTTCCTTAGTATTTCCATAATAGTTAATATCAAAAATTATCAGCACAATTTTTTAGGTCTCCTTAAAGTCTTTACATGCACATAGCAATAGAAATAACACTGAGGAGAAAGGAAACATATTGCAAAGTCCGTGCCTAGCATAATACATATGCACGTCTAAGAGGAAAATTTAAATAGAATAATATATGCAATACAGCTAACGATTTAAAGTCACGAAACTATTCTTTATATCAGCCTAACAGTAAACTACAAAGAACTTTCGTTTAATTCTTCAAGTTATAAATTTGATATACGTCAAGAAGTAGTATAAATACTCATTTTGTGCACTAAAATCCCCAAAATAAAAACTACACTAACAGTTTAGTACAGAACAAGTCTTCTGCATTTTATTTTGCATTTGATCGAAAAACTGTACGAAACCATTCGGAAAAAGTGGCAACATTGAGTTCCGGGAATTCCCCTCATTTTTATCTTCAATATACGTTAGTCTTGGTCTCTCATGTCGTGTTTAAAGTTATAATGATAATTAAACTAACACTTGCATATAAACTGACAGGTTCCTGTCAGATCTCTGTGGCAAGCAGCTGCTTGAGTGCGTATGTTTTCTTTTACGTCTGGAACCAATTCTATTTTCATATTCTATTTTTTCATATGCACTGTGTTTTGTTTTAGAATTTTTTTTTACACGGTTTTTTCGGGAAACTGTTTACCGTGTAAATGATTTAAACAGAATTAGGTGTATTTATTTAGATCATTCCTTTTCTGTAGTATAAATGAATTATTTTACACTTGAGAAACATCCAGAAACAATTTTTAGATAATCTAATAGGTTGGGTTGGTTTACCTCTGAGCTGCACTTTTTTGCACACCATGGGCTAAATGGCCAGGTCACATGGACCCCGAAGGCTCAGAGAAGGTTGGGGGAGGGGACCTACTGGAACAGCTGTTGGGATACAGATGGTAGCCTCCCATCAAGGCCATCCAGCGTGTTCTTTAACGTGCACAGAGTATGACTCTCCCACACACGGGGCCACCGCTTAACGTCCCATCCGACGGACGGAGGCCTTTTCAAACTCATCGGTGTCCCCTACTGACCGTGGGCAGGGCGAGGTATTTTGCGGAGATAAATCTGAACGCTAACCCAGCTGCGACTCGAACCTGGGAACTACAGATTGCGAACCAGGCGCGCTACCGACTGAGCCATTATATGGTTTTAGGTAACAGAACTGAGAGAAAAAAAAAATTCAAAGAATATTTAATAATTCTTTATATATTTATTTTCTTTAAAACCAAACCGGTGAGTTTTAATTTGAAAACTTCTAACTTTATAAAATTAGAAATGTGTTAAAATGAATAAAAATGAAATAAAGACTTCAAGATTTTGATATGACTTGTTTGAAAACAACTCATATGTATTCGGTTTTCACGTCTAAGGGACCTGCATTCCTGGGTGTCATATAGAGCTCAGAATTGATTGTTTTACCTGTGATCGGCACTTTATTTGTAGAGAATGGACTAAACGGTCAGGTCACATGGACCCCGAAGGCTCAGAGAAGGTTTTGGAGGGGACCCACTGGAACAGCTGTTGGGAGACAGATGGTAGCCTCCCGTCAAGGCCATCCAGAAATGAATAAGGTCACTCCGTCACAAATAAGGTTATTTAATTTAAATCCTTGAATCAAATTCCTGCTATTATATTCTCTAAAATTTGTTTCAGGATGTTTCTCAACTTTTAATAATAAATAAATAAATACCCCCCTCAAGCAGCTGCTTACCATAGAAGTCTGACAGGAGCCTGTCAGTTTATATGCCATAGTAGAAAGTCTGAGACGATGGCACGCCTCAGCAAAAAAACGACACAAAACAGCCATGCCTTACCCGGGACTCGAACCCAGGTCTCTTAGATCAGTCAGTAGCCAAGCGCGATAAGCACTCAACTTTAAAAAAATAAATCCTTCTTAATAAACAATAGGAACAATCTAATTCAATTCACCCAATTCTGTTTCTGATAGGTTCCCGAGAAAACCGTGTAAGAAAATACAGTGCATATGAAAAAATACATATGAAAATCTTTAAGTGTTCATTTGATTTTTATTAATTTAAACACATTTCTTATTATATAAATGTTACTTATCTCGTATAAAAGTGGAAGTTAAAATAGAGTGGTGATAAAGACAAATCGCGGCATGAAAATCAACTCCTAAAATTAGTGCTGCCTGTGAATACGGGTTAATGATAAACCAGCAAAAACACCGAGATGACGTCAGCAGTACTGTTTCGCAGTGTTGCCAACAGATTTTACATAACCTATTACAGGCAGGTTGCAGTTTTAAAAATGAATATTAAAATTCTATATATTTATATACCTATTTTCTTTAAAACCAAACCGGTTGTTTTTATTTCAAAAAAATAAATAAAAGGGTTTACTGACAATGGTCTGTAAATGGTAGCTAGGTAGTCACTGGAAGGAGAGCTATGCACCAATCCCCTGTGATGATGCATAGAACTCGGCCAGGCCTAGCACCTAATGTCCGACCCCGCCTTCTCGTGGTGCAGACCGTTAGTACCTTTCAAAAGAGATACTCTCTTGTGGAAGTGAACGGAAGGGGAGGGCTGCCAGATTAGTGTGGCCTACTGATCTGGACAATCATAAAGGTCAGATTCTTAAAAATAATCTTAAATTTCTCTTTTCAGGGAGGGACGACAATGAGCATCACCAAGGTTAGGGTCTGCTTCTCAGCAGACACGCTAGTGATGCTCTTTTAGGATCATCATCATCATCATCCTCAAGCAGCCATGGGCTACGGAGGTCCAACCAGACCATGCAATTTAGTTCTCCAAGCAAGTCTATCCTGAGCTACATCTACTGCATCTGGCCACTGCACACCTATTCTAACAAGGTCCTGTTTGACATTGTCTGCCCACCGCATCCTAGGTCTCCCCTTCTTTCTGAGGCCCTTAGGCACACTGTTCATAACCCTATTCGCCAATCTATAATTACAACGGAGTCTCTCTCTGCACAATATGCTGCTTAAAGGAGGTTGCAAACTCCTTTTCCTAATCTCATCATTAGTTACAAAGTTGAACCACCTAATGCCCAAGATACTGCGTAAGCATCTGGAATCAAAAGCATCTAGTTTCCTGTTATCTTGTTTACAAAGTGTCCAAGTTTCACTACCATAACTAACCCTAGAAAGAACCAAACTATTATACAGTCTAATTTTAGTGTTTTAGGATATGAGTGCATTAATGAAAAATTTCTTACAGCAAAATTTCAGAAAAGGGTTAAAGACCTGAATGTTATCTGCTGTTATGCCCCCACTGATGATGCCGATGAGGATGAGTAGGGTAGGTTTTATGAACAACTTCAGGATATTTTGAATTCTGTCAAGAAAGGAGATATTACCCTTGTTCTTGGTGATTTCAATGCCAAATTTAGTACTGACTCTGACCTATGGGGAGGGGTGATTGGCCCTTTTGGTATTGGTAGCTGCAATGGCAATGGGCAACGTCTCCTACAGGTAAGTAAACTCAATGGTTTCAGAATAACTAACACATATTACATCCACCGCGACATCCATAAGTACACATGGGTTTTACCTGATGGGTTGCATAGGAATATGATTGATTATATATTAATTAACAGCAAATGGGCTAGTTCTGTTAGAAATACCAGGGCATATAGTAAAAAGTGTGTTGCAACTTAAACTTAAAAAGTGTTGTGCTAGGATTAAAAAAATTGCTTTTAATACTGAAGCTCCGAAAGACCCCGTTATAGCCAAAGCTTACCATGATAGGTTACTTAGTCATTATGACAGTCATGGTATGCTTACTACTGAAGTTGAGGAAGAATGTGATCATTTTAAACAGGCTTTTTTGGACACTAACAGTACTCTTTTAGGAAAAAAGGAGCAGAGGAGGCAGAATTATTTGAGTGATAAGGCACTTGAGCTTATTTCGGAAAGAAAGCACTGCAAGAATGTCCTTAATCAATACCCTACTAGTCCTAATAGAAAGTATTACAGAGAAATTAATAAACGTGTAAAAGATCAGTTAGCTGCTGATAAGAATCTTTGGCTTGATGGTTTGGCTGACAAAGCCGAGGAAACAGTTAGACAGCACGACAGCAGAGAGCTGTACCAGATAGTTAATGTTTTGTGTGGTAGAAAACGGACAGGTATACAGGGATTGAAGGATAAACAAGGTAAGGTTATAGAAGGTGAGGACTCTGTCATGACTAGGTCGGCTGAGCATTTCAGTGATATTTTAAACAATGCGGTTAGTTCTATTCCCATTGTTTCCAATGATGATAGATGCATTGCTGGCTTTAATGTTGGCCCTATAACACAATCTGAAGTTATTTTGGCTGTTTCTAAACTTAAACTACATAAATCCCCAGGGGTAGATGAAATTACTACAGAAATGCTTAGAGCTGGAAATGTTTCGGTTACCGCTTGGATGAGTGAAATTCTGAATATCTTTTATGATAAAGTCATGGTTCCTTAGGATTTTACCAGAGCTATTGTTATCCCTATTTTTAAAAAAATTGATCGCAGTTCTTGGGATAACTATAGGGGTATTAGCCTACTCTCTGTTCCAGGTAAAGTTCTTTCCATGATTGTGCTTAATAGAATTAGGAATCTGGTTGACAGTCAATTGCGTGATGAGCAATGTGGATTCAGAAGTGGTAGGGGATGTGTGGATCAGATATTTTCACTTAGGCAGATTCTTGAGAAATGTTTAGAGTTTCAGAAACCTCTGGTTGCTAGCTTTGTTGATTTCAAAAAGGCTTTCGACTCTGTTGATCGTCATAATTTGTGGTTGATTGTGAATTCATATGGTATACCAGACAAGTTAGTTAACATAATGAAAGCTCGCTATAATAACACTGAGTCGTGTTATTTTTGTTATGTTACACTGAGTTGGTAAGGTTTGTAGCAATTGGTTTAGAATTACTTCTGGCGTTCGACAAGGGTGCATTTTGTCTGCTTTTCTCTTTAGCTTGATTACTGATTATGTTATGCGAAATTCACTTCAAGGGAAAGATTTTGGCCTTAAATGGACTGGAGATACGAAAATTTCTGATTTCGTTTATGCTGATCTTTCATTCGAGGTGTTGATGAGACTGGTAGTAGAGTAGGTTTGGTTAAAAACAAAAACTAAAGTGATGAAAATTGGTCAGGCAGGCTGTGATTCAGTTAATCTGAATGGTTGCAGTCTTCAGCACGTGTCTCAGTTTAATTTTCTTGGTAGTATGTAACAGATAATGGTGATGTGCGGCATCAGATTAACAGACGAATAGGGATTGCTGCCGGGACTTTTAAGAATCTATGGAGAGTGTGGAGAAATAGGCGTATACACCTAAACACTAAAATTAGACTGTATAATAGTTTGGTTCTTTCTAGGGTTAGTTATGGTAGTGAAACTTGGACACTTTGTAAGCAAGATAACAGGAAACTAGATGCTTTTGATTCCAGATGCTTACGCAGTATCTTGGGCATTAGGTGGTTCAAGTTTGTAACTAATGATGAGGTTAGGCAAAGGAATTTGCAACCTCCTTTAAGCAGCATATTGTGCAGAGGGAGACTCCTTTGGTTTGGCCATGTTGCCCGTATGAATAATTAGAGGCAAATAGGGTTATTAACAGAGTGCCTAAAGGCCTCAGAAAGAAGTGGAGACCTAGGATGCGGTGGGCAGACAATGTCAAACAGGACCTTGTTAGAATTGGTGGGCAGTGGCCAGATGCAGTAGATGTAGCTCAGGATAGACTTGCTTGGAGAACTAAATTGCACGGTCTGGTTGGACCTCCGTAGCACATGGCTGCTTGAGGATGATGATCATACTGATGATAACTAACAATTGTGACACCGTGGAGACACCCAATTTATAGAAATTAAATCATCACGGACATGATATCACGTTTTATAGGATAAGGTCTGCCGCATTACTAAATACAATCTCAAAACATATGCGGTCAGAAGGAGTAAAGATGGAAGAAGCAGTGGTCAAATCGTTAGGCGTCCACTCTGCGAGTCTGAAATTTTGAGGATCGAGTCATACTTCGGGCAACGTTAAGATTTAATCCCGTTGTTCTGCGAATGAAAAAGGGAACACCAACAGGTTTGCAAAGTCGCTGTGAAGTTAACTCATGGTTGACCTATGCAGGAAATAAATGCCTCCCCCCCAAAAAAAAAGTTTATTTCTTATTCTACATGCTGCCAAGTTTATGTTAAATGTTACGAACGTGAGGCCCGAACGGAACAAGTTCCATGTCACATGAAACCTCGTTAAGTAGGTAATGCAGCTGTCCATAAAACTAACAAACTTCGTTTTCTTTCCCCTCAAAATAGAAATTTATTAGTTAGTATATGTTCGGACAGCAAAGAATTGCGAATTTCCTTTGAAATGGAAGCTCGTATGAGGATCCGTGTGTGGGAGACAGTGTGCAGTCTGTAAAACCTTTTTTCTCATCCTCATCGGCATTCTCAGTGGGGGCATAACAGTAGATAAGATTGAAGTCCTTAACGCTTGTCTGTAATTTTGCTGTAAACAACCTTTCATTAATGCACTCTTATCTTAGAAGAGCATCACTAGCGTGCCTGCTGAGAAGCAGACCCACGCCTTGGTGACGTTTATTGTCTTTCCTCCCCGAAAGATTTTATTAATTATTTTTTTATTAATTATTCTTTAAATACTCACGGTGAATCCAAATAACTTTTGAAAGAGGTACTAGATTAAATGAATAATTTTTAGTAAATTTGGTATAGAAGGTATCGAAAAACCTAAGTGCGGAAGAGTAAACAAACCCCTCTGTTGGGAATACGAAACAATTGAAATGTCACTTCCTTTCGATTCTGCAAACAATGCATTCTCAGTCGTCACTGTCAGATGTCATTCGCCTATTATTGAAATCGTCCGACGCTTTTCTCGCTGTTCCATTTGCCCCGTTACCTATTGAAATATGGCGAAGAAGTCATCCTATTTAGAGGGTTTGTAGTTATCAGAGCTTTGCCTATCGCGAACAGATTTGAGTATAATAAGCTGCCATAGGCAAGGCCCGTTTGATAAATTCCGTCGGCCTGTCCTTCTGTAACCCACAACTCTGCTACTCGAAAAGTATTAGCTAAATCAAGTTAAATAATATTCGTGAAGTGTTTGCGGTTCTTTTATATTTTCCTTCAGGTAAGTAACTTTGTAGTGAATAATTAGTTTAGATTAGAGGAAATCTAATTCTACCCTTTTTAGCCTAAGAGCTATAAAATTTCGGTCGGTTTCGAACCAACAAATAGTATGCAGCACATTATTCTGATTATGGGATATAAAGTTGATAGTTAACCGCTATTTGTCGGTGTCGACCACTTTATGTTGGCTCGTAATACGGACATTATTCATTTCCTATGCTTTTCAGGTACCGTACCGAACGGCTACAGAATTTCTTTGTTATGCCAGTGAGAAACCTTACTTGGAAGCTCTAAAATATGCATTTAATGGAAAAATGTCACTGATTATGAATTAAAGATCATAATCAAATATTTTTTAAATATCGGTTTTCAAAAATATTGTTTTAGTATTTAAATGGTTGCAGAAGCTGGAATGGTTAACAATAATTTTCAGTGGTATGCCAGTGAGAAAGTGGAATTATTATTTTCAAAACAAGAAATTCAGATACAGATTGTCGCACATTAAAAAAAATGATATCACTTACTCACAATAAAAGTCAACGACGTGTGGTTATAAATAAAAACGGAAATTAACAGAAGAATACAGCAGGTAAATTAGAATTACAAATGATATCGCGAAAACACGGACGTGACGTCATCTCTGGTTTATCCAAGTGTTGCCACCATAATTTCTATAAGATCTTTCATAACCAAAGTGTATATATTAAAACACTTCTAATCCTAAAATATTAACTGGTAGTTATTTTTTTTAATTTTGGTAAATATTTTTATAATATTCTGAAATATTTAAATAATATCTTAATAAGTAAATTATTTTGAATGTTATTAAAATGAATTAACTTTAACTTATCTTAAACCAATGAAAGGAATTGCTTGTTTAGGCATATTTATTTTCGCTCTTTTTGTTGAAGGCTATCCAGACAGGTGGCTTTCACAGTACGCGTTTCCCTGTGGTGTCCAACTAGAAATTCCTAGAATTCCAACGAAGTTGCCTATGTCATAGGCAACTTTGTCCTTAGGGGTAAAGAACTCTTTTTCCTGTGTTCCCAAAGGACAACCCCGTGGTTTAATCTAAGGCTTCTATTACACATT
This sequence comes from Ryuthela nishihirai, assembly GCA_038380435.1. Lineage (NCBI taxonomy): Eukaryota > Metazoa > Arthropoda > Arachnida > Araneae > Heptathelidae > Ryuthela > Ryuthela nishihirai. The sequence goes on from JAWZYU010000058.1 coordinate 1,136,043, forward strand.
TCGCTGTACTGTACATTACCTTCTTCTTAGCTCTGCAGCGCATTGCAGCTACAATACCAAAAGGGCGTATTACTTCTCCCCAAAGGTCAGAGTCAGTACCAAATTTGGCATTGAAGTCACCTAGAAGAAGGGTAATATCTCCTTTCTTGACAGAATTCAAAATATCCTGAAGTTGTTCATAAAACCTATCCTTCTCATCCTCATCGGCATCCTCAGTGGGGGCATAACAGCAGATAACATTCAAGTCTTTAATGCTTGTCTGTGAAAGTTTGCTGTAAGAAACCTTTCATTAATGCACTCATATCCTAGAAGAGCATCACTAGCATGTCTGCTGAGCAGCAGACCCACGCCTTGGTGATGCTTTCCATCCTCTCTCCCTGTAAAGAGAAATTTAAAATTATTTTTAAGTATCTCACCTTTACCTGCCCATCTGGTCTCTTGCAAGCCTAGAATATCTGTAATTCACAAAAATATGAGTTTCGATGCTGTTTTAAACGCCTAAATCAGTGCTAAAAGCTATTCGTGTGTTAACAATTGTTCAATTTACTGTCAGAGTGAGAATCTGATGGTTTGTTTCCATGAAGGCCTGATATAGAACAACATTCTGTGTCTTAAAAATAATTTCACGGCGTAGAATTTTCAAAAAAATCGATTTGTATGGAAAAATACCAATTTTTCCACGATTTTCTGCGCATAAAACATAACTATAAGTAGTATGATGTGTAATAACTTTTGAATTTACTGTCAGATTCACAACCTAAAGCTTTCTATTCATCAACTAGAATAATATAATGAGATTTTATGGGTAAAGTATACTTCAGGGGCATTGAATTTCGAAAATATCGAATTATTCACGAATATATGAGTTTGAATGCTGTTTTAAACTCCTGAAACAGTGCTAAAAGGGCACAACAGTGTGGGTTAGTGAGAGTTACTGGGAGAGTGAGAATATGATGGTTTGTTTCCATCGAGGCCTGATATAGAATGACATACTATGCCTTGAAAACATTTTCACCACATAAAATTAAAAGAAAATCGTTTTATATGTAAAAAATACCTATTTTAGAACTATTTTCTACGCATAAAACATCATCATCATCATCATCATCATCATCATCATCATCATCATCATCATCAAGCAGCCATGGGCTACGGAGGTCCAACGAGACCGCGCAGTTTAATTCTCCAAGCATATCTGTCCTGAGCTACATCTGCTGCATCCGGCCACTTTACACCAATTCTAACAAGGTCCTGTTTGACATTGTCTGCCCACCGCATCCTAGGTCTCCCCCTCCTTCTGAGGCCTCCAGACACACTGTTCATAACCCTATTCGCCAATCTATAATTATCCATACGGGCAACATGGCCAAACCAGCGGAGTCTCTCTCTGCACAATATGCTGCTTAAAGGAGGTTGCAGACTCCTTTGCCTAACCTCATCATTAGTTACAAAGTCACCTAATACCCAAGATACTGCGTAAGCATCTAGAATCAAAAGCATCTAGTTTCCTGTTATCTCGCTTACACAGCGTCCAAGTTTCACTACCATAACTAACCCTAGAAAGAACCAAACTATTATACAGTCTAATTTTAGTCTTTAGGTGTATACGCCTATTTCTCCACAATCTCCATAGATTCTTAAAAGTCCCGGAAGCAATACCTATTCGTCTGTTAATCTCATGCCGCACATCACCAGTATCAGTTACGCAGCTCCCAAGGTAATTAAACTGTGACACCTGCTCAAGACTGCAACCATTCAGATTAACTGAATCACAACCTGCCTGACCAATTTTCATCACTTTAGTTTTCTCTCTGTTTATAACCAAACCTACTGTACTACCAGTCTCATCAACAGTTCGAATGAAAGAGTTCATCTCATCAACATCATTTGCCAAAAGGGCTAAATCATCAGCATAATCTAAATCAGAAATTTTCATATCTCCAGCCCATTTAAGGCCAAAAGCTTTCCTTTGAAGTGAATTTCGCATAACATAATCAACAACCAAACTAAAGAGAAAAGGAGACAAAATGCACCCTTGTCGAACACCAGAAGTAATGCTAAACCAATTGCTACAAGCCTTACCAACTCTCACACATGACTCAGTGTTATTATAGAGAGCTTTTATTATGTTAACTAACTTGTCTGGTATACCATATGATCTCACAATCAACCACAAATTATGACGATCAACAGAGTCGAAAGCCTTTTTGAAATCAACAAAGCTAGCAACCAAAGGTTTCTGAAACTCTAAACATTTCTCAAGAATCTGCCTAAGTGAAAATATCTGATCTACACATCCCCTACCATTTCTGAATCCACATTGCTCATCAAGCAATTGCCTGTCAACCAGATTCTTAATTCTATTAAGCACAATCATGGAAAGAACTTTACCTGGAACGGAGAGTAGGCTGATACCCCTATAGTTATCACAAGAACTGCGATCACCTTTTTTGAAAATAGGGATAATAATAGCTCTGGTAAAATCTTTAGGAACCATGCCTTTATCATAAAAGTTATTCAAAATTTCAGTCATCCAAATGGTAACAGAAACATTCCCAGCTCTAAGCATTTCCGTAGTAATTTCATCCACCCCTGGGGATTTATGAAGTTTAAGTTTAGAAATAGCCAAACTAACTTCAGATTGTGTTATAGGGCCAACATTAAAGCCAACAATGCATCTATCATCATTGCAAACAATGGGAGTAGAACTCCACATTGTTTAGAACATCACTGAAATGCTCAGCCCACCTAGACATGACAGAATCCTCACCTTCTATAACCTTGCCTTGTTTATCCTTCAATCCCTGTATACCTGTTCGTTTTCTACCACACAAAACATTAACTATCTGGTACAGCTCTCTGCTGTTGTGCTGTCTAACTGCTTCCTCAGCTTTGTCAGCAAGGCCATCAAGCCAAAGATTCTTATTAGTAGCTAACTGATTCTTTACACGTTTATTTAGTTCTTTGTAATGCTTTCTATTAGGACTAGTAGGGTACTGATTAAGGACATTCCTGCAGTTCCTTCTTTCTGAAATAAGCTCAAGTGCCTTATCACTTAAATAATTCTGCCTCCTCTGCTCCTTTTTCCCTCAAAGAGTACTGTTAGTTTCCAAAAAAGCCTGTTTAAAATGGCCCATTCTTCCTCAACTTCAGTATTAAGCAAACCATGACTGTCATAATGACTAAGTAACCTATCATGGTAAGCTTTAGCTATAACAGGGTCTTTCAGAGCTTCAGTATTAAAGGTAAATTTTTTAACCCTAGCACAACACTTTTTAAGTTTAAGTTGCAAGACACTTTTAACAAGGTAATGGTCAGATCCAATTTCAGCTCCCCTATATGCCCTGGTATTTCTAACAGAACTAGCCCATTTGCTGTTAATTAATATATAATCAATCATATTCTTATGCAGCCCATCAGGTGAAACCCATGTGTATTTATGTATGTCGCGGTGTTTGTAATATGTGTTAGTTATTCTGAAACCATTTAGTTTACTTACCTGTAGGAGACGTTGCCCATTGCCATTGCAGCTACCAATACCAAAAGGGCGTATTACTCCTCCCCAAAGGTCAGAGTCGGTACCAACTTTGGCATTGAAGTCACCAAGAACAAGGGTAATATCTCCTTTCTTGACAGAATTCAAAATATCCTGAAGTTGTCTGTAAAACCTATCCTTCTCATCCTCATCAGAATCCTCAGTGGGGGCATAACAGCAGATAACATTCAAGTCTTTAATGCTTGTCTGAAATTTTGCTGTAAGAAACCTTTCATTAATGCACTCATATCCTAGAAGAGCATCACTAGCATGTCTGCTGAGCAGCAGACCCACACCTTGGTGATGCTTTCCATCCTCCCTCCCTGTAAAGAGAAATTTAAAGTTATTTTTAAGTATCTCACCTTTACCTGTCCATCTGGTCTCTTGCAAGCCTAGAATATCTAGGTTATAGCGCTGGAATTCCTGCATGAGGACATCAAGAGAATAATCTCTATGTAATGTCCTCACGTTCCACGTTCCTGCAGAGAGAAAATGATTAGTAGGATTTTTAAAGAAATTAGGTTTATTGAGATTGGTAGGCAACAATATCAAACAGCCCTGTTCCTCCTCCGCTAAAGGCTGAAGTCACCGATGCTGGTAGGAACTTCAGGCACCACCTTTTCAAGTGGACTTTTTCAAGAACCATATGGCCTGCCTGAGACACATTACTCCAGTTTAGGCTTGACGATGCCCAACTAGCTAAGTAAGGTCAGGTACCTGCGATGGCCTCTGATTAGGATTATCCACCAGCTGATATAAGGTATCCCATGCCTCTGTTCACTTAGAGCTGGCAACCCAGAAGCAAACAGAAAACACAGCGGCAAACTCTCCCTCAACAGAGACCCACCAGTGCAGCAAGTCCAGGATCCATAATCAAGCTCAAATCCATAAACAAGTCCAGTCTAGTAGGTATAAATGGTCAGCACCAGGACCCTGTGAAGTTGACCACTCCTCAGCAGGGTTGAAAAAAAAGAAAAAAGGCCATAGATGACCAGATCAGTAGGCCATACTGAACTGGCAGCCCTCCCCTTCCGTTCCCTTCCAAAGGAGAATATCTCTTTTGAAAGGTACTAACGGCCTGCACCACGAAAAGGCGGGGTCGGACATTAGGTGCTAGACCTGGCCGGTTCTGTGCATCATCACTGGGGATTGGTACACAGCTCTCCTTCCAATTTACGCCTAGCTACCATTTAGAAGCCATAAAACATAGGGGGAAAATATATGGTGTTTAATGACTTTTGAATTTACAGTCAGATTCATAACCTAATGCTTTATATTCATCAACTAGTATTATATAATGAGATTCTATGGGTAAATTATATTTTAGGTGCATTGAATTTCGAACATATCAAATAATTCACCAAAATATCAGTTTCAATGCTCTTTTAAACGCGTAAAACAGTGCTTAGAGCTACTCTTGTGCTAACAACTGTTCAATTTCCTGTTAGAATGAGACCACACTGCTCATCATGCAATTGTCTGTCAACCAAATTGTCTGTCAGTTCTTAATTCTATTAAGCACAATCATCAAGCAAAGAACTTTACCTGGAACAGAAAGTAGGCTGATACCCCTATAGTTATCACAAGAGCTACTATCACCTTTTTTAAAAATAGAGATAATAACAGCTCTGGTAAAGCCCTTAGAAACAATGCCATTATCATAAAAGATATTTAAAATTTCAGTCAGCCATGTGGTAACAGAAACATTTCCAGCTCTAAGCATTTCAGTACTAATTTCATCTCCCCCCTGGGGATTTATGTAGTTTAAATTTAGAAATAGCCAAAATGACTTCAGACTTTGATTTACGGCCAACAGTAATGTATCTATCACCATTACATACAATGAATGAGAATAGAACTAATCACATTGTTTAGAACATCTCTGAAATGCTCAGCCCACCTAGCCATGACAGATCCTCACCTTCAATAACCTTACCTTGTCTATCCTTCAATACTGTATACCTGTTTGTTTCTTCCCACACAGAACATTGACTATCTGGTACAGCTCTCTGCTGTTACACCTTTTAGCTGCTTCATCAGCTTTGTCAGCCAAGCCATCCAGCCAGAGATTCTTATCAGCTGCTAACTGATCGTTTGACACGTTTATTAATCTCTTTGTAACGTTTTCCTGATCTCTTTGACACGTTTATTAATCTCTTTGTAAAGCTTTCTGTTAGGATTAGTAGGGTATTGATTAAGAACATTTCTGCAGTTCTTTCTATCCAAAATTAGATTCAATGCTTTATTACTCAAATAATTTTGCCTCCTCTGCTGCTTTTTACTGAAAAGAGTCCCATTCTTCTTCAACTTCAATAGTAAGCAAACCATGACTGTCATAATGATTAAGTAGCCTGTCATGCTAAGTTTTAGCTATAGAGCTTCAGTTTTAAAGGTAACTTTTTTTTCTACCTTAACACAACATTTCTTAAGCTTCAGTTGCAAGACATCTTTAACAAGGTAATGATCAGATCGAAATTCAGCTCCCCTATATGACATGGTATTTGTAGTACAATTAGACCATTTGCTGTTAATTAATATATAATCCATCATATTCATGCATCTGGTGAATCCCATGTGTACTTACACTGAAGAACTAATACATTATGATCATCACGTCTTTATGTAAATCAAAGCAATTGCAGGTAAACAATGGTGTGTGTGAAGTCATGAAATGGTATAAATAACACCTGATACTGAGCTCTGTTAATCACTGTTATTCTAGTTCTTCAGATGGAAAATTCAACGATTTAAGTGAATTTCACAAAGTCTAAATTGTAATGACCAGACAACTGGGTTAGAGCATTTCTGAGATGGCAAGGCTTGTGGGATGCTCATGGTCATCCGTGGTTAGTACCTTCAAAAAGTGGTTTGAGGAGGGAAAAAATATTCCATGAACCGCTGGCAAGGTGTGGGCCGACCATGGCTCATCGATGCTAAAGGTGAGCGAAGGCTATCCCATATAGTACAAGCCAACAGAAGGGATACTTTTATGCAACTCGCCCATAATTTAAATGCTGGACGGGAGTAATGTCTCACAACACACAGTACATCGAAAGCTGCTGAAAATGGGGCTGTGTAGATGCAGGCCACTCTGAGTGTCCATGCTAACCTCAGTTCACCATTGAAAGTGGGCATTCGAGCATCAAAACTGGATCTTGAATGAATGAAAGAATGTCATCTGATCTGATGAATCTCATTTCCTGTTGCACTATGTGGACGGCTGGGTACATGTCTGTCATTTACTTGGGGAAGAGTTGGCACTAGGATTCACCATGGGACGAAAACAAACTGGTGGAGGAAGTGTAATGCTTTGCGCAATATTCTGTTGGAAAACCCTGGGTCCAGTCATTCACGTTCAAGAAACTATAACATCTACCTACTACCTAACATCATTGAAGACCAGATAAATCCTTTCATGGTAATGGTATACCCCTATCAGAATAATGTGCACTGCCTGGAGTGTTCGAGAATGGTTTGTAGAACATGAGGAAGATTTCTAGGTATTGCCCTGGCCTCCAAATTCCACAGACATCAATCCAATCGAGCATCTGTGGTTTGTGTTGGAACAGCATATCTGACCTGCGGCGGCTCAACCACATAACTTACAAGAGTTAAAGGATCTGCTGGTAATGTGTTGGTATTAGATATCACAAGACACCTTTAGAAATCTGGTAATATCCATGCCTTTTCAGGTAAGAGCTGTTTTGGCAGCACTTGGAGGATCAACATCATATTAGGCAGGTGGTCATAATGTTTTGGCTCTTTGGTGTATTTATGTCGTGGTGTTTGTAATAAGTGTTAGTTATTCTTAAACCTGTTTCCCTCATGCTGAATCCATCTACACTGGAAGACTTCCTCCAGTGCAGGTTTGACGATGACAGTAGAAGCAAGAGTTCAGTGCCTACAATCCTCGATCAGGATAATCCACCAGCTGATAAAATGTATACTGTGAATTTATTCACTTGGGATTGTCAACCCCACAAATAAATAGAAAACATAGTAGAAGATTTTCCCTCAACAGAAGCCTACTAGTGCAGCAAATTCAGGATCCATAATCAAGCTCAGAGCCATTTTTCAATTCTGGTATGTGTATATGGTCTGTACCAGGACTCTATGTGGTTGACCACTGCTCAGCAGGGTACAAAAAAATGAAAAGTAGCCATAGTAGTCCATATCAGTAGGCTACACCATGTGGCTCTGTGAGATCAAGCCTATTGTCAAACCATGGCAGTCATGTTTTTGCAAGAATCACAAGGAAGAAGTTTTACTTGCTGTGCTCCACTTATGTCATTTGTTTCACACACATTCTTTTCTTCTATGGACAGATGACAAATCTAGGTGTGACTTTTGTGATACTACTTCATCCATAAAACATATTTAAATTGGTTGTTTTGCTTTTAGCCTTGAATGTTGAGTTTATTTTTGCTTTCATGATTTTACGTCTGAGCCCCTTACACTCAAACATCTTTTTTTGATGACTGTTTTTGCCACCTGTTTTTGCCTATTTAAATGTTACAGGTGATTTTAAACGAATTTGATTTTATGGCTATGTTGTATTTTTTTTCTTTTTATCTTTTTTCTTTTACACCTGCATATATTGAATATCATTTTTATATACACCTAACCCTCGATTTACACGATACTCGGTTCACACAATTTTGGCTTTGCACGGTCAAAAAATGCATTCGATTTACACGGATTATTAGACGTACATAGAAAGGAATTCGATTTACATTTCCTTTCTATGTACGTCTCAGTTTTTTGACCGTGCAAAGCCAAAATTGTGTGAACTGAATACCGTGTAAACCAAATCGAAGGATAGGTGTATTTGTCATTTTACAGATATTTACATTTTTCTCTTTTTTCAGATCTGATGTTTTTGTCTTTGCTTTTGACTTTGTGAGTTACAGGTCTTTAATCCTCCTTTTTACCTAGTTTGGTCATAATAGCCATTGTTGTTGATGTGCCATGAAACTCCAAACAACCAAGCCAAACCAACACAGTCTCTCTTTATCCAATATGCTACTCAAATGAAGTTGTTGACTCCTTCTTGTAACCTAGTCATTACTTACAAGTCAAACCAACTAGTGCCCAAGATGTCTAAAATTAAAAACACTAATTCCTCTGTTATTTTCCTTACAAAGAGTTCACGTTTTGCTACACTTAGAAGCAGCCTAGAAATACACAAACATGCATCCTAATTTTAGTATTTATATATATATGCCTATTTTTCCATACTCTTCAACAATTCTTAAAAGTATCAGCAGCAATCTGCATATCAACAGTATCTGTTATATAGCTTCAACTGAGATAACTGCTGAAATTTAAGAATGCAATATAGGGTCAATGTTAAAAGCCAGTAATGCATCTATCCTCATTACAAACAATTTTTCTAACAACTATTTTTTTTACCATTAATTTTAAATGTGAACTAACCACATTTTTCCAAACATCTTTAAAATGCTCAGTCTGGCTTCGCATGCAGAATTCTCACCTTCAATGACATTACACTGTTTGTTCCACATGCTGTAATGCTCCAAAGTTTTGGACCTTTTATCTGATCCAATTTATTCAAACTCCAGGTAGCTTAAATCATGCAGCAGGCAATAATAACTTATGGATCCTGATTTTCCTGCACTGGTGGGCTTCTGTGGAGGGAAAATCTTCCGCTGTGTTTTCTGTTTGTTTGTGGGTTGTCAGCCCCAAGTGAATAGATTCACAGGATATGTTTATCAGCTGGTGGATAATCCTGAGCAGAGGTCATCGCAGGCACCTGAACTCTTTGCTTCTATTGGCATCGTCAAATTCTACATTGGAGGAAGTCTTCCAGTGTAGATGGCTTCAGCCTTTAGTGGTCGGGGAACGGGTCTTTGCCCCATGTCTGCGATTAGGGGGCTGTTTGATATTGTCGGCATTCCCTCTCTCAATAAACATAGTTTCTTTAAACATCCTACTAACCATTTTCTCTCCATAGGTAGTTGGAATGTGAGGACTCTGCACAGAGCTTTTTCTCTTGATGTCCTCACACAAGAATTCCACCATTATAATTTAGATATTCTCGGCTTGCAAGAGACCAGATGGACAGATAAATGTCAGATTCTTAAAAATAATCTTAAATTTCTCTTTTCAGGGAGGGACGACAACAAGCATCACCAAGGCGTGGGTCTTCTCAGCAGACACGCTAGCAATGCTCTTCTAGGATATGAGTGCATTAATGAAAGGTTTCTTACAGCAAAATTTCAGACAAGCGTTAAAGACCTGAATGTTATCTGCTGTTATGCCCCCACTGAGGATGCCGATGAGGATGAGAAGGATAGGTTTTTTGAACAACTTCAGGATATTTTGAATTCTGACGAGAAAGGAGCTATTACCCTTGTTCTTGGTGACTTCAATGCCAAAGTTGGTACTGACTCTGACCTTTGGGGAGGGGTGATTGGCCCTTTTGGTATTGGTAGCTGCAATGGCAATGGGCAACGTCTCGTACAGGTAAGTAAACTCAATGGTTTCAGAATAACTAACACATATTACAACCACCGCGACATACATAAGTACACATGGGTTTCACCTGATGGGCTGCATAGGAATATGATTGATTATATATTAATTACAGCAAATGGGCTAGTTCTGTTAGAAATACCAGGGCATATAAGGGAGCTGAAATTGGATCTGACCATTACCTTGTTAAAAGTGTCTTCCAACTTAAACTTAAAAAGTGTTGTGCTAGGGTTAAAAAATTTGCTTTTAATACTGAAGCTCTGAAAGACCCAGTTATAGCCAAAGCTTACCATGATAGGTTACTTAGTCATTATGACAGTCATGGTATGCTTACCACTGAAGTTGAGGAAGAATGGGATCATTTTAAACAGGCTTTTTTGGACACTAACAGTACTCTTTTAGGAAAAAAGGAGCAGAAGAGACAGAATTATCTGAGTGATAAGGCACTTGAGCTTATTTCAGAAAGAAAGAACTGCAGGAATGTCCTTAATCAATACCCTACTAGTACTAATAGAAAGCATTACAGAGATCTTAATAAACGTGTAAAAGATCAGTTAGCTGCTGATAAGAATCTTTGGCTTGATGGTTTGGCTGACAAAGCCGAGGAAGCAGTTAGACAGCACAACAGCAGAGAGCTGTACCAGATAGTTAATGTTTTGTGTGGTAGAAAACGGACAGGTATACAGGGATTGAAGGATAAACAAGGTAAGTTTATAGAAGGTGACGATTCTGCCATGGCTAGGTTCAGTGATGTACTAAACAATGCGGTTAGTTCTATTCCCATTGTTTGCAGTGATGATAGATGCATTGGTGGCTTTAATGTTGGCCCTATAGCACAATCCGAAGTTATTTTGACTGCTTAGAGCTTAGAGCTGGAAATGTTTCGGTTACCACTTGGATGACTGAAATTCTGAATATCTTTTATGATAAAGGCATGGTTCCTAAGGATTTTACCAGAGCTATTGTTATCCCTATTTTCAAAAAAGGTGATCGCAGTTCTTGTGATAACTATAGGGGTATTAGCCTACTCTCTGTTCCAGGTAAAGTTCTTTCCGTGATTGTGCTTAATAGAATTAAGAATCTGGTTGACAGTCAATTGCGTGATACGCAATGTGGATTCAGAAGTGATAGGGAATGTGTGGATCAGATATTTTCACTTAGGCAGATTCTTGAGAAATGTTTAGAGTTTCAGAAACCTTTGGTTGCTAGCTTTGTTGATTTCAAAAAGGCTTTCGACTCTGTTGATCGTCATAATTTGTGGTTGATTGTGAAATCATATGGTATACCAGACAAGTTAGTTAACATAATGAAAGCTCTGTATAATAACACTGAGTCGTGTGTGAGAGTTGGTAAGGCTTGTATTACTTCTGGTGTTCGACAAGGGTGCATTTTGTCTCCTTTTCTCTTTGTTTGGTTATTGATTATGTTATGCGAAATTCACTTCAAGGGAAAGATTTTGACCTTAAATGGACTGGAGAAACGAAAATTTCTGATTTAGATTATGCTGATGATTTAGCCCTTTTGGCAAATGATGTTGATGAGATGAACTCTTTCATTCGAGCTGTTGATGAGACTGGTAGTAGAGTAGGTTTGGTTATAAACAGAGAGATAACTAAAGTGATGAAAATTAGTCAGGCAGGCTGTGATTCAGTTAATCTGAATGGTTGCCGTCTTGAGCAGGTGTCACAGTTTAATTATCTTGGTAGTATGTAACAGATAATGGTGATGTGCGGCATGAGATTAACAGACGAATAATGATTGCTGCCGGGACTTTTAAGAATCTATGGAGAGTGTGGAGAAATAGGCGAATACACCTAAAGACTAAAATTAGACTGTATAATAGTTTAGTACTTTCTAGGGTTAGTTATGGTAGTGAAACGTGGACACTTTGTAAACAAGATAACAGGAAACTAGATGCTTTTGATTCCAGATGCTTACGCAGTATCTTGGGCATTAGGTGGTTGAAGTTTGTAACTAATGATGAGGTTAGGCAAAGGAGTTTGCAACCTCCTTTAAGCAGCATATTGTGCAGAGAGAGACTCCGTTGGTTTGGCCATGTTGCCCGTATGAATAATTATAGATTGGCGAATAGGGTTATGAACAGTGTGCCTAAAGGCCTCAGAAAGAAGGGTAGACCTAGGATGCGGTGGGCAGACAATGTCAAACAGAACCTTGTTAAAATTGGTGTGCAGTGGCCAGATGCAGTAGATGTAGCTCAGGATAGACTTGCTTGGAGAACTAAATTGCACGGTCTGGTTGGACCACCGTAGCCCATGGCTGCTTGAGGTTGATGATGATGATGATGAATTTTAGGAAACCGATTTCACATAGGAAAGTATGTCCGCAAACGTCATCTACATGAACAAAAGCTAAATTTTAAATGCAATCAAAAATTATCAACTAATGTTGCCCAAGAGAAAAAATAACAAAGATTCAAAAGTTTCTATAACAAACAAAATTTATTTCCAAAATTTTAAATCACCAACATCAATGGAAATGTCAACTACATCTCGACTCCTTATTATCTCACTACTAGCAACTCTGTCCTCTACTTCGGTACTTCTGTACCTCTAACTACTAACTTACTTCATCGCTATTAACTTCTAACAATTTCTGACTATTCCGTGACTTAATGTCACTGTTACAATGCGTTGTACAAAAGCTGGCATGTGTCGTGTTGCACGGCGGGAAAGTGACAAGCGTGCAAGCTAAGACACAAGAGGGTGCGTCGTTGAACACGCGCTTTAACGGTTAACAGTCAAAAGGTCGGAGTTGCACATGCGCAACTCCTGCAGCTCAGAAAGAGATTGAAACAGCCCACCAAAAGGAAATTAAAATCCCCAAACTGATAAGAGATAACCTCTAACTACTAACTACTAGATACTAAGATAACGTAAATTAAAGAAAACTGGTTAAGGTAAAGTAAAAGTGAATGGGTCCTAAAAGGGATCCCCTCCTAAAGGGAGTCAAAATTTGACCTAACAGATTTTGACAGCAAATTTTGAATAAAAGGACACTTCTCATGTCATTTGCACATAGTTGAACATAAATTAAAGTAAAAGTATGCTTACGCAAATTTTGATAAGACGATCTACTCTCACTTCGACACAATTTTCCATGACAACCAAAGGTACCTCCTCCCGTTCCTCTTATCAAGAGTGTAAAAGCTGCGTAGCGTAAATATACAGGGTGATTCAAAACTTATCGTCCAAATTTCGTGTGGAGGTAGGGAATAAGTCAGGAAACCGATTTCACATAGGAAAGAATGTCCGCAAATGTACGCATACGTATGTAGAGAGCGCTGTGTGTACCCAACCAGTGTACAGGTCGCCCGACCACTCCCGCTGTTATCAGTGTACGAGCTGACTTACTAGTGATAAGATGAATCGTTTTACGCATCAAGAGCTAGCGGATATGCATCTCGCATATGGGGCAGCTGGCGAAAGCGACCGCCGAGCTAGGCAAGTTTACGAAGACCGATACCCCAATAGAAGAATACCGCAGCATCAAATGTTTGCACGTGTGCATCGCAATCTGCGCGAACATGGTTCACTGCGCAGCAACATGCAGCATACGCGGAGAAAACGACTGACGCGGACTGTCAACGTCGCAGAACAAGTCCTATAGTCCATCGAAGATAATCCGAATACCAGCACACTAGCTATTGCTCAGCAGCTTGGGGTCTCTCTGCAAAGGGTGCAGTTACTGCATCGTGACGATTATCCGAAGAGTGTGGAAACCCCAGTTTTCCAGCTTCTGTCCTTTTTACAGATGAAGCTTCGGTGTGTTCAATACACACAATTCACATGTGTGGGCTTACGACAACCCGCATGGTACGAGAAGTCACGCTGCGCAACATCGTTTTGCGGTAAATGTGTGGGCTGGAATCATTGGTGACTGTTTGTTGGGACCTTACTTGCTACTGCCCCGATTGGACGGCCGGAAATACCTAATGTTTTTCGAGACAGTGTTACCGACTTTTCTGGGCGCTGTTCCTGCGCATAACCGCCGAGATATGTGGTATCAACATGACGGGGCTCCAGCCCATAGCACAATTGTTGCGCGTGATTACTTGAACCGAACATTCGGAGCTCGATGGATCGGTAGAGGTGGACCGATCGCTTGGTTTATCGCCCATGGATTTCTTTTTGTGGGGGGCCATGAAAGACCATGTGTACGAGACCCCCGTCGACAGTGAAATGGATCTTGTTGCACGAATAGTGGCCGCCGCAGGCGTTTTTGAAAATGCAACGGCGCTGTGAATCCTGTGTCCGTGTGACCTGTACTTTACCTTGTTGGAATAAAAGTCACATTCCTTACCACTTAACTGTAATGTTTCCTTGTGTTCACTTTACTTGTCCATTTTGTTCATGTAGATGACGTTTGCGGACATACTTTCCTATGTGAAATCGGTTTCCTGACGTCCTACCTCCCTACCTCCCCACGAAAAAAATGTCCCTACCTCCCCACGAAATTTGAACGATAAGTTTTGAATCAATACAAGTTGATGAAAATAAAGTATTACATTCTGACATAAAATAAAACATTAGGTTTACGCGTAAACATGTTTTAAGCGTGGAAAATACTGATAAAATAGGTATTTTCACATAAAAATCGATTTTTTTGAAAATTCTATGCCGTAAAAATGTTTTTAAGGCTTAGAATGTCATTCTATATCACGCCTCGATGGAAACGAACCATCAGATTCTCACTCTGACAGTAAATTGAACGAATAGTGTTATACACGAATAGTGTTATAGGCGTTTAAAAGAGCATTGAAACTCTTTTTATGATTATGATTTTTATGATTTTTATGATTTTTATTTTTATTTTTATGATTTTTATGATTTAAAAAATTTAATGAATTATTCGTTATTTTCGAAATTCTATGCACGTAAAATATACTTCAGCCATAGCATCTCATAATATATTACTAGTTGATGAATATAAAGCATTAGATTGTGAATTTGACTGTAAATTCAAAAGTTACTACACACCACATAGCTTTTTCCTATTTTATGCGCGGAAAACAGGGCAAAAATAGCTATTTTGATACATAAATCGATTTTTTTCAAATTTCTATGCTGTGAAAATATTTTTGAGGCATAGAATATTATTACGCATGGATGGAAATGAACCATCAGATTGTCACTCAAACTGAAAATGCAAAAGTTGTTAGCTCTGTTTTAGCTCTGTTTTAGCTGTTTAAAACAGCGTTCAGACTGATATTTTGGTAAATTATTCGATATTTTCAAAATTCTGTGCACCTAAAATATACTTTCCCCATAGAATCTCATTATATAATACTAATTCATGAATATAATGCATTAGGTTGTGAATCTGGCTGTAAATTCAAAAGTGATTACACACCACATAAGTTTTCCCTGTTTTATGCGCGAAAAACAGCGCAAAAATGACTATTTTGATATATAAATCGATTCTACGCTGTGAATGTATTTTTAAGACTTTCAATATCATTCTATATCACACCTTGATGGAAACAAACCAGTTGTTAGTACAAGAATAGCTCTAAGCACTGTTTTAGGCGTTTAAAAGAGCATCGATATTTCCGAAATTCTATGCACCTAAAGTATATTTTCCTCATAGAATCTCATTATATAATAGTAGTTGATGAACATAAAGCATTAGGTTGTGAAGCTGACTGTGAATTCAAAAGTCATTTTTATGCGAGGAAAATAGCACTATAATAGGTATTTTCACATATAAATCAAAGAAACCATCAGATTCCCATCTGAGAGTAAATTGAACAGTAACGAATAACTTTTAACACTGTTTTAGGCGTTTAAAACAGCATTGAAACTCATATTTTGGTGAATTATTCGATATTTTTGAAATTCTATGCACCTAAAATATACTTTAGCCATAGAATCTGATTTATACAATACGAGCTGATGAATATAAAGAATTAGGTTGTGAATCTGACTGTAAATTGAAAAGTTTGTACACACCATATAGCTTTTACCTATGATTTATGATCGGAAAACAGCGATAATATAGCTATATGACCCCATCTGACCGATCACCTAAAACGATTTTTTTTCAAAATTCTACACAGTGAAAATAAATTTAAGGCATAAAATATCATTCTATGTCACATTTTGATGGAAAAATGATGATTGTCAAATTCAAAAGTTGCTAACACAGGAATAGCTTTTAGCTCTGTTTAAGGGGTGGAAAACAACATTAAAACTGATGTTTTGGTCAAGAATTCGGTTTCGAAATTCTATCCACCTGATGTATACTTAACCCATAGAATCTCATTATATAATTACTAGATGATGAATATAAAGCATTTGGTTGTGAATCTGACTGTAATTTCAAAAGTCATTACACACCATATAGCTTTTACCTACGTTTCCTGCCTAGATAATAGCGCTAAATTAGATATTTTGATACATATATCGATTTTTTTTTCAAATTTCTATGCTACGAAAATAATTTTAAGGCATAGAACATTATTTTATATTACACATGGATGGAAATGAACCTTCAGATTGTCACTCAAACTGTAAATTCAAAAGTTGTTAGCACAGGAATAGCTTTTAGCTGTTTTAGATGTTTAAAACAGCGTTCAAACTGATATTTTGGTGAATTATTCGATATTTTCGAAATTCTATGCACCTAAAATATACTTTCCCCATAGAATCTCGTTATAAAATACCAGTTGTCATTAACTAGTTTTTATACTCATATATAAAGCATTACGTTGTGAATCAGACTGCAAATTCAAAAGTAATTACACACTAAAATGGTATTTTCACATATGAATCAATTTTTTTTGAAAATTCTATACAGTGAAATTCTCTTTAAGACATAGAATGTCAAATTATATCACTCATTAATGGAAAGAAACCATCAGATTCTCACTCTGAGGATAAATTGAACAGTTGTTAGCACATGAAAAGTATTTAGCACTGTTTTAGGCGTTTAAAACAGCATTGAAACTCACATTTTGATGCATTAGTGGATATTTTCGAAATTTTATGCAGATGCATAAAATTTCGAAAATATCCAAAGTATACTTTAGCCATAGAATCTCATTCTATAATACTAGTTGATGAATATAGAGCATTAGGTTGTGAATCGGACTGCAAATTCAAAAGTGATTACACACCACATAACTTTTTCGTGTTTTATACGCGCAAAAGAGCGCTAAAATAGCTATTTTGATACGTAAATCGATATTTTTTTAAAATTCTATGCTGTGAAAATATTTTTAAGGCTTAGAATATTATTTTATATTACGGATGGATGGAAATAAACCATCAGATTGTCACTCAAACTGTAAATTCCAATGTTGTTAGCACAGGAATAACATTTTGCTCTGTTTTTAGGCGTTTAAAACAGCATTAAAACTGATATTGTGGTGAATTATTCGATATTTTCGAAATTCTATCCACCTAAAATATAATTTACCCAATAGAATCTCATTATATAATACTAGTTGATGAATATGAAGCATTAGTTGTAAATCTGACTGTAAATTCAAAAGTGATTACACACCAGATAGTTCCTTCCTATGTTTTATGCGAGGAAAAAGAGCTAAAATGGATATTTTCACATATAAATCGATTTTTTTGAAAATTCTTTACCGTGAAAATATGTTTAACGCATAGAATGTCACTATATATCACGCCTTGATGGAAACAAACCATCAGATTAACATCTGAGAGTAAATTGAAGATTAACGAATAACTTTTAACACTGTTTTAGGCGTTTAAAACAGCATTGAAATTCATATTTTGGTGAATTATTCGATATTTTTGAAATTCTATGCACCTAAAGTATACTTCAGCCTTAGAATCTGATTTATACAATACGAGTTGATGAATATAAAGCATTAGGTTGTGAATCTGACTGTAAATTCAAAAGTTTGTACACACCATATAGCTTTTACCTATGCTTTATGATCGAAAAACAGCATATCTAATGACCGCCATCTGACCTATCACCTAAAACGATTTTTTTTTCAAAATTCTATACAGTGAAAATAAATTTTGATGGAAAAAAAACAGTAGATTGTCATTGAAAGTGTAAATTCAAAAGGAATAGCTTTTAGCTCTGTTTAAGGGGTGGAAAAAAGCATTGAAACTGATGTTTTGGTTAAGAATTCGGTAGTTTCGAAATTCTATCCACCTGATGTATACTTAACCCCTAGAATCGCATTATATAATTACTAGATGATGAATATAAGGCATTTGGTTGTGAATCTGACTGTAATTTCAAAAGTCATTACACACCATATAGCTTTTACCTACGTTTCCTGCCTAGATAATAGCGCTAAATTAGATATTTTGATACATAAATCGATTTTTTTTTTCAAATTTCTATGATACGAAAATAATTTTAAGGCATAGAATTTTATATTACGCATGGATGGAAATGAACCATCAGATTGTCACTCAAACTGTAAATTCAAAAGTTGGTAGCACAGGAATAGCTTTTAGCTCTGTTTTAGCTGTTTAAAACAGCGTTCAAACTGATATTTCGGTGAATTATTCGATATTTTCGAAATTCTATGCACCTAAAATATACTTTCCCCATAGAATCTCGTTATAAAATACTAGTTGTCATCAACTAGTTTTTATATTCATACATAAAGCATTACGTTGTGAATCAGACTGTTAATTCAAAAGTAATTACACACCACCTAGCTTTTACCTATGCTTTATGCGAGGAAAATAGCGCTAAAATAGGTATTTCACATATAAATCATTTTTTTTTTAAAATTCTATACAGTGAAAATCTTTTTAAGGCTTACAATGTCACTCATTAATGGAAAGAAACCATCAGATTCTCACTCTCAGGATAAATTGAACAGTTGTTAGCACATGAAAAGCATTTAGCACTGTCTTAGGCGTTTAAAACAGCATTGAAACTCATATTTTGATGCATTAGGGGATATTTTCGAAATTTTATGCATCTAAAGTATACTTTAGCCATAGAATCTCATTATATAATACTAGTTAATGAATATAAAGCTTTGATACACCACATAGCTTTTTCCTGTTTTATGAACTAAAACGGCGCAAAAAAAGCTATTTTGAAATATAAATCGATTTTTTCAAATTTCTACGCTGCGAAAGTACTTTTAAGACTTAAATATCATTCTATATCACAACTTGATGGACTCAACTGTTCAATTTACTCACTCTGACAGTAAATTGAACAGTTGTTAGCACAAGAATAACTTGTAGCACTGTTCTAGACGTTTAAAACAACATTGAAACTCATATTTTGATGAATTATTCGACATTTTCGAAATTTTATGCATATAAACTATGCTTTAGCCATAGAATCTCCTTATATAATACTAGTTGATGAATATAAAGCATTACGTTGTGAATCTGGCTATAAATTCAAAAGTGATTACACACCACATAACTTTTTCCTGTTTTATGAGCGAAAAGAGCGAAAAATAACCATTTTGATATGTAAATCGATTTTTTTCAAATTTCTACGCTGTGAAAGTATTTTTAAGACTTAGAATATCATTCTATATCACACCTTGATGGAAACAAACCATCAGATTCTCACTCTGACAGTAAATTAAACAGTTGTTAGCACAAGAATAGTTCTAAGCACTGTTTTAGGCGTTTAAAAGAGCATTGAAATTGACACTTTGATGAATAATTCGATATTTTCGAAATTCTCTGCACCTAAAGTATTTTTAGCCATAGAATCTCATTATACAATACGAGTTGATGAATATGAAGCATTAAGTTGTGAATCTGACTGTAAATTCAAAAGTTATTACACACCATATAGCTTTTACCTATGATTTATGCGTGGAAAACAGTGCTAAAACTGCTATTTTGATACATAAATCGTTTTTTTTTCCTAAATTTTGTGCATTGAAAATATTTTTAAGGCATCGAATGTCATTTTGTATCACGCTTTAATAAAATAAATCATCAGTTTTTCACTTTGACTGTGAATTGAAAAGTTTTTGTCACACTAGTTGGGACCTGGGTTCGAGCCCCGGATAAGGTATGTGTTGCTTTTCTGCTGAGGTCTTGCCATCCTCTCAGTTCTTCTACTTTGGCATATAAATTGACAGGCTCCTGTCAGACCTCTGTGGCAAGCAGCTGTTTGAGGGGGTATTTATTTACTTATTTATTATTTACCCGTTTAAAACAGCATTGAAACTGATAATTTTCTAATAATTCGATATTTTCGAAATTCTTTGCACCGAAAATATTCTTTACCAATAGAATCTCATTATGTAATACGAGTTGATGAATATAAAGCATTAGGTTTTGAATCTGACTGTACATTGAAAAGTTATTACACACCACAAAGCTTTTACCTTTTTTTTTTGCGTGGGGAAACAGCGCTAAAACAGATATTTCGATGTATAATTCGATTTTTTTCAAAATCGTATGGAGCGAAAATCTTTTTTAACGCATAGAATGTCATTTTATATTTTGACTTGATAGAAAAAAACCATTATATGATCACTTCGACTGTAAATTAAAGAGTTGTTGGCACAGGAATAGCTTTTAGATCTGGTTTACGCGTTAAAAACAGGGTTGAAACTAATATTTTGGTGAATAATTCGATGTTTCCGAAATTCTTTTGACCTAAACTATACTTCAGCCATAAAATCTCATCACATATTATGAGTTGATGAATATAAAGCATTAGGTTGTGAATCTGACTGTAAATTCAAAAGTCATTAGACACCATATAGCTGTTTCGTGGGTTGTATGTGTGGTAAACAGCGCTAAAACAGCTATTTTGATACATGAATCAATTTTTTTCAAAATTCTATGCAGAGAAATGTTTTTAAGGCATAAAATGTCATTTTATATTACGCCTTGATTAAACAAAAACCCCATCAGATTGTCACTGTGTAAATTGAAAAGTGGTTAGCACAGAAATAGGTTTTACCACTATTCTAGGCGTTTCAAATAGCATTGAAACTGATTTTTGGTGAAAAATTCGGTATTTTCGAAATTCTATGCACCAAATTATAATTTAGCCTAAGATTTTCATTTCATACTACAGTTGATAAATATAAATCATTAGGTTGTGTATCTAACTATAAATTCAAAAGTTATTACAAACCATACGGCTCTCACCTATATGTCATGCGTGGAAAACAGCGCTAAAACAGCTAATTTGCTAAATATATTTTTGAGGCCCGCCTAGATGGAAATAAATCATCAGATGATCACTTCGTCTGTAAATTGAAAAGTTGTTGGCACAGGAATAGCTCTGTTTTAGGCGTTAAAACAGCATTGAAACTGATATTTTCGTGAATAATTCAATATTTTGAAAATTCTATGCAACTGAACTATACTTCAGCCACAGAATCTCATTACATAATACGAGTCGATGAATATAACGCATTAGATTGTGAATCTGACTGTAAATTCAAAAGTTATTAGACACCACATATCTTTTACCTATGTTCCATGCGTGGAAAACAGCGATGAAATAGCTATTTTTTATACATAAATCGACATTTTTTTCAAAATTCAATGTGCAGAAAATGTTTTTAAGGCATAGAATGTCATTCTATATCACGCCTTGATGAAACACACCATCAATTTCTCACTCTGACAATAAATTGAAGACACAGGAACGGATTTTTAACTCTGTTTAAGGGGTTTAACACGATATTTTCGAAATTCTTTGCACCTAAACTATACTTTAGTCACAAATCTCATTATATAATACGAATTGATGAATATAAAGGATTAGGTTGTGAATCTGACTGTAAATTCAAGAGTCATTACACACCATATAGCTTTTACCTACGTTTCCTGCCTAGATAATAGCGCTAAATTAGATATTT
The DNA here is from genome assembly GCA_038380435.1 of Ryuthela nishihirai. Taxonomy (NCBI): domain Eukaryota; kingdom Metazoa; phylum Arthropoda; class Arachnida; order Araneae; family Heptathelidae; genus Ryuthela; species Ryuthela nishihirai. The sequence continues at coordinate 1,157,897 of JAWZYU010000058.1, forward strand.
TGATACATAAATCGATTTTTTTTTCAAATTTCTATGCTACGAAAATAATTTTAAGGCATAGAATATTATTTTATATTACACATGGATGGAAATGAACCTTCAGATTGTCACTCAAACTGTAAATTCAAAAGTTGTTAGCACAGGAATAGCTTTTAGCTGTTTTAGATGTTTAAAACAGCGTTCAAACTGATATTTTGGTGAATTATTCGATATTTTCGAAATTCTATGCACCTAAAATATACTTTCCCCATAGAATCTCGTTATAAAATACCAGTTGTCATTAACTAGTTTTTATACTCATATATAAAGCATTACGTTGTGAATCAGACTGTAAATTCAAAAGTAATTACATACTACCTAGCTTTTACCTATGTTCTATGCGAGGAAAATAGCGCTAAAATGGTATTTTCACATATGAATCAATTTTTCTGAAAATTCTATACAGTGAAATTCTCTTTAAGACATAGAATGGCAAATTATATCACTCATTAATGGAAAGAAACCATCAGATTCTCACTCTGAGGATAAATTGAACAGTTGTTAGCACATGAAAAGAATTTAGCACTGTTTTAGGCGTATAAAACAGCATTGAAACTGACACTTTGATGAATAATTCGATATTTTCGAAATTCTATGCACCTAAAGTATTTTTAGCCATAGAATCTCATTATACAATACGAGTTGATGAATATGAAGCATTAAGTTGTGAATCTGACTGTAAATTCAAAAGTTATTACACACCATATAGCTTTTACCTATGATTTATGCGTGGAAAACAGTGCTAAAACTGCTATTTTCATACATAAATCGTTTTTTTTTTCCAAATTCTATGCATTGAAAATATTTTTAAGGCACCGAATGTCATTTTGTATCACGCTTTAATAAAATAAATCATGTTTTTCACTTTGACTGTGAATTGAAAAGTTTTTGTCACACTAGTTGGGACCTTGGTTCGAGCCCCGGATAAGGTATGTGTTGTTTTTCTGCTGAGGTCTTGCCATCCTCTCAGTTCTTCTACTTTGGTATATAAATTGACAGGCTCCTGTCAGACCTCTGTGGCAAGCAGCTGCTTGAGGGGGTATTTATTTACTTATTTATTATTTACCCGTTTAAAACAGCATTGAAACTGATAATTTGCTAATATTTCGATATTTTCGAAATTCTTTGCACCGAAAATATTCTTTACCAATAGACTCTCATTATGTAATACGAGTTGATGAATATAAAGCATTACGTTTTGAATCTGACTGTACATTCAAAAGTTATTACACACCACAAAGCTTTTACCTTTTTTTTTTGCGTGGGGAAACAGCGCTAAAACAGATATTTCGATGTATAATTCGATTTTTTTCAAAATCGTATGGAGCGAAAATCTTTTTTAACGCATAGAATGTCATTTTATATTTTGACTTGATAGAAAAAAACCATTATATGATCACTTCGACTGTAAATTAAAGAGTTGTTGGCACAGGAATAGCTTTTAGATCTGGTTTACGCGTTAAAAACAGGGTTGAAACTAATATTTTGGTGAATAATTCGATGTTTCCGAAATTCTTTTGACCTAAACTATACTTCAGCCATAAAATCTCATCACATAGTATGAGTTGACGAATATAAAGCATTAGGTTGTGAATCTGACTGTAAATTCAAAAGTCATTAGACACCATATAGCTGTTTCGTGGGTTGTATGTGTGGAAAACAGCGCTAAAACAGCTATTTTGATACATTAGATTCCGAAATTCTTTTGACCTAAACTATACTTCAGCCATAAAATCTCATCACATAGTATGAGTTGATGAATATAAAGCATTAGGTTGTGAATCTGACTGTAAATTCAAAAGTCATTAGACACCATATAGCTGTTTCGTGGGTTGTACGTGTGGTAAACAGCGCTAAAACAGCTATTTTGATACATGAATCCATTTTTTTCAAAATTCTATGCAGGGAAATGTTTTTAAGGCATAAAATGTCATTTTATATTACGCCTTGATTAAACAAAAACCCCATCAGATTGTCACTGTGTAAATTGAAAAGTGGTTAGCACAGAAATAGGTTTTACCTCTATTCTAGGCGTTTCAAATAGCATTGAAACTGATTTTTGGTGAAAAATTCGGTATTTTCGAAATTCTATGCACCAAATTATAATTTAGCCTCAGATTTTCATTTCATACTACAGTTGATAAATATAAATCATTAGGTTGTGTATCTAACTATAAATTCAAAAATTATTACAAACCATACGGCTCTCACCTATATGTCATGCGTGGAAAACAGCGCTAAAACAGCTAATTTGCTAAATATATCGATTTTTTTCAAAATTCTATGATGTGAAAACGTTTTTGAGGCCCGCCTAGATGGAAATAAATCATCAGATGATCACTTCGTCTGTAAATTGAAAAGTTGTTGGCACAGGAATAGCTCTGTTTTAGGCGTTAAAACAGCATTGAAACTGATATTTTCGTGAATAATTCGATATTTTCAAAATTCTACACAACTGAACTATACTTCAGCCACAGAATCTCATTACATAATACGAGTCGATGAATATAACGCATTAGATTGTGAATCTGACTGTAAATTCAAAAGTTATTAGACACCACATATCTTTTACCTATGTTCTATGCGTGGAAAACAGCGATGAAATAGCTATTTTTTATACATAAATCGACATTTTTTTCAAAATTCAATGTACAGAAAATGTTTTTAAGGCATAGAATGTCATTCTATATCACGCCTTGATGAAACACACCATCAATTTCTCACTCTGACAATAAATTGAAGACACAGGAACGGATTTTTAACTCTGTTTAAGGGGTTTAACACGATATTTTCGAAATTCTTTGCACCTAAACTATACTTTAGTCACAAATCTCATTATATAATACGAATTGAGGAATATAAAAGATTAGGTTGTGAATCTGACTGTAAATTCAAGAGTCATTACACACCATATAGCTTTTACCTACGTTTCCTGCCTAGATAATAGCGCTAAATTAGATATTTTGATACATAAATCGATTTTTTTTTCAAATTTCTATGCTACGAAAATAATTTTAAGGCATAGAATATTATTTTATATTACACATGGATGGAAATGAACCTTCAGATTGTCACTCAAACTGTAAATTCAAAAGTTGTTAGCACAGGAATAGCTTTTAGCTGTTTTAGATGTTTAAAACAGCGTTCAAACTGATATTTTGGTGAATTATTCGATATTTTCGAAATTCTATGCACCTAAAATATACTTTCCCCATAGAATCTCGTTATAAAATACCAGTTGTCATTAACTAGTTTTTATACTCATATATAAAGCATTACGTTGTGAATCAGACTGCAAATTCAAAAGTAATTACACACTAAAATGGTATTTTCACATATGTATCAATTTTTTTGAAAATTCTATACAGTGAAATTCTCTTTAAGACATAGAATGTCAAATTATATCACTCATTAATGGAAAGAAACCATCAGATTCTCACTCTGAGGATAAATTGAACGGTTGTTAGCACATGAAAAGTATTTAGCACTGTTTTAGGCGTTTAAAACAGCATTGAAACTCACATTTTGATGCATTAGTGGATATTTTCGAAATTTTATGCATCTAAAGTATACTTTAGCCATAGAATCTCATTCTATAATACTAGTTGATGAATATAGAGCATTAGGTTGTGAATCGGACTGCAAATTCAAAAGTGATTACACACCACATAACTATTTCGTGTTTTATACGCGCAAAAGAGCGCTAAAATAGCTATTTTGATACGTAAATCGATATTTTTTTAAAATTCTATGCTGTGAAAATATTTTTAAGGCTTAGAATATTATTTTATATTACGGATGGATGGAAATAAACCACCAGATTGTCACTTAAACTGTAAATTCAAAGTTGTTAGCACAGGAACAGCAGCTTTTTGCTCTGTTTTACACGTTTGAAACATCATTGAAACTGATATTTTGTTGAATTATTCGATATTTTCGAAATTCTATCCATCTAAAATATAATTTACCCAATAGAATCTCATTATATAATACTAGTTGATGATCTGACTGTGAATTCAAAAGTAATTACACACCAGATAGTTTTCACCTATGTTTTATGCGAGGAAAATAGCGCTAAAATAGGCATTTTCATATATAAATCAATTATTTTGAAAATTCTACACAGTGAAAAAAGTTTTTAAGGCATAGAATGTCGAACTATTTCACTCCTTAATGGAAAGAAACCATCAGATTCTCACTCTGACGGTAAATTGGACAGTTATTAGTACACAAATAGCCTTTAGTTTTAGTCATTTAAAATGGCATGGAAAGTCATATTTCGGTGAATTATTCGATATTTCCGAAATTCTTTAGCCATAGAATCTCATTATATAATACTAGTTGATGAATATAAAGCATTAGGTTGTGAACTTGAGTGTAAATTCAAAAGTGATTACACACCACATACATTTTTCCTATATCATATGCACGGAAAACCGCTAAAATAGCTATTTTGATACATAAATCAACTTTATTTTCAAAATTCTCTGCTGCGAAAATATTTTCAAGGCTTAGAATATTATTTAATATTACGGATGGATGGAAATAAACCATCAGATTGTCACTCAAACTGTAAATTCCAATGTTGTTAGCACAGGAATAACATTTTGCTCTGTTTTTAGGCGTTTAAAACAGCATTAAAACTGATATTGTGGTGAATTATTCGATATTTTCGAAATTCTATCCACCTAAAATATAATTTACCCAATAGAATCTCATTATATAATACTAGTTGATGAATATGAAGCATTAGGTTGTAAATCTGACTGTAAATTCAAAAATGATTACAACCAGATAGTTCCTTCCTATGTTTTATGCGAGGAAAAAGAGCTAAAATGGATATTTTCACATATAAATCGATTTTTTTGAAAATTCTTTACCGTGAAAATATGTTTAACGCATAGAATGTCACTATATATCACGCCTTGATGGAAACAAACCATCAGATTAACATCTGAGAGTAAATTGAAGATTAACGAATAACTTTTAACACTGTTTTAGGCGTTTAAAACAGCATTGAAATTCATAGTTTGGTGAATTATTCGATATTTTTGAAATTCTATGCACCTAAAGTATACTTTAGCCTTAGAATCTGATTTATACAATACGAGTTGATGAATATAAAGCATTAGGTTGTGAATCTGACTGTAAATTCAAAAGTTTGTACACACCATATAGCTTTTACCTATGCTTTATGATCGAAAAACAGCGCTATTATATCTATATGACCGCCATCTGACCTATCACCTAAAACGATTTTTTTTTTTTCAAAATTCTATACAGTGAAAATAAATTTTGATGGAAAAAAAACCAGTAGATTGTCATTGAAAGTGTAAATTCAAAAGGAATAGCTTTTAGCTCTGTTTAAGGGGTGGAAAACAGCATTGAAACTGATGTTTTGGTTAAGAATTCGGTAGTTTCGAAATTCTATCCACCTGATGTATACTTAACTCCTAGAATCGCATTATATAATTACTAGATGATGAATATAAGGCATTTGGTTGTGAATCTGACTGTAATTTCAAAAGTCATTACACACCATATAGCTTTTACCTAAGTTTTCTGCCTAGATAATAGCGCTAAATTAGATATTTTGATACATAAATCGATTTTTTTTTTCAAATTTCTATGCTACGAAAATAATTTTAAGGCATAGAATTTTATATTACGCATGGATGGAAATGAACCATCAGATTGTCACTCAAACTGTAAATTCAAAAGTTGGTAGCACAGGAATAGCTTTTAGCTCTGTTTTACCTGTTTAAAACAGCGTTCAAACTGATATTTCGGTGAATTATTCGATATTTTCGAAATTCTATGCACCTAAAATATACTTTCCCCATAGAATCTCGTTATAAAATACTAGTTGTCATCAACTAGTTTTTATATTCATACATAAAGCATTACGTTGTGAATCAGACTGTTAATTCAAAAGTAATTACACACCACCTAGCTTTTACCTATGTTTTATGCGAGGAAAATAGTGCTAAAATAGGCATTTTCACATATAAATCATTTTTTTTTTTAAATTCTATACAGTGAAAATCTTTTTAAGGCTTACAATGTCATACTATATCACTCATTAATGGAAAGAAACCATCAGATTCTCACTCTGAGGATAAATTGAACAGTTGTTAGCACATGAAAAGCATTTAGCACTGTCTTAGGCGTTTAAAACAGCATTGAAACTCATATTTTGATGCATTAGTGGATATTTTCGAAATTTTATGCACCTAAAATATACTTTAGCCATAGAATCTCATTATATAATACTAGTTAATGAATATAAAGCTTTGATACACCACATAGCTTTTTCCTGTTTTATGAGCTAAATCGGCGCAAAAAAAGCTATTTTGAAATATAAATCGATTTTTTCAAATTTCTACGCTGCGAAAGTATTTTTAAGACTTAAATATCATTCTATATCACAACTTGATGGACTCAACTGTTCAATTTACTCACTCTGACAGTAAATTGAACAGTTGTTAGCACAAGAATAACTTGTAGCACTGTTCTAGACGTTTAAAACAACATTGAAATTCATATTTTGATGAATTATTCGACATTTTCGAAATTTTATGCATATAAACTATGCTTTAGCCATAGAATCTCCTTATATAATACTAGTTGATGAATATAAAGCATTACGCTGTGGATCTGGCTGTAAATTCAAAAGTGATTACACACCACATAACTTTTTCCTGTTTTATGAGCGAAAAGAGCGAAAAATAACAATTTTGATATGTAAATCGATTTTTTTCAAATTTCTACGCTGTGAAAGTATTTTTAAGACTTAGAATATCATTCTATATCACACCTTGATGGAAACAAACCATCAGATTCTCACTCTGACAGTAAATTAAACAGTTGTTAGCACAAGAATAATTCTAAGCACTGTTTGAGGCGTTTAAAAGAGCATTGAAACTGACACTTTGATGAATAATTCGATATTTTCGAAATTCTATGCACCTAAAGTATTTTTAGCCATAGAATCTCATTATACAATACGAGTTGATGAATATGAAGCATTAAGTTGTGAATCTGACTGTAAATTCAAAAGTTATTACACACCATATAGCTTTTACCTATGATTTATGCGTGGAAAACAGTGCTGAAACTGCTATTTTGATACATAAATCGTTTTTTTTTTCTAAATTCTATGCATTGAAAATATTTTTAAGGCACCGAATGTCATTTTGTATCACGCTTTAATAAAATAAATCATCAGTTTTTCACTTTGACTGTGAATTGAAAAGTTTTTGTCACACTAGTTGGGACCTGGGTTCGAGCCCCGGATAAGGTATGTGTTGTTTTTCTGCTGAGGTCTTGCCATCCTCTCAGTTCTTCTACTTTGGCACATAAATTGACAGGCTCCTGTCAGACCTCTGTGTCAAGCAGCTGCTTGAGGGGGGTATTTATTTACTTATTTATTATTTACCCGTTTAAAACAGCATTGAAACTGATAATTTGCTAATAATTCGATATTTTCGAAATTCTTTGCACCGAAAATATTCTTTACCAATAGAATCTCATTATGTAATACGAGTTGATGAATATAAAGCATTAGGTTTTGAATCTGACTGTACATTGAAAAGTTATTACACATCACAAAGCTTTTACCTTTTTTTTTTTGCGTGGGGAAACAGCACTAAAACAGATATTTCGATGTATAATTCGTTTTTTTTCAAAATCGTATGGAGCGAAAATCTTTTTTAACGCATAGAATGTCATTTTACATTTTGACTTGATAGAAAAAAAAACATTATATGATCACTTCGACTGTAAATTAAAAAGTTTTTGGCACAGGAATAGCTTTTAGATCTGGTTTACGCGTTAAAAACAGGATTGAAACTAATATTTTGGTGAATAATTCGATGTTTCCGAAATTCTTTTGACCTAAACTATACTTCAGCCATAAAATCTCATCACATAGTATGAGTTGATGAATATAAAGCATTAGGTTGTGAATCTGACTGTAAATTCAAAAGTCATTAGACACCATATAGCTGCTTCGTGGGTTGTATGTGTTTCCACACATACAACCCACGAAGCAGCTATATGGTGTCTAAACAGCGCTAAAACAGCTATTTTGATACATGAATCAATTTTTTTCAAAATTCTATGCAGGGAAATGTTTTTAAGGCATAAAATGTCATTTTATATTACGCCTTGATTAAACAAAAACCCCATCAGATTGTCACTGTGTAAATTGAAAAGTGGTTAGCACAGAAATAGGTTTTACCTCTATTCTAGGCGTTTCAAATAGCATTGAAACTGATTTTTGGTGAAAAATTCGGAATTTTCGAAATTTTATGCACCAAATTATAATTTAGCCTAAGATTTTCATTTCATACTACAGTTGATAAATATAAATCATTAGGTTGTGTATCTAAGTATAAATTCAAAAGTTATTACAAACCATACGACTCTCACCTATATCTCATGCGTGGAAAACAGCGCTAAAACAGCTAATTTGCTAAATATATCGATTTTTTTCAAAATTCTATGATGTGAAAATGTTTTTGAGGCCCGCCTAGATGGAAATAAATCATCAGATGATCACTTCGTCTGTAAATTAAAAAGTTGTTGGCACAGGAATAGCTCTGTTTTAGGCGTTAAAACAGCATTGAAACTGATATTTTCGTGAATAATTCGATATTTTCAAAATTCTATGCAACTGAACTATACTTCAGCCACAGAATCTCATTACATAATACGAGTCGATGAATATAACGCATTAGATTGTGAATCTGACTGTAAATTCAAAAGTTATTAGACACCACATATCTTTTAGCTATGTTCTATGCGTGGAAAACAGCGATGAAATAGCTATTTTTTATACATAAATCGACATTTTTTTCAAAATTCAATGTACAGAAAATGTTTTTAAGGCATAGAAGTCATTCTATATCACGCCTTGATGGAAACACACCATCAATTTCTCATTCTGACAATAAATTGAAGACACAGGAACGGATTTTTAACTCTGTTTAAGGGGTTTAACACGATATTTTCGAAATTCTTTGCACCTAAACTATACTTTAGTCACAAATCTCATTATATAATACGAATTGATGAATATAAAGGATTAGGTTGTGAATCTGACTGTAAATTCAAGAGTCCTTAGAGGCCACATAGCTTTCACCTGTTTTATGCGCGGAAAACAGTGCTAAAATAGCTATTTTTATACGTAAATCGATTTTTTTTCAAAATTCTATGCAGTGAAAATAGTGTTAAAGCACAGTATTTCATTTTATATTACGCATTTCTGGTAATAAACCCTGAGATTGTCACTCAGGCTGCAAATTGAAAAGTTGTTAGCACAGGAATAAAAAAAAAAATACAGGAATAAATAAAAAAAAACGCCTAAAACCGACCTAAACAGCTTTCAGCTCTGTTTTAGGCGTTTATAAACAGCGTTGAAATTAATATTTTGGTGAATATTTCGGTGTTTTCGCAATTCGATTTTTTTCAAAATTCTACGCAGTGAAAATAGTTTTAAAGCATAGATCTAAAATATAATTCAAGCATATAATCTAAATTATAATTCAACCATAGAATCTCATTACATAATACGAGTCGTTGAACATAAAGCACTATATTGTCAATCTGACTGTAAATTCAAAAGGAATTTTTAAAAAAAATCGATTTGATGAGTATAGGTTAGGTGCATAGAATTTTGAAAATATTGAATCACCAAGATATCAGTTTCAACGTTTTTTTAAACACCTAAAACAATGCTAAAAACAATTCCTAGGTTGACAACTCTTCAATTTACAGTTACAGTGAAAATCTGATGGTTTGTTTCCATCAAAGCGTGATATAGAATGAAATTATATGCCTTAAAAATATTTTCACAGCATAGAATTTTGAAATAAAAATTCGATTTATGTATCAAATCAGCTGTTTTAGCGCTGTTTTCCACGCATCATACGTAGGTAAAAGCTATAAGGAGTATAATAACTTTTGAATTTACAATCAGCTTCAAAATATAATGCTTTATATTCAACGGCTCGTATTACGTAATGAGATTCTATAACTAAATTAGAATTTAGGTGCATAGAATTACGAAAATGTCGAAATATTCATCAAAATATCAGTTTAAATAATGTTTTTGAACGCGTAAAAGAGAGGTAAAAATTATTCATGTGCTAACAACTTTTCAATTTGCGGTCTGAGTGACAATCTGATTTATTTATTTCCATGTAGGCGTAATATAAAATGATAATCTATGCCTTAAAAATATTTTCACTACATAGAATTTTGAAAAAAAATTCGATTTTTGTATAAAAATGGTTACTTTAGCGCTCTTTTCTGCACATATAACATAGGTAAAAGCTATGTGGTGTCGAATAACTTTTAAATTTGCAATCAGATTCACAACCTAATGCTTTATATTCATCAACTCATATTATATAATGACATTCTATGACTAAAGTATAGTTTAGGTCAGGCATGGCCAACTGTTTTTGCCCCCGGGCCGGATTGGAAAAAACAAAAAATTTTCACGGGCCGGACGAAATATTAAAATTGAAAAATGTTAAGCAAAACACTTATTTCTTTAAGTAAACAAAATTTTATTATGAAATTTGTTTATGAATAATTGTAAGTAAATCAATACAACAAATTAACATAATAACTAATGCGACGTGTTGAGGCGGTTTACATCGCTTATTATTTTTTTAATATCTGGTTCTATACTTGTAGTAGCTATTCTTAACATAGCCTCCAAATGCAAATCATTCAATCTTGATCTTGTTGTACTTTTATTTAGATTCATTAAAGAAAAGGTTTGTTCACAAATATAAGTTGAGCTAAAGATTACAAATAAGTCTTGGCAAGTTTTTTTAAATTTCCATATTTTTCATTATTCAATTGCTTATAAAAATTACACAAATTTTCTTGCTCTTCTCGATATTTCTCATGTAATAATTCATCACATTGTAAATTAATTATTTCTACTTGTATATCAACAGGAACGTCATCAACTTGTACAGAAAATGGATTTCGGATAATAGATAAAATTTTATCAATTTTTTTGAAGCAATCGAATCTCTGCTCGAAATCTGTCATTAGTGCAAGGATGTTTTTATTAAATGTTGTAACCTTTTCTTTTAAAATATTTAAAGATATGGTCTGTAACGTTGGAAAATGATCAAATTTACATTCAGCCAGAATTGTAGAAAAAAGGCTAAGCTTCATTTTAAAAGCTCTTAATTTCTGTATTAAATCATGAGCAAATAATTTTTTTCCTTGTATACATGTGTTAAATTCGTTCAAATGTGTGAGAATATCCAAAGAAAATGCTAAATCACAAATCCAATTTGGATCTAATAATTCAGGAAAATCCTCACTTTCTTTAAGCATTAAAAATATTTTTATTTCCTCTTGAAGGTCCCACACAAAAAACAAAACTTTTCCCAACTCTTAAAACTTTTCCCAAACTTAACCAACGGATTTTATTGTGATATAGTACATCTAAATGACTGGTATTTGGTTCTTCAAGGAGATCAATAAATTGCCTGTGATTTAATCCTTTTGATCGTAGGAAATTCACTAATTTCACAACTACATTTGTAACATGATCGATTTTTAAAATATTTTTGCACTATGCAAAAATATTTTACTCGCCTGCTGGCAACGTCGCTTGAACATCGAGTGCAGATGAGTATAAAAGTTTTAATTCTTTATAACGGAATCTTTTTTAAAAAATATAGAAGTATCGAGAATTCATTCGATTAATTACTAGAAGTTAAATGTTAATATTGAAAAATTGTTCGCGGGCCACATAAATTCATTACGCGGGCCGTATGTTGGCCATGCCTGGTTTAGGTGAATAGAATTTCGAAAATATTGAAATATTCACTATATTGAAATATTTGCGCCTACTTTGGCTCTCTAAAGGTGTTAAAATTGCTCGAAAACCTGATAAAAATGACATCGCTTATTTGACACACCTGTTTAAAATATTTAAATCAAGTTAATTTACAATTGCAAAGTGATGAGTTGAATTTAATTAAAACAAAAAACGTCATAGCTGCTTTTGCAGGAAAACTTCTATTCAAACGAAATCTAGGTATAGGTGAATACAACCACTTTCCCACATTATCAGCAGTCTCTGCAAAACCGGAAGATTTACTTACTTACTGCCAACACTTGGAAGTTCTTCATGTTGATTTTACGGAGCGTTTCCAAGATATTTCAAACATGAATATACCGAGTTGGGTTTTAGATCCTTTCGCAAACACAGATACTGAAGAATCATCAAATTTGGAAGAGGAACTCTTAGAACTCACAACTAAGGAAGGATTCAAAGTAAAATTCAAACATGGATACCAAGAGGTCTGGCTTCAAAAATCAATAATATACATCACTGAATCGCAGATCGCCACGATTTGCGATTGATGTTAACGAAATTGGAACCCGACATTAACAAATTGTTCACACTCCACCAGCCTCAACCATCTCATTAATTTTTTTATTTATTATTAATTTTGTGTTTATCTAATTATTTTTTATTTCTTATTTTCTGTGTTTATTTTTAAAATTTTAATAAACAATTTTATTGTACATTTGGATGTCGTTTCATTGATTTCTGCTTTATGATTTTTAATAGATAAATAAACAGATTAATTAGGTACAGATAATATGCAACAATATTTTAATATTTCATATAAAATTAAGTGTTATGGACAAGGGGGGCGTTGATATTTTTGTTCTCTTCCAAACGGGGCGATGATCCAGAAAAGGTTGGGAATCACTTCTTTATATTCATCAATTAGTATTATATAATGAGATTGTATGGCTAAAGTATAAATTAGGTGCATAGAATTTTGAAAATATCGAATAATTCACCAAAATATGAGTTTCACTGCTGCTTTAAACGCCTAAAACAGTGCTAAAATCTATTCATATGGTAACAACTGTTCCGTTTACTGGGAGAGTAAGGATCTGATGGTTTTTTTCCATGTAGGTATGATATAGAATGATATTCTATACCTTAAAAACATTTTCACTACACAGAATTTAAAAAAAAATGATTTATATGTAAAAATACCTATTTTAGCGCTATTTTCTACGCATAAAACGGAAGTAAAGCTGTATGGTGTGTAACGACTTTGGAATTTACAGTAAGATTCAACCAGTATTATATAATGATATTCTTTTTGCAAAGTATACTACCTGCATAAACTTTCGAACATATCGAATAATTGACCAAAATATCACTTTGAATGCTGTTTTAAACGGGTAATTCAGAGCATAAATCTATTCCTGTGCTAACAACTGTTCAATTTACTGTCAGAATAAAAATCTGATGGTTTGTTTCCATCAAGGTATGATGTAGAATGATATTCTACGCCTTAAATTTATTTTTACTGTATAGAATTTAGAATAAAATCAATTTATGTATCAAAATGGCAATTTTAGCGCTGGTTTCCTTCATAAAACATAGAAAAAACTATGTAGAGTGTAGCAACTTTTTGTTTTACAGTCAGATTCACAAGCTAATGCTTTATATTCATCAACTCGTATTGTATAAATCAGATTGTATGGCTAATCAGATTGTATACTTTAGGTGCATAGATTTTCGAAAATATCGAAAAATTCACCAAAATATGAGTTAAGTGCTATATTAAACTCCTAAAACAGTGCTAAAAACCATTCGTGTGGTAACAACTGCTCCGTTTACTGTGAGAGTGGGTATTTCATGGTTTGTTTCCATCAAGGTCTCATATGCAATGACATTCTATGCCTTAAAAACATTTTCACTTTATCGAATTTAAAAATACTCGAATTATATCTCAAACTACCAATTTTAGCTATATTTTCCTCGGATAAAACAGAAGTAAAAGCTGTATGGTGTGTAACGACTTTTCAATTTACAGTCAGATTCACAACCTAATGCATCAACTCGTATTTTATAAATCACATTCTATGGCTAAAGTATACTTTAGGTGCATAGATTTCGAAAATATCGAATAGTTCACCAAAATACGAGTTTTCATGCTGTTTTAAACGCATAAAACAGTGCTAAACGCTATTCGTGTCCTAACAACTGTTCAATTTACTGTCAGAGTAAAAATCGTATTGTTTGTTTCCATCAAGGTATGATATAGAACTGATTACTATGCCTTAAAAACATTTTCACTACGTAGAATTTAAAAATAAGCGATTTATATCTGAAAATACCATTTTTAGCTATATTTTCCTCCGATAAAACAGAAGTAAAAGCTGTATGGTGTGAAAGGACTTTTGAATTTACAGTCAGATTCAGAACCCAATGGTTTATATTCATCAACCAATACTTTAGGTGCATAAAATTTCGAACATATCGAATAATTCACGAAAATATCAGTTTCAATACTGTTTTAAGCGCCTAATTCGGTGTTTAAAACTATTCTTGTGCTAACAACTGTTCAATTTACTGTCAGAATGAAAATCTGATGGTTTGTTTCCATCAAGGTATGATGTAGAATGATATTGTATGTGTTAAATTTATTTTTACTGTGTACAATATAGAATAAAATCAATTTATGTATCAAAATAGCTATTTTAGCGCTGGTTTCCGCTCATAGAGCATAGGAAAAAACTATGTAGAGTGTAACAACTTTTTAATTTACAGTCAGATTCACAACCTCATGCTTTATATTCATCAAGTAGTATTATGTAATGAGATTGTGTGGCTAAAGTATACTTTACGTGCATAGATTTTCGAAAATATCGAATAATTCACGAAAATATGAGTTGCAATGCTGTTTTGAACGCCTAAAACAGTGCTAAAATGACAATGACATTCTATGCCTTAAAAACATTTTCACTACATAAAATTTAAAAATAATCGATTAACATCTGAAATTACCAATTTTAGCTATATTTTCCTCGGATAAAAAAAAAGTAAAAGATGTATGGTGTGAAACGACTTTTGAATTTACACTCAGATTCAGAACCTAATGCTAACCTTTCCACGTAAGTGCATCATCCAGTTATTTAGGTGCATAAAATTTCGAACATATCGAATAATTCACCGAAATATCAGTTTCAATGCTGTTTCATGGCTAAATTCAGTGTTTAAAGCTTTCTTGTGCTAACAACTGTTCAATTTACTGTCAGAACGAAAACCTGATGGTTTGTTTCCATCAAGGTATGATGTAGAATGATATTCTATGTCTTCAATTTATTTTTACTGTGTAGACTTTTGAATAAAATCAATTTATAGCTGAAAATACCAATTTTAGCTATATTTTCCTCGGATAAAACAGAAGTAAAAGCTGTATGGTGTGTAACGACTTTTGAATTTACTGTCAGATTCACAACCTAATTCTTTATATTCATCACCTCTTATTGTACAAATCAGATTCTATGGCTAAAGTATACTTTAGGTGCACAGAATTTCGAAAATATCGAATAATTCACCAAAATATGAGTTTCAATATTGTTTTAAACGCCCAAAACAGTGCTCAAAGCTATGTGTGTTGTAATAACTGTTCGTTTATTGTCAGAGTAAAAATCCCATGGTTTGTTTCCATCAGGTTATGATGAAGAAAATGTTTCTAAGGCATAGAATATCATTCTATAGAAGTAGAATGATATTCTATGCCTTAGAAACGTTTTCACTACGTAGAATTAAAAAAAAATTTGATTTATATGTGAAAATACCTATTTTAGCGCTATTTTCTACACATATAACATATGTACCTATATCCAGTGTTATATAATGAGATTCTATGGATAAAGTATACTTTAGGTGCATAAAATTTCGAACATATCGAATAATTCACCAGAATATCAGATTCAACACATAATGCTCTATATTTATCAACTACTATTATATAATTAGATTCTATGGGTAAAGTATATTTTAGGTTCACAGAATTTCGAACATATCGAATAATTCACCAAAATGTCAGTTTCAATGTTGTTTTAAACGTCCAAAACAGTGCTCAAAGATATGTGTGTTGTAATAACTGTTCGTTTACTGTCAGAGTAAAAATCCCATGGTTTGTTTCCATCAAGGTATGATGAAGAAAATGTTTCTAAGACATAGAATATCATTCTATAGAAATAGAATGATATTCTATGCCTTAGAAACATTTTCACTACATAGAATTCAAAAAAAATTTGATTTATATGTGAAAATACCTATTTTAGCGCTAATTTCTACACATATAACATATGTACCTATATCCAGTGTTATATAATGAGATTCTATGGATAAAGTATACTTTAGGTGCATAAAATTTCGAACATATCGAATAATTTACCAAAATATCAGTTTCAATGCTGTTTTAAGCGCCTCATTCAGTGCTTAAAGCTATTCGTGTGCTAACTGTTCAATTTACACTCAGAGTGAGAATCTGATGGTTTGTTTCCATCTAGGCGTGATATAGAATGATATTCTATGCCTTAAATTTATTTTCACGGCACAAAATTTTGAAAAAAAAAAACGATTTATATATATATTAGATATATAAATCTATATAGATATCTATATTAGATCTGTGTTCCGCGCATAAAACGTAGGTAAAAGCTACTTACTTTGTAGGTAAAAGTTACTACAACTTTTGAATTTACCGTCAGATTCAAAACCTAATGCTTTATATTCTATGCCTTAAAAATATTTTCACTACATAGAATTTTGAAACAAATTCGATTTATGTATAAAAATAGTTACTTTAGCGCTGTTTTCTGCCTATATAACATAGGTAAAAGGTATGTGGTGTCGAACAAGTTTTAAATTTGCAATCAGATTCACAACCTAATGGTTTATATTCATCAACTCATATTATATAATGACATTCTATGACTAAAGTATAGTTTAGGTGAATAGAATTTCGAAAATATTGAAATATTCCCAAGAATATCAGTTTCGACGCTGTTTTAAACGCCTAAAACAAAGCTAAAAGCTATTCAGTTCTACAACTTTTCAATTTACAGTCTGAAATCTGATGGTTTATTTCCATCAAAGTGTAATATAAAATGATATTCTATATGCGTTTAAAATATTTTCACTGCATATAATTTTGAAAAAAAAAATCGATTTTTGCATAAAAATAGCTATTTCAGCGTTGTTTTCCGCGCATAAAAAGTAGGAAAATCTGACTGTAAATTCAAAAGTTATAACACACCACATAGTGGTGTGTTATAACTTTTGAATTTACAGTCAGATTCACAAGCTAATGCTTTATATTCATCAACTAGTATTATATAATGAGAACATATGGATAAAGTATACTGTAGTTGGATGGAATTTCGAAAATATCGAATAATTTACCAAAATTTCAGTTTCAACGCTGTTTTAAACCCCTTAACACAGAGCAAAAAGCTATTGCTGTGCTTACAACTTTTCAATTTACAGTCTGAGTGAAAATATGTTGGTTTATTTCCATCGAGGCGAAAATAAAAATGATATTCTATGCCCTAAAATTATTTTCACTTCATAGAATTTTGAAAAGAGTAGATTTATGTATCAAAATAGCTATTTCAGCGCTGTTTTCCGTGCAAAAAAACCACAGGTGAAAGATATATTGTGTGTAAAATCTTTTGAATTTACAGTCAGATTCCCAATTTAATGCTTTATATTCATCAACTAATATTGTATAATGAGATTCTATGGCTAAAACATAGAAATATTGAATTATTCACAAAAATATCAGTTTCAACGCCGTTTTAAACGCCTGAAACAGTTCTAAAATCATCAATTTATAGTTAGAGTGAAAATCTGATGGTTTGTTTCCATCAAAGAGTTATATAGAATGACAATTTATGCCTTAAAAACATTTTCTCTGCATATAATTTTGAAAAAAATTATTTTATATATCAAAATAGCAGTTTTAGCACTGTTTTCTATGCATTAAACATAGGCAAATGTTATGTGGAGTATCATAGGTTTTGAATTTACCGTCAGATTCACAAATAATGCTTTATATTCATTAACTCATGCTATGAGATTCTATGGCTAAGGTGTAATTTAGGTGCATAGAAATTCGAAAACATCGAATTATTGACTAAAATATCATTTTCGAAGCTGTTTTTGAACCAGATGGTTTATAAAATCAAGGCGAAATATATAATAATATTACATGCCTTAAAAATATTTTTATTGCATAGAATTTTGAGGAAAAAAAAACGATATGCGTATAAAAATAGCAGTTTAAAGCTATTTTCCGCGCATAAAACATAGGTAAAAGCTGTGTGGTATCTAATCACTTTTGAATTTACAGACAGATTCACAACCTAATCCTTTATATTTATTAGCTCGTATTACACAATGAGATTTTATTGCTAAACTATAGTTTAGTTGCATAGAATTTCGAAAATATCGAATTATTCACCAAAATATGAGTTTGAACGCTGCAGCAAACGCCTAAAACAGTGTTAAAAGCAATTCCTGCGCTAATAATTCTTCAATTTAAAGTTAGAGTGAAAATCCGATGGTTTCTTTCAATCAAAGCGTGATATAGAATGACATTCTACGCCTTAAAAACATTTTCCCCGGCAGAGAGTTTTGAAAAACAAAACGATTTATAGATCAAATTAGCTGTTTTCCACGGAAAAAACATAGCTTAGAGTTATATGTTGTGTAATAACTTTTGAATTTACAGTCTGATTCCCAACCTAATGCTTTATATATATAAACTCGTACTATGTATTGAGAATCTATGACTGAAGTATAGTTTAGTTGCATAGAATTTCGAAAATATCGAATTATTCAAGAAAATATCACTTTCAACGCTGTTTTAAACGGCTAAAACAGAATTAAAAGCTATTCCTGTGGTAACAACTTTTCAATTTAGTCATAGTGAAAATCGGATGGTTCCTTTCTATCAAAGCGTTTATATGACATTCTATGCCTTAAAAATATTTTCGCTGCATAGAATTTTTAAAAATATCAATTTATAAATTAAAATAGAATTTTAGCGCTGTTTTACACGCATAACACATAGGTGAAAGCTTTTTGGTGTGTAAAAACTTTTGAATTTACAGTCAGAATCACAATCAGATAGTTTATTTCCATCTAGACGTGGTATAAAATGACATTGTATAAAATGTCATTATACATTACATTTATACATAAAATTACTCCTTATTAACTTACTTCCTATTATTCCTTAAAATCATTTTAACTGCATAGAATTTTGAAAAAAAATCCATTTATGTATCAAAATGGTAGTTTTAGCGCTGTTTTCGACACATAAAAATAGGTAAATGGTATATGGTGCGTAATAAGTTTCGAATTTACAGTCAGATTCACACCCTAATGCTCTATATTCATCTCTTATTTCCATCATAGCGTGATATAGAAAGACATTCTACGCCTTATATATCAAATTAGCAGTTTTCCACGGAAGAAACATAGCATAGAGTTATATGTGATTCTGATGACATTCTATGATTTAGAAAACATTTTCACTGCATAGAATTTTGAAAAAATGGATTTATGTGTCAAAATAGCTGTTTTTGCGCTGTTTTCCATGGAAAAAACATAGCTTAGAGTTATATGTTGCATAATAACTTTTGAATTTACAGTCAGGTTCACAAGCTAATGCTTTATATTCATCAACTAGTACTATGTAATGAGATTAAATGGCTAAAGTATAGATTAGGTGCATAGAATTTCGAAAATTTCTAATTATTCTCCAAAACATCAGTTTCAATGGTGTTAAAACACCATTGAAACTGATGTTTTGGAGAATAATTTTGAACCCCTGAAACAGCGCTAACAGCTATTCCTGTGCCAACAACTTTGGAATTTACAGTCAGAGTGAGAATCTTATGGTTAATTTCCATCAAGGCGTCATATAAAATGACATTATATGCCTTACAGACATTTTCGCTGCATAGAATTTTGAAAAAATATCCATTTATGTATTAAAATTGCTGTTTTAGCGTTGTTTTTACACGTTTAACACATAGGTAAAAGCTATATAGTGTTTAATAACTTTTGAATTTACACTCAGATTCAAAACCTAATTCTCTACATTCATCAACTCGTACTATTTAATGAAAATCTATGGCTACAGTATAGATTAGGTCCATAGAAAGTCGAAAATATCGAATTGTTTAAAACGAAAGTCGAACATATCGATCTGTTTTAAACGCCTAAGACAGAGATAAAAGCTATTCCTCTGGTAACAACTTTACAATTTACTGTCATAGTGAAAATCGGATGGTTCATTTCCATCTAGGCGTCATATAAAATGACATTCTATGCTTTAAAAACATTTTCGTTGCATAGAATTTTAAAAAATATTAATTCATGTATTGATTTTACAGTTTTTTGAATTTACAGTCAGAATGACAATCTGATGTTTCATATTCATCAACTCATATTATGTAATGAGATTCTGTGGCTGAAGTATAATTCAGGTGCATAGAATTGCGAAAATATTCAAATATTCACCAAAATATCAGTTTCAACGCCGTTTTAAATGAGAGCTGAAACAGAGCTAAAAGCCATTCCTGTGCCAACAACTTTTGAATTTACATTCTGAGTGAAAATCTGATGGTTTATTTCCTTCAAGGTGTAATATAAAATGATATTCTATGCGTGTAAAATATTTTCACTGCATAGAATTTTGAAAAATATTGTTTTATGTATAAAAATAGCTATTTTCGTGCTGTTTACCGCGCAATAAACATAGGTAAAAGCTATATGATGTCTAATAACTTTTGAATGTACAGTAAGATTCACAACCTAATGCTTTGTATTCATCAACTCGTATTATGAAAAGAGATTCTATGGCTAAAGTATAGTTTAGGTGCATAGGATTTCGTAAATATCGAATTATTCACCAAAATATCAGTTTCAATGCTATTTTAAACGCCTAAAACAGTGCTAAAAGCTATTTTTGTGCTAACAACTCTTCAATTTACTCTCAGAGTGAAACTCTGATTGTTTGTTTCCATCAAGGTGATGTAGAATAATATTCTATGCCTGAAATTTACTTACACGGAATAGAATTTTGAAATAAAAAGATATATATATATTAAAATAGCTATTTTAGCGTTGTTTTCCGCGCATAAAACATAGGTAAAACCTAGGTACTGAGTAATAATTTTTTAATTTACAGTCAGATTCACAAGCTAATGCTTTATATTCATCAACTAGTATTATATAATGAGGTTCTATGGCCCAAGTGTAGATTAGTTACATAGAAATTTAAGACTATCGAATAATTAACCAAAATATCAGTTTGAACGCTGTTATTAACGTTTAAAACAGATCTGTTCTTGTGTTAACAATTTTTCAAATTACTGTCAGAGTGAGAAACCGATGGTGTGTTTCCATCAAAGTGTGATTTAGAATAACATCCTATTCGTTAAAAACATTTTTTTTTTTGCATAGAATATTGAAAAAAATCGATTTATGTATAAAAATATCTATTTTAGCGCTGTTTTCCGCGCATAAAACATAGGGAAAAATAGAGTTTGTAAACTTTTGAATTTACAGTCAGATTCGCTGCCCAATGCTTTATATTCATTCATTCGTATTTTATAATGAGATTCTATGGCTCAAGTACAGTTTAGTTGCATGTAAATTCGAAAATATTGAATTATTCACCAAAATATCAGTTTCAACGCTGTTTTAAACGCCTGACACAGTTCTAAAATAATCAATTTACAGTTAGAGTGAAAATCTGATGGTTTATTTCCATTAAATCGTGAAATAGAATGACATTCTCTGCTTCAAAAACATTTTCTCTGCATAGGATTTTGAAAAAAATCGATGTATCAAATTATTAATGCGGTTTTCCGCGCTTAAAACGTAGGAACAAGCTATGTGGTGTGGACTACTTTGGAATTTACAGTCACATTCACAACATAATGTTTTATATTCATCAACTAGTATTACATAATGAGTTTCTATGGCTAAAATATAGTTTAGGTGCATAGAATTTCTTAAATATCGAAATATTCATCAGAATATGTTTCAATGCTGTTTTAACGCGTAAGCAGTCCTAAAAGCTATTCTAGTGCTAACAAATTTTTCAATTTACCGTCAGCGTGAAAATCTGATGGTTTGCTTCTACCGAGGCGTGATATAGAGTGACATTCTATACCTTAAAACGTTTTCACTGTATAGAATTTTAAAAAAAAATCGATTTATATGTGAAAATACCCAATTTAGTTTTATTTTCATCGCATAAAACATAGGTAAGAGCTATATGGTGTGCAATGATTTTTCAATTTACAGTTAGATATACAACGCAATGCTTTATGTTCATCAACTAATATTACATAATCAGATTCTATTGGGTGTATTATACTTTAAATCGATAGAACTTTATTCACAAAAATATCAGTTTCAACGTTGTTTTAATCGCCTAAAACAGAGCTACAAGCTATTCCTCTGCCAACAACTTTTCTATTTTACAGTCTGTGTCCATTGAGGCGTAACATAAAATGATATTATATATATGCCTTAAAATTTTTTTCACATCGTAGAGTATTAAAAAAAGAGATGATTGTATCAAAATAGCTGTTTTAGCGCTGTTTTCCGCGGACGAAAAACAGGAAAAAAATATCTTGTGTTTAATAACTTTTGAATTTACAGTCAGATTCGTAACCAAATGCTTTATATTCACCAACTAGCATTATATAAATGATTCTAGGGTTAAAGTACATTATAAGTGCATAGAATTTTGAAAATATCGAATAATTCACCAAAATATGAGTTTTAATGTTGTTTTACACGCCTAAAACAGAGCTAAAACCTTTTAGTGTGCTAACAACTTTTGAATTTACTGTTTGAGTGACAATTGTTTGTTTATTTCCATCGAGGCGAAACATAAAATGATATTCTGTCTTAAAATTATTTTCACTGAATAGAATTTTCAAAAACAATCGATTTATGTGTCAAAATAGTAATTTTAGCGCTGTTTACCGCGCATAAAATACAGGAAAAATATACGTGGTGTGTAATCACTTTTGAATTTACAGTCAGATTCACAACCTATTGCTTTATATTCATCAACTAGTATTATATAATGGGATTTTATGGCTAAAGTATACTTTTGGTGCATAGAATTTGTAAAATATCGAATAATTCACCAAAAATATGAGGTTCAATGCTGTTTTGAACGCCTAAAACAGTGCTAAAAACTGTTCGTGCGGTAACAACTGTTCAATTAACTGTCAGAGTGAGAATTTGATGGTTTGTATCTATCAAGGCGTGATATAGAATGACATTCTATCCCTTAAAAACATTTTCACTGTATAGATTTTTCAAACAAATCGATTTATATGCGAAAATATCTATTTTAGCGCTGTTTTCCGTGCATTAACCACAGGTAAAATATATGTTGTATGTAATAACTTTTGAATTTACAGTCAGATTCACAACCTAATGCTTTATATTCATCAATTCGTACTATGTAATGAGATTCTATGGCTAAAGTATAGCTAAGGCACATAGAATTTCGAAAATATCGAATTATTCAACAAAATATCAGTTTTAACGCTGTTTCAAACGCCTAAAACAGTGCTAAACGCTATTCGTGTGGTAAGATCTGTTTAATTTACAGTCTGAGTGAAAATCTGATGGTTTGTTTCCATCAAGGCGTAATGTAGAATGACAATCTATGCCATAAAAACATTTTTTAACTGCATGGGATTTTCAAAAAAATTGATTTATGTGTGAAAATACCTATTTTAGCACTATATTCCTCGCATAAAACATAGGAAAAAGCTTTGTGGTGTGTAATTAATTTTGAATTTACAGTCAGATTCACAACCTATTACTTTATATTCATCAACTAGTATTATATAATGGGATTCTATGAGTAAAGTATAATTTTGGTGCATAGAATTTGGAAAATATCGAATAATTCACCAAAATATGTTTCAATGCTGTTCTGAACGCCTAAAACACTGCTAAAAACTGTTCGTGCGGTAACAACTGTTCAATTAACTGTCAGAGTGAGAATCTAATGGTTTGTATCTATCACGGCGTGATATAGAATGACATTCTATGCCTTAAAAACATTTTCGCTGTATAGATTTTTCAAACAAATCGATTTATATGTGAAAATACCTATTATATAATGAGATCCCATGGGTAAAGTATACTTTACGTCGATAGAATTTCGAAGATATCTAATTATTCACAAAAATATCAGTTTCAAGGCTGTTTTTAACGCGTGAAACACAACTAAAGGCTATTCCTGTGCTAACAACTTTTGAATTTCGAGTTTGAGTAACAAACGGATGGTTTATATCCATCAAGGCGTAATATAAAGTGTTCTATACCTTAAAAATATTTTCGCTGCATAGGATTTTCGAAAAAATATATTTACAATGTAAAAATACCAATTTTAGCGCTATTTTCCTCGCATAAAACATAGGTAAAAGCTATATGGTGTGTAATGACTTTTGAATTTATAGTCAGATTCACAACCGGGAAATGGGTGTCCCATATAAAAGACAGGACTTGAATAATCATTCTTGTTGACGTTTCATCGATAACCGATCTAGAGAGTCGTCCTTGTTCGAGTTGTATGGGTGGGCGGGCGGGGTGGTTAGCGTCAAGTTCATTATATATTATTCATTTCGCAGAACTACATTGTAATATCTGCTGCATGTAAGAGAGCTAGAAAGTGGGATGTGTAAGCTAATATTTGTTTAAATGATAGCGTCCAGAACTGTTTCCTTCATAAGCTGATTCTGGCTTTATACCAACTCGTGGTGGATGTCCGATTTTTTTATGATTGTTTTCTTAGAAAGAAGGGAATAAATATTGTGTCCTAATGGGATTCTATGGGTAAAGTATACTTTTGGTGCATACAATTTGGAAAGTATCGAATAATTCACCAATATATCAGTATCAATTAGCTTTTAAACGCCTAAAACAGTACAAAAAGCTATTCATTATCTAACAACTTTTGAATTTACAGGTTGATTGCAATCTGATGGTTTATTTACATTCAGGCGTAATATAAAATAATATTCTATGCCTAAAAAGTATTTTCACAGCATAGAATTTTGAAAAAAATAGATTTATTTAACAAAATAACTGTTTTAACGCTGTTTTCCGTTCATTAAACACAGGTAAAAAGATGTGTGTAATAACTTTTGAATTTTCAGTCAGATTCACAACGTAATGCTTTATGTTCGTCAGCAAGTATTATATAATAAGATTCTATGGCGAAAATTTTGTTTAGGTGCATAGAATTTGGAAAATATTGAATAATTAACCAAAATATGAGTTTCAATTCTGCTTAAAAGTCAAAAACAGTGCTAAAAGCTATTTGTATGTATTGTATTTGTATTTGTAACAGTTCTTACTGTTCAGTTTACTGTGAGAGGGAGAATCTGATGATCTGATGATTTCTCTTTCCATCAAGGCCTGATAGAGAATGACAATCTATGCCTTAAAAACATTTTTACTACATAGAATTTAAAAAAATTAATTTATATGTAAAAATACCTATTTTAGCGTTATTTTCTACGCACGAAACATAGGTAAAAGCTACATGTGTGTAATGACTTTTGAATTTACACTCATTTTCACAACCTAATGCTCCATATTCATCAACTAGTATTATATCATGAGATTCTATGACTAAAGCATAATTTAGGTGGATAGAATTTCGAAAATATCGAATTATTCACCAAAATATCAGTTTCAACACTGTTTTAATCGCCTAAAACGGAGCTACAAGATATTCCTGTGAAAACGACTTTTCATTTTACAGTCTGCGTGAGAATCTGTTGGTTTATTTCCAATGAGGCGTAACTTAAAATGATATTCTATGCTTTAAAATTATTTTCACTGCATAGAATTTTGGAAAAAATAGATTTATGTATCAATATAGCTATTTTACAGATGTTTTCCGCGCATAAAACACAAGTAAATGGTATGTTGTTTGTAATAATTTTTGAATTGACAATCAGATTCACAACCTAATGCTTTATACTCATGCTTATACATATATTGTGATTCTATGAGTAAAATATACTTAAGGTGGATAATATTTCGAAAATGTCCAATTATTCACCAAAATATCAGGTTTGAACGTTGTTTTAAACGCCTAAAACAGTGCCAAACGTTATTCTTGTGCAAACAACTGTTGAATTTACAGTTTGAATCACTATCTGATAGTTTACTTCCATCCACGAGTAATATCAAATTATATTCCATGCTTTAAAAATATTTTCACACCATAGAATTTTGAAAAAAATTCATTTATGTATCAGAATAGCTATTTTAGCGCTATTTTCTGCGCATAAAATGTAAGAAAAATATACCTGGTGTGTAATCACTTTTGAATTTACAGTCAGATTCACAACCTGGTGCTCTATATTCATCAACTAGTATTATATAATGAGATTCGATGGCTAAAATATAGTTTAGGTGCATAGAATTTCGAAAATATCGAATAATTCATCAAAATATGAGTTTCAATGCTGTTTTAAACACCTAAAACACTGCTAAAAAGCTATTCGTGCTGTAACAACTGTTCAATTTACTGTCAAAGTGAGAATCTGGTGGTTGGTTTCTATCAAGGCGTGATATAGAATGACATTCTATGCCTTAAAAACATTTTCGCTGTACAAATTTCAAAAAAATAAATTTATGTATCAAAATAGCTATTTTAGCGCTCTTTTCTGAGCATTATACCTGGTGTGTAATCACTTTTGAATTTACAGTCAGATTCACAACCTGGTGCTCTATAGTCATCAACTTAGTATTATACAATGAGATTCTATGGGTACAGTATACTTTAGGTGGATAGAATTTCGAAAATAGCGAATAATTCACGGAAACATGAGTTTCAATGCTGTTTAATACGCCTAAAACAGTGCTAAAAGCTATTCGTGTGCTAACAACTGTTCAATTTAATGTCAGAGTGAGAATCTAATGGTTCGTTTCCATCAAGGCGTGACGCAGAGTTCTATGCCTTAAAAACATTTTCACTGCATAGAATTTTCAACAGAATCGATTTATATGTGAAAATACCAAATTTCGCGCTATTTACGTTGCAATAAACGTAGGTATAAGCTATATCGTGTGTAATAACTTTTGAATTTACAGTCAGATTTTATGGGTAAACAATGGTTTAAGTGCATAGAATTTCGATAATATCGAATAATTCAAGAAAATATGAGTTAAATGCTGTTTTAAATACCTGAAACAGTGCTAAAAGCTATTTGTGTGGTAAGAACTGTTCAGTTTACTGGGAGAGTGAGAATCTAATGGTTCGTTTCCATCAAGGCGTGACGCAGAGTTCTATGCCTTAAAAACATTTTCACTACATAGAATTTAAAAAAAAAATCAATTTATATGTAAAAAAAATACCTATTTTAGCGCTATTTTCCTCGCATAAAACAGGTAAAAGCTATATGGTGTGTAATGACTTTTGAATTTATAGTTAGGTTCACAACCCAAAGCTTTATATTCATCAATTAGTATTATATAATAAAGATTCTATTGGTAAAGTATACTTTAGGTGAATAGAATTTTGAAATGTCGAATTATTCACCAAGTTTATACGTTGTTTTAAATCGCGGAAAAGAGAGGACAAAGCTATTCCTGTCCTAACAACTTTTCAATTTACAGTGTGAGTGAAAATCTGTTGGTCCATTTTCATTGAGGGGTAACTTAAAATGATATTCTATGCTTTGAAATTATTTTCACTCCATAGAATTTTGAAATAAAAAAAACAATTTATGTATCAAAAAAGCTATATTACGGACGTTTTCCTAGCATAAAACACAGGAAAAAGATATGTTGTTTGTATTAACTTTTGAAATTTCAGTCTCATTCACAACCTAATGCTTTATATTCATCAACTTGTATTATATAATGAGATTCTAATGGTAAAGTATACTTTAGTTGGACAAAATTTCGAAAATATCGAATTATTCACCAAAATATCAATTTTGAACGCTGTTTTAAACGCGTAGAACAGCGCTAAAAGCTATTCTTCTGCTAACAACTTTTGAATTTACAGTTTGAGTGACAATCTGATGGTTTATTTCCATCAAGATGTAACATAAAATGCTCTCTGCCTTAAAAATATTTTCATTGTATTAGATTTGGAAAAAACTGATTTATATATCTAAATAAACATTTTAGCGCGTTTTTCCGCGCACAAAACGTGGGAAAAAGCTATGTGGTGTGTAATAACTTTTGAATTTACAGTGATTGAAAACCTAATGCTTTATATTCATTAACTAGTATTGTATAATGCAGGGGCAGGCAAATAGCGGTCCGCGGGCCAAATTCGGCCCGCTAAGTGTTTTTTGTGGCGCGCCAAGACTGTCACAAAAATCCGCCTTGAACCGAGATTTCGATCCCGTGCGCGACAGAAGATTTGTCTCTTATTTTCCACTAGGACGGCCACGTCAATATGCATGGGCAGTGTACATACGAAAACAATTGTCCACCCCTGATATAATGACATTCTATGAATAAATTATACTTTATTTGGTTGAATTTTGAAAATATCGATTTATTCACCAAAATATCAGTCTCAACGCTGTTTTAAACCCCTAAAACAGAGCTAAAAGTTATTCCTGTGCTAACAACTTTTGAATTTATAGTTTGAGAAATCGGGTGGTTTATATCCATCAAGGCGTAATATAAAATATTCTATGCCTTAGAAGTATTTTCAGTGCATAGGATTTTCAAGAAAATTGATTTATATATAAAAATACCCATTTGAGCGTTATTTCCCTCGGATACAGCATAGGTAAAAGCTATATGGTGTTTAATGACTTTTGAATTTACAGTTAGATTCACAACCTAATGCTCCATATTAATCAACTAGTATTATATAATGAGATTCTATTGCTCAACTATAGTTTAGCTGCATAGAATTTCGAAAATATCGAATAATTCATCAAAATATGAGTTTCAATGATGTTTTAAACGCTTAAAACACTGCTAAAAGCTATTCGTGCGGTAACAACTGTTCAATTTACTGTCAGAGTGAGAATCTGGTGGTTGGTTTCTATCAAGGCGTGATATAGAATGACATTCTATGCGTTAAAAACTTTTTCATTATATAGATTTTTCAAAAAAAAAATCGATTTATATGTGAAAATACCTATATTAGTGTTGTTTTACGTGCATAAAACACCGGTAAAAGATAGGCTGTGTGTAATAACTTTTGAATTTACCGTCAGATTCACAACCTAATGCTTTATATTCATCAACTAGTATTATATAATGAGATTCTATGGCTAAAATATAATTTAGGTGCATACAATTTCGAAAATATCGAATAATTCAAGAAAATATGAGTTACAATGCTGTTTTAAACGCCTGAAACAGAGCTACAAGCTATTGCTGTGCTAACAACTTTTGAATTTGTAGTTTAAGTGCCATTCTGATGATTAATTTTCAACCAAGCAAATATAATATTATATGTCTTAAAAATATTTTCACCGCACAGAATTTTGAAAAAAATCCATTTATGCATGAAAATGGCTATTTTTTGCGCGGTTATCTACACATAAAACGTAGGAAAAAGCTATGTGGTGTGTAATAACTTTTGAATTTACAGTCAGATTCGCAATCTAACGCTTTATATTCATCAACTAGTATTATATAACGAGATCTTATGGGTAAAGCATATTTTAAAAAAATCAATACCCCCTCAAGCAGCTGCTTGCCACAGAGGTCTGCAGGAGCCTTTCAGTTTAGTACGCCATAGTAGAAATTCTGTGAGGAAAGCGCAACCTCAACAGAAAGAACGACACACACATCTATGTCTTACCGTGGATAGGACTCGATCCTAGGTCCCGTAGATCAATAGCCAACTGTGTTCACCTTTCGGCAAAGGGACGGTTAAAGTATACTTTTGGTGGATAGAATTTCGAAAATATCGAATTATTCTCCAAAATATCAATTTCAACTCTGTTTGAAACCCCTAAAACAGAGCTAAAAGCTATTCCTGTACTAACAACTTTTCAATATACTGTCAGAGTGAAAATCCTATGGTTTGTTTCCATCAAGGTATGATATAGAATCATATTCTGTGCCGTAAAAACATTTTCACTACATAGAATTTATAAAAAATTTGTTTTATATGTAAACATAACTATTTTAGCGCTATTTTCTATGCATAAAACATAGGTAAAACCTATATGGTGTGTCATGACTTTTGAATTTAGAGTCAGATTCAGAACCTAATGCTTTATATTCATCAACTAATATTATATGATGAGATTCTATGGGTAAAGTACACTTTAGGTGCATAAAATTTCGAACGTATTGAATAATTCAGCAAAATATCAATTTCAGTGCTGTTTTAAGCGCCTAATTCAGTGTTTAAAGTTATTCTTGTGTAACAACTGTTCAATTTACTGTCAGAATAAAAATCTGATGGTTTGTTTCCATCAGGGTATGATGTAGAATGATATTCTATGCCTTAAATTTATTTTTACTGTATAGAATTTAGAATAAAATTAATTATGTATCAAAATAGCAATTTTAGCGCTGGTTTCCGCTCATAAAGTATAGGAAAAAACTATGCAGAGTGTAGCAACTTTTTAATTTACAGTCAGATTGACAACCTTATGATTTATATCATAGATTCCCAACGGGGGCGTTACCGCCCCCCTGTGGGGGCTGGAGCCTTCAAAGGGAGCGGTAGCGGATCCAGAGACAAATCGGGGGCGTTGAGGCAGTCAAGAGGGACGGCAAATAAATAAATAAATTTAATGGAATTTTTTGTGGTTCCTTTTTATCTATTCTGTGGTGTCTTCCTGGTGATTCTGGTCATCCACTACCTCATCCATCATGTACAGCTTTTCAACTGCAGCTTGGATAATAAGTTCCCTGCTACCGCCTACTAGCGTACTGGTACGTCTGAACTCGACTGAGATGCTCTCAAAAGTTCTCTTCAAGATCGCAGATTGGATATCAGATTCAATATGTTTTCCCACTCCAAGTCGCTTTGAGTATGCTTTATGGTACATAGTTACAATATCATCCCACGTCAGAACATAAGGTATAATATGAACATTACACTTGTAATACTATACCCCTTGTAATATTATACCACACATGCTTCCTCTTCTTTTCAACCTCTTCTGTCTGCAGGTTATCCTGAGATGTTATTCCTACTTCAATAATTGTAATCTCATTCAATACCTTAACATGCACTACTATATCAGGCTTATTATGTTGGACATGCGTGTCCGTCCTGATAGGCAAATCAACCTTGATGCAATAATAATATAATAATAATAAATTTATTATATTTAATGTTTATTTATAATTATTTTTTAATATATTAAAATACTTTGAAAATACCTGATTTCATGATTAAATATTTTATCTAGCTATGTAAATTACCTTATTGTTATTGCGTTAATAAGCATTTTTAAATTAGCATTAGGTATACCTATACCTAATTTGTTTTAGTTTAGAATACATTGAGAGTGACAAGTCCTTGCAAATAGGTAGGTAAACACGCGTTTCATTCAATTGAACATGTTTCGACAAGAATATGGGATCTTGAAATGTCTGGTTTACGGAGCAAGTGCCCCGGCATCGCAAACATGCAAGTTAATGCGTGCACAAAATCAAATCTATAAAAGCGATAGCTCTAGGAATGTTTTATTATTTTCATGTGATTCGCAGTGATAAATAGTCGTGAGTGATTAGTGTTAGAAGTCATTATAAACATTATTGTTATAACTATCTATAAATCTGTTGAGAAGTAAATTTGTTTTTGAAAATGTCTGAATCTAAAAAGAAATGCCGGCAGTACAGTATTGAGTATTTGAAATATGGATTTACGTACTCTCCTACAAAACAATCATTACCTATGTGTTTAATTTGCCGAAAAGTTTTTTCAAATGTAGCTATGAAACCTTCTAGCCTACAAGAGCATTTCAATAAAATGCATGCTGATAAGAAGAACAAAGATTTATCCTATTTTCAAGAACTGGAAAAGCAATATTTAAAACAGCAACTATGTTAAACCAATAGATGAAATGGCAAAAGACGTTGGAATATCATTATGTGATTACTTAAAGACTTACAAATTTTCCATTTCAATTCTACCAAACAACGAAGCTCTACTCTTATCATACGTACGACTTATAAAAGAAGAAAAAATTCATGAAGAGTTATTATTTGCTAAAAATTTGGAATCTGATACAAAGGGAGAATCTATATTTAATACCATGCAAAAGTTTTTTCAAGAGAAAGAAATTCCTATTTGCAATATTTTCTCCGCTACTGCTGATGGTGCTCCAGCAATGACAGGGCGTCATAAAGGTTTCATAGCGCATTTGAAATAAGCAGTACCAAATGTTCATGTGTCAGCATTTGGTTGCAAAAACCGCGCAAAATTTAAGCAATCAATAAGGTAAGAAGCAATTCATTGAATGACCGCTTATTTGGTAAGCTTTGTAATGAAAATGATGAAGAATACCATCGCTTGCTGCTGCACACAGAAGTACTTTGGCTCTCTAAAGGTGTTAAAATTGCTCGAAAACCTGATTACGCCAAAAAATGACATCGCTTATTTGACACACCTGTTTAAAATATTTAGATCAAGTTAATTTACAATTGCAAAGTGATGAGTTGAATTTAATTAAAACAAAACACGTCATAGCTGCTTTTGCAGGAAAACTTCTTCTATTCAAACGAAATCTAGGTAGAGGTGAATACAACCACTTTCCCACATTATCAGCAGTCTCTGCAAAACCGGAAGATTTACTTACTTACTGATAACACTTGGAAGTTCTTCATGTTGATTTTACGGAGCGTTTCCAAGATATTTCAAGCATGAATATACCGAGTTGGGTTTTAGATCCTTTCGCAAACACAGATACTGAAGAATCATCAAATTTGGAAGAGGAACTCTTAGAACTCACAACTAACGAAGGATTCAAAGTAAAATTCAAACATGGATACCAAGAGGTCTGGCTTCAAAAATCAATAATATACATCACTGAACGTGGCGATCTGCAATTGATGCTAACGAAATTGGAACCCGACATTAACAAATTGTTCACACTCCACCAGCCTCAACCATCTCATTAATTTTTTTATTTATTATTAATTTTGTGTTTATCTAATTATTTTTTATTTCTTATTTTCTGTGTTTATTTTTAAAATTTTAATAAACAATTTTATTGTACATTTGTATGTCGTTTCATTGATTTCTGCTTTATGATTTTTAATAGATAAATAAACAGATTAATTAGGTACAGATAATATGCAACAATATTTTAATATTTCATATAAAATTAAGTGTTATGAACAAGGGGGGCGTTGATATTTTTGTTCTCTTCCAAACGGGGCGATGATCCAGAAAAGGTTGGGAATCACTTCTTCATATTCATCAATTAGTATTATATAATGAGATTGTGTGGCTAAAGTATAAATTAGGTGCATAGAATTTTGAAAATATCGAATAATTCACCAAAATATGAGTTTCACTGCTGTTTTAAACGCCTAAAACAGTCTAAAATCTATTCATATGGTAACAACTGTTCCGTTTACTGGGAGAGTAAGAATCTGATGGTTTTTTTCCATGTAGGTATGATATAGAATGATATTCTATACCTTAAAAACATTTTCACTACACAGAATTTAAAAAAAAAATGATTTATATGTAAAAATACCTATTTTAGCGCTATTTTCTACGCATAAAACAGAAGTAAAAGCTGTATGGTGTGTAACGACTTTGGAATTTACAGTAAGATTCAACCAGTATTATATAATGATATTCTTTTTGCAAAGTATACTACCTGCATAAACTTTCGAACATATCGAATAATTGACCAAAATATCACTTTGAATGCTGTTTTAAACGGGTAATTCAGAGCATAAATCTATTCTTGTGCTAACAACTGTTCAATTTACTGTCAGAATAAAAATCTGATGGTTTGTTTCCATCAAGGTATGATGTAGAATGATATTCTACGCCTTAAATTTATTTTTACTGTATAGAATTTAGAATAAAATCAATTTATGTATCAAAATGGCAATTTTAGCGCTGGTTTTCATTCATAAAACATAGGAAAAAACTATGTAGAGTGTAGCAACTTTATATTTTACAGTCAGATTCACAAGCTAATGCTTTATATTCATCAACTCGTATTGTATAAATCAGATTGTATGGCTAAAGTATACTTTAGGTACATTGATTTTCGAAAATATCGAATAATTCACCAAAATATGAGTTCAGTGCTGTATTAAACGCCTAAAACAGTGCTAAAAACCATTCGTGTGGTAACAACTGTTCCGTTTACTGTGAGAGTGGGTATCTCATGGTTTGTTTCCATCAAGGTCTCATATGCAATGACATTCTATGCCTTAAAAACATTTTCACTTTATGGAATTTAAAAATAATCGAATTATATCTCAAACTACCAATTTTAGCTATATTTTCCTCGGATAAAACAGAAGTAAAAGCTCTATGGTGTGTAACGACTTTTCAATTTACAGTCATATTCACAACCTAATGCTTTATATTCATCAACTCGTAATGTATAAATCACATTCTATGGCTAAAGTATACTTTAGGTGCATAGATTTCGAAAATATCGAATAGTTCACCAAAATATGAGTTTCATGCTGTTTTAAACGCATAAAACAGTGCTAAACGCTATTCGTGTCCTAACAACTGTTCAATTTACTGTCAGAGTAAAAATCGTATTGTTTGTTTCCATCCAGGTATGATGTAGAATTCCAGGTATGATATAGAACTGATTACTATGCCTTAAAAACATTTTCACTACATAGAATTAAAAAAAAATTGATTTCTATGTAAAAAAAAAAAAGCTATATTAGCGCTATATTCTACGCAGAAAACATAGGTAAAATCAAATGGTGTGTCATGAGTTTGGAATTTAGAGTCAGATTCATAAACTAATGCTTTATATTCATCAACCAGTATTATATAATGAGATTGTATGGCTAAAGTATACTTTAGGTGCAGAGAATTTCGAAAATATGGAATAATTCACGAAAATATGAGTTTGAATGCTGTTTCAAACGCCTAAAAGAGTGCGAAAAGCTATTCGTGAGGTAACAAATGTTCCGTTTACTGGGAGAGTGAGGATCTCATGGTTTGTTTCCATCAAGGCGTGATATACAATGACATTCTATGCCTTAAAAACATTTTCACTACATAGAATTTAAAAATAAGCGATTTATATCTGAAAATACCATTTTTAGCTATATTTTCCTCGGATAAAACAGAAGTAAAAGCTGTATGGTGTGAAAGGACTTTTGAATTTACAGTCAGATTCAGAACCCAATGGTTTATATTCATCAACCAGTACTTTAGGTGCATAAAATTTCGAACATATCGAATAATTCACCAAAATATCAGTTTCCATACTGTTTTAAGCGCCTAATTCAGTGTTTAAAACTATTCTTGTGCTAACAACTGTTCAATTTACTGTCAGAATGAAAATCTGATGGTTTGTTTCCATCAAGGTATGATGTAGAATGATATTGTATGTGTTAAATTTATTTTTACTGTGTACAATATAGAATAAAATCAATTTATGTATCAAAATAGTTATTTTAGCGCTGGTTTCCGCTCAAAGAGCATAGGAAAAAACTATGTAGAGTGTAACAACTTTTTAATTTACAGTCAGATTCACAACCTCATGCTTTATATTCATCAAGTAGTATTATGTAATGAGATTGTGTGGCTAAAGTATACTTTACGTGCATAGATTTTCGAAAATATCGAATAATTCACGAAAACATGAGTTGCTATGCTGTTTTAAACGCCTAAAACAGTGCTAAAATGACAATGCACTACATAGACAATTTCACTACATAGAATTTAAAAATAAT
Source organism: Ryuthela nishihirai (assembly GCA_038380435.1). NCBI lineage: Eukaryota > Metazoa > Arthropoda > Arachnida > Araneae > Heptathelidae > Ryuthela > Ryuthela nishihirai. Next base: position 1,193,718 of record JAWZYU010000058.1, read on the forward strand.
CGATTAACATCTGAAATTACCAATTTTAGCTATATTTTCCTCGGATAAAACAAAAGTAAAAGATGTATGGTGTGAAACGACTTTTGAATTTACACTCAGATTCAGAACCTAATGCTAACCTTTCCACGTAAGTGCATCATCCAGTTATTTAGGTGCATAAAATTTCGAACATATCGAATAATTCACCGAAATATCAGTTTCAATGCTGTTTCATGGCTAAATTCAGTGTTTAAAGCTTTCTTGTGCTAACAACTGTTCAATTTACTGTCAGAACGAAAACCTGATGGTTTGTTTCCATCAAGGTATGATGTAGAATGATATTCTATGTCTTCAATTTATTTTTACTGTGTAGACTTTTGAATAAAATCAATTTATAGCTGAAAATACCAATTTTAGCTATATTTTCCTCGGATAAAACAGAAGTAAAAGCTGTATGGTGTGTAACGACTTTTGAATTTACTGTCAGATTCAAAACCTAATTCTTTATATTCATCACCTCTTATTGTACAAATCAGATTCTATGGCTAAAGTATACTTTAGGTGCACAGAATTTCGAGAATATCGAATAATTCACCAAAATATGAGTTTCAATGTTGTTTTAAACGCCCAAAACAGTGCTCAAAGCTATGTGTGTTGTAATAACTGTTCGTTTACTGTCAGAGTAAAAATCCCATGGGTTTTTGCATCAAGGTATGATGAAGAAAATGTTTCTAAGGAACATTTTCACTACATAGAATTAAAAAAAAATTTGATTTATATGTGAAAATACCTATTTTAGCGCTATTTTCTACACATATAACATATGTACCTATATCCAGTGTTATATAATGAGATTCTATGGATAAAGTATATTTTAGGTGCAGAATTTCGAACATATCGAATAATTCACCAAAATGTCAGTTTCAATGTTGTTTTAAACGCCCAAAACAGTGCTCAAAGCTATGTGTGTTGTAATAACTGTTCATTTACTGTCAGAGTAAAAATCCCATGGTTTGTTTCCATCAAGGTATGATGAAGAAAATGTTTCTAAGGCATAGAATATCATTCTATTTCTATAGAATATCATTCATAGATTCTATTTCTATAGAATATCATTCATGCATAGAATATCATTCTATAGAAATAGAATGATATTCTATGCCTTAGAAAAATTTTCGCTACATAGAATTAAAAAAAAAATTGATTTATATGTGAAAATACCTATTTTAGCGCTATTTTCTACACATATAACATATGTACCTATATCCAGTGTTATATAATGAGATTCTATGGATAAAGTATACTTTAGGTGCATAAAATTTCGAACATATCGAATAATTTACCAAAATATCAGTTTCAATGCTGTTTTAAGCGCCTCATTCAGTGCTTAAAGCTATTCGTGTGCTAACTGTTCAATTTACACTCAGAGTGAGAATCTGATGGTTTGTTTCCATCTAGGCGTGATATAGAATGATATTCTATGCCTTAAATTTATTTTCACGGCACAAAATTTTGAAAAAAAAAAACGATTTATATATATATATTAGATATATAAATCTATATAGATATCTATATTAGATCTGTGTTCCGCGCATAAAACGTAGGTAAAAGCTACTTACTTTGTAGGTAAAAATTACTACAACTTTTGAATTTACCGTCAGATTCAAAACCTAATGCTTTATATTCATCAACTAGTATAATATAATGAGATTCTTTGACTAAAGTATACTTTAGGTGCATAGAATTTCGAAAATGTTGAATAATTCACTAAAATATCAGTTTCAAGGATCTTTTGAACGCCTAAAATAGTGCTAATAGCTATTCGTGTGCTAACAACTGTTCAATTTACTGTCAGAGTAGAAACTGATGCTTTGTTTCCATCTAGGCGTGATATAGAAGACATACTATGCCTTAAAACATTTTCACTACTTTAAAAAAAATCGATTTTTATTTGAAAATACCTATTTTAGCGCAATTTTCCTCGCATAAATCATAGAATAAAGCTATAAGGTGTGTAATGATTTTGAATACACAGTCTGATTCGCAACCTAATACTTAATATTCATCAACTAGTATTACATAATCAGATTCTATGGCTAAAGTCTACTATAGGTGGATAGAATTTCGAAATTATCGAATTATTCACCAAAATATGAATTTCAATGCTGTTTTAAACCCCTAAAACAGTGTTAAAAGCTATTCTTCTGCTAACCACTGTTCAATTTACTGTAAAAATGAGAATTTGATGGTTTGTTTCTATCGAGGTGTTTTATATATATATAATGATATTCTATGCTTTAAGTTTATTTTCACTACACAGAATTTTGAAAAAAAAATCGATTTATGTTGTTATTTTAGCGCTGTTTTCCACGCATAAAACATAGGTAAGAGCTATATAGTGGGTAAAGACTTTTGAATTTACAGTCAGATTCAACACATAATGCTCTATATTTATCAACTAGTATTATATAATTAGATTCTATGGGTAAAGTATATTTCAGGTGCACAGAATTTCGAACATATCGAATAATTCACCAAAATATCAGTTTCAATTCTCTTTTAAACGCCTAAAACAGTGCTTAGAGCTATTCCTTTGCTAACAACTGTTCAATAACAATATGATTGTTAATTTCCATCAAGGAGTAATATAAATTATATTTAATGCCTTAAAAATATTTTCACAGCATAGGATTTTGAAAAAAATCGATTTCTGTATAAAAATAGCTATTTTAGCGCAATTCTACGCGCATGAAACACAGATAAAAGATGTATGGTGTGTAATAACTTTTGAATTTACAGTCAGATTTACAGCTTAATGCTTTATTTTCATCAATTATATAATGAGATTCTATTGCTAAAGTATACTTGAGATGGATAGAATTTCGAAAATATCGAATTATTCACCAAAATATCAGTTTCAAAGCGGTTTTAATCGTGTAAAACAGTGTTAACTTTTTAATTTACAGTTTGAGTGAAAATCTGATGGTTTATTTCCATCTATGCGTTATATGAAATTATATTCTACGCCTTAAAAATATTTTCACAGCACATTTTTTTGAAAAAAATATATTTTTATACCAAAATAGCGATTTTCGCCCGGTTTTCCGTGTATAAAACGTATGAAAAACTTTGTGGTGTGCAATAACTTTTGAATTTACAGTCAGATTTAGGTGGATAGAATTTCGAAAATATCGAATTATCACCAAAATATCAGTTTCAATTCTGTTTTAAATCACTAAAACATAGCTATAAACTATTGCAGTGCTAAAAACTTTTGAATTTACAATTTGAATCAAAATATGAGGGTTTATTTCCATCCACGAGTAATATAAAATAATATTCTATGCCTTAAAAATATTTCACAGCATGGAATTTTGAAAAAAAATCTATTTATGTATCAAAATAGATATTTTAGCTCTGTTTTCCGCGCATAAAACACAGGAAAAAGCTCTGTGGTGTGTAATAAATTTTTAATTTACTGTCATATTCACAACGTCATGCTTTATATTCATCAACAAGTATTATAAAATGAGGTTCTATGGCTAGAGTATAGTTTAGGTGCATAGAGTTTCGAAAATATCGATTAATTCACTAAAATATCAGTTTCAATGATCTTTTGAGTGCCTAAAACAGTGCTAATAGCTATTCGTGTGCTAACAACTATTCAATTTACTGTCAGAGTGAGAATCTGATGCTTTGTTTCCATCTAGGCGTGATATAGAAGACGTACTATACCTTAAAACACTTTCACTACCTAGAACTTAAAAAAAAATCGATTTATATGTGAAAAATACCTATTTTAGGGCTATTTTCCTCGCATATAACACATGTAAAAGTTATGTTTTGTCAGTTTCACAACCTAATGCTTTATATTCATAAACTAGTATTATCAAGCTCAAATCCATAAACAATTCCAGTCTAGTAGGTATAAATGGTCAGCACGAGGACTTTGTGAAGTTGACCACTCCTCAGCAGGGTTGAAAAAAAAGAAAAAAGTGGCCATAGATGACCAGATCACTAGGCCATACTGAACTAGCAGCCCTACCCTTCCATTCCCTCCCAAAAGAGAGTCCTAATCAGAGGCCATTGCAGGTGCCTGAACCTTACTTAGCTAGTTGGGCACCGTCAAGCCTAAACTGGAGTAATGTGTCTCAGGCAGGCCATATGACTCTTGAAAAAGTCCACTTGAAAAGATGGTGCCTGAAGATCCTACCAGCATCGGTGACTTCAGCCTTTAGCAGAGGAGGAACAGGTCTTTGCCCCATGCCTGCGATCAGGGGGCTGTTTGATATTGTTCGCCCTACCAATCTCAATAAACCTAATTTCTTTAAAAATCCTACTAATCATTTTCTCTCTGCAGGAACGTGGAACGTGAGGACATTACATAGAGATTATTCTCTTGATGTCCTCATGCAGGAATTCCAGCGTTATAACCTAGATATTCTAGGCTTGTAAGAGAACAGGTGGACAGGTAAAGGTGAGGTAGTTAAATATAGCTTTAAATTTCTCTTTACAGGGAGGGAGGATGGAAAGCAACAACAAGGCGTGGGTCTCCTGCTCAGCAGACATGCTAGTTATGCTCTTCTAGGATATGAGAGCATTAATGAAAGGTATCTTACAGCAAAATTTCAGACAAGCATTAAAGACTTGAATGTTATCTGCTGTTATGCCCCACTGAGGATGTTGATGAGGATGAGAAGGATAGGTTTTACGGACAACTTAAGGATATTTTGAATTCTGTCAAGAAAGGAGATATTACCCTTGTTCTAGGTGATTTCAATGCCAAAGTTGGTACGGACTCTGATCTATGGGGAGGGGTGATAGGCCCTTTTCGTATTGGTAGCGGCAATGGCAATGGGCAACGTCTCCTACAGGTTAGTAAACTCAATGGTTTCAGAATAACTAACACATATCACAAACACCGCGACATACATAAATACACATGGGTTTCACCTGATGGGCTGCATAGGAATATGATTGATTATATATTAATTAACAGCAAATGGGCTAGTTCTGTTAGAAATACCAGGGCATATAGGGGAGCTGAAATTGGATCTGACCATTACCTTGTTAAAAGTGTCTTGTAACTTAAACTTAAAAAGTGTTGTGCTACTAGGTTAACAAATTTACCTTTAACATTGAAGCTCTGAAAGATCCAGTTATAGCTAAAGCTTACCATGGTAGGTTGCTTAGTAATTATGACAGTCATGGTTTGCTTAATACTGAAGTTGAGGATGAATGGGGCCATTTTCAGAAACAAGTAACTGCGGGAATTTCCTTAATCAGTACCCTATTAGTCCTAATAGAAAGGATTACAGAGAGCTTAATAAACGTGTAAAGGATCAGTTACCTACAGATAAGAATCTTTGGCTTGATGGTTTGGCTGACAAAGCTGAGGAAGCAGTTAGGCAGCAAAACAGCAGAGAGCTATACAAGATAGTTAATGTTTTATGTGAAATGTATGAAAACGGACAGGCATGCAAGGATTGAAGGATAAACAAGGTAAGGTTATAGATGGTGAGAATTCTGTCATGGCTAGGTGGGCTGAGCATTTCAGTGATGTTCTAAACAATGTGGTTATTTCTACTCCCATTGTTTGTAATGATGATAGATGCATTGGCAGCTTTAATGTTGGCCCTATAACACAATCTGAAGTTAGTTTGGCTACCTCTAAACTTAAACTTCATAAATCCCCAGGGGTAGATGAAATTACTACAGAAATGCTCAGAGCTGGCAATGTTTCGGTTACCACTTGGATGACTGAAAATTTGAATAACTTTTATGATAAAGGCATGGTTCCTAAAGATTTTACCAGAGCTATTATTATCCCTATTTTCAGAAAAGGTGATCGCAGTTCTTGTGATAACTATAGGGGTATCAGCCTACTCTCTGTTCCAGGTAAAGTTCTTTCCATGATTGTGCTTAATGGAATTAAGAATCTGGTTGACAGGCAATTGCGTGATGAGCAATGTGGATTCAGAAGTGGTACGGGATGTGTAGATCAGACATTTTCACTTAGACAGATGCTTGAGAAATGTTTGAGTTTCAGAAACCTTTGGTTGCTAGCTTTTTGATTTCAAAAAGGCTTTCGACTCTGTTAATCGTCATAATTTGTGGTTGATTGTGAGATCATGTGATATACCAGACAAGTTAGTTAACATAATGAAAGCTCTCTATAATAACACTGAGTCGTGTGTGAGAGTTTAGCATTATATCTGGTGTTCGACAAGAGTGCATTTTGTGTCCTTTCTCTTTAGTTTGGTTGTTGATTATGTTATGCGAAATTCACTTCAAGGGAAAGATTTTGGCCTTAAATCGGCTGAAGATTCGAAAATTTCTGATTTAGATTATGCTGATGATTTAGCCCTTTTGGCAAATGATGTTAATGAGATGAACTCTTTCATTCGAGCTGTTGATGAGACTGGTAGTAGAGCAGGTTTGGTTATAAACAGAGCGAAAACTAAAGTGATGAAAATTGGTCAGGCAGGTTGTGATTCAGTTAATCTGAATGGTTTCAAGTCTTGAGCAGGTGTCACAGTTTAATTATCTTGGGAGCTATGTAACTAATACTGGTGGTTTGCGGAATGAGATTAACAGACGAATAGGGATTGCTGCCGTTCCGGCAGCAATCCCTATTCGTTTGTCACGGTCACGTGATTTTAAGAATCTATGGAGATTGTGGAGAAATAGGCGTATACACCTAAAGACAAAAATTAGACTGTATAATAGTTTGGTTCTTTCTAGTTTTAATTATGGTAGTGAAACTTGGACGCTGTGTAAACAACATAACAGGACACTAGATGCTTACGCAGTATCTTGGGCATTAGGTGGTTTAACTTTGTAATTAATGATGAGGTTTAGGCAAAGTAGTCTGCTGCTTTAAGCAGCATTTGTGCAAAGTGAGAATTATAGAGTGGCGAACAGGGTTATGAACAGTGTGCCTAGAGGCCTTAGAAGGAGGGGGAGACCTAGGATGCGGTGGGCAGACAATGTCAAACAGGACCGTGTTAGAATTGGTGTGCAGTTACCGAATGCAGCAGATGTAGCTCAGGACAGATATGCTTGGAGAATTAATCTGCGCAGTCTAGTTGGACCTCCGTAGCCCATGGCTGCTTGAGGATGATGATGATGATGTTGATGAGTGTTATATAATGATATTCTAATGGAAAAGTATACTTTTGTTGGACAAAAGTTCGAAAATATCTAATTATTCACCAAAATATCTATTTCAACGGTGATTTACATGCGTAAAACAGCGCTAAAAGATATTCCTGTGCTAACAACTTTTGAATTTACAGTTTGATCACTCAAAAGTAAATTCAAAATTATGTATGAGATATAGTTATTTATGAGATGTAGGGGTGGACAATCTGATTGTTTATTTCCATGAAGACGTAATATAAAATGCTCTATGCCTTAAACATATTTTCACTGCATAAGATTTAAAGAAAAAACGATTTATGTAAAAAATAGCTATCTTTAGCGCGGTTTTTCGCGCATAAAACGTAGGAAAAAGCTATGTAGTGTGTAATAACTTTTGAATTTACAGTCAGATTCGCAACCTAATGTTTTATATCCATCAACTAGTATTATGTAATGAGATTCTATGGGTAAAGTATACTTTAAGTGGATAGAATTTCGAAATTATCGGATTATTCAGCAAAATATCAATTTCAAAGCTGTTTTAAACTCCTAAAACAGAGCTAAAAATTATTCTTGTGCTGACAACTTTTGAATTTACTGTTTAAGTGACAATTTCATGGTCGAATTTCATGACACATTCGGCCCGCCAAGAGTTTTTTGTGGCCCGCCAAGACAGTCAGAAAAATTCGCCTTGAACTAAGATTTGCTTCCCGTGCGCGACCGAAGATTGTCTCGTATTTTCACTAGGACGATCACGTCAATACGCATGCGCAGTGCAGATGCGAAAACAATTGCCCACCCCTGATGTAATGACATTCTATGAATAAATTACACTTTAGTTAGTAGAATTTTGAAAATATCGAATTATTCACCAAAACCAGTTTCAACGCTGTTTTAAACCCTTAAATCAGACCTAAAATTGTGACCTCCAGTGCAAACAACTGTTGAATTTACAGTCTGAATGGTTCCTTCCATCCACGAGTAATATAAAATAATAATTCTATGCCTTAAAAATATTTTCACATCACAGAATTTTGAAACAAATTGATTTACGTATCAAAATAGCTATTTTAGCACTGTTTTCCGCACAGAAAACATAGGAAAAAGCTATGTGGTGTGTAATCACTTTTTAATTTACAGTGAAATTCACAACCTGGTGATCTATATTCATCAACTAGTATTAGATAATGAGATTATATGGATAAAGTGTACTATAGGTGCATAGAATTTTGAAAATATCGAAAAATTCATCAAAGTATGTGAGTTTCAATGTTGTATTAAACGCGTAAAACAGTGCTAAAAGCTATTCGTGTGCTAACAACTATTCAATTTACTATCAAAGTGAGAATCTGATGGTTTGTTTCCATCAAGGTGAGATATAAAGTGATATTATATGCCTTAAAAACATTTTCACTGCATAGAATTTTCAACAAAATCGATTTATATGTGAAAATACCAATTTTAGCGCTATTTTCCTCGCATTAAACATAGGTAAAAGTTACAGTCAGGAAATTTTGTATTTACAGTCAGGTTCACAACCTAATGCTCTGTATTCATCAACTAGTATTATATAATGAGATTTTATGTGTAAAGTATACTTTAGGTGGATAGAATTTCGAAAATATCGAATAATTCACCAAAAATATGTTTCGACGCTGTTTAAAATGCCTAAAACAGAGCAAAACGATATTCCTGTGCTAACAACTTTTCAGTTTACTGTCTGAGTGAAAATCTTATGGTTAATTTTCATCAAGGCTTAATATAAAATGTTCTAACCTTAATCATATTTTAACTGCATAGGATTTTGAAAAAAATCGATTCTGTATCAAAATAGCCATTTTATCACTGTTTTACGCGCATGAAACACAGGTAAAAGATATGTGGTTTGTAATAACTTTTGAATTTACAGTTAGATTAACAGCTTAATGCTTTATATTCATAAACTAGCATTATGCAATTAGATTATATGGCTAAAGTGGATAGAATTTCGGAAATATCGAATTATTCACCAAAATATTAGTTATAACGCTTTTTAAAACTCCTAACAACTTTTGAATTTACAGTTTGAGTGACAATCTGTTAGTTTATTTCTATCCTTAAGTAACATAAAATTATATTCTATGCCTTAAAAATATTTTCACAACATTGAATTTTGAAAAAAGAATAGATTTATATATCAAAATAGCTATTTTAGCGTGGTTTTCGCGCATAAAACGTAGGAAGAAGCTGTGTGGTTTAAATAACTTTTGAATTTACATTCAGATTCACAACCTAATGCTTTATATTCATCAACTAATAGTATATAATGCAAGGGCGGGCAAATAGCGGCCCGCGGGCCACATTCGGCCCGCTAAGAGTTATTTGTGGCCCGCCAAGACAGTTAGAAATATCCGCTTTGAACCGAGATTTCCTTCCCGTGCGCGACCGAAGTTTCGTCTGGCATTTTCCACTAGGACGGCCACGTCAATACGCATGCGCAGTGTACATACAAAAACAATTGCCCACCCCTGATAAAATGACATTCTATGAATAAATTATACTTTAGTTGGTAGAATTTTGAAAATATCGAATAATTCACCAAAATATCAGTCTCAACGCTGTTTTAAACCCCTAAAACAGAGCTAAAAGTTATTCCTGTGCTAAGAACTTTAAAATTTACAGTTTGAGTGACAATCGGATGGTTTATATCCATCAAGGCCTAATATAAAATGTTCTATGCCTTAAAAATATTTTCACTGCATAGCATTTTCAAAAAAAATCGATTTATATATAAAAATGCCAATTTGACCGCTATTTTCCTCGGATAAAACATAGGTAAAAGCTATATGGTGTGTACTGACTTTCGTTTGAATTTACAGTCAGATTCACAACCTAATGCTCCATATTAATCAATTAGTATGATATAATCAGATTCTATGGCTAAAGTATACCTTAAAAAAAAAAATAAATACCCCCTCAAGCAGCCGCTTGTCACAGAGGTCTGACAGGAGCCTGTCAGTTTATATGCCATAGTAGAAGATCTGAGAGGATGGCAGGACCTCAGCAGAAAAACGACACACACATCCATGCCTTACCCGGGGCTCGAACCCCGGTCCCTTACATCAGTAGCCAAGCGTGCTAACCACTCGGCCACGGGACGGCCGTTAAGTGGATAGAATTTCGAAAATATAAAATAATTCATCAAAATATGAGTTTCAATGCTGTTTTAAACGGCTAAAACAGTGCTAAACGCTATTCGTGTGCTAACTACTTTTCAATTTACTGTCTGAATGAGAATCTGGTCTGTTTTCATCAAGGCGTGATATGGAATGACATTCTATGCCTTAAAAACATTTTCACTGCATTGAATTTTCAAAAAAATCGATTTACACGTGAAAATATCAATTTTAGCGCTACTTTCCTCACAAAGAAAAAACATTGGAAAAAGCTATATCGTGTGAAATGACTTTTGATTTTACAATCAGATTCACAACCTAATGCTTTATATCAGTGATTCGAAACTTTTCTGGACTTCGTTGATTAATGAGATGGCTTGTAAACTATTAATAATTTGTTAATGTGGCGTTCCAGTGTTGTGTAGTCTGTTCCTCTTCTTTGACAGTAAATCCACGCTCAGCCATAAGGACGAATGAAATGCGATTAAAAACTGTTCCAGTTCCTGTTACCCAGTTTTCTATTTGCCCACAATCCAGAATAGAGAATTGGTATTGATTATTGATTTTTGAAGCCAGAATTCTTGGTATCCATGTTTGAATTTTACCTCGAGTCCTTCGTTAGTCGTGAGTTCTAAGAATTCCTCTTCCAAATTTGATGATTCTTCAGCATCTGTGTTTGCAAAAGGATCTAAAACCCAACTCGGTATATTCATGTTTAAAATATCTTGGAAACGCTCCGTAAAATCAACATGAAGAACTTCCAAGTGTTGGCAGTAAGTAAGTAAAATCTTCAGGTTTTGCAGAGACTGCGAATAATCTGGGAAAGTGGTTGTATTCACCTCTACCTAGATTTCGTTTGAACAGAAGACGTTTTCCCGCAAAACCAGCTATGACGTTTTTTGTTTTAATTAATTCAACTCATCATTTTACAATTGTAAATTAACGACTAAATATTTTAAACAGGTCTGTCAAATAAGCGATGTCATTTTTTGACGTAATCAGGTTTTCGCGCAATTTTTCGTCTCTGTCTTCAAGAAAGTCCAGTACTGAGTCAAATAGATTGAAAAAACGATTCAGACAAACACAGAATTATAGATAGTTTATAAAATAATTTTTCGTCTCTGTCTTCAAGAAAATCCAGTACTGAGTCAAATAGATTGAAAAAACGATTCAGACAAACACCTTTAGAGAGCCAACGTACTTCTGTGTGCAACAGCAAGCGATGGTAATCTTCATGATTTTCATTACAAAGCTTACCAAAAATCGGTCATTCAATGAATTGCTTCTAATCTTATTGATTACTTTAATAACGTAATGGAACGACGTATGCAGACGTTCATTCAAACTCCTCGCCAATTGTGTGTGGTTTTCCTGCTTTTGCAATTAACAATGAAAGGTTATATGAGGCTCGTAGTACATCATCATCTTGTTTAGAAGACTACGCAAAAAGGTTTGACATAGTTGGCTGATATTGCTTTTCCAGTTCTTGAAAATAGGATAAATCTTTGCTCTTCTTATCAGCATGCATTTTATTCAAATGCTCTTGTAGCCTAGAAGGTTTCATAGCTTCATTTGAAAAAACCTTTCGGCAAATTAAACACTTATGTAATGATTGTTTTGTAGGAGAGTACGTAAATCCATATTTGAAATACTCAATACTGTACTACCGGCATTTCGTTTTAGTTGTAGTTTCAGACATTTTCAAATACAAATTAACTTCTCAACAGAATTATAGATAGTTATAAAAATAATGTTTATAATGACTTCTAACACTTATCACTCACGACTATTTATCACGGCGAAGCACATAAAAATAATAAAACATTCCTAGAGCTATCGCTTTTATAGATTTGATTTTGTGCACGCATTAACTTGTATGTTTGCGATGCCGGCGCACTTGCTCCGTAAACCAGTCAGTTCAAGCTCCCATATTCTAGTCGAAACAAGTTGAATTTCATGAACCGCGTGTTTGCCTACCAACTAGCAAGGACTTGTCACCGTCAATCTATTGTAACTAAAACAAATTAGGTATTGTTATACCTAATGGTAATTTAAAAATGCTTATTAACGCGATGAAAACAGGCATTTTCAAAGTATTTTATTATATTAAAAAATAATTATAATAAATTTGTTATATTTAATATTTTTTTTTTATATATTATTATTGCATCAAGGTTGATTTGCCTATCAGGACGGTCACACATGTCCAACATAATAAGCCTTACAACATAACAATTATTGAAGTAGGAATAACATCTCAGGATAACCTGCAAACAGTAGAGGTTGAAAAGAAGAGGAAGTATGATCTGCTGGCTAATGAGTTGAGCCAAATTCACAAGTGTAATGTTAATATTATACCTTATGCTCTGAAGTGGGATGGTATTATAAATACGTACCATAAAGCATACTCAAAGCGACTTGGAGTGGGAAATCACATTGAACCTTATATCCAATGTGTGATCTTGAAGAGAACTTTTGAGAGGATCTCAGTCGACTTCAGATGTACCAGTACCCTAATAGGCGGTAGCAGGGAACTTATTGTCCAAGCTGAATTTGAAAAGCTGTACATGACGGATGAGGTAGTGGATGACCAGAATCACCAGGAAGACACCACACAATAGAAGAGAAAAAAGATTGTCACAGAAAATTCCATTAAACTTATTTATTTATTTGACCGCCCCTCTTGACTACCTCAACGCCCTCATTTGCCTCTGGATCCGCTACCGCCCCATGAAAGGTTCCAGTGCCCACTGGGGGGGGGGGGGGGGAGTTAGCGCCCCGTTGGGAACCTATGCTTTATATTCATCAACTAGTATTATATAATGAGATTCTCTGGCTAAAGTATAGTTTAGGTGCATAGAGTTTCTAAAATATCGAATTATGCACCGAAATATCAGTTTCAACGTTGTTTTAAACCGCTGAAACAGAGGTAAAAGCTATTCCTGGCCTAACAACTTTTGAATTTACAGTTTGAGTGATAATCTGATGGCATATTTCCATCCTGCGTCATATAAAATTATATTCTATGCCTTAAAAATATTTTCACAGCATAGAATTTTGAAACCAACTGATTTCGGTATCTAAATAACAATTTTAGCACGTTTTTCCGCGCATAAAACGTGGGAAAAAGTACGTGGTGTGTATTAACAGTCAGGTTTGAATTTACAGTCAGATTCAATATCTGGTGCTCTGTATTCATCAACTAGTGTTATATAATGAGATTCTATGGATAAAGTATAATTTAGGTGCATAGAATTTCGAAAATATCGAATAATTCAGCAAAATATGGATTTCAAGTCAGTTTTAAATGCCTAAAATACAGCTAAAAGCTCTTCGTGCGCTAACAACAGTTTAATTTAGTATCAGAATGAGAATCTGATGGTTTGTTTCCATCAAGCATGATATAGAATGACATTCTATGCCTTAAAAAAATTTTCACTGTGTATATTTTTCAAAAAAAATCGATTGATATTTGAAAATACCTATTTCAGCGTAGTTTTCCGTGCACAAAATACAAGTAAAAGATAGGTTGTGTGTAATAACTTTTGAATTTACCGTCAGATTCACAACCTAATGCTTTATATTCATCAACTAGTATTACATAATGAGATTCTATGGCTAAAATATAATTTAGGTGCATAAGATTTCGAAAATATCGAATAATTGAAGAAAATATGAGTTTCAATGCTGTTTTAAATGCCTAAAACAGAGCTACAAGCTATTCCTGTGCTAAAAACTTTTGAGTTTATAATTTAAGTGACATTCTGATGGTTAATTTCCAACCAAATAAAAAAAAAATAAATACCACCTCAAGCAGCTGCTTGCCACAGAGGTCTGACAGGAGCCTGTCAGTTTATATGCCAAAGTAGTAGGTCTGTGAGGATGGCAGGCACTCAGCAGAAAAACGACACAAACAGCCATGCCTTACCCGGAGCTCGAACCCAGGTCCCGTAGATCAGTAGTCAAGCGCGCTAAGCACTCGGCCACGGGACGGCATAAAACGTAAGAAAAAGCTATATGGTGTGTAATAACTTTTGAATTTACAGTCAGATTCATAACCTAACGGTTTATATTCATCAACTAGTATTATATAACGAGATTCTATGGGTAAAGTATACTTTAAAAAAAAATACCCCCTCAAGCAGCTGCTTGCCATAGACGTCTGACATGAGCCTTTCAGTTTAATACGCCATAGTGGAAGGTCTGTCAGGATGGCGGAACCTCAGCAGAATAAACGACACACACATCGATGTCTTTTACCCATGAGTCGATCCCATGTCACGTAGATCAATAGCCAAGCGTGTTGACCACGGGATGGTTAAAATCCTATGGCCACGGGACGGTTAAAGTCCTATTGCCACGGGACGGTTAAAGTATATTTGAGCTGGATAGAATTTCGAAAATATTAAATTATTCACCAAAATATCAGTTTCAACGGTGTTTTAAACCCCTAAAATAGAGCTAAAACATATTTCTGTGCTAACAACTTTTGAATTTACAGTTTGAGTGAAAATCTGATGGTTTGCTTCCATCCATGAGTAATATAAAATAATATTCTATGCCTTAAAAATATTTTCACAGCATAGAATTTTGAAAAAAATTCGATTTATGTATCAAAATAGCTATATTATCTCTATTTTCCGTGCATGAAACAAAGGAAAAAGCTATGTGGTGTTTAATAAATTTGAATTTCCAGTCAGATTCACAACCTAATACTTTATATTCATCAACTAGTATTATATACTTATCCCTCGATTTACACGGTACTTGTTTTACACGATTTCGGTTTTAAACGGTTGATTAAATAACGGATTTAAAAAAACCTAAAACTGTATATTCGGCTTCATATATATTTCAAATCATTTTTAAATCTCATTCCTTTGGTAACACTGGCAACAACGGGGACGGGGATTCCCTATATTTTACAACACGGTAAATTCCGGTAGTATTTCACAATAGTAAAGCTATCTGGTTCATGTGAGGTAGTGCAGTATCATTTTAGCAGCAAAGCTTTACATCATTGTGCGGTTTTTTTTATTTGATTCTTTAAATATCTACTGGTAAGTTTCCAACAATTATAGTTTTTCTGGCGTTTTTATAATTTACGTATATTTACTCCAAGAATGAAGCCACAATAAATAAAAACCATTGGTTATTAACAAATCGAAAACACCACGCTCATTTAAAGGAATAAACATCAAAAACGCTCCCGTTTATTGCATGGCTAATATGAAAGTATGGGTCACTGACATGGTTTTCAATGAATCGTTCCATAACTTGCTTGTCCCAGATGTCAAAAGTTATTTAAGTAAAAGGGGATTGCCATTTAAGGCCCTTCTATTAATTGATAATGCACCAGTTCATCCTCAAGATTTACAACACGAAAATGTACAAATTCTTTTTTTACCAAAGAATACAACTTCCTTATTACAGCCGTTAGATCAAGGGATATTTTCGACTTTCAATGCACTGTATATCAAGCAAACCTTCAGGTATATTTCAGAACAAATGGAGAATGATGGATCTCTTACTCTTATGGATGCTTGGAAGAAATTTACAATCTTAGATTGTGTTAAACATGTTGGACTGTCATATACCCAGATTAAACAATCAACGCTCAAGGCCTGCTAGAAAGCAATATGGCCAGATGCTGTTGAAGATGAGAATTATAGATTACCATTAGAGCAAATATATTCTCAGATCATTGAGTTGGCGCATACTATAGGAGGAGAAGGTTTTGAGTATTTAGCTGTGGCAGATATTGAAGAAATAATGACTGATGAACAACTAGATGAGGATGATTAGTTAACATGATTCATGAAACAAATAAACTTGATGAAGACAATGATCCTGATGAAGAGCAATCTGAACCAGTTGCGTTCACAACAAGAGTCATCAGCGTAGGACTTGAATTGGGGAAAAATTGGGTAATAATTTTTAACAAAATGACGCGAATGTTGAACGAGCTCTCCGATTCCAGCGGGATATTAGTAAGTGCTTAAATCAATATGAGGAGGTCTATAAAGATTTAACCAAAAAACCTACACAATTGTTAATTATGGATTTCATTACAAACTCTCGTCGATCTGAGATTGTCCCTAATTCATCAACCATTGAACCAGAATCGCATTAATTACTCTCTAGTGATGAAAGTCACATCGTACCAATCAGGAACAACATACTGATAGTCCATGAAAGTGATGACACTAATTAAACTTATTGTTAATTTTTTTAAGGATCTTATATTTTTGGTTCCTAATGTAAAATTCCTAATTTAAAACCTACACATATTTGTCATTTTATTATTGAAGTGTAATTTTTTTGTGTTTCAAGATGTCTTGCTTTTGTTTTACGTAAATAAATGACTGTATTATGCACATTTTAGTGTTCATTTCGTTTTACACGGTTTTACATAGCAAAATCCAAAATTTCGATTTACACGGTTTTGTGCGGAACCTATCTTCAGTGCAAATCGAGGGATAGGTGTATAATGAGATTCTATGGGTACAGTATACGTTAGGTGCATAGAATTTCGAACATATCGAATAATTCACAAAAGTATCAGTTCCAATGCTCTTTTAAACGCCAAAAACACTGCTTAGAGCTATTCTTGTGTTAACAACTGTTCAATTTACTGTCAGAGTGAGGAGATAATGGTTTGTTTCCATCAAGGTATAATATTCAATGATAAGCCTGTAAATGGTAGCTAGGCGTAAACTGGAAGTAGAGCTGTGTACCAATCCCTAGTGATGATGCGCAGAACCGGCCAGGTCTAGCACCTAATGTCCGACCCCGCCTTCTCGTGGTGCAGGCCGTTAGTACCTTTCAAAAGTGATATTCTCTTTTGGAAGGGAACGGAAATGGAGGGCTGCCAGTTCAGTATGGCCTGTTGATCTGGTCATCTATGGCCACTTTTTTCTTTTTTTTTTCAAACCCTGCTGAGAAATGGTCAACTTCACAGGGTCCTGGTGCTGACCATTTATACCTATAGACTGGACTTGTTTATGGATTTGAGCTTGATTATGGATCCTGGACTCGCTGCACTGGTGGGCCTCTGTTGAGGGAGATTCTGCTGCTGTGTTTTCTGTTTGCTTCTGGGTTGCCAGCTCTAAGTGAACAGAGGCATGGGATACCTTATATCAGCTGGTGGATAATCCTAATCAGAGGCCATCGCAGGTACCTGAACCTTACTTAGCTAGTTGGGCATCGTCAATCCTAAACTGGAGTAATGTGTCTCAGGCAGGCCATAATATGGCTCTTGAAAAAGTCCACTTGAAAAGGTGGTGCCTGAAGTTCCTACCAGCATCGGTGACTTCAGCATTTAGCGGAGGAGAAACAGATCTTTGCCCCATGCCTGCGATCAGGGGGTGTTTGATATTGTTGGCCCTACCAATTTCAACCTAATTTCTTTAAAAATCCTACTAATCATTTTCTCTCTGCAGGAACGTGGAACGTGAGGACATTACATAGAGATTATTCTCTTGATGTCCTCATGCAGGAATTCCAGCGCTATAACCTATATATTCTAGGCTTGCAAAACACCAGATGGACAGGTAAAGGTGAGATACTTAAAATAACTTTAAATTTCTCTTTACAGGGAGGGAGGATGGAAAGCATCACCAAGGCGTGGGTCTGCTGCTCAGCAGACATGCTAGTGATGCTCTTCTAGGATATGAGTGCATTAATGAAAGGTTTCTTACAGCAAAATTTCAGACAATCATTAAAGACTTGAATGTTATCTGCTCTTATGCCCCCACTGAGGATGCCAATGAGGATCAGAAGGATAGGTTTTATGGACAACTTCAGGATATTTTGAATTGGAAATATTCATTCAGTTAATGTTTTGTGTGGTAGAAAACGGACAGGTATACAAGGATTGAAGGATAAACAAGGTAAGGTTATATAGAAGGTGAGGATTCTGTCATGGCTAGGTGGGCTGAGCATTTCACTGATATTCTAAACAATGCTTAGAGATGGGAATGTTTCGGTTACCACTTGGATGACTGAAATTCTGAATATCTTTTATGATAAAGGCATGGTTCCTAAGGATTTTACCAGAGCTATTGTTATCCCTATTTTCAAAAAAGGTGATCGCAGTTCTTGTGATAACTATACGGGTATCAGCCTACTCTCTGTTCCAGGTAAAGTTCTTTCCATGATTGTGATTAATGGAATTAAGAATCTGGTTGACAGTCAATTGCGTGATGAGCAATGTGGATTCAGAAGTGGTAGGTAATGTGTGGATCAGATATTTTCGCTTAGGCAGACCCTTGAGAAATGTTTAGAATTTCCGAAACCTTTGGTTGCTAGCTTTGTTGATTTCAAAAAGGCTTTCGACTCTGTTGATCGTCATAATTTGTGGTTGATTGTGAAATCATATGGTATACCAGACAAGTTAGTTAACATAATGAAAGCTCTCTATAATAACACTGAGTCGTGTTTGAGAGTTGGTAAGTCTTGTAGCAATTGGTTTAGCATTACTTCTGGTGTTCGACAAGGGTGCATTTTGTCTCCTTTTCTCTTTAGTTATTTGTTGATTATGTTATGCGAAATTCACTTCAAGGGAAAGATTTTGGCCTTAAATGGGCTGGAGATGCGAAAATTTCTGATTTAGATTATGCTGATGATTTAGCCCTTTTGGTAAATGATGTTGATGAGATGAACTCTTTCATTCGAGCTGTTGATTGAGACTGGTAGTACAGTAGGTTTGGTTATAAACAGAGAGAAAACTAAAGTGATGAAAATTGGTCAGGCAGGTTGTGATTCAGCTAATCTGAATGGTTGCAGCCTTGAGCAGGTGTCACAGTTTAATTACCTTGGGAGCTACGTAACTGATACTGGTGATGTGCGGCATGAGATTAACAGACGAATAGGTATTGCTGCCGGGACTTTTCAGAATCTATGGAGATTGGGGAGAAATAGGCGTATACACCTAAAGACTAAAATTAGACTGTATAATAGTTTGGTTCTTTCTAGGGTTAGTTATGTTAGTGAAACTTGGACGCTGTGTAAACAAGATAACAGGAAACTAGATGCTTTTGATTCTAGATGTTTACGCAGTATCTTGGGAATTAGGTGGTTTAACTTTGTAACTAATGATGAAGTTAGGCAAAGGAGTCTGCAACCTCCTTTAAGCAGCATATTGTGCAGAGAGAGACTCCGCTGGTTTGGCCATGTTGCCCATATGGATAATTATAGATT
Organism: Ryuthela nishihirai; assembly: GCA_038380435.1. Classification (NCBI taxonomy): domain Eukaryota; kingdom Metazoa; phylum Arthropoda; class Arachnida; order Araneae; family Heptathelidae; genus Ryuthela; species Ryuthela nishihirai. Next base: position 1,213,196 of record JAWZYU010000058.1, read on the forward strand.
GGCGAATAGGTTATGAACAGTGTGCCTAGAGGCCTCAGAAGGATGGGGAGACCTAGGATGCGGTGGGCAGACAATGTCAAACAGGACCTGTTAGAATTGATGTGCAGTGGCCAGATGCAGCAGCTATAGCTCAGGACAGATATGCTTGGAGAATAATTTGCGTGGTCTGGTTGGACTTCCGTAGCCCATGGCTGTTTGAGGATGATGATAATGATGATGATGATGTAGAAATTGATGGATTTAATAGTAAGTGATGAAAGTACCGAGTACAAACTGTGAAATTATAAATCATATAAAGTGTTCTAAGATTTTAAATATAATCAAAAACATTATTGTATTAGTATTTTTACAATATGATTATAATCAAACTTCTGTCCTCCCAACATAAATATATAAAATTTCCTTGATACATCATCCTAAAACTATATGCAGACGAAATGTGCAAGCTAAAGAAGAGTTGCTAGTCAGTACAGAAGCAAAAAAATTATTTAATTGAACCCTTCCAGGGTCCCCATCAATTATACACGTTGACAGAATCTGAAATGGGAGACCAGAAATGGTTATATGTGTTTTTAGTTCACAAAACTGCAGTTTGATATTTTTCTTACATAAAAAAAGCCCTTGCCACACATAGAGAAAAATACATAATTCTAGCTTTTTTTGTGTTGACAAAACCTTCTGATTTAGTCCCACGAGTTTAATCTGAACTGTTGTGAAATAAATTTTTCTTAAAGTTTTGAAATTCTTCAGAAAATTAATTGAACACATGCTATTTTTAAAACTGGAGGATTTTCAAAGCCATTACAAAGTACATTTGTGTGTGTTTTTCATTTTATTCTCTCTTTTCTGCTTTAAATCTATTTCAGCATTCATAGAAATTATTCTTATCATTCATCCCAGGATTTACTCATGGTTTCCTGCTACTGAAACTAAACTAACTTCTTTTTAGAATTATGCTGCCTAAACTACACTGAATGAACAGATTATTATTATATACATCTCAATAATAATATGTGAAGCAGGAGTATCGTGTCCAATCATGTGTAACTCTGAAACTGGTAATGCCTATAAATAAAGCAAGTCTTTATTTATAGGCATTAGCAGCATTGGAAACCAGTCACCGAAAAGTATACGTGGGTAAAAGCAGCATTGTGAATTTGACCGTGGCCAGAGAGTGGGTGCAAGAAAGGTCAGTTGTTCAATCACCACAACCGCTGAACTGTTGGGGTTTCCACGTTAGACTGTCGCACGTGTATACCAAGACTACATGAAATACGCCAAAATTTCCAAAGTGGGAGAAATGTGGACATAAACATGCAGTTGACTCTTTAGGTGAGCGCAGACTGTCCTGCATTGTTACAAGGAATCGCACAGCTACCGTGGAGTTGAATTGCATTGGAATTGAATGAGTGTATGTCCACACGTTTATGCACAAAGACTATACTGTCTTGCCATAGATAAAATAGGGTATGACAGTCAACATCCACATTGTGTCCCTTTGTTGACTACAAGACACTGAAAGATTAGGCTACTGTTTGCAAAGGTCTATTGCAACTGGAGCACGGAGGACTGGAAACACATTATCTGGTCTGACGAATCACAGTTCCAACTCTATCACACCGATGGGAGGTTGCATGTGTGGTGTAAACTATGAAGCGATGGACCCAGCTTGCCAAGTTGGGGCCATACAGGCAGGTGGAGGTGGTGTAAGAGTTTGGGGTACATTTACATGGACTTCCTTGAGGCCCCTCATACCCATCAAGACCTCTGTCACTGGCACAAGGTATATGAACATCCTCACCTACCATCTGCATCCATTCATAATAATTCACTTTCTGCACTATGATGCCATCTTTCCACAAGACAAGTGGTGCCTAATTGGCTCGAGGAGCATTCAGGTGAGTTTTTCACACTTTAACGGCTCCACTCCCTCACTGTACCTCAACCCCATTCAGAATTTGTGGAATGAATTGGAAAGAAGATTTGTGGAATGAACTGGCAACTGTGGATGCTCTACAACAGGTGATCCTCGCTTCATGGGTGGCAATGCCACCTCAGTGTTTTCAACATCTCGTTGAGTCCTTACCAAGATGTCTGGCTGCAATTGTGAGGGCAAAAGGTGGAGCAGCAGGTTATTATGGAGGTGTATATAATAATTTATCCATTCAGTTTAAATCATAGCCCAACAAAATTCAGATGCCATTATAGCAAGTGTGAAGTGCATGCATACAGTGTCATCTCAATTTGCTCTTTTCAGTTCTTTCAGTTAAAAATTTAATTATAAAAGTATAAATTACTTTTTCCTTGAAATTATTTCTGTGGATTTATTTATATACCATTATCAGTCTTTCAGAGTTATGCTACATTGCTGGTTAAGATGCCTTTCATACAACTTGTTGATATCAAATTTTTTTCTGCATTATTTTTTTCTTTTTCCAGTCCATTTTTTTATTTTTTCATGAGAATGAATGAGGTATTAGATGTGCAAAGAAAGAGGATTTCCATGGCAGAGAAATAGGTCTTCCTACTCTAAGCTCCAAAAATATTTAAAACTTCTTCACTTTGGACCTTTTAACTTATCCAAATTAAACTAATTTACCAGATAGCATCAGGTGCCACAATTAATCTTGCCAAATAAAGTTAAATAAGGGTTTGTTAAGTATATAAGTGTTATTTAGTCAATATGAAAAAAATTTAAAAGATTGTCAAATTATTAAAGTTTAAACTAATCAAAATCAATTTATCCTGATCAAGAGAAAAAATAGAAAAGTTAATATTTGATAAAACAAGTTTATTTCCAAATAATTGGGACTCGCCAAACAAACTGAAGGAAAAAAATATTCTGAGCAACCAAAAGCTCACATTCTCTCAACTACTAGTTCTCTCCTAGGTCCATCTCAACTAGCTACTTACTCTCTCTTAGCTCCAAAAACTACTAACTCCATGACCTGTCTTCGAAATCAAATGACAACATCACGAATGAAGGACAAAACTTGATACAGGACACTCATAAAACGAACACTCTTCAAAAGAAGAGGATGAAAATAATACGAAAACATTTGCAGTTATTACAACTCTAGGTATCGAGAATTTTAAAATACCTGAACCAAAAAATGGGACTAACCAGAAATCTGGACTTTTCACTCGTTATAACTGCTATCGAAGGAGACTTGAGCGACATTGATCTTAACAAGATTACTTCGTTTTTCTTCAGGCTTACCGGCGAACATCTTGTCGGTAAGTTTATCACTTTAGGTCGATTATTAATTTTCCCCAACAGTAAAACTCAACATGAAAAAATCTTAAAACTAACAGAAATTTTAAATATGAAAATTAAAGTAGAATATCCAGACTACAAGAATTCCATACTGGGTACCATTATAGGTATATCCCCTGAATATGGTGATGATGAATTGCTTGAAATTTTAGAAGATCAAGGAGTAATAAGTTTACGTAGAATATTACATTATGATAAGAACTTTAATCAAAGAGAAAACAAGGTTACACCTACCCATAAAGTCATCTTAGAGTTCGAAGGCGAGAAACTACCATCATACATTGTAATTGGCTTTAGACGGCATTCGGTTAAAAAATATTATTTGCCACCAAATCTTTGCCTTAGATGTTGGGTCTAAGGCAAAGGTCCACACAGTAGCGGTTTGCAGAGGAAAAATGAAATGCAAAAGGTGTAGTGGATCTCACAATCACCGGCAGTGCAGATCGGTTGAATTTAAATGCCCAAATTGTAAAGGCGCACATCCAGCCACTTGGTCTGGCTGTAAAGCCAGATCAATAGCTTGCAAGGCGAGGGAATAACAGACTGAATTAAATTTGAACTGGAACCAAGCACATATTAAAGCAAAGTTATTCTTCGAAAATGGATCCAGCCTTAATAATTATGAATAGAATAAATCTTATTTGGATAACACAAGAACAAATCAAACAGAACCTGACAGGATTCAAACATAAAATCATGAGGACCTGACTGAAAGCTCTAGCATAAACTCGACCAATCAAAACTCAGATTTAGAAAATCTTGCCATTCCATCTACATCTTCAACTTTTCCTCAACTTTCAACAAACTTTGATCATCATTTAAATCAAAATACACTGAACTATGCACAAATAGTTAAAAAAAATATTACAGGTGCCAAAAACTCTAATAAATCAAATCAGTCTCATAATGCAAGAATGAATATCAAAGGATCGAATTCTCAATCAATTGCACCAGTCGGTGCAACATCTAAAGCATTAATCATTAATAAAACTGCTAGATTTAATCTTACCTAGCAGTCGAGAACTTTCACTTATAAAAGATATTCTTCTATCATTAATGAATTCTGCTTCATGGGAAAAACCACTCTTATAAAAAGTTCAATGGAACTGCAGAAGCTTACAAAATAAATCTCACCATTTTAGACATCTGCTTTCATCCAAAAATATACAAATAGCATGTATACAAGAAAAAATGTATACAAATAGCATGTATACCCAAAATTAATAATTATGTTCTATACACCCAGAAAAATTCCCCTAACACTAGAGGTTTAGCGACTTACATTAACAAATCGATACCTCAAAGGCAAATTAAAATAAATATAATATCTGAAAAATTAGAAGTTTTGATTTTACAAACTAGAATTTTTAATCACCCAACTTATATTATAAATATATATAACTCTAGCAATATGATTACATATGCTCAATACTCGGAGATCTTAAGCGGTCTTGAGGGAGAATTTATAATTTGTGGTGACTTTAACACACATAACTCATTATGGTACTCTTATAAAAATGACAGCAAAAGTAAACATCTTATAAAATTTATTGAACACAATAAACTAATTATATTAAACCAAAAATCATGCACTTGCATTAACAGATTTAACAATTTATCCATCATTGACCTAACTTTATGTTCTGAAACTTTAGCACAAAAATTACAATGGTCAATATCTTCAGATAATTATGAAAGTGACCACTATCCTATCTTTTTAACATTTACAAAATTACCATATCCTAAACCAACATCTATTATTATAAATTGGAATAAATTTAAAGAAACAACAGCTACTCAATTAGATAATGAAACTGACTATTATAATTTTTTTAATTATCTGGAAATTAAAAAAATGAAAACTCACAAAAAATCACTAAATTAATCCCTAATAATAATATGCACAACATATTTATCAATAAGCTCATAGCAATCAGAAGAAAAGCTGTAAGAAATATGAAAAATAAAAATACATTTTTGGCATGTGAAAATTATAAAAGACTTGAAAAGGCAATCTCAAAAAAAATAAAAAATTTACAGAAAAATAACTGGACTGTATTTACAGAAAAAACAACCCCTCAATCAACAACATCTAACTTATGGAAAATTTATAAGAGCTTAAATAATGAAGCAAAACCATCAGATCCCATACAATCATATGCTTTAAAATTTAATAAATCTCTAAAAGAAACCTCAGAAGACTTAGGACAAAATTTTATTGATAGCACATATATTCCAAGTAACAATCTAGACAAAAGACTATCTAATTCAAACATCATACACAAAACATTTGAATCTCAGAAAACAAAATTTTTAAACTTACCCTTTTCATTCTTTGAATTAAAATGTGCTATAAATGTTCTAAAACCTAAAACCTTTACAGGACCTGATAAAATTACAAACAAATTATTAAAAAATCTTCCCCCAAATTGCTTGAGAAATCTTTTGGGCATATTTAATGATATTTGGAATAAAAGAACTTACCCTTCTGTCTGGTTTCATAACTATATGATATTTATTAAAAAAGAAAATAACCTTCAGATTCTCTTAAATCCTACAGACCAATATGTTTAAGCTCTAATATTTTAAAATTATTTGAAAGGATGATAGCATATAGATTAAATTGGTACATAGAAAACAATAATATTCTTAACTACAAATTTTTTGGATTCCGCCCTGGAAAATTAACTAAAGAATTACTTTTAAACCTTATATCTGATGCAGAATATTCCTTAAAAAACAAATTATACATGGTATCAGTTATTATAGACATTGAGAAAGCCTTTGACTCTATATCTTTTAACATTTTACTATCCAAATTAAGAGAAATCAAATTATGTGGGAATTCATATCATTTTTTATTCCATCTTATAAAAGATTGGTATATTTTCTAATTTCAAGTTAAATTAAAAAAGACAATTTCTAATAATTATAAATTCCAAAATGGTATTGTTCAGGGAGACATATTACTCCCAGTTTATTTAATATCTATTTGAAAGATCTCGACAAAATATTTGATAAAGAAATTAACTTTGGCACATATGCAGATGACATAATTTTCTGGACCATAGACTCAAATATAGATTTAATACAAAAAAGACTACAACACACATTAAATAAATTTTACAGTTTTCTAAATAACTTAAATTTAAAAATTTCAATTGAAAAAAACCAATATTTTATATTTTTACTACAAAAGACTTCCACAAGAATTCATTCTCAAAATTCTATTACCATTGTCAACAACACAAAATTTCTTGGCCTAAATCTTGATTCAAAATTATCATGGGATTTATGCATCAAATCTGCTAGAGAAAAAGCTTCAAAATTATTTAACTTTCTGAGATATCTTGGGAATTCAAAATGGGGTTGCTCCCAAAAACTCTTAATATTAATTTATAAATCAATTATTTTACCTAAAACTTTTTATGGTATTGAACTTATTAACAATATTTCAAAAACTAAAATAAAAAAACCCAAACTAAAATAAAAGCACCCAAACAAAAATATTAAAATACTGTTCAGGAATATTTCAAAGTTCATATAATCTAGATGTCTACGCAGAAACAGCAATACCACCTTTAGCAATTCATAAAAAAATATTCACTATCTAACTTAATATTTAGAATAATCTCCAAAAATAAAACACATACTATTATTGAGAAAATCATTAACAATTTCCAAGATATTACCTTAAATGAATTTCATGAGAAAAATGTAATCTTAAATATATTAAATAATCAAATCAGGGGAAACTTTTTACCTAATTTCCCATTTTGGATTTTTGTAAACCCCATAATTATGAAAAATATTCAAGGAATAGACTCAAAAAAAAAAACATATGATAGTTCTAGTTTAAAAATTCTAGCCGAAAGTCATCTCAATAATAATTATCAAAATTTTTTACACATTTATACTGACGGCTCAGTGGACCATGATGGGGGTTTATCTTCTGGAGCATACTTTTGTCCTTCTGAAAACTATTCATTTAAATTCAAAATTAACATATTAACACCTGTCATCATAACTGAACTTACAGCAATCATATTAGCAATAGACTGGGTAAAAAAATACAATAATAAAAAAATAGTAATTATAACTGACAGCAAATCCTCCTTAGAAATAATATTAAATAACCCTTTACATTCAAACTTTCCAATATATTTAAATGACATTTACATTTTATTATTTGAACACTTAAAATTAAATAATATAATATATCTACAATGGGTACCTGCCGATTGTGGAATTCCTCATAACGAATATGTAGATACATTGGCCAAACAGGCAAAATCTTTAACAAAAACTATCACTACTCCTTTCATGTTCAATATATTTAAAACAAACAATAAAATCAACAGACAAAAAGAACTACAAGAATGGTATATTAATAATGCTTCACACACACCTAGATTTAAAATTTCACCTTTAATTTCTGAATTTAAAAGTTTTGGATTAAAAAAGAATGAAATTAATGCTATTCTCAGAATTAAAATAAATAAAGCACTTACAATTCTTACTTATTCAAAATTAAAAAAATTGACTCTCCTAACTGTAACTTCTGCAGCTCCATACATAATGTTGAGCATATTTTATTTGAATGTAATAAATATAATATAGAAAGAAAAGAATTCTATGAAAAGCTCAAAAAAATAAATATTACACAAATTAATTTAAAAAATGTTCTGGAACCTTCTAAATCCAAACAAAAATACATTTCTTATTCTATATTAATTTCATACCTTAAAAAAATAAATATCTTAAATGCTCTTTAATTAAATTCTTATATATCTAAAATCAATCCAAAAAGTTTTCTGAATGAGTCTGCGAGGGACCAGAGTCCTCGTAGGAATATTCATGTTGGAGATTTGTTACGCAACGCAACCATGACCTAATGTCACTCACCACACATGCAGCGTGCAACTGACACGTGTGTGATTGCACGTCGGGAAGTACATTTGTATAATCTTGCGATTATGCTAATGCAATATTGCATGATCGTAAGATTATGCAAAACGCAAGAGGGAGCGTGTCATTATGCGTGCATTAGCAGCGTGTTTAGCTGTCAATCAAAAGTCGGAGTTGCGCATGCGTAACTCCTTTAGCAGTCTGGATGAGGAAAAATGATGAGTCAACTGAAGAATAATCCCCAAAATAATAAATATAGCATAAATAAAGTAAAACTGGTTAAGTAAAAGTGAATGAGTGGACCATCACACTACATTTCTTTTGGCAATTTTGTCTATAAATTTATAAAACAGTTTAGAAATTAGTGGATTTAATAGTAAATGATAAAAGTACTGAGTAAATATCAGGGCATTTTAACAGAGCATTTTAATCCCCACTCAACACACACTTCTTGATGCCAAAAATTTTAATCCCAACTCCATCCTCTTCACAAAATTTTATTTTAAAGAAAATATTAGTTTATATTTAGAGTATCCCTTTTTTGGTTTTATCACATGTTTTTTGTCCCCATAATAAGTGATTTAATATTTCCTGTTAAACCTGGAGGGGGAGAATGCATTTCTTAACCCTTCCAATGTCCAGCCTGAAAAACTGGTTTCCATACAGAGGCTTTTTTATTTTAAAGAAAATATTAGTTTATATTTAGAGTATCCCTTTTTTGGTTTTATCACATGTTTTTTGTCCCCATAATAAGTGATTTAATATTTCCTGTTAAACCTGGAGGGGGAGAATGCATTTCTTAACCCTTCCAATGTCCAGCCTGAAAAACTGGTTTCCATACAGAGGCAGAGCTATTTCCTCCCTATGCTCAGCCAAAATCAAATTTAACTTTAATTTTTTTTAATAAATACCTAACGAAAAGAATTATGGCATGTTATATGCCAAATTAATCAGCATTCTTGATTTTCTGAAAATGCAATATTTAACGAAAAAGATGACTAGTTTTATTTGATAGGACTGTTTTAGAGTCGTAATAAAAAAAATGCATATGGCAATGCAAATAAAAATTTATCTAAAAAAACTAATAGGCAGAAATGATTATAATGCACATGAATAGAATGGCTATTTATTTCTGAATAACAAAGTAAATATTTACTTGAAGCAAGAAAATTACTCCTGTTTCATTTTTTCCCCTCAGTACCATATTTTGAAAAAGTCCAGGCTTTTAGCCAATTGTACTGTCAGATAAACAAGTCAATTTTAGAATTTTTTATAAAAATAACCAATCAACAGAAAAGGTTGTGTTATATACCAAATGAAACAGAATTATTACTCCTGTAAATTTTTTCAAATCATATGAAAATGAAAAATTTAATAAATTTTTAAACATCTTAATTTTAATAGAATGTTTTCACAATAATAAAGTAAAACAATAGATTGAACCATGCAGTTAACACTTGATTTTGGAAAACCTGATGAATAAAAATAGTTAAATTATATATTCATCTAATGTAAATTTCTTCCCAAATAATATAAACATTTTAATTTGCCTAAAAAGAGTTCTTGCACCTTTAAATGGTAGCTAAGTAGCCACTGGAAGGAGAGTTATGTACCAATCACCTGTGATGATACACAGAACCTGCCAGACTTAGCACTTAATGTCTGACCTTGCCTTCTCATGATGCAGACCATTAGTACCTTTCAAAAGAGGTACTCTCTTATGGAAGAGACCTTTTTGCTTCCTTATCCAATGCCTCATTCATTTTCAGGAAATGATACAATATCAAAGTTTTTTTACAAGAATAGAAAGAAATAATAAAGGAAATATTATCATATAACCTAATGCTATGTTAAATAATGGTAATAAGTGTGAGGACTCTTATTACCATTATTTATTATTTAATGCTAATATTTTATAGTTAATGGAGTGGGCTGAATCATGAGGTATAATGCTTCGTATATGTTTCATCAGGTAGTAGATAATTCTGAGCAGAGGCCATCACAGATATCTGAACTCTTGCTTCTAAGAACATTGTCAAATCCTATATTGGAGAAAGTCTTCCAGTATATATGGCTTCAGTCGTTAGTAGTGGGGAGTAGGCCTTTGCCCATGCCTGTGATTAAGGGGCTGTTTGATATTGTAGGCATTCCCTCTCTCAGTAAACATAGTTTCTTTAAACTTCCTACCAACCATTTTATCTCCATAGGTAGTTGGAATGTGAGGACTCTATACAGAGATTATTCTCTTAATATCTTCACACAAGAATTCACCATTATAATTTAGATTACCTGCAAGAGACCTGCAAGAGACCTGATGGACAGATATAGATCATAGTCTTAAAAATAATCTAAAATTTCTCTTTTCAGCGAGGGAAAATAAAAAATATAGGAATAGGTTTAGGGTTCCTTCTCAGCTGACAGACTAGTGATGCTCTTCTAGGATATGAGTGCATTAATGAAAGGTTTCTTACAGCAAAATTTCAGACAAGTATTAAAGATTTCAATGTTATTTGCTGTTATGCCCCCACTGAAATGCTCAGCCCACCTACCCAAGACAGGCTAGAGGAGTAGAGCATCACATGTGAGGACACCGATGAGTATAGGTTTTACGGACAACTTCCGGATGTTTTGAATTCTGTCAGGAATGGAGATATTACCCTTGTTCTAGGTGACTTCAATGCCAAAGTTTGTACTGACTCTGATGTTTGGAGAGGGGTGATAGGCCCTTTTGGTAGTAGTAGCTGCAATGGGAATTTGCAATTTCTCCTAGAGGTAAGTAAACTTAATGGTTTCAGAATAACTAACACTTATTACAAACACTATGACATACATAAGTACACATGAGTTTCACCAGATGGGCTGCATAAGGATATGATAGATTATATATTAACAACAAAAAAGTTCTGTTAGGAATACCAGGTCATATAGGGGAGCTGAAGTTGAATCTGACCATTACCTTGTTAAACGTGTCTTGTAAACTTAACTTTAAAAAGTGTTGTGCTAAGTTTAAAAAATTTACCTTTAATTCTGAAGCTCTGAAAGACCCAGTTATAGCTAAAGCTTACCATGATAGGTTATAGTCATTACGACTGTCGTAATGACTATATGGTTTGCTTACTACTGAAGTTGAGGAATAATGGGACTGGTTTGAACAAGCTTTTTTCGAAACTAACAGTACTCCTTTAGGAGAAAACGAGCAGAGGAGACAGAATTATTTGAGTGATAAGGCATTTTAGCTTATTTCAGAAAGAAATAACTTCAGGAATGTCCTTAATCATTACCCTAGTAGTCCTAATAGAAAGCATTACAGAGAGCTTAATAAATGTGTAAAGGATTAGTTAGCATCTGGTAAGAATCTTTAGTTTGATGACTTGGTTGAGAAAACCGAGGAAGCATTTAGACAGCACAACAGCAGAGAGCTGTACCAGGTGGTAGAAAATGGACAGGTGTACAGGGATGAAGGGATAAACAAGATAAGATTGTAGAAGATGAGAATTCTGTCATGGCTAGGTGGGCTGAGCATTTCAGTGATGTTCTAAAGAATGTGGTTAGTTCTACTCCTATTATTTGTAATGATGATGGATGCATTACTGGCTTTAATGTTGGCCCTATAACACAGTCTGAAGTAATTTTTGTTATTTCTAAACTTAAGCTACATAAATCCCCAGGGGTAGATGAAACTACTACGGAAATGCTTAGAGCTGGGAGTGTTTCAGTTACTGCATGGATGACTGAAATACTGAATATCTTTTATGATAAAGTCATTGTTCCTAAGGATTTTACCAAAGCTATTATTATCATCCCTATTTTTAAAAAGGGTGATCGCAGTTCTTATAAATACTATAGGGGCATCAGCCTACTTTAAAGTTCTTTGCATGATTGTGCTTAATAGAATTAAAAAGTCTTGTTGACAGTCAATTTCATGATGAGCAATGTGGATTCCGAAGTGGTAGGACATGGTAGATCAGATATTTTCACTCAAGCTGATTGTTGAGAAATATTTTGAGTTTCAGACACCTTTGGTTACTAGCCTTGTTGATTTCAAAAAGGCTTTTAACTCTGTTGATTGTCATAAATTGTGGTTGATTGTGAGGCTGTATGGCATACCAGACAAGTTAATGTACTTGAAAGCTCTCTATAATGACACCTGAGGCATGTTAGAGTTGGTAAGACTTGTAAGCAATTAGTTTAGCATTGCTTCTGGTGTTCGACAAGGGTACATTTTGTCTCCTTTTCTCTTTAGTTTTGTTATTGATTATGTTACACAAAATTCACTGCAAGGGAAAAATTTTGGGCTGAAATGATCTACAGATCTGAAAATTTCTGATTTAGATTTTGCTGATGCTTAGCCCTTTTGGCAAATGAAGATGATGAGATGAACTCTTTCTTTCAAGCTGCTGATGAGACAGGTAATAGAGAGGTTTGGTTATAATACCGAGAGAAAACTAAAGTGATGAAAATTGGTCAGGCAGGCTGTGATTCAGTTAATCTGAATGGTTACAGTCTTCAGCAGGTGTTACAATTTAATTTTCTTGGGAGTTATGTAACAGATTCTGGTGATGTACAACATGAGATTAACAGATAAATAGGGATTGCTCCTAGGAGTTTTAAGAATCTATGGAGAGTGTGGAGAAATAGACGTATACACCTAAAGACTAAAATTAGACTGTATAATAGTTTGGTTCTTTCCAAGGTTAGTTATGGTAGTGAAACTTGGACACTTTCTAAACAAATAACAGAAAAGTTGATGCTTTTGATTCTAGATGCTTGTGCAGTATCTTGGGTATTAGGTGGTTCAACTTTATAAGTAATGATTAGTTAGGCAAAGGAGTTGGCAACCTTCTTTAAGCAGTATATTGTGCAGAAAGACTCCGTTGATTTGGCCATGTTTCCCAAATGCATAAATATAGATTAGTAAATAGCGTTATGAAGAGTGTGCCTAAAGACCTCAGGAAGAGGGAGAGACCTAGGATGTGGTGGGCAGACAATGTCAAACACGGCCCTGTTAGAATTTCTACAGTGGCCAGATGCATCAGATATAGCACAGGACATATATGTTTGCAGAACTAAATTGCACGGTCTGGCTGGACCTCCACAGTCCATGGGCGGCTTGAGGATGATGGTGCTGATGATGTCAAAAAATATCCACATGTTAAAACTGGCCATCCGATGAAGCATAACTCCAAAAGATTGATAGATCAGCCAATGGAAAAATCGATAATTTCTGGAAATAAAATAAATCTCTAGAAATGAAAACAAAGTTTAATAGTGACAAGTTGCATTGTCATATTATCCTATATCCGAGAAGAACTCTTTCTGTAAACATCCACTATAGAGCCACTTTACTGCATGTGTGAGCAATAACTAGGTCACTGTACATAATTGCACCTGCTGTTGCCTTGACGTACTTTACACTTCATCAACAGCTGTGCTTGCTGGCTTCTTTCTGAAAGGCTCATGCTACTTACTTTCAATTTTAAGAGTGAAAAAGATGCTGGGATAAATGATATAAATGATAGAGATAATTCTGTGAGTACTGAAATAGTTTCTGAGAATACTGAATAGGATCTGAGAATACTGAGAACAATTCTGAGAATACTGAACAGGTTTGTGGCAGAAAAGAGTGCAAACCAAAAAATAAATACAGTGCATCATACTTCATAATTACTTCCAAAATCTGCCATTTTTTAAAATACCAGTTTTTGTATATTTAGGAGATTTTCGAAAATTTAAGAAAAAAATTGTTGATAACAGTTCAAATCAAACTTGTGAGCTTAAATCAGGTTTCTTCAGCAACGATTAACGCTAACAAACAAATTGGCAGTACCATACAGCGCTTCTAAGAAATGGCAATCAGATGGCTTTATCAAGTCATTTATATTGTAATTTAATAAAATACGTATCAAATGAAAAAAGAATTACTTTTCAAGCATTATATGCTTTTATAATATTATATGCTTTCCTGCTGGCAACTTGGGACCAAAATTTTATAACTGTGATCTACGTTCACCGCCAAAATGATGGTTCTTTAGCTAGTATTGGCGTTTCTATTCACATTAGATTTGGCTAGTTTCATTTCAGTATCATTAATAAACTGTCTTTTTGCTTTGTCAACAAGATGGTAAAATCTTGGACTTTGATTAATTGCTCCAATAGAGCTGTGGAAGGAAGCAATGAACCATTTTACAGGTAAGTACTCATTATATTTTGCTTTTTAAAAATGCACTTTTTGACTAATAGCAAATTTTTATTTTAGTTATACTTAAATAGGATAAAATGTACTGTATAGAAACAATAAATGCAAATAGGACAGTTATAGTCACTATGTAATATACCTAAATCATTTCATACTGAATGTTCCTTTTGAAAGCATTTTGAAAGTAAAACAAATATGTTTTAGGACTTCTATCACATATGCCTTTAACCCTTTGATGCCCAGGAAATTTCATAAAGATTAGAGGGTATTAAAGACAAAGGAATAGCAGTATTTGGATGAGTCCATTTCAAAATATTGGGCTTTAAAGGGTTAATCTATCCCCATCTGTTTAATATAGAAATGAAATGCTGCAAATTAATTTTATTGGAAATTTTAATCTCATTCAAGGTTCAAATAAAAAGCAATAGGGAATCCTTAAAAATGCAAGTAAAAAACCCTTTTTTAATTCCATTATTATTCAGATTTATCAGCCATGAGATATATTTAATTTTAATACCAATTCAATAATATTTAAGCTAGTTTAATAAATAAGAATTGCTAGCAAGGCAGGCTGGGGTCACTGTTTTGTTGCCATCGCACTCTCTAGTTCCCCTTTACTATAGTTATGGATAATAGAATACAGACTGTTCTCACCATAACTGATTAATCGGTCACAGAATATTACCATTTGTTAAAAAAAGAATGTGTCTTTGTAATGTAAGAGAAATTGCTTTATTCATTCCTTACATACTGCATTAATAGCAAAATATTGAAAAGAATCAACGTGAGAACTATTTATTAATATTTGAAACTTTCTAGGTATGTTAAAAACATCATTGTTCAACCTGTTGTGAATTTAGAAGAATTAGACAAAACAATTTGTACAGAAGTAATGTTATTGAAGTAGCATTGGCAATGCATACTTATTCTATGTAAATAATGAAATTATTACCTAATGTCTGAAAATTTAGATTTTTTTTTCTAATGCAATTTCAACCCAAATTTGAAATCAAATGGAACCCAATAATTACCACTCCCCTCCTCAAATGAAGTTTTTTGGGTCAAAACATCATACCTATATATATATATTGAATAGTTTAAACACCACTCCTCTCCTCAAGTTCTTGGTTGTGCTATTCTGATATTGATATTTTTATGTCAAGGTGCACTGGACTTTTCGATACTTTGCCAAGATCCCAAAAAGGTACCACCCAAGGAAAAAGTGCATGGTGCCCAGAGAAAAAAAAAAGCCATGAAAATGTCCCTTTCCTATAAAAAAGTCAGAAAAGTCCCATGAACTGAAAACAGTGCATTTCTGGCCCATGATTTTAAAGTATTATGATGAAGAAAAGAAAAAAGAAATAAATGAAGTCTGGTTGTAGGTGAATTTTTTTATATTATTCAGAAAGAAATTTCCTTTCCCTTAATATATAGGTTCCATTTTTAAGTTAACTGGTACTTTTTTGCCATCAGGTTTTCTAAAATTGTCTTAATTGCCTTGTCATATCTATTTCTCACTGTATTGCAGGGAAAAGTTCTATTAAAATTAATATGTAGGTTTGAACATTTTATTTGCATAAAATTCAGAATTAAATTTTTGCATAACATTACTTATTTCTATTGATTGGATATGTGTTACAAAATCCTATTATTGACTTGTTTATTTGACTCGGCACAGTTGGCAAAGAAGCCTGGACATTTTGCAAAATATAAGCATCAAGAAAAAAATTACGAAATAAGAGTAATTTTTTTGTTTCAAGTGAAAAATTTGGTTTTCCTCATATTTAAAAACAAACATCCTTTCCGTTCTTATATTTTATATGTATTTCTGTTTATTAGTTTTTTTAGTAAATTCTTATTTGCATTGACAGATTTTCTTTACTACGTCACCTTAAAGAAAACATTAAAATTAAACATCATCTTTTTTTTGTTAAATAGTTTATTTTCATAAAATCCAGAATTAAATGCTAATTAATTTGGCATATCACATGCCAGAATTCTTTTCATTTGTTATTTGGTTAAAAAAATTATGAAAGTTTTGGGCCGAGCTTAATGAAAAATGTCTAGATGTAAACCAGTTTTTCAGGCTGTGCACGAGAAGAGTTAAATGTAAAGTGTACTAGCTACTCATAGTTCTAGAGATCCATCCAAGCTATCTACGAGTTTTAAATTTTCTGCTTGAGCTGCTAATGAACTTTATACTGTGAATTTTGAAATAGAACTTCTGATCTATAATTTTTTTTTGGTCTTTCAAAGCAATAAAAGCTTAAAGGGAAAAAGGACTTTTTAAGATGTGGAAAATTATCTCGATTGAAGTTGTTATCTGTATGAAACGTTGTCGGTAAAATTATGCTGTACTTTGTTCAGCTGCAACACAGAGCACTATTGCAGCAGCATTCAATGAAGATTATTATTTGATAATTTATGGCCTTGTCATTTGCATTCTTTAAAAAAAAACTGTCAAGCAGCTGCTTGCCACATAAGTCTGACAAGAGCCTGTCAGTTTATACACCATAAAGAAGGATCTGTGAGGAAGGCAAGACCTCAGCAGAATAACAACATAAACATCCATGCTTTGCCTTGGAATCGATCCCATGCCCCTTTGACCATGGGATGGACAAAAGGTAAATTGCCCCTCAAGCAGCTGCTTTACTACATAGGTCATACAATGAAATGTATTTGAACTTTTCGTTGCATTTCTATTTTTAAACGTCACTATTAGCAAGAAATGTTTTTGCCCAAATTATTTTCTTTTGGATTTAGTTTGAATGTCATTCTTGCTTTTCTATATCTATTCACTTTTGACTATATTTTTAATTTATTCTCAACTCACCAGAAAGGGAAGTTATATATATATTTTTTTCCTTTTCACCATGTTTCAGATATGCACAACAGAGAAATAATAGAACAGGTGGAACGAGGATGCAGGATGCCAAAGCCATCTAATTGTGAATGCCCAGACTCTGTCTACTGAGTGATGCTTCAGTGTTGGGATTCCGATCAAGAGAAAAGACCAACTTTTGAGTTCCTCTTTGGGTTCTTTGATGACTACTTTGTTTCTGCTGAACCAAGCTATCATGATGCTAAAGACTTTTGACCAGGCAAAGTAGAAGAATAGCAGCCTATGTCAAATATAAGTGATCTCTAACTATCATTGTAAGGCTATTTGTGCCCATTTCAATGGCCTTAAAAATGTACACAATATTTAATAAATTGAATGTTTGTTTTTGGAGAACTTTGTACTGAAAGTTTGAATGAAAAAAAAAATAGATGCAAGTGGATTTTGGAGAAAAATAATTTTTTAGCATTTAAAATCTTGTAAATACATATTTTGTCATAAAGGGTATGTAGTGCATCCTTTTTACCTCAATATTTTGTTTAAATGGGATGAACTCTTTCTTCCACTTTGTTAGATATACAGATTATATAGGTGAAGATAGTTTCTGAACAGTTGTGCCAAAGTATATAAATCTAATTATAATTCTGACTATCCATACATAAATGGATTTATATAAACCAGTTAAATTGAAACTCACAGATTCTGTGTTGAGAAAATATTATGTTAATGTTAGGTGTGATATGGAAGAAACGAGTCCTAAATCTTAAATCCTTATGGATGAATGTACTCTTTTTTTTATGTCCTTTGCATACTTGTGTCTTTATGATGTGCTGCAAATTGGGCAAAGTTAAAAAAATGGTAAATGTTAGTTACCTTGTACTCAGTATTCTGTAATAACAGTTGAATATTAGGCTGGTATTTGAAGGTTTTAGCAGAACATTATCATTTACTGTGTCCAAAGAATTCTTTATTAAACTAGAATTATAAGAGTATTTTAATGGGTTGTGAAGAGATTAACTCGCTTCCTCATAATAATTATCTTTAAAATATCTTTCAAAATGGTTAAATTAGCACATAGAATTATCTTTCAGCACACCTGTTTAATCAATTGATAAAAAATTCAAACATTCAAAACTTGGAGATGTTGCATTAGTAGTTGATTATGTTCTGATTTCAGTAGAAAATCATTAAAACATTTTTCGTGATTAACCTGTTTGAAATCGAATCATTAAACTAATATTCTGGAGATTTCTATTTTTAAGCAATCTTATGAGGCAAACTTAAATTACTCAATTGATTCTTTCCCTATAATTAATTCTGCATTGTGCATATAGCTAAATGAGATGCCTTTTTTATGCTTTCCCCAATGAAATTAATTATTAACAAGAAAAAAAAATGAGTATTTTGCAAAACCTTTTTAGGCTATTGAGCCATTAGGCATTGTCAAAAATTTTGAAATATATAATATTTTGTAATTTTGTAAGAAAACTAAATTGTCTAATGTTCTGTATTTTTTTCCACTATAACATACAGGGTATTTTTTTTTATTAAATGCACCAAAATTTGTGTGAATTCAAGGCTTACTGTAAGTCCAGCTATATCTATATTATGTTAACTCTGAGGCAGTGGTCAGCAGTGAGTGCTCCTAGTATGATTGCTCCTAGTATGACAGTTAATATAAATCATATATGACAGTAGTGATAAGTTGCTCCTACTATGACATGTGTTCACATGAGAAGGTCTGTAAAAGCTAGGTGTAGCTTCTATGATTCTTCTTTGTTCTGTATGTTTAAATGAAAAAAAAGTAAAGGCAATACAATAGGTTTTCTTCTAGCTTCTTCCTTCTTTGCAGCAGTGTAGTTTCACTGTAGTTGTTAATAGTTGCTATCTATTGCTTGTGAAGAATATGATAATCCATGGTTATCACTAACAATAAACAAAAGTACTCTTTGCAGTTGTTTTCTATGTTGAAATAATAGAATCTCAGATATACACCTGGTAGTAATTAAATAAATATAGAGGAAAAATTGTCATTTGCCAGGTGGGATCTGAATCCACGACCTCCTGATAACATTCTATGGTATAATGCTTATGGTATAAGCCACTAATAGAGAATGATTGTTCAGCAGCTGGAAGTTTAGCAGTCAGAGCACTTGACATGTTATCAGGAGGTCGTAGTTTCAGATCTCACCCAGCTAATGACAATTTTTCCTCTATATTTATCTAGCTTCTTGTGCAATTGTCCAAAATATGGACATTCTGAAAAGGTTGGTATCACATAATGAACAGCTGCAGTTATGAAATTCATAGTAGAATATCTGAGCCCAACTTCCTTGTAGTTTATGCATCTTTGCTGTTGGTTGTCTCACTAATAGTAGAAGGGTTTATATTGCGTGTTGCCTATATGTCTTTTATTGCTTTAGCTTGTCATTTATGTACACTGCCTATAGTTACTTTTTTTGTTGCTGTGATACTGTTGGCCAATATTGCTTGATGAATAGTACTACAGCAACAACCAAAACACAAACACCAAAACAGTCCTACAGAAAAGAAACAATAGCAAACTAAAGCAACAAAGATCCTGAAGCATTACCAACAACATTTCTACTAGTAGTGAACAACCAGCAATGAACATGTGCAAAAAACGAAAACGTTGTGCACAGAGACATTCTACTATGAACTTCCATAATTACAGCTGTTCACAAGGTGATACCAATCTTTTAAGAATGTCTATAATTTGGGCAAAATATGCAAAGAGCTAACTACAATTGGTAATTTTATTTATTGTTAGTAATAATTTTTACAGCCTGAAAATTATACCGCAACTAAACCACTTCATAGAAGGAAAAACTACAGCATATCTGTTATTTTAGAGTGATAGCTGGATTTATGCTAAGCATCAGATTACTTCGTGGGACAGTTTTAATATAGTTTAAATTTTAATACCATTATTACCCATTAAAAATGCATTTTTATCCTTTGCCGTTTTGGTACTATTGTACTAATAGTATTTTTCTCAGCCTTTAGTCTTTTAAAATAAATTTTAAGTAGACTGAATTAGTGCAAGCATACTGCAAAGAATACAGTGTCAGAAATGAATTTAATTGCTTTCTGAAGACAGCACTAGTGTGCACAGATCTTTTTTAACCATAAAAATAGAGTCCACTAGGCACAATAGTGTTGTGAAAATGAATTATAATTATTTAAAATTAATTACATTTCTAAATTGTAAAATATGCACTTTTCAGAAAAAGTGAGGAAACGTTTTCACTTTGTTATTTGTAGACATCAATTTTTTTGTTTTTAGAGATAAATTAATCTTCCTATAGTTATAATTGTGCTCTCTACTGTTGGAAAAAGTTTCAAATTGCAAAATTTGAAATTAATATTGCATGTGATGTAATTATGTTAGAAATTTGAAATTTTGGTTGTGAAATGTGAATATATGACGTAATCATCCCCTTATGACGTAACCTATTACGTAACCTTATGACGTAACCGGCCACGACCCCTTCATTAATATTCATAATTAATCATTCATAATTGAAAACCCCCTTTTACCGCCATCTGGTGGCTATGAGGAGTACTATTTTCGGAAAAAACCCTATTTTTATTCCCCCCCTAGGGAGCTTCTAGATTAAATTTATTGCAAAAGTGTAAAAACATACTTAAAAGCACTTGTTTGCATTCAGAAATGAAGTTCTATAAATACTCTTCCAGCTTAAACAGCTGTTATTTGCTGAGGAACCTGGCTTGCAGCCTGCAACTAACCAACTCCAACCCAATCCTCAAATAACATGAAATCGACTAACATTATTTTTAAAATAGGCTGGTTTTCGACTAACATGATCTCAGAACTACTTCTCTAAGATCATTTATATTACTGCATTTATCATATAAGAAGACATTTTTTATTCTTTCTTTGTCTCACCCATCTGACTCATTACTATGAACTTCCATAATTACAGCTGTTCTCAAGGTGATACCAATCTTTTACGAATGTCTGTAGTTTGTTCATAATTTCAGCACTTCCAAGATTTTTCAAATTTGCCTGTACAAAGTAGTGTTTTAACAGATACAACATATATATATATACACGATTGTGAGTGATTGAAGGCTGACTGATTGACTGACAAGGGATCATGCTAATTCTAACTATGATTCAGAAATGGTAGAGCTCTGAAAATTTGCACCTACAGTTAGTTCAGGTCACTGATTTCGAGAGAAATGCGAAATTTACACAGACATGTCCTTTAAGCTAAAATGAAGGTCATATAGAGGTCAAACTTTGACCTACAACTGCTAAAGATATGCAAATTGGTGTCAGATGGTGTTTCAAGCTATAAATCTCAGAAATGTTATGCAATTTTGGATCTGGAAGTCAAAGTTCATATTTAGATCTGCAGGTGTTAAAGAGCTAAAAATTGGTTCCTGGGAATATTTTTAGTAATAGATCTCAGAAATGTTGCAAAATTTTGGATGCAATGGGTCCTTCAAGGTCAAAGATGAAATTTCGATATATCAGTGCTGGAGAACTAAAAAATTCAGAAATAAGAATTTTCAGATCTGGTGTCACATTCAAGGTCAAATAGGGGTCATAATGACTGTTTGAAAATCAAGAGGTGCTGAAGCCACCGATTAATTTCTACTAAAATATATTTCTAAACAGCAGAGAACATTTCAATTAGTACTGAACAATGACAATATATGCATATAATCCCCTTTATTGGTTTACATCTGGGTGACATTTTTTGCACACAATGGATAAAATGGTCAGGTTACAAGGGCTTAGAGAAGGTTGGGCGAAAGGAACCCACTGGATAGATGTTATGAGACAGATGAAACATAAAGCCACCCAGTATGTTCTTTAATCCATTCCATTGGATGGGGGCCACATCTTAATGGGCCTCCCATCCAATGGATAGTAGCCATTCCATCGATGTCTCTTTTCTGACAGAGCAGAGTGAAAGTTTCGAGGAACAGGTAGGACTCAAACCTGGGAACTACAGATTATGAGCCTGGCATGCTACTGACTGAGCCACACCTCCATCCTTATTGGTTAAAGATTTTAACTTGCGATGCATTGAGTAGAAATGTTTGCAAACAAACAGTTGGTCATCTTCATTGCTTGAGAATATTTTTCACAACAATCAATTTCTCAATCCTTATTATTGTATACCGTGTATTGCGTATTAAAATAAAACTGCATTTAGACTATTTTGTTTCTACTTTTATCGTTTTTTTTGTAAAAATGAGTTACATATACATAAATAATAAATACAAAGCCATAATAAAGGAATAAAATTAAAATTATGTCAATGAGGTTAGGATTCTGGAATGCATCCCCCATTTACGTTATTTCTTATGAGAAATTCATATCTGACTAAAATGATTTCCCCTTACACCATTTTTTGAAGAATGCATCTAACACATAATTGACGACTAGATGTACTGTGAAAAACAGTACTAATTTCTTTGACAATACTTTCCACAGTCAAAAAAAGTCTATTCTCCGACCAAAGTTAGCTAATAAAAAAAATCAAATTTTGCATCTCTACCTGCTGTAATTGCATCTGTAAAAAAAATCTGGTATGAAAATAGTTACCCAAATAAAATTGGCCAAGAAAGTGGAAAACGACTTATAAAAGGTAGATTAAGTAGGAAAAATTGACAAATTCCAAAAGATTAAAAAAAATTGTAGATACAAGATTTTGTACAAAATTTCAGACAGTTTTACAAGCAAAAAGTGCTTTTTTTGTCAGCCTCTTAAATTTGCAATTTGAAAATTGATTTTGGAGTTTATTGTCATGCTGCACATGAAAAAATATCATTTGGAAATTTCTTTTAAAATTCTTCAGAAACATTTCCCCAGATTTACTTATGTTCATGCTGTTGTTTAACAAAATTGTGTCAGTGAAAATATATACTAATGAAACAGAAATGAAAGTTTAAAAGATCATTGTTTCGATTTCATGGCTTTTGCTTTTTCCTTTTTTTCAATTTTAATGTCATAAATGCACTTTTGCATAAGACTATGGAAGAATTAATTAACATTTTCCATAAAATTTTATGCTCATCAACACTGGGCCCTGTTAATAACAATGAACACATCAAAAATAAGAAAAATATGTAATGAAGCATCTTGAAAAGTCTTCAAGCTATAAAATACACTCAGTGAACCAGTTTATTACAATATATATATAAAGGATGTTTGATAAAGAAGTGAAAACAAGTGTTAAATGTGGCTGAAATAAATTTCTGCAAAACCAATAGATGTAGTTCAACTGTTCTTTTACATTTGCTAAATAAAAGTTAAAAACTCCCAGAGGCATTTCACTTTTCCTTTTTATTTAAAATTTAAAAAAGGCATATGTTATAAATTAATTCTTGACATCTGTAAACCTATATTTTCAACTTAATATTACTACATATATATTATTTTTACTTATGCCTTTGTTTTGGCAACAACATAGTAAATAGAATATGTTTATAGTGTAATTATTAAATGCAAAATATACTGCATGAATCTAATATTTTGTGCTTAGCAGCTTCAGTGATCAAAAACTGATAACTTCTGCATATCAATATAATGCATCTTAAAAATTTCTGGAATAAACAAACCACAAATCAACAGCCTGGAAAAAAACTGCGAGGCAAAAACTTATGAAACTGATACCTATCTTTTCACGCTTATTTAAATGTTCGCATTGCAAATTCTTTAAATGTCCATATGTAATTTATGTTTTACTTCATAACTCACAATTACATTTATCTCTCATATATTAAATAATCTTGTAAAAACTCAGAAGTTCAGATTTCAGGTTATAAAATATTTCGACATATACATTAAAAAATAAACATGCATTTAATAACAATGGGCTATGCTTAAAATAATAGAGTTAAAATAATGGATCTTTATTAAGCTCAGCTTTCTTATTGGACGCCACATTTATATTTAAACTTATGGCACACTTGAAAAATCCACATGAAAATCCACATAAATTTGTTAAATATGAAGTATGATTTAACACTTTTTTTTTTACAATGAATGTTTTTATTATTGGGTAATTGACGTGGAGATTTCTTGGGTTTTCAACAGTGTGTTTACAACAGTTTGCTTTTTGGGTTTTTTTTTCAGTGTGACTTTTTTGACTTTGGGGATTTTCAGAATTTCAGTTTCTCGACTTGGCGATTTATTGGGGATTTCCACTTTGTTGGTTTGTTGAATTGGTGTTTTTTACGTTTTTCAGAGTGTGGGATTATCGACTTCTTTATCAGAGTGTGGGTTTATGGAATTTGGTGTTTTTCTCAGGGTTCTTCACACTTTCCGTTTATTGATTCGGATGGTTACTTCGGGTTATCCAGAGTGTGGGTTTATTCCCTTGGGGTTCTTTTTGGTTCTTACAGAGGGTGGGTTTAGTAACTTCTTTATCCGACTGTGGGTTTACTGACTCAGGCATTTCTTGGGGTTTTGCAGTGTACGATTATTCATTGAGGGCATTTTGCGTTTTTCTTCAGAGTCTGTCATTGCTAACTTCTTTATCCGAGTGTGGGTTTATAGAATTTGGGATTTTTCAGAGTTTTGGTAATTGACTTGGAGTTTTCTTGGGTTTTCAACAGTGTGTGTTTATTTATTTGGGTTGCTTTTTGGTTTGTTTTTTTCTTCAGAATGTGAGTTTTTTTGACCTTGGGGATTTCCTGAGTTTCAGTTTCTTGACTTGGGCGATTTATCGGGGATTTCCAGTTTGTTGGTTTGTTGAATTGATGATTTTTACGTTTTTCGGAGTGTGGGATTATTGACTTTATCAGAGTGTGGGTTTATTGAATTCGGTGTTTTTCTCGAGGTTCTTCAGACTTTCCGTTTATTGACTCGGGTGATTACTTCGGGTTATCCAGAGTGTGGGTTTATTCACTTGGGTCTTTTTGGTTCTTACAGAGGGTGGCTTTAGTAACTTGTTTATCCGACTGTGGGTTTACTGACTCAGGCATTTCATGGGGTTTTCCAGGGTACGATTATTGATTAAGGGTATTTTGCGTTTTTTTTTAGAATCTGTCATTGTTAACTTCTTTATCCGAGTGTGGGTTTAGAGAATTTGGGATTTTTTAGAGTTTGGGTAATTGATGTGGAGATTTCTTGGGTTTTCAATAGTGTCTGTTTATTTATTTGGGTTACTTTTTGGTTTTTTTTTTTCAGAGTGTGACTTATTTGACTTTGGGGATTTTCAGAGTTTCAGTTTCTTGACTTGGGCGATTTATTGGGGATTTTCACTTGTTCGTTTGTTGAATTGGTGTTTTTTGCGTTTTTCAGAGTGTGGGATTATTGACTTCTTTATCAGAGTGTGGGTTTATTGAATTCGGTGTTTTTATCGGGGTTCTTCATACTTTCCGTTTATTGACTCCGGTGATAATTTATCCAAACAAATGGATAAACAAATGGTTCTACGGCTCTGACTGCCACGTCTATTTTTCAGGGCAAACACACACAGCAATCCGAGGATTCCTCCATGTAGTTAATCCCAAATACACTCGAATCTCTCTTTCTGGTAGTTAAACCAATCCTACTACAATAACTATAATAACATATTATAAGAATATAAAAATTCCATCGAAATTTCCGAGTATAGCGGCTTCGAAGTATAAAATAAGAAACTAACGTTTTAATTTCAAGCAAACGTAGTATATAAAAAGTTCGGTAATTCATTGTGGCATCTTAATATTTTATCAAACCAAATGGATAAACAAAGAGTTCTACGGCTCTGACTGCCACGTGTGTTGCTCAGGGCTATACACGCAGTAATCTGAGGACACCTCCATGGAGTTAATCCCAAATAAATTCGAATCCCTCTTTCTGCTTGTTAAACCACTCCTACTTCGATGTAAAGATACACAATCATTGGAGCTTTTTGAACGAATCACAGTGTGAGCTCCCAGGTCCCCATTGTGGAAACTGAGGAACACCAATCCATATTATCAGACCGTCATTGAAAAAGATTCTTGCGGAGACTTATAATGAAAACATTGGTTTTAAAGTGTTCTGCAGGTGCAGGCCTTAAATAGTGTACAAACTATAATAACATATTATTAGAATATCAAAGTTCCATCGAAATTTCCGAGTATAGCGGCTTCGAAATTTGAAATTAGAAACTTTTGAAATTAAAACTTCTATGCAGTGAAAATGATTTTGAGCATAGAATGTCATTTCATATCACGCTTTGATAGAAACAAACCATCAGATTCTCACACTGACACTAAATTGAACAGTTGTTACCACACGAATAACTTTTAGCACTGTTTTAGGCGTTTAAAAGAGCATTGAAATTCGATATTTTCAAAAATGTGTGCACCTAAACTATACTTTAGCCATAGAATCTCATTAAATAATAGTAGTTGATGAATATAAAGCATTAAATTGTGAATCTGACTGTAAATACAAAAGTTATTACACACCACATAGCTTTTTCCGAAGTGTTATGCTCGGATAACAGCACAAAAATTGCTATTTTGATACATAAATCGATTTTTTTCAAATTTCTATGCTGTGAAAATATTTTTAAGGCATAGAATATTATTTTATATTATTCCTGGATTGAAATAAACCATCAGATTTTCACTCAAACTGTAAATTCAAAAGTTGATAGCACAGGAATAGCTTTTAGCCCTGTTTTAGCTGTTTAAAACAGCGTTCAAACTGATATTTTGGTGAATTATTCGATATTTTCGAAATTCTATGCACCTAAACTGTACTTTATCCATAGAATCTCATTAAATAATACTAGTTTATGAATATAGAGCCTAAGGTTGTGAATCTGACTGTAAACTCAAAAGTGATTACAAACCACATACATTTTTTCTATATTTTATGCGAGGAAAACAGTGATAAAATAGCTGTTTTGATACATAAATCGAATTTTTTCAAAAATTCTATGCTGTGAAGAATATTATTTTTAAGGCAAAGAATATTATTTTGTATTACGCCTCGATGGACAGAAATCATCAGATTGTCACTAAACTGTAAATTCTATCCACTTAAATTATACTTTACTCATAGAATCTTATTATATAATACTAGTTGATGAATATAAAGCATTAGGTTGTGAATCTGAGTGTAAATTCGAGTTGCTACACTTTACATAGTTTTTACCTATGTTTTATGAGCGGAAAACAGCGCTAAAATAGTTATTTTGATATATAAATCGATATTTTTCAAAATTCTATACAATGAAAATACATTTAAGGCATAGAAATGACATTCTATATCACACTTTGATAGAAAAAAACCATCAGATTCTCACTCTGACAGTAAATTGATCAGTTGTTACTGTTACGAAATTCTGACGAAAATGAGATTCTATGGAGAAAGTATACTTTAGGTGAATAGAATTTCGAAAATATCGAATTATTCACCAAATATCACTTTCAACTCTGTTTCTTAGTGCCGAGTGGTTAGCGCGCTTGGCTACTGATCTACGGGACCTGGGTTCGAGCCCCGGGTAAGGCATGAATGTTCGTGTTGTTTTTCTGCTGAGGTCCTGCCATCCTCTCAGACCTTATACTATGGCATATAAACTGACAGGCTCCTGTCAGACCTCTTTGGCAAGCAGCTGCTTGAGGGGGGTATTTATTTTTATATTATATATAAAACACAAGTTATAGGCTATTCCTTGGCTAAAAACTTTTCAATTTACAGTGATAATGAAAATCTGATGGTTTATTTCCATCAAGGCGTGATATAAAATGACACTCTATGCCTTAAAAATATTTTTACTGCTTAGAATTTTGAAAAAAGAGGATTTATATATCAAAAGAGCTGTTTTTGCGCTGTTTTCCACGAATAACACGTAGGTAAAAGCGATATAGTGTTTAATAACTTTTCAATTTACAGTCAGATTCACAACCTCATTCTCTAGATTCATTAATTCGTACTATGTCAAGAAAATCTATGGCTGAAGTATAGTTTAGGTGCATGGAATTTTCAATATATTGAATTATTCACCAAAATATCTGTTTCAATGCTGTTTTAAACGCCTAAAACAGAGCTAAAAGATACTCCTGTGTCAACAACGTCTGAATTTATATTCAGAGTGACAATCTGATGGTTTATTTCCATCATAGGATGATATAAAATGACATTCTATGATTTAGAAAACATTTTCACTGCATAGAATTTTGAAGAAAATGGATTTATATATCAAAAGAGCTGTTTTAGCGCTGTTTTCCACGAATAACACATAGGTAGAAGCGATACATTCAGATTCACAACCTCATTCTCTAGATTCATCACTTTGTACTATGTCATGAAAATCTATGGCTGAAGTATAGTTTAGGTGCATGGAATTTTCAATATATTGAATTATTCACCAAAATATCTGTTTCAATGCTGTTTTAAACGCCTAGAACAGAGCTAAAAGATACTCCTGTGTCAACAACATCTGAATTTACATTCAGAGTGACAATCTGATGGTTTACTTCCATCATAGGATGATATAAAATGACATTCTATGATTTAGAAAACATTTTCACTGCATAGGATTTTGAAAAAGGAGGATTTATATATCAAAAGAGCTGTTTTAGCGCTGTTTTCCACGAATAACACATAGGTAGAAGCGATATAGTGTTAATAACTTTTCAATTTACAG
This sequence comes from Ryuthela nishihirai, assembly GCA_038380435.1. Lineage (NCBI taxonomy): Eukaryota > Metazoa > Arthropoda > Arachnida > Araneae > Heptathelidae > Ryuthela > Ryuthela nishihirai. The sequence continues at coordinate 1,242,052 of JAWZYU010000058.1, forward strand.
TCAGATTCACAACCTCATTCTCTAGATTCATCAATTCGTACTATGTCATGAAAATCTATGGCTGAAGTATAGTTTAGGCACATTTTCACTGCATAGAATTTTGAAAAAAAAATGGATTTATGTGTCAAAATAGCTGTTTTTGCGCTGTTTTCCACGGAAAAAACATAGCTTAGTGTTATATGTTGTGTAATAACTTTTGAATCGCAGCCTAATGCTTTATGTTCATCAACTCGTATTATAAAAAGAGATTCTATCCGTAAAGTATAGTTTAGTTCCATAGAATTTCGAAAATATCGAATTATTCACCAAAATATCAGTTTCAACTCTGTTTTTAACTTTTTATATGCGCCTTGATGGAAAAGAACTATCCGATTTTCACTATGACTGTAAATTGAAAAGTAGTTACCACAGGAATAGCTTTAAATTCTGTTTTAGGCGTTTAAAACAGCGTTGAAAGTGATATTTTCGTGAATGAATCGATATTTTCGAAATTCTATACAACTAAATTAAACTTCAGTCATAGATTCTCAATACATAGTACGAGTTTATATATATAAAGCATTAGGTTGTGAATCAGACTATAAATTCAAAAGTTATTACACACCATATATCTTTTACCTATTTTTTTTTGCGTGTGAAACAGCGCTGAAAACAGCTTCGATTTATGTACCAAAATGTACATAAATAGCATTTTTTCAAAATGTTTTTAACGCAAAGAGTGTCATTTTATATTACGCCTTGATGGAAATAAACCATCAGATTGTCAATCTGACTATAAATTGAAAAGTTGTTAGAACGGGAATAGCTTTTAGCTCTGTTATACGCATTAAAAACAGCGTTGAAACTAATGTTTTGGTTAATAATTTGAAATTTTCGAAATTTTATGCACCTAATTTATACTTTAGCCATATAATCCCATTACATAGTACGAGTTGATGAATATAAAGCATTAGGTTGTGAATCTGAGTATAAATTCAAACGTTATTGCACACCATATGTCTTTTGCCTACGTGTTATGCGTGGAAAACAGCGCTAAAACTGCTTTTTTGATACATAAATTAATTTTTTTCAAACTTCTATACAGTGAAAATGTTTTTTAAGTCATAGGCTGTCATTTTATATCACGCCTTCATGGAAATAAACCATCACATTGTCACTCTGACAGTAAATTCAAAAGTTGTTGGCACAGGAGTAGCTTTTAGTTCTGCTTTAGGCGTTCAAAACAGCATGCAAATCGATATTTTCTTGAATATTTCGATATTTTCGAGATTCTAGGCACATAAACTATACTTTAGCCGTAGTACGAGTTAAGGAATATAAGACAAAAACAGCGCAAAAACAGCTATTTTGATATATAATCCATTTTTTTTCAAAATTCTATGCAGTGAAAATGTTTCTAAATTAAGAATGTCATTTTATATCATCCTATGATGGAAATAAACCATCAGATTTTCACTCTGAATGTAAATTCAGACGTTGTTGACACAGTATTATCTTTTAGCTATGTTTTAGGCTTTTTAAACCAGCATTGAAACAGATATTTTGGTGAATAATTCAATATATTGAAAATTCCATGCACCTAAACTATACTTCAGCCATAGATTTTCATGACATAGTACGAATTGATGAATCTAGAGAATGAGGTTGTGAATCTGACTGTAAATTGAAAAGTTATTAAACACTATATCGCTTCTACCTATGTGTTATTCGTGGAAAACAGCTTTTTTGATACGAAAATTGATTTTTTTCAAAATTCTATACAGAGAAAATGTTTTTAAGGCATAGAGTGTCATTTTATATCACGCCTCGATGGAAATAAACCATCAGATTTTCATTATGACTGTAAATTGAAACGTTTTTAGCAGAGGAATAGCCTATAGCTTGTGTTTTAGGCGTTAAAAACAGAGTTGAAACTGATATTTTGGTGAATAATTCTATATTTTCGAAATTTTTTGCACCTAAACTATAGTTCAGCCATAGATTCTCATTATATAATACGAGTTGATGAATATAAAGCATCAGATTGTCATTCTGACTGTAAATTCAAAAATTGTAACATACCATATAGCTTTCACCTATGCGTTATGCGAGAAAACAACGCTAAAACAGCAATTTTAAAGCATAAATCGATTTTTTTCAAAATTCTATGTAGTCAAAATGTTTTTAAGGCATAAAATGTCCTTTTATATAACGCCTTGAGGGAAATTAACCATCAGATTATCACTCTGACTGTAAATTCAAGAGTTGTTGGCACAGAAATAGCTGTTAGTTCTGTTTTAGGCGTTTAAAACAGCATTGAAACTGATATTTTGGTGAATAATTCAATATTTTCCAAATTCTATGCACCTAATCTATACTTTAGCTATAGAGTCTCATTATAGGATACGAATTGATGAATATAAAGCATTAGGTTGGGAATCGGACTGTAAATTTGAAAGTTATTAAGCACCATACAGATGTTACCTATTTTTTATGGGTAGAAAACAGCGCTAAAACAGTTATTTTGATTCATAAATCGATTTCTTTCAAAATTCTATGCAGTAGAAATGTTTTTAAGGAAAAGAATGTCATTTTATACCACGCCTAGATGGAAGTAAACTATCAGATAATCATTCTGACTGTAAATATAAAAGTTGTTTACAAAAAGAAATAGATTTTAATTCTGTTTTCGGCGTTTAAAACAGCATTGAAAGTGATATTTTTGTGAATAATTCGATATTTTCGAAATTCTATGCACCTAAACTATACTTTCGCAATACAATCTCATTATATAATACGAGATAATGAATATAAAGCATCAGATTATCAATCTGACGGGAAATTCAAAAATTATTACACACCATATATCCTTTAGCTATGTTTCGCGCGTGGAAAACAGCGCTTAAACAGTTATTTTGATACATAAATCGATTTTTTTTTTCAAAATTCTATTTAGTGGAAATGTTTTTAAGACACAGAATGTCATTCTGTATCACGCGTTGAAGAAAATAAACCATGAGATTGTCAATCTTATTCTAAATTGAAAAGTTGTTGGTACAGGAATAGCTTTTACCTCTGTTTTAAGGGTTTAAATCAGAGTTGAAACTGATATTTTGGTGAATTATTCGATATTTTCGAAATTCTATGCACCTGAACTATACTTTATCCATAGCATCTCATTAAACATCACGAGTTGATGTAAATAAAGCATTAAATTGTGAATCTGACTGTAATATTAAAAGATTACGTGTCTGGGAAGCTATCGACTGATCTACCTCCCGTAGGGGAGAGTAGAATGGAGAATAATGATATTTTTGCCAAATGGAAGCTTGCACCGTGGGGAGGACCATCTACTCTACATTTTAGAAAGTTTTAGACCCGCTACAGATTTATACAGGTGGAAGCTAGAGCGATAAGACATTATTCTATGCCAAAGTTACGGTTTGTGGTTAGAGTAACTCGCCATTCGATTAAATATAGTTTTTAAAAATTTAGCTTTAGTAATGCGCGAAGTTAAATTAGAATAATATCTCTGTCCAGGACACCAACTTTGTGATCCGGTGAAGCTGAAGCTAAATTCTGTCCCAATTGTGTTCCCCTTTTGTTCCGACTACTGGAGTTAAAAATCTGTGGTTTCTAGAGGATTTAACGTCGTGAACCTGTTGCATTTGTTCAAATACAGCCCATTCAGGAATTTCTTTCTTGCATGTTTGCACTTCTCAGAAATGGAATTTACGGCACTTCAGAATACGATATTGATTTTATAAGTGATATTATTTCCGAGCCCAAGAATGTGTTAGTTGCTCGCTTGCAACAATATCTGTTAGTGTAATGAGATAATAATAAGATACTATGTTAGTGTAATGTGATGTTAAGTATTGTTCTTATTGCAACTTACAAGGCGCAGCAGCCATTCAGGCGAATAGCGTTTAGCACTGTTTTAGGCGTTTAAAACAGCATTGAAACTCATATTTTCTTGAATTATTCGATATTTACGAAATCTCATTATATAATATTAGTTACTGAGTATAAAGCATTAGGTTGTGAATCTGACTGTAAATTTAAAAGTTATTACACACCATATAGCTTTTACCTATGTCATATGCGTAAAAAACAGCGCTTAAGCAGTTATTTTGATACATAAATCGATTTTTTTTTTCAAAATTCTATTTAGTGAAAATGTTTTTTAGACATAGAATATGATTCTGTATCACGCCTTGAACCAAATAAACCATGACGTTTTCAGTCTTACTCTAAATTCAAAAGTTGTCAGCCCAGGAAAAGTTTTTAGCTCTGTTTTATGCATTTGAAACAGCGTTGAAACTGATATTTTGGTGAATTATTCGATACTTTCGAAATTCTATGCACCTAAACTATACTTTAACCATAGAATCTCACTACACATTACGAGTTGATGTAGATAAATTGTGAATCTGACGGTAAAATCAAAAGTTATTATACACCATGTAGCTTTTACCTACGTTTTATGCGAGGAATACAACGTTAAAACAGCTATTTTGATACATAAATCTATGTTTTTTTCAAAATTCAATGCAGTGAAATGTTTTTAAGGCACAGAATGTTATTTAATATCACGCCTTGACCGAAAAAAAACCATGAGATTGTCACTCTGACTGTAAATTGAAAAGTTGTTGGCATAGGAGTAGCTTGTAGCTCTGTTCTAAGCGTCCACAAAACAGCGTTCAAACTGATATTTTGGTGAAAAATTCGATATTTTGGAAATTTTACGTACCTAAACTATATTTTAGCCATAGAATCTCATTATATAATACGAGTTGAATATGAAACGATATAAAGTAATATGAATATAAAACGATGAATATAAGGTTGGGAATTTGACGGTAAAATCAAAATTTATTACATACCATATAGCTTTGATGAATGTGATATGCGAAAAAAACAGAGCTAAAACAGTTATTTTGATTCATAAATCAATTTTTTTTTCAAAATTCTATGCAGTGAAAGTTTTTTTATACAGAAAACGTCATTTCATATCACGCCTTGATGGAAATAAACCATCAGAAAATCACTCTGATTGTAATTTGAAAAGTTGTTGGCACAGGAATAGCTTGTAGCTCTGTTCTAAGCGTCCACAAAACAGCGTTCAAACTGATATTTTGGTGAAAAATTCGATATTTTCGAAATTCTATGCACCTAATCTAAACCTTTGCCATAGAATCTGATTATATAATATGAGCTGATGACTATAAAGAATCAGATTGTCAATCTGATTATAAATTCAAAAGTTATTACACATCATATAGCTTTCTTCTCAGGTTTGTGCTCGGAATACAGCTCAAAAACTATAATTTTGATACATGAAATTGATTCTTTGCATTAGGTTGTCAATCTGACTGTAAATTCAAAAGTTATTACACCACCTTACACATTTTACCTTTGGTTTGTGCTCGGAATACAGCGCTAAATCCGGTATTTTGATACATAAATTGATTCTTTTAAAAATTCTTTGTTGTAAAAATGTGTTTAAGGCATAGCATGTCATTCTACATCACGCCTTGATGGAAACAAACCATCAGATTGTCACTCTGACTGCAAATTTAAGGGTTTTACAGAAATAGCTTTTACCTCTGTTTTAGGCATTTAACACATCATTAGACTGATAATTTGGCGAATTATTCGATAATTTCGAAATTCTATGCACCTAAACTATTCTTTAGCCATAGAAACTCACTATATAATACGAGTTTATGAATATAAAGCATTAGGTTGTGAATCTGACTGTAAATTCAAAAGTTTTTACACACCACGTATACTTTTCCTATCTTTTATGTGCGGAAAACAGCGCTAAAATAGCTATTCTGATACATAAATCGATAGCTCTAAGCAGTGTTTTAGGCGTTTAAAAGAGCATTGAAACTGATGTTTTGGTGACTGATATTCGATATGTTCGAAATTCTATGCACCTAAAGTATACTTTACACATAGAATCTCATTATACACCTATCCATCGATTTACACTGAAGATAGGTTCCGCACAAAACCGCGTAAATCGAAATTTTGGATTTTGCTATGTAAAATCGTGTAAAACGAAAAAAATTAACAATAAGCATAATGCAGTCATTTATTCACGTAAAACAAAAGCAAGACATCTTGAAAAACAAAATTACACTTCGTTCATAAAATAAAAAATATATGTAGGTAATATAAGTACATATTTAATTCATTTTACATTAGGAACAAAAAATATAAGATCCTTAAAAAAATTAACAATAAGTTTAATTACTGTCATCACTTTCATGGACTATCAGTCTTTTCTTCCTGATTGGTATGATGTCACTTTCATCACGCGATAGTTCTTAATGCGATTCTGGTTGAATGGTTGATGAATTAGGGACAATCTCAGATCGACGAGACTTTGTAATGAAATCCGTAATTAACAATTGTGTAGGTTTTTTTTGTTAAATTTTTATAGACCTCATATTGATTTAAGCACTTACTAATATCCGCTGGAATCGGAGAGCTCGTTCAACATTCGTGTCATTTTTTGTTAAAAATGATTACCCAATTTTCTCCCCAATTCAATCCTATGCTGATGACTCTTGCTGTGAACGCAACTGGTTCAGATTGCTCTTCATCAGGATCATTGTCTTCATCACGTTTATTTGTTTCATGAATCATGTTAACTAAATCATCCTCATCTAGTTCTTCATCAGCCATTATTTCTTCAATTATCTGCCTCAGCAAATCCTCCTATAGTATGCGCCAACTCAGTGATCTGAGAATATTCATGCTTTAATGGTAATCTATAATTCTCACCTTCAACAGCATCTGGCCATATTGCTTTCCAGCAGGCATTGAGCGTTGATTGTTTACTCTGGGTATATGGAAGTCCAACATGCTTAACAAAATCTAAGATTGTAAATTTCTTCCAAGCATCCATAAGAGTAAGAGATCCATCATTCTCTATTTGTTTCAAAATATACCTGAAGGTTTGCTTGATATACAATGCCTTGAAAGTCGAAATTATCCCTTGATCTAACGTAATAGAGCGAACCTCTATTAATAAATTAGGAAATTAAATAAGGAAGTTGTATTCTTTGGTAAAAAAACAATTTGCATATTTTCGTGTTGTAAATCTTGAGGATGACCTGATTCATTATCAATTAATAGAAGGGCCTTAAAAGGCAATCCCCTTTTACTTAAATAACTTTTGACATCTGGGACAAACAAGTTATGAAACCATTCATTGAAAACCATGCAGTGACCCTGCTTTCTTATTAGCCATCCAATAAACGGGAAGGTTTTTTGATGTTTAAATGAGCGTGGTGTTTTCGATTTGTTAATAACCAATGGTTTCATTATATGATCGCCTAAAGCGTTGCTACAGAAAAGAACTGTTATACGACTTTTCGCTGCCTTATGACCAGCAGCTGATTTGTGAGCTTTAGCCATATAGGTTCTTTCTGGGATTTTTTTCCAGAATAACCCGGACTCGTCAGCATTGAATACCTGGTCAGGAGTGTAGGAGTTGGCGGCAATGATTTCAGAAAATTTTGCTGGATATTTTTGTGCTGCATCCGAATCAGCAGATGCTCTTTCACCTTTCAATCTTAGATTATGTAAAGATTGTCTTTGTTTAAATCTCTCGAATCAATCGTTGCTTGTGGAAAAAGATACCTTCTTTTCATCTGGCGAAGTCGACGGTAACTGATTCTTAAGTGTTTCATAAATCTTTAAAGCCTTATTTGTAATGGCAATGGTATCAATTGGAACCCGCTTTTGAGTTTGGTCTTCTAGCCATATCATTAATGCCTTTTCCATATTTTCCATTGTAACATCTCTTACATATGAAATTGTGCTCATACTCGTGCAAGATCCAGCTGCTATACTTTTTCTAATGGAGTCTTCATTTTTTCTTATTGTCCTTATTGTGGCTTTATTCATGGAGTAAAATTTAGCAATATCTGTTACTCTTTCTCTATTACGTAGGCTGGCTGGCTTAACGTTACAAGTTCTCTGAGAGGTCCGTTTCCGGCTTTCTCAGATCTCCAATCAAAATTCATAGATTTTTTCGAAGTGGAAAAGGTGGAACAAAGTTGACTTGTTGGAAACATAAAATGAAAAGAAATTCATTTAGAATTCTTAAGAATATAAAATCAAAATAGATTCTGTTTTATATTATTTTCCATAATTCTGTTTCTAAAAGAAACTCTCCTACAAGGTTATAAATATTTTTCCTGATTTCCAAATTAGGATTATCTAAAATATTGCAAATTGTAAATTCATCAATACCTAAAAGAGTTAATTCTTTGAACATTTTTTTTCTTGAGATAGAATATTTTGGGCAATTTAGTAATATATGATTAACACTTTCTAAAGTATTACAGTAATTACAATTTGGAGAGTTAAGCTGTTTGATTTTGTACAAAAATGGATTAATAGTTGTAGCACCTGTTCTAAGTTTATAAATTTTGCACATTAATGCTCTAGAAAGATTATATTTATTTATATATTGGATGTTACATTTTAGGTTAAATCTATAATTATTTTGAATACTGCCATTAACTTTAAAAATCATATTTGTGAGATGGAATTCATGATTATGAATTAACTTTTTAAATTGTTTATAAAAATAAATAGTTTGAGTATAGTTTGGTAGATTAATAGCTTTTTTCGCAAGATCATCAGCAATTTCATTACCAGAAATGTTGCAATGAGCCGGGATCCATTGAAGTGAAATACTATTTTTTAAAATTCTAATATTAAAATCCGTTAAAGTTAAAATTTGATATAAAAATTTTGTATAATAATAATCTTGTCTTAAAATATTCAAAGCACATTTTGAATCGGTATATATTATGATAAGTTTATTTTTAAATGTTTGCATAACACATATTAGAGCTTCAATGATAGCAATTGTTTCTGCTTGTGAAATAGAAATGATAGATGGAAGTTTGATGGATTTAGAGGTTTGTGTTGATGGTATATAAAATGCTGCTGCTGCAGCATTCAAATTTGTTTTAAGTGAACCATCAGTGTATATGCTAATATGATTTGTATATTTTACATTACAGTAAGAATTAGATAAAATTTTTAAGGTTTCCGCTGAATAATTTTTCTTATTAAAAATATCTGGAAGATTATCTCGAATTGTCGGTCTGTAAAAACTCCAGTCCGCAATTAGATTGAAAAAATCTCCTGAAGTAGAGGTATTAAAAATTAAATTTAATAAAGGATCATTATTTAATATTTTATGATAATTATTAAATTTTTTTAAATTGTTTTGATAATTGATTAAGAAAGGATGTTGAGGAATTTTGAAATATAGTCTGGCTAAATATTTAATTAAAAGAATTTTAATTCTGATATTAAAAGGAGAGATTGCTGTTTCACCAATTAGAGAGGTTGTGGGAGTTCTTTTTAATAGGCCTAATGATACTTTTATGAACTGGTTTTGAAGAGTAGAAAATTTTTTAATTTTGTAATCACAAATTCCGACCATGAATTCAAAGCCAAATTCAATTTTTGGCCTAACAAGATTTTTATACAGAGAAATTAAAAATTCTGGTGCTGTACCCCAATTAGTGGTAGCAAGACATTTAAAAAAATTTAGTAGTTTACAGCCTTTGCTGTATTGATATGTGAGGTGATCGTTCCATTTCAGTCGGAAATCCAAATAGATACCTAAATATTTAAATGCAGTCACTTGTTTGATCTGTTGATCATTTATCCGTAATATGATTTCAGGTGGAGGACTTTTTGAATAGGTAAAAGGTAAACAAACTGTTTTTTCATGATTAAGTGTGAGATGCCAAGTTTTACAGAATTTTACAATAATATCGATGTGAGATTGTAGTCTTTTAGTTAGATGAACGATGTTTTTACCCCAGACTCCATATGACAATATCGTCCGCAAAAGTTGCAAACTTAATGTCGGAATCAAAGTAATTAAATAAATCATGCAGATAGATATTAAAAAGAGTCGGGCTCAAAATTGAGCCCTGTGTTATTCCTTGAGTCATACTTAATATTGAAGATAAATCATTATTTATTTTAACTTGGTATGATTTTTTAGTTAAATTAAAATGTAGGAATTGCAATAAGTTTCCTTTGATATTTAATTTAATAATTTTGTGTAATAGGCCTTTTTGCCAAATTGAATCAAAGGCAAGTGAAAGGTCGAAAAAAATCGCCACACAGTAAAATTTTTTTGATTTAGCAATATGAAAATCAGTAATTAACGAGGAAATACATTCTTTAGATGATTTACCTCTCCTAAATCCGAAGAAATTGGAAGGAAAAGTGTGTGAGCTTTCTAAAAACAAATTAAGTCGTCGAAAAACTAATTTTTCAAAAAGTTTTAAACTGTTGGAGAGTAAAGAAATGGGTCGATAAGAATTTGGATCAGATGGTAGCTTATTTGGTTTCTGAATGAATATTATAAAGAAATTTGACCAGGCCAAAGGATAGTTATGATTTTTCCAGATGCGGTTAAAAATATCTAGCAGTTTATTTTTCCATAATGGTGGGAGATTAAAAAAGAATTTGTTTAATATGAAATCAGGACCTGATACTGATTTAAGATTTAATTTTTTTATAGCATAATTAAGTTCGTTTAACGAGAATTTAGCGTCCATGATTGGGATATCAGGACGGAATATTAAAATATTTTTATCTACCCGATTTTCAATCTTTTTTTCATAATATGAAATATGTAAGGTGTTTGCAATTTTTAGATTTGAGCCCATAAAGTCTACTGTTTGGGACATGTTTAAATTTTTATCTAAAGCAATTTCTGCTAGAGGAAAAAATTGTTTAGGTTCTTCGTTCAATGTTTTAAAAATTCTCCACATATTAGAGATTGAAAACTGGAAAAAATTTTCCAGTTTTCTCTATATAATTCCTTTAGTTTTTTCCTGACTAGAGCTTTGATTTTTTTTAAATAGTTTATATCTTTAAAATCTCTTGTTCTTTTGGATTTATTTTCAGCTTTTTTTCTTATGGTAGTAATTTTATTCATGTGCCAAATGTTTCTATGTATTTTTGGATTTTTATTTATGATTTCGGAAAAGCAAGATTTTGTATGTTTTTCAATTTGATTAAAAAAAATATTATAATCACATGTATCGGGATTAGGAGAATTTTGAATCAGAAGATTATGAAATTGATACCAATTGTTAAGTTTAACTATTTTCTTATCCGTAATTTGGAATTTAGAAGAGATTAAAATGGGGTGGTGGTCACTACCTCTTGTATCTTGGAGGAGTGACCAAGAAAATTTATTATATAATTCGGGTGAGCAAAAAGATAGGTCAATAATTGATCTATTATTATTTTGATTTTCATGAGTAGTTAGTTTTTCATTTAAGATAATAAAATCATTTTTTACTATGAAATTGTTTAAATGAACTCCTGCTCTATTTATATGATAGGAATGCCAAGCATAGTGGTGCGAATTGAAATCTCCAACAAAAAATAGTGGAGGTGAAACTTGATCAAGAATTTCAGAATAAATTGATTCGTTAATGAACTTGTACGGGTTATAAATATTAATTAAAGTAAATTTAAATTTTTTTAGTAAGATATCAAGCGCAATAATTTCTAGATCTGGATTATTTACAGTAATGTTTCTAATTTTATGTTTGATGGTTCTCCTAACATAGAATCCAACTCCTTTGGAATTTTCGGAGGCAAAGTGAGAATAGAAAATGAAGGAAGAAATTCGAGTATTTTTTTAGTAAAAATTTCCTGAAGTGCTACAACACTTAATTTCTTGTACTTACCGAGTAAGACAATTTCTCCTTTTTTACATACAATTCCTCTGCAATTCCACTGTAAAAAAATAAAGTCATTGGAAGAATTATATCTTGAGATTTATGATGATGTCTTCCAATATAGAATATTCATCTTCAGTGTTACAAATATATCGACACAACTGAAGAATTAAGTCAATAATTAAGTTTCTAGAGATGTTATCATTGCTTATGTTGTTTTCTATGCTTGAAGGATATTGTAAAATTTTTTTGGGATTTTTAATATGAAGAGATCTTTGGGCTACTTGAGCATAAGTGTTTTGATTAGTAGCACTAGTTGATGGTTGACGTTCAGAAGACTTTTGCTTTGACACTGTTGGAGCAAGATTTTTTATCTGTGTCTGCAATTTTTTAGGTTTGATTTTTTCAATAGGTTTGGTCAAAGGGCTTCCTTCTTCATCAATTATGTTTTCAATGACAAATTCCTTTTCTTTTTCATGAATAGGTGATTGTTGACTAATTTCATTACATGAATGAATGTCAATTACTTTTCCTATTACTTCCTTATGAGATTTGAATGGTTGTTGCTTAAGTGGTGGAGTGATTTTTTCAGAATTTGAAGATCTTTGAGCCAAAGCTTGTTTAAAAGCAACATTCCAGGAACATTCATGTAATTCCTGGATTCTTTTAGCACGGCATGCTACACGTTTTATAGGGCAGGCATAATATGTCGATGGATGATCGCCTGAACAATTTGGACAGCAGAGTGTTTTTGAAGTACAATTCTTATAATAGTGTAGACCTGAGCATCTTTTGCATCTAGGTTTTCCTCGACAACCAGTGCCAGTATGTCCAAACCTGTTACATCTAAAGCACAAGGGAGGAGGGAAAAAGTAAGGTTTGACTTTGATCCTTGAAAGGCCAACATAAACAAATTTTGGCAGTGTGTCTGAGTCGATTTTAAAAACCACATTGTCCGTTGGATCTTTAACAATGATGGTATGATTTGAATTTGGAGAAAATCTGTTCATCCTCCTTACAGAAAAAATTCTATATTTATTAAGTTCTTTTAACAGAATGTCATCCGTATATTTTGTATTTACTCGCTCCATGATTCCAAGGAGAAAATCGTTTTGAGGGAATCGATACTCTACTTTCGTGGTTAATAAATTTTTGTCAATTCAGTTAATTCATTGTCCGTGTCTGGGAAAATGATTAAGTCACCCTTTCTTGTAAAATGTCCTCTGAAGTCCTTTTGAAATCGGTTGAAGAAATAATCTGTCACCTTCGTGTCATCAAGGTCACTAAGTTTTGGATTTTTATTGTAGAAAATAATGGGTGATATATTTTCTTCTGCTTGTAATTCATCATTTGTTGTTGATTTAATTGGGATTTCCTCTTCATCAGATGTAGTTCAGATTCATTTTGTAGAATAATAATTTCTTTAGTATGTTTCTTTTTCTTTTTTTTCTTTTTTTGTTGGAGCAAATCACTAAAAATTTCATTATTAACTTCAATTTTATTGATGTCATTTGAAGAATAGCTTCTATATAAATTTGAAAGTTCCATTTTTTTTATGTGCTTTTCTAGCTTATTAGTTTGTGCCTTTTCACTTGACTTGATTGGGACGCCTTCCGTCTTTTTCAATTTAACGTTGGGCTTTCTGCTCTTTCCCAATTTAGGCATTACAACTTCTTACCAAAAAGTTACCAAATTAACTTCACAAAAGTTAAGAAGCAAATAACAAACAGGGCCAAATTTGGCACATCCGATCGCAATCAAATCCCGAATCGGAATCTCCTCTCTCTATTACGTAGACGATCTAATATTTTAATTTTTGTTTCTAAAGAAATAACTTTTCTTTTCATTTAATTCCTTTTTAAACCTTTTGGCATTATAAAACCTTTAAAGATTTACGTAAATTATAAAAACGCCAGAAAAACTATAAATGTTGGAAACTTACCAGTAGATATTTAAATAATAGAATAAAAAACGCACAATGATGTAAAGCTTTGCTGCTAAAATGATATTGCACTACTTCACATGAACCAGATAGCTAAAGGATATATGGTGTGTAATAATTTTTGAATTTATAGTCAGATTGACAATCTGATTCTTTATAGTCATCAGCTCATATTATATAATCAGATTCTATGGCAGAGGTGTAGATTAGGTGTAGATTAGGTTCGAAAATATCGAATTTTTCACCAAAATATCAGTTTGAAAGCTGTTTTGTGGACGCTTAGAACAGAGCTACAAGCTCTGTTCTGATGGTTTATTTCCATCAAGGCGTGATATGAAATGACGTTCTCTGTATAAAAAAAACTTTCACTGCATAGAATTTTGAAAAAAAAAATTGAGTTATGAATCAAAATAACTGTTCTAGCGCTGTTTTTTACGCATATCACATACGTAAAAGCTACATGGTGTGTAATAAATTTTGATTTTACCGTCAGATTCCCAACCTAATGCTTTATATTCATCAATTCGTATTATATAATGAGATTCTATGGCTAAAGCTACTCCTATGCCAACAACTTTTGAATTTACAGACAGAGTGACAAACTGATGGTTTGTTTCCATCAAGGCGTGATATGGAATGACATTATATGCCTTAAAAACATTTCAAAACTTAGATTTTAAAAAAGAAATCAATAGATGCATTAAAATAGCTGTTTTAGCGCTGTTTTCGTCGCATAAAACATAGGTAAAAGCTATATGATGTATAATAACTTTTGATTTTAACATCAGATTCACAATTTATTTACATCAACTCGTATTGTGTAATGAGATTCTATGGCTAAAGTATAGTTTAGGTGCATAGAGTTTCGAATGTATCGAATAACTCACCAAAATATCAGTTTCAACACTGTTTCAAATGCATAAAACAGAGCAAAAAGCTTTTCCTGGGCCCACGGTCAGTAGGGGACACCGATGGGCTTGGAAAGGCCGCCGTCCGTCGGATGGGACGTTAAGCCGTGGCCCCGTGTGTGGGAGAGCCATACCCTATGCACGTTAAAGAACACGCTGGATGGCCTTGACGGGAGACTACCATCTGTCTCCCAACAGCTGTTCCAGTGGGTCCCCTCCCCCAACCTTCTCTGAGACTTCGGGGTCCATGTGACCTGGCCATTTAGCCCATTGTGTGCAAAAAGGCGCCGCTCAGAGGTAAAACAACCCAACTCTGTTTTCTATATAATATTGAGCTCTCTTAAAAATGTTGTACCCGTTATTAACCATCGTAACTACATCATTGCCACCGATATCAGATCCATCTAATTTCAGTATTTTGCCTCTGACGTGCATATAACTGTTGTGCGGATGTAGGAAAACGTCAATATCTTTGGTATATATTTTGTATTTTTCGAGATTTTTAACATTAACATTGGTTTTCCGATATTCTAAGTATTCATATTTTGTCGTGGAATTATCGTCTATTGAGTCTTCGAACAAATTCTAGTAAGTAGCTTCAACGTTCATCCTATACTTACTTTTTGATTATTAGGCCATTTCCGTATATTAACTGATTAAGAATATTTCTGCTCTTAGGGGATATTTTCTCGCTTTTTCAAACGATAGGCGACGGATTTGTATAAAATATTTTAATTCGCTTTCTCAGTATCTTCATTTTTATTTGGGTCTGATGTGCAACATATAAGTCACGTTTTCCTTGTTCAAGTCAATTACCTTATTGTTCTGATCGGTTACTTTCATTCTAACGTTGTAAATGTAATCAGTTTTATTCAGCGGTAAATATATGGGGAATAATGGATGTGTGTCTATTAAACTGCCAGGCGGTGTTTGAGGCACGAAACTGTACAACACGTCGCTCTTCTGTTTATTGAGATAGGAAGATTCGACTATAGAACAGTGAATCAGAATGCGATCGAGCCTCTCGTTATGTTAGGTGGGAACTTTCCTTCGTTTTTTGTTGCATGATTGATTTTCGAATCGAATCCTAGTATTTCTCGTAACTGTCCATCAAAAAAATCTATTTTATATCCTCTTGCCATAACAAATCTTGATGTGGGGAGGTTGCTCTCTAGTATTATAAGGCTAGGATCCCCATAGATATTTTTCAAAACATCATTAAATCCGTCTATATCGTACATTCCATTAACCCTCCCCTTTGGGGGGGGGGGGGGTAGAAGTCATGGAGGAAATTGTTTAGAACCTGTGACACTCCCCATATCACAAGCTCTCATTTAACGCATGAAATTTGGCCCTGGCATTCCAAAGATATATCGAACAATCGTTTTCAAATATTTAGAAAATATAAAAGTATGAGAGATGCAAATGTTTTAAAGTCCCGCACCGCAATCTGCATAAATATTGCATTTAATAACAATTTATTTAGTCATAGAGTTCAAAAAGAACTCTTCTAGATTTTTACTTATCTTCCTATTGCTTTTCGCTTTGTCAGTTAGTCGGTTTGTAAGTTTGTCGGATTCTGGATTTCTCAAAATAGCTGTTTCATAATATCTTTCGAACGCAATGGCGGAACGAAATAATTTATGTGTCAAATGAAAGCTAGTGAAGCGGGGAGTGTCATAGGGTATAAAAAAATTGACCCCCACATGCGTTCCTTCCCCCTAAAAAAGGGGAAATATGAAAATTATTCTTAAACTATATCTCTAGAACACGAATGCCGAAAGTAACATGCGATACGTCAAATGATAGCTTCTGAGGCGGGGAATGCCACAGGCTATGAAACATTTACACCCCATGCTTTCTTCTCCCTGAAAAAGAGGATATGTGAAAGTCGTTCTACTATATCTTCCGAATGCGAGGGCTTACAGTTACGAGTTAAGTGCCAAATGAAAGCTCATATAATGACCGTCGTAAATTATTTCGAAATTTGCATCCCCACTATTCCCCCTGTTAAAAAAGGGAACACCGGATTTTCCTGGTATTCGACTCTGACGAGTCATATCTGGAATTAAAGCTTGTGACATCTCCAAAGTCATGGGCTACCTCAAACACGACTGCAAAAGTCAGGAATCCTTTGAAGTCAATACGAACTCAGTGACTGATTGCACTAAATATAATATTTTTTCAATTTCCATTTTATTTTGCAATACAAAGGTGTTATGCTAGTTAATATAATACAATTCACATGAAACATAAAAGGGACACTCTGTTACAAATTTAATACAGAATTTGACAAGACTGAGCAACTTAAGTAAATTACATTAAATAATTGTCGCAAATATATGATACACCAGTGTTTTAAGCATTAAAAATATTAATGAGTTAAAGTAGTTAACAAACTATGTTTGAATGCAGAATACTTTTGGCTCCTTTAAAATTATTATCTAAATTATTCCAAACTTTCGCACCCCGATAGGTCAGTGATGCTTGTCCATAATTTGTTCTACATAATGGTAATTCTAGGTCAAGTTGCTGTAGACTTGAGTAATGATAACACTTCCTTTGGAAATTGATATCGTATTTTTTCAATCTAATAACACAGAATATAAATAACGCTAATTTAATTTGTATAGATCCGAAAGCTGTAGAATTTTGGATTTTTCAAAAAAAATTTAGTATGTGCATTAAAGTGTATATTATACAGAGTTCTCAAGAAGGTTTTTTGAAGATATAATAGCTTATTAATATTCTGATTACTTGTGTTACCCTATATCGAAATACAATAATGCCGATGAGAATAAATAATACATATGTCTTTAGGTTTATTTTCTACGTTTTACTGCCAAATAGTAAAATATGTATTTTTTTAGTTTCTTAATTTATTTGTATCTTTTTCAATTATTTAATTCGTCATTACATTTAATAACTAAAAGGACACATCGCCTCTGACGCATATGAGAATCTCGTTTTCAAAGAGAAAGAAGTTTTTCCTTTCTTACCGTTTCATTTCTTAAAAGTTTTAATTTGAGCTAGCGGATGATGGGGTTGGGTTGGGTTGGTTTACCTCTGAGCTGCACTTTTTTGCACACCATGGGCTAAATGGCCAGGTCACATGTACCCCGAAGGCTCAGAGAAGGTTGGGGGAAGGAACAGCTGTTGGGAGACGGTAGCCTCCCTTCAAGGCCATACAGCGTGTTCTTTAACGTGCACAGGGTGTGGCTCTCCCGCACACGGGGCCACGGCTTAACGTCCCATCCGACGGACGGTGGGCTTTCCTAGCCCATCGGTGTCCCCTACTGACCGTGGGCACGGTGGGGAATTTTGCGGAGATAAATCTCAACACTGACCCAGCTAGGACTCGAACCTGGGAACTACAGATTATGAGCCTGGCGCACTATACCGACTGAGCCACCCCCGCTCCCGGATGATGGGGGAAAATGCAAAAACTATTTCGTTAGTAATTATACAACATAAGAGTATTCGATTTTTCAATTCTTAAATCTCAAAAGTTGCATTTCCCACACCTCTCTCAGAAAAATCGGTAGATTATTGCTATCAGTGGAATATCTGTTAAAAACCAGCACTAATTTTTCAAATTTCTATTTTTTACATTTTATTTGTAAAACTTGCTTTAAATTCTTTTCGGTGATCTGTAAAGATAGAAATATATGTTACGGTAAACGTGAATAAACATAATCACCAATCATCTTGGTAAGTTTGATAAATTTCACTAAATTTCTCACTTTTACCGGCGATTATGTATAATTCACAAATGAATTTGGTAAGTTTGATATATTCCTCGAGCTATAGGGTAAAAACCGTGAGAAACGCAATCTGACCTCTGAGAAACCAAAAAAAGACAGAAAAGATGAAAAAGACACTTTCCACCCCTAAAATGTAAAGTCTAAAACAGGAATCCGTTGTCCGAATTGTAAAAAAGGCTCAAAATTTTTAAGCCAGTGAGAACGAATTAGTAAAGACGGCCATGTTAATCCTAGACTGGCGATTATGCAATAATGTCCGGTAAATTTGATTAATTAAGTATGATTTATCATATTTACATATAACATTATGCATAATCGCCAGTCTAGGATTAATATGGCCGTCTTTACTAATTCGTTCTCACTGGGCTTAAGAATGTTTGAGGCTTTTTTTATAATTCGGACGACGTATTCCTGTTTTAGACTTTACATTTTAGGGGTGGAAAGTGTCTTTTTCACCTTTTCTGTCTCTTTCGGTTTCTCAGAGGGGAATTCAACTCGGGGAATGTATCAAATTTACAACTTCATTTGAGAATTACGAATAATCACCGGTAAAAGTGAGAAATTTAGTGAAATTTATCAAACTCGCCAAGATGATTGGTGATTATGCATAATAACCAGCGATTATGCATAATCGCCGGATTATTCACTTTTACCATAACATATATATTAAAAGCACAAAGTATTTGAAAAATACGATTTATAATATTTCAGTAATACCAATCAAATAAAGAAGAGTTTTCTAATTATCATTTTCATTGCTTCCAATGGAAACTTTATGACGTTCACATTCCACCACCAAAACCCCAAATTTTTCCACCGTTATTTGGCGCAGGTATGGTTTTCGGAAGATTTAAAAAGTGTGAATCATAACATTTTATAAATTCCTATCTAAACCAAAAAGAATTTTTCTTTTATCTCTAAAAACAAACAATCTTCAATATATTGAAAATTCCATGCACCTAAACTATACTTCAGCCATAGATTTTCATGACATAGTACGAATTGATGAATCTAGAGAATGAGGTTGTGAATCTGACTGTAAATTGAAAAGTTATTAAACACTATATCGCTTCTACCTATGTGTTATTCGTGGAAAACAGCTTTTTTGATACGAAAATTGATTTTTTTCAAAATTCTATACAGAGAAAATGTTTTTAAGGCATAGAGTGTCATTTTATATCACGCCTCGATGGAAATAAACCATCAGATTTTCATTATGACTGTAAATTGAAACGTTTTTAGCAGAGGAATAGCCTATAGCTTGTGTTTTAGGCGTTAAAAACAGAGTTGAAACTGATATTTTGGTGAATAATTCTATATTTTCGAAATTTTTTGCACCTAAACTATAGTTCAGCCATAGATTCTCATTATATAATACGAGTTGATGAATATAAAGCATCAGATTGTCATTCTGACTGTAAATTCAAAAATTGTAACATACCATATAGCTTTCACCTATGCGTTATGCGAGAAAACAACGCTAAAACAGCAATTTTAAAGCATAAATCGATTTTTTTCAAAATTCTATGTAGTCAAAATGTTTTTAAGGCATAAAATGTCCTTTTATATAACGCCTTGAGGGAAATTAACCATCAGATTATCACTCTGACTGTAAATTCAAGAGTTGTTGGCACAGAAATAGCTGTTAGTTCTGTTTTAGGCGTTTAAAACAGCATTGAAACTGATATTTTGGTGAATAATTCAATATTTTCCAAATTCTATGCACTTAATCTATACTTTAGCTATAGAGTCTCATTATAGGATACGAATTGATGAATATAAAGCATTAGGTTGGGAATCGGACTGTAAATTTGAAAGTTATTAAGCACCATACAGATGTTACCTATTTTTTATGGGTAGAAAACAGCGCTAAAACAGTTATTTTGATTCATAAATCGATTTCTTTCAAAATTCTATGCAGTAGAAATGTTTTTAAGGAAAAGAATGTCATTTTATACCACGCCTAGATGGAAGTAAACTATCAGATAATCATTCTGACTGTAAATATAAAAGTTGTTTACAAAAAGAAATAGATTTTAATTCTGTTTTCGGCGTTTAAAACAGCATTGAAAGTGATATTTTTGTGAATAATTCGATATTTTCGAAATTCTATGCACCTAAACTATACTTTCGCAATACAATCTCATTATATAATACGAGATAATGAATATAAAGCATCAGATTATCAATCTGACGGGAAATTCAAAAATTATTACACACCATATATCCTTTAGCTATGTTTCGCGCGTGGAAAACAGCGCTTAAACAGTTATTTTGATACATAAATCGATTTTTTTTTTCAAAATTCTATTTAGTGGAAATGTTTTTAAGACACAGAATGTCATTCTGTATCACGCGTTGAAGAAAATAAACCATGAGATTGTCAATCTTATTCTAAATTGAAAAGTTGTTGGTACAGGAATAGCTTTTACCTCTGTTTTAAGGGTTTAAATCAGAGTTGAAACTGATATTTTGGTGAATTATTCGATATTTTCGAAATTCTATGCACCTGAACTATACTTTATCCATAGCATCTCATTAAACATCACGAGTTGATGTAAATAAAGCATTAAATTGTGAATCTGACTGTAATATTAAAAGATTACGTGTCTGGGAAGCTATCGACTGATCTACCTCCCGTAGGGGAGAGTAGAATGGAGAATAATGATATTTTTGCCAAATGGAAGCTTGCACCGTGGGGAGGACCATCTACTCTACATTTTAGAAAGTTTTAGACCCGCTACAGATTTATACAGGTGGAAGCTAGAGCGATAAGACATTATTCTATGCCAAAGTTACGGTTTGTGGTTAGAGTAACTCGCCATTCGATTAAATATAGTTTTTAAAAATTTAGCTTTAGTAATGCGCGAAGTTAAATTAGAATAATATCTCTGTCCAGGACACCAACTTTGTGATCCGGTGAAGCTGAAGCTAAATTCTGTCCCAATTGTGTTCCCCTTTTGTTCCGACTACTGGAGTTAAAAATCTGTGGTTTCTAGAGGATTTAACGTCGTGAACCTGTTGCATTTGTTCAAATACAGCCCATTCAGGAATTTCTTTCTTGCATGTTTGCACTTCTCAGAAATGGAATTTACGGCACTTCAGAATACGATATTGATTTTATAAGTGATATTATTTCCGAGCCCAAGAATGTGTTAGTTGCTCGCTTGCAACAATATCTGTTAGTGTAATGAGATAATAATAAGATACTATGTTAGTGTAATGTGATGTTAAGTATTGTTCTTATTGCAACTTACAAGGCGCAGCAGCCATTCAGGCGAATAGCGTTTAGCACTGTTTTAGGCGTTTAAAACAGCATTGAAACTCATATTTTCTTGAATTATTCGATATTTACGAAATCTCATTATATAATATTAGTTACTGAGTATAAAGCATTAGGTTGTGAATCTGACTGTAAATTTAAAAGTTATTACACACCATATAGCTTTTACCTATGTCATATGCGTAAAAAACAGCGCTTAAGCAGTTATTTTGATACATAAATCGATTTTTTTTTTCAAAATTCTATTTAGTGAAAATGTTTTTTAGACATAGAATATGATTCTGTATCACGCCTTGAACCAAATAAACCATGACGTTTTCAGTCTTACTCTAAATTCAAAAGTTGTCAGCCCAGGAAAAGTTTTTAGCTCTGTTTTATGCATTTGAAACAGCGTTGAAACTGATATTTTGGTGAATTATTCGATACTTTCGAAATTCTATGCACCTAAACTATACTTTAACCATAGAATCTCACTACACATTACGAGTTGATGTAGATAAATTGTGAATCTGACGGTAAAATCAAAAGTTATTATACAGCATGTAGCTTTTACCTACGTTTTATGCGAGGAATACAACGTTAAAACAGCTATTTTGATACATAAATCTATGTTTTTTTCAAAATTCAATGCAGTGAAATGTTTTTAAGGCACAGAATGTTATTTAATATCACGCCTTGACCGAAAAAAAACCATGAGATTGTCACTCTGACTGTAAATTGAAAAGTTGTTGGCATAGGAGTAGCTTGTAGCTCTGTTCTAAGCGTCCACAAAACAGCGTTCAAACTGATATTTTGGTGAAAAATTCGATATTTTGGAAATTTTACGTACCTAAACTATATTTTAGCCATAGAATCTCATTATATAATACGAGTTGAATATGAAACGATATAAAGTAATATGAATATAAAACGATGAATATAAGGTTGGGAATTTGACGGTAAAATCAAAATTTATTACATACCATATAGCTTTGATGAATGTGATATGCGAAAAAAACAGAGCTAAAACAGTTATTTTGATTCATAAATCAATTTTTTTTTCAAAATTCTATGCAGTGAAAGTTTTTTTATACAGAAAACGTCATTTCATATCACGCCTTGATGGAAATAAACCATCAGAAAATCACTCTGATTGTAATTTGAAAAGTTGTTGGCACAGGAATAGCTTGTAGCTCTGTTCTAAGCGTCCACAAAACAGCGTTCAAACTGATATTTTGGTGAAAAATTCGATATTTTCGAAATTCTATGCACCTAATCTAAACCTTTGCCATAGAATCTGATTATATAATATGAGCTGATGACTATAAAGAATCAGATTGTCAATCTGATTATAAATTCAAAAGTTATTACACATCATATAGCTTTCTTCTCAGGTTTGTGCTCGGAATACAGCTCAAAAACTATAATTTTGATACATGAAATTGATTCTTTGCATTAGGTTGTCAATCTGACTGTAAATTCAAAAGTTATTACACCACCTTACACATTTTACCTTTGGTTTGTGCTCGGAATACAGCGCTAAATCCGGTATTTTGATACATAAATTGATTCTTTTAAAAATTCTTTGTTGTAAAAATGTGTTTAAGGCATAGCATGTCATTCTACATCACGCCTTGATGGAAACAAACCATCAGATTGTCACTCTGACTGCAAATTTAAGGGTTTTACAGAAATAGCTTTTACCTCTGTTTTAGGCATTTAACACATCATTAGACTGATAATTTGGCGAATTATTCGATAATTTCGAAATTCTATGCACCTAAACTATTCTTTAGCCATAGAAACTCACTATATAATACGAGTTTATGAATATAAAGCATTAGGTTGTGAATCTGACTGTAAATTCAAAAGTTTTTACACACCACGTATACTTTTCCTATCTTTTATGTGCGGAAAACAGCGCTAAAATAGCTATTCTGATACATAAATCGATAGCTCTAAGCAGTGTTTTAGGCGTTTAAAAGAGCATTGAAACTGATGTTTTGGTGACTGATATTCGATATGTTCGAAATTCTATGCACCTAAAGTATACTTTACACATAGAATCTCATTATACACCTATCCATCGATTTACACTGAAGATAGGTTCCGCACAAAACCGCGTAAATCGAAATTTTGGATTTTGCTATGTAAAATCGTGTAAAACGAAAAAAATTAACAATAAGCATAATGCAGTCATTTATTCACGTAAAACAAAAGCAAGACATCTTGAAAAACAAAATTACACTTCGTTCATAAAATAAAAAATATATGTAGGTAATATAAGTACATATTTAATTCATTTTACATTAGGAACAAAAAATATAAGATCCTTAAAAAAATTAACAATAAGTTTAATTACTGTCATCACTTTCATGGACTATCAGTCTTTTCTTCCTGATTGGTATGATGTCACTTTCATCACGCGATAGTTCTTAATGCGATTCTGGTTGAATGGTTGATGAATTAGGGACAATCTCAGATCGACGAGACTTTGTAATGAAATCCGTAATTAACAATTGTGTAGGTTTTTTTTGTTAAATTTTTATAGACCTCATATTGATTTAAGCACTTACTAATATCCGCTGGAATCGGAGAGCTCGTTCAACATTCGTGTCATTTTTTGTTAAAAATGATTACCCAATTTTCTCCCCAATTCAATCCTATGCTGATGACTCTTGCTGTGAACGCAACTGGTTCAGATTGCTCTTCATCAGGATCATTGTCTTCATCACGTTTATTTGTTTCATGAATCATGTTAACTAAATCATCCTCATCTAGTTCTTCATCAGCCATTATTTCTTCAATTATCTGCCTCAGCAAATCCTCCTATAGTATGCGCCAACTCAGTGATCTGAGAATATTCATGCTTTAATGGTAATCTATAATTCTCACCTTCAACAGCATCTGGCCATATTGCTTTCCAGCAGGCATTGAGCGTTGATTGTTTACTCTGGGTATATGGAAGTCCAACATGCTTAACAAAATCTAAGATTGTAAATTTCTTCCAAGCATCCATAAGAGTAAGAGATCCATCATTCTCTATTTGTTTCAAAATATACCTGAAGGTTTGCTTGATATACAATGCCTTGAAAGTCGAAATTATCCCTTGATCTAACGTAATAGAGCGAACCTCTATTAATAAATTAGGAAATTAAATAAGGAAGTTGTATTCTTTGGTAAAAAAACAATTTGCATATTTTCGTGTTGTAAATCTTGAGGATGACCTGATTCATTATCAATTAATAGAAGGGCCTTAAAAGGCAATCCCCTTTTACTTAAATAACTTTTGACATCTGGGACAAACAAGTTATGAAACCATTCATTGAAAACCATGCAGTGACCCTGCTTTCTTATTAGCCATCCAATAAACGGGAAGGTTTTTTGATGTTTAAATGAGCGTGGTGTTTTCGATTTGTTAATAACCAATGGTTTCATTATATGATCGCCTAAAGCGTTGCTACAGAAAAGAACTGTTATACGACTTTTCGCTGCCTTATGACCAGCAGCTGATTTGTGAGCTTTAGCCATATAGGTTCTTTCTGGGATTTTTTTCCAGAATAACCCGGACTCGTCAGCATTGAATACCTGGTCAGGAGTGTAGGAGTTGGCGGCAATGATTTCAGAAAATTTTGCTGGATATTTTTGTGCTGCATCCGAATCAGCAGATGCTCTTTCACCTTTCAATCTTAGATTATGTAAAGATTGTCTTTGTTTAAATCTCTCGAATCAATCGTTGCTTGTGGAAAAAGATACCTTCTTTTCATCTGGCGAAGTCGACGGTAACTGATTCTTAAGTGTTTCATAAATCTTTAAAGCCTTATTTGTAATGGCAATGGTATCAATTGGAACCCGCTTTTGAGTTTGGTCTTCTAGCCATATCATTAATGCCTTTTCCATATTTTCCATTGTAACATCTCTTACATATGAAATTGTGCTCATACTCGTGCAAGATCCAGCTGCTATACTTTTTCTAATGGAGTCTTCATTTTTTCTTATTGTCCTTATTGTGGCTTTATTCATGGAGTAAAATTTAGCAATATCTGTTACTCTTTCTCTATTACGTAGGCTGGCTGGCTTAACGTTACAAGTTCTCTGAGAGGTCCGTTTCCGGCTTTCTCAGATCTCCAATCAAAATTCATAGATTTTTTCGAAGTGGAAAAGGTGGAACAAAGTTGACTTGTTGGAAACATAAAATGAAAAGAAATTCATTTAGAATTCTTAAGAATATAAAATCAAAATAGATTCTGTTTTATATTATTTTCCATAATTCTGTTTCTAAAAGAAACTCTCCTACAAGGTTATAAATATTTTTCCTGATTTCCAAATTAGGATTATCTAAAATATTGCAAATTGTAAATTCATCAATACCTAAAAGAGTTAATTCTTTGAACATTTTTTTTCTTGAGATAGAATATTTTGGGCAATTTAGTAATATATGATTAACACTTTCTAAAGTATTACAGTAATTACAATTTGGAGAGTTAAGCTGTTTGATTTTGTACAAAAATGGATTAATAGTTGTAGCACCTGTTCTAAGTTTATAAATTTTGCACATTAATGCTCTAGAAAGATTATATTTATTTATATATTGGATGTTACATTTTAGGTTAAATCTATAATTATTTTGAATACTGCCATTAACTTTAAAAATCATATTTGTGAGATGGAATTCATGATTATGAATTAACTTTTTAAATTGTTTATAAAAATAAATAGTTTGAGTATAGTTTGGTAGATTAATAGCTTTTTTCGCAAGATCATCAGCAATTTCATTACCAGAAATGTTGCAATGAGCCGGGATCCATTGAAGTGAAATACTATTTTTTAAAATTCTAATATTAAAATCCGTTAAAGTTAAAATTTGATATAAAAATTTTGTATAATAATAATCTTGTCTTAAAATATTCAAAGCACATTTTGAATCGGTATATATTATGATAAGTTTATTTTTAAATGTTTGCATAACACATATTAGAGCTTCAATGATAGCAATTGTTTCTGCTTGTGAAATAGAAATGATAGATGGAAGTTTGATGGATTTAGAGGTTTGTGTTGATGGTATATAAAATGCTGCTGCTGCAGCATTCAAATTTGTTTTAAGTGAACCATCAGTGTATATGCTAATATGATTTGTATATTTTACATTACAGTAAGAATTAGATAAAATTTTTAAGGTTTCCGCTGAATAATTTTTCTTATTAAAAATATCTGGAAGATTATCTCGAATTGTCGGTCTGTAAAAACTCCAGTCCGCAATTAGATTGAAAAAATCTCCTGAAGTAGAGGTATTAAAAATTAAATTTAATAAAGGATCATTATTTAATATTTTATGATAATTATTAAATTTTTTTAAATTGTTTTGATAATTGATTAAGAAAGGATGTTGAGGAATTTTGAAATATAGTCTGGCTAAATATTTAATTAAAAGAATTTTAATTCTGATATTAAAAGGAGAGATTGCTGTTTCACCAATTAGAGAGGTTGTGGGAGTTCTTTTTAATAGGCCTAATGATACTTTTATGAACTGGTTTTGAAGAGTAGAAAATTTTTTAATTTTGTAATCACAAATTCCGACCATGAATTCAAAGCCAAATTCAATTTTTGGCCTAACAAGATTTTTATACAGAGAAATTAAAAATTCTGGTGCTGTACCCCAATTAGTGGTAGCAAGACATTTAAAAAAATTTAGTAGTTTACAGCCTTTGCTGTATTGATATGTGAGGTGATCGTTCCATTTCAGTCGGAAATCCAAATAGATACCTAAATATTTAAATGCAGTCACTTGTTTGATCTGTTGATCATTTATCCGTAATATGATTTCAGGTGGAGGACTTTTTGAATAGGTAAAAGGTAAACAAACTGTTTTTTCATGATTAAGTGTGAGATGCCAAGTTTTACAGAATTTTACAATAATATCGATGTGAGATTGTAGTCTTTTAGTTAGATGAACGATGTTTTTACCCCAGACTCCATATGACAATATCGTCCGCAAAAGTTGCAAACTTAATGTCGGAATCAAAGTAATTAAATAAATCATGCAGATAGATATTAAAAAGAGTCGGGCTCAAAATTGAGCCCTGTGTTATTCCTTGAGTCATACTTAATATTGAAGATAAATCATTATTTATTTTAACTTGGTATGATTTTTTAGTTAAATTAAAATGTAGGAATTGCAATAAGTTTCCTTTGATATTTAATTTAATAATTTTGTGTAATAGGCCTTTTTGCCAAATTGAATCAAAGGCAAGTGAAAGGTCGAAAAAAATCGCCACACAGTAAAATTTTTTTGATTTAGCAATATGAAAATCAGTAATTAACGAGGAAATACATTCTTTAGATGATTTACCTCTCCTAAATCCGAAGAAATTGGAAGGAAAAGTGTGTGAGCTTTCTAAAAACAAATTAAGTCGTCGAAAAACTAATTTTTCAAAAAGTTTTAAACTGTTGGAGAGTAAAGAAATGGGTCGATAAGAATTTGGATCAGATGGTAGCTTATTTGGTTTCTGAATGAATATTATAAAGAAATTTGACCAGGCCAAAGGATAGTTATGATTTTTCCAGATGCGGTTAAAAATATCTAGCAGTTTATTTTTCCATAATGGTGGGAGATTAAAAAAGAATTTGTTTAATATGAAATCAGGACCTGATACTGATTTAAGATTTAATTTTTTTATAGCATAATTAAGTTCGTTTAACGAGAATTTAGCGTCCATGATTGGGATATCAGGACGGAATATTAAAATATTTTTATCTACCCGATTTTCAATCTTTTTTTCATAATATGAAATATGTAAGGTGTTTGCAATTTTTAGATTTGAGCCCATAAAGTCTACTGTTTGGGACATGTTTAAATTTTTATCTAAAGCAATTTCTGCTAGAGGAAAAAATTGTTTAGGTTCTTCGTTCAATGTTTTAAAAATTCTCCACATATTAGAGATTGAAAACTGGAAAAAATTTTCCAGTTTTCTCTATATAATTCCTTTAGTTTTTTCCTGACTAGAGCTTTGATTTTTTTTAAATAGTTTATATCTTTAAAATCTCTTGTTCTTTTGGATTTATTTTCAGCTTTTTTTCTTATGGTAGTAATTTTATTCATGTGCCAAATGTTTCTATGTATTTTTGGATTTTTATTTATGATTTCGGAAAAGCAAGATTTTGTATGTTTTTCAATTTGATTAAAAAAAATATTATAATCACATGTATCGGGATTAGGAGAATTTTGAATCAGAAGATTATGAAATTGATACCAATTGTTAAGTTTAACTATTTTCTTATCCGTAATTTGGAATTTAGAAGAGATTAAAATGGGGTGGTGGTCACTACCTCTTGTATCTTGGAGGAGTGACCAAGAAAATTTATTATATAATTCGGGTGAGCAAAAAGATAGGTCAATAATTGATCTATTATTATTTTGATTTTCATGAGTAGTTAGTTTTTCATTTAAGATAATAAAATCATTTTTTACTATGAAATTGTTTAAATGAACTCCTGCTCTATTTATATGATAGGAATGCCAAGCATAGTGGTGCGAATTGAAATCTCCAACAAAAAATAGTGGAGGTGAAACTTGATCAAGAATTTCAGAATAAATTGATTCGTTAATGAACTTGTACGGGTTATAAATATTAATTAAAGTAAATTTAAATTTTTTTAGTAAGATATCAAGCGCAATAATTTCTAGATCTGGATTATTTACAGTAATGTTTCTAATTTTATGTTTGATGGTTCTCCTAACATAGAATCCAACTCCTTTGGAATTTTCGGAGGCAAAGTGAGAATAGAAAATGAAGGAAGAAATTCGAGTATTTTTTTAGTAAAAATTTCCTGAAGTGCTACAACACTTAATTTCTTGTACTTACCGAGTAAGACAATTTCTCCTTTTTTACATACAATTCCTCTGCAATTCCACTGTAAAAAAATAAAGTCATTGGAAGAATTATATCTTGAGATTTATGATGATGTCTTCCAATATAGAATATTCATCTTCAGTGTTACAAATATATCGACACAACTGAAGAATTAAGTCAATAATTAAGTTTCTAGAGATGTTATCATTGCTTATGTTGTTTTCTATGCTTGAAGGATATTGTAAAATTTTTTTGGGATTTTTAATATGAAGAGATCTTTGGGCTACTTGAGCATAAGTGTTTTGATTAGTAGCACTAGTTGATGGTTGACGTTCAGAAGACTTTTGCTTTGACACTGTTGGAGCAAGATTTTTTATCTGTGTCTGCAATTTTTTAGGTTTGATTTTTTCAATAGGTTTGGTCAAAGGGCTTCCTTCTTCATCAATTATGTTTTCAATGACAAATTCCTTTTCTTTTTCATGAATAGGTGATTGTTGACTAATTTCATTACATGAATGAATGTCAATTACTTTTCCTATTACTTCCTTATGAGATTTGAATGGTTGTTGCTTAAGTGGTGGAGTGATTTTTTCAGAATTTGAAGATCTTTGAGCCAAAGCTTGTTTAAAAGCAACATTCCAGGAACATTCATGTAATTCCTGGATTCTTTTAGCACGGCATGCTACACGTTTTATAGGGCAGGCATAATATGTCGATGGATGATCGCCTGAACAATTTGGACAGCAGAGTGTTTTTGAAGTACAATTCTTATAATAGTGTAGACCTGAGCATCTTTTGCATCTAGGTTTTCCTCGACAACCAGTGCCAGTATGTCCAAACCTGTTACATCTAAAGCACAAGGGAGGAGGGAAAAAGTAAGGTTTGACTTTGATCCTTGAAAGGCCAACATAAACAAATTTTGGCAGTGTGTCTGAGTCGATTTTAAAAACCACATTGTCCGTTGGATCTTTAACAATGATGGTATGATTTGAATTTGGAGAAAATCTGTTCATCCTCCTTACAGAAAAAATTCTATATTTATTAAGTTCTTTTAACAGAATGTCATCCGTATATTTTGTATTTACTCGCTCCATGATTCCAAGGAGAAAATCGTTTTGAGGGAATCGATACTCTACTTTCGTGGTTAATAAATTTTTGTCAATTCAGTTAATTCATTGTCCGTGTCTGGGAAAATGATTAAGTCACCCTTTCTTGTAAAATGTCCTCTGAAGTCCTTTTGAAATCGGTTGAAGAAATAATCTGTCACCTTCGTGTCATCAAGGTCACTAAGTTTTGGATTTTTATTGTAGAAAATAATGGGTGATATATTTTCTTCTGCTTGTAATTCATCATTTGTTGTTGATTTAATTGGGATTTCCTCTTCATCAGATGTAGTTCAGATTCATTTTGTAGAATAATAATTTCTTTAGTATGTTTCTTTTTCTTTTTTTTCTTTTTTTGTTGGAGCAAATCACTAAAAATTTCATTATTAACTTCAATTTTATTGATGTCATTTGAAGAATAGCTTCTATATAAATTTGAAAGTTCCATTTTTTTTATGTGCTTTTCTAGCTTATTAGTTTGTGCCTTTTCACTTGACTTGATTGGGACGCCTTCCGTCTTTTTCAATTTAACGTTGGGCTTTCTGCTCTTTCCCAATTTAGGCATTACAACTTCTTACCAAAAAGTTACCAAATTAACTTCACAAAAGTTAAGAAGCAAATAACAAACAGGGCCAAATTTGGCACATCCGATCGCAATCAAATCCCGAATCGGAATCTCCTCTCTCTATTACGTAGACGATCTAATATTTTAATTTTTGTTTCTAAAGAAATAACTTTTCTTTTCATTTAATTCCTTTTTAAACCTTTTGGCATTATAAAACCTTTAAAGATTTACGTAAATTATAAAAACGCCAGAAAAACTATAAATGTTGGAAACTTACCAGTAGATATTTAAATAATAGAATAAAAAACGCACAATGATGTAAAGCTTTGCTGCTAAAATGATATTGCACTACTTCACATGAACCAGATAGCTAAAGGATATATGGTGTGTAATAATTTTTGAATTTATAGTCAGATTGACAATCTGATTCTTTATAGTCATCAGCTCATATTATATAATCAGATTCTATGGCAGAGGTGTAGATTAGGTGTAGATTAGGTTCGAAAATATCGAATTTTTCACCAAAATATCAGTTTGAAAGCTGTTTTGTGGACGCTTAGAACAGAGCTACAAGCTCTGTTCTGATGGTTTATTTCCATCAAGGCGTGATATGAAATGACGTTCTCTGTATAAAAAAAACTTTCACTGCATAGAATTTTGAAAAAAAAAATTGAGTTATGAATCAAAATAACTGTTCTAGCGCTGTTTTTTACGCATATCACATACGTAAAAGCTACATGGTGTGTAATAAATTTTGATTTTACCGTCAGATTCCCAACCTAATGCTTTATATTCATCAATTCGTATTATATAATGAGATTCTATGGCTAAAGCTACTCCTATGCCAACAACTTTTGAATTTACAGACAGAGTGACAAACTGATGGTTTGTTTCCATCAAGGCGTGATATGGAATGACATTATATGCCTTAAAAACATTTCAAAACTTAGATTTTAAAAAAGAAATCAATAGATGCATTAAAATAGCTGTTTTAGCGCTGTTTTCGTCGCATAAAACATAGGTAAAAGCTATATGATGTATAATAACTTTTGATTTTAACATCAGATTCACAATTTATTTACATCAACTCGTATTGTGTAATGAGATTCTATGGCTAAAGTATAGTTTAGGTGCATAGAGTTTCGAATGTATCGAATAACTCACCAAAATATCAGTTTCAACACTGTTTCAAATGCATAAAACAGAGCAAAAAGCTTTTCCTGGGCCCACGGTCAGTAGGGGACACCGATGGGCTTGGAAAGGCCGCCGTCCGTCGGATGGGACGTTAAGCCGTGGCCCCGTGTGTGGGAGAGCCATACCCTATGCACGTTAAAGAACACGCTGGATGGCCTTGACGGGAGACTACCATCTGTCTCCCAACAGCTGTTCCAGTGGGTCCCCTCCCCCAACCTTCTCTGAGACTTCGGGGTCCATGTGACCTGGCCATTTAGCCCATTGTGTGCAAAAAGGCGCCGCTCAGAGGTAAAACAACCCAACTCTGTTTTCTATATAATATTGAGCTCTCTTAAAAATGTTGTACCCGTTATTAACCATCGTAACTACATCATTGCCACCGATATCAGATCCATCTAATTTCAGTATTTTGCCTCTGACGTGCATATAACTGTTGTGCGGATGTAGGAAAACGTCAATATCTTTGGTATATATTTTGTATTTTTCGAGATTTTTAACATTAACATTGGTTTTCCGATATTCTAAGTATTCATATTTTGTCGTGGAATTATCGTCTATTGAGTCTTCGAACAAATTCTAGTAAGTAGCTTCAACGTTCATCCTATACTTACTTTTTGATTATTAGGCCATTTCCGTATATTAACTGATTAAGAATATTTCTGCTCTTAGGGGATATTTTCTCGCTTTTTCAAACGATAGGCGACGGATTTGTATAAAATATTTTAATTCGCTTTCTCAGTATCTTCATTTTTATTTGGGTCTGATGTGCAACATATAAGTCACGTTTTCCTTGTTCAAGTCAATTACCTTATTGTTCTGATCGGTTACTTTCATTCTAACGTTGTAAATGTAATCAGTTTTATTCAGCGGTAAATATATGGGGAATAATGGATGTGTGTCTATTAAACTGCCAGGCGGTGTTTGAGGCACGAAACTGTACAACACGTCGCTCTTCTGTTTATTGAGATAGGAAGATTCGACTATAGAACAGTGAATCAGAATGCGATCGAGCCTCTCGTTATGTTAGGTGGGAACTTTCCTTCGTTTTTTGTTGCATGATTGATTTTCGAATCGAATCCTAGTATTTCTCGTAACTGTCCATCAAAAAAATCTATTTTATATCCTCTTGCCATAACAAATCTTGATGTGGGGAGGTTGCTCTCTAGTATTATAAGGCTAGGATCCCCATAGATATTTTTCAAAACATCATTAAATCCGTCTATATCGTACATTCCATTAACCCTCCCCTTTGGGGGGGGGGGGGGTAGAAGTCATGGAGGAAATTGTTTAGAACCTGTGACACTCCCCATATCACAAGCTCTCATTTAACGCATGAAATTTGGCCCTGGCATTCCAAAGATATATCGAACAATCGTTTTCAAATATTTAGAAAATATAAAAGTATGAGAGATGCAAATGTTTTAAAGTCCCGCACCGCAATCTGCATAAATATTGCATTTAATAACAATTTATTTAGTCATAGAGTTCAAAAAGAACTCTTCTAGATTTTTACTTATCTTCCTATTGCTTTTCGCTTTGTCAGTTAGTCGGTTTGTAAGTTTGTCGGATTCTGGATTTCTCAAAATAGCTGTTTCATAATATCTTTCGAACGCAATGGCGGAACGAAATAATTTATGTGTCAAATGAAAGCTAGTGAAGCGGGGAGTGTCATAGGGTATAAAAAAATTGACCCCCACATGCGTTCCTTCCCCCTAAAAAAGGGGAAATATGAAAATTATTCTTAAACTATATCTCTAGAACACGAATGCCGAAAGTAACATGCGATACGTCAAATGATAGCTTCTGAGGCGGGGAATGCCACAGGCTATGAAACATTTACACCCCATGCTTTCTTCTCCCTGAAAAAGAGGATATGTGAAAGTCGTTCTACTATATCTTCCGAATGCGAGGGCTTACAGTTACGAGTTAAGTGCCAAATGAAAGCTCATATAATGACCGTCGTAAATTATTTCGAAATTTGCATCCCCACTATTCCCCCTGTTAAAAAAGGGAACACCGGATTTTCCTGGTATTCGACTCTGACGAGTCATATCTGGAATTAAAGCTTGTGACATCTCCAAAGTCATGGGCTACCTCAAACACGACTGCAAAAGTCAGGAATCCTTTGAAGTCAATACGAACTCAGTGACTGATTGCACTAAATATAATATTTTTTCAATTTCCATTTTATTTTGCAATACAAAGGTGTTATGCTAGTTAATATAATACAATTCACATGAAACATAAAAGGGACACTCTGTTACAAATTTAATACAGAATTTGACAAGACTGAGCAACTTAAGTAAATTACATTAAATAATTGTCGCAAATATATGATACACCAGTGTTTTAAGCATTAAAAATATTAATGAGTTAAAGTAGTTAACAAACTATGTTTGAATGCAGAATACTTTTGGCTCCTTTAAAATTATTATCTAAATTATTCCAAACTTTCGCACCCCGATAGGTCAGTGATGCTTGTCCATAATTTGTTCTACATAATGGTAATTCTAGGTCAAGTTGCTGTAGACTTGAGTAATGATAACACTTCCTTTGGAAATTGATATCGTATTTTTTCAATCTAATAACACAGAATATAAATAACGCTAATTTAATTTGTATAGATCCGAAAGCTGTAGAATTTTGGATTTTTCAAAAAAAATTTAGTATGTGCATTAAAGTGTATATTATACAGAGTTCTCAAGAAGGTTTTTTGAAGATATAATAGCTTATTAATATTCTGATTACTTGTGTTACCCTATATCGAAATACAATAATGCCGATGAGAATAAATAATACATATGTCTTTAGGTTTATTTTCTACGTTTTACTGCCAAATAGTAAAATATGTATTTTTTTAGTTTCTTAATTTATTTGTATCTTTTTCAATTATTTAATTCGTCATTACATTTAATAACTAAAAGGACACATCGCCTCTGACGCATATGAGAATCTCGTTTTCAAAGAGAAAGAAGTTTTTCCTTTCTTACCGTTTCATTTCTTAAAAGTTTTAATTTGAGCTAGCGGATGATGGGGTTGGGTTGGGTTGGTTTACCTCTGAGCTGCACTTTTTTGCACACCATGGGCTAAATGGCCAGGTCACATGTACCCCGAAGGCTCAGAGAAGGTTGGGGGAAGGAACAGCTGTTGGGAGACGGTAGCCTCCCTTCAAGGCCATACAGCGTGTTCTTTAACGTGCACAGGGTGTGGCTCTCCCGCACACGGGGCCACGGCTTAACGTCCCATCCGACGGACGGTGGGCTTTCCTAGCCCATCGGTGTCCCCTACTGACCGTGGGCACGGTGGGGAATTTTGCGGAGATAAATCTCAACACTGACCCAGCTAGGACTCGAACCTGGGAACTACAGATTATGAGCCTGGCGCACTATACCGACTGAGCCACCCCCGCTCCCGGATGATGGGGGAAAATGCAAAAACTATTTCGTTAGTAATTATACAACATAAGAGTATTCGATTTTTCAATTCTTAAATCTCAAAAGTTGCATTTCCCACACCTCTCTCAGAAAAATCGGTAGATTATTGCTATCAGTGGAATATCTGTTAAAAACCAGCACTAATTTTTCAAATTTCTATTTTTTACATTTTATTTGTAAAACTTGCTTTAAATTCTTTTCGGTGATCTGTAAAGATAGAAATATATGTTACGGTAAACGTGAATAAACATAATCACCAATCATCTTGGTAAGTTTGATAAATTTCACTAAATTTCTCACTTTTACCGGCGATTATGTATAATTCACAAATGAATTTGGTAAGTTTGATATATTCCTCGAGCTATAGGGTAAAAACCGTGAGAAACGCAATCTGACCTCTGAGAAACCAAAAAAAGACAGAAAAGATGAAAAAGACACTTTCCACCCCTAAAATGTAAAGTCTAAAACAGGAATCCGTTGTCCGAATTGTAAAAAAGGCTCAAAATTTTTAAGCCAGTGAGAACGAATTAGTAAAGACGGCCATGTTAATCCTAGACTGGCGATTATGCAATAATGTCCGGTAAATTTGATTAATTAAGTATGATTTATCATATTTACATATAACATTATGCATAATCGCCAGTCTAGGATTAATATGGCCGTCTTTACTAATTCGTTCTCACTGGGCTTAAGAATGTTTGAGGCTTTTTTTATAATTCGGACGACGTATTCCTGTTTTAGACTTTACATTTTAGGGGTGGAAAGTGTCTTTTTCACCTTTTCTGTCTCTTTCGGTTTCTCAGAGGGGAATTCAACTCGGGGAATGTATCAAATTTACAACTTCATTTGAGAATTACGAATAATCACCGGTAAAAGTGAGAAATTTAGTGAAATTTATCAAACTCGCCAAGATGATTGGTGATTATGCATAATAACCAGCGATTATGCATAATCGCCGGATTATTCACTTTTACCATAACATATATATTAAAAGCACAAAGTATTTGAAAAATACGATTTATAATATTTCAGTAATACCAATCAAATAAAGAAGAGTTTTCTAATTATCATTTTCATTGCTTCCAATGGAAACTTTATGACGTTCACATTCCACCACCAAAACCCCAAATTTTTCCACCGTTATTTGGCGCAGGTATGGTTTTCGGAAGATTTAAAAAGTGTGAATCATAACATTTTATAAATTCCTATCTAAACCAAAAAGAATTTTTCTTTTATCTCTAAAAACAAACAATTATCTGCTAAAACTAAAATGTTTTATTTTCCCACCCCCTCTGGGTTTAAAGGGTCAAACTCATTGTTGGCAATGGAAACTTTGTGACCTTCACATTCCACCACAAGAATTTAAAATTTCTAGCATAAATACATCGTTTGCAATATCAGTTTGAAATTTTGGAATTTTCAAATTTTTCCACCTCTAGAGGGCGTAATTATAGCTTTAGAGAGATTCGGAAAGGGCATATCGTAATATTTCATCAATACCTATCCAACAAAAAAAGAATTTTTAATTTATCTATGTATACAATAAAGTTCGATGTCTACAGACGGACAAGACAGACGACAAAGCGGGAGGCATGCACCCCCTCTGAATATTAATAACGGTGAAGGGGGGGGGGGGCATGCACCCCCCTCTGAATATTAATAACGGTAAAAGAAAGAAAATATTTATAAAAGTTATTTATATTTCATGCATTTTTCAAGCAATTTTTTAAAGACTTGTAAAACGAAGGGAAAAATGTTGTACTGCATTTGAAAATTCAGTCTCTTTTTCCTTTTTTCAGCTCGATTGTGTTTATTGCCCCCTCTTCCCCTCCATTGTTTACTAGATCCGGGCCTGTAACTATTTTATCAGGGTTAAATGGAAAGTATATTTCGGTTTTTACCTTGCATCTATTATTTTATTTTGTACATCCTCTTTCCCTGGAATATATTTTCTGGCTATGTGGGTCATTTATAATTCTAATTTTTATCCGTCTTCTAAAAAGTCAAAAGGAGTGCCAATACAATTGCTACTTCAAAATTTAAATTAAGTTCATTAACTAGAAATTTTAATTGTTGGGCTTTAAAATAATTCTACCATCAAATACGGTACACTGATATATCGAAAATCGTGAGATGCAAAGTTTTCTCTCTTAGTGTGCTGAGCTGATGATGAACGTGACTTGGGTTCGAGTTCTGAATAACATACAATGGAAATTTATTTCCTTGTGTTGTCTTTCTGCTAATGGTTTGCCCTCCTCCCGGCATATAAAACCAAAAAATATAAACTTTTCTATGATATATAAAACCAAAAAATTCTATGAGACTTCTGTGATAAACAGCTCTTTGACGGATAATTCATTTTATTTATTAAATTATTTCTCTAAGAAACCGAGTTCATTTAGGAAATATAAATATGACTTGTTCTCATTTAAATATTCGAATTTCGAAAAATCATTTTTTGAAGCCGGTCGTTTTTATAGAAACGCCTGAGGCGTTTATTCCTGGGAGTCAGCCGTGGCCACTGCAAATATTCTTTAGCCCCGGAGATTTAGGTGCTTCTTCGGCTAGCGTTCTGCGTCTGCAATGCCGAGTTTGAAAGGGATAAACAGTCTGCAGCCTGCATGTCATTATTGAAGAGAGAGCGGGACTTAAGAGAGAGCGGGACTTCTTGAAGAGAGAGCGAGCTGAGCGGCAGCTCAGCTGCTCCTAATTAGCACCCATGGCGCACGCAGTGCAAGAGTTCAAAGTGTTATCTCCTGCGTTTTCCAAAGGGCATATGTATTTGCCTCTGGTGAAATGAAAGGAACCTGGAAAATAAATATAATAAATAAATCTGAAATTAATTCAAACAGCTCTAGAAAATATATAATTAGAAATTGAAATCAGTAAGTGAAATTCAAATGCAAAATCTAGACTGTGATTACACTTTAATGTCGAATTTTCGGAAACAACTCTTTCTAGTGGACTCATACATCACTTCACCAAGAGTGATGTATCTTGGAATAGTTCCGTAAACAAGGTGTAGTCAGTAACATATTGAAATATTTCCTAAGTTAATAACTTCATTTCGAAACAAAGTAAGATGATGAAATAAAAAGCAGCACAATAGAAAAACTCATAGTTATCAGTGTGATTTTTTTAGAAAGCTGGAAAAAAATTGGGAGGAATAAGTTTACATCAAAGCAGAAGAGATGATGGAGGCAGGCTTTAAAAGAAAACGTGATCAACCGAAACCTGTAACTTCTTGAAGACAAGAAGGCTGTTAGGACGTGACATATTCGATCCGTAATGGTTTTTATTCATCGCGATTCGGTGTAGTGTGTAAATCAAAACTCGAATTATTTGTTTTACCTCCCACACAGACAATCATAGAAGCAGGAAAATGGGTTGAATGTTACCCCTTGGCTAATATTTATGATGGAGTACTCGTAGAAATTCACATATGTGGAAGTGGGGAAGAAGACATAAGTCTTTCCCAGACCTGGTTCTTTGTGAAAGCCAAAATATTAAAAAAAACTAATCTCTCTCTAAAGAAAGATGAGCCTATCGGCCCTAGTAATCTGTTTTTACATTCGCCCTTTCCCCAAACTGATGTATCGTTCAACGATCATCTCGTATCCAGCTCCAATAATACTTATCCTTACCGAGCTATGATTGAAACTCAACTGGTCCACGGTGAAGACAGCAAGAAGTCTCAGCTGACGTATGAACTATTTTACAAAGATACAGCCGGATGCATGAGTGAGAGAAATCCGAAAGCAGCTGGAAAACTTAACAAGGGTTTGCAACAGAGATGTCAATTAACAGACCAATATGCTATGTCGATATGATAGGCACTGCACACTGCGATGTATTCTTTCAAAACCGATTGCTTTTAAATCTAGTGCACATGAAAATCAAACTGATCCCCAAACAAGACCCCCTTTTGCCTACTGTCATCCTCTGCAACCCAGATTGCAAATTAATGTTAGAACACGCATCGCTTTTCATTCGCAAAGTAAAAGTTGAGTCTTAGAGAAAGCCACTTTAAAATATTCCATAGATCGTGTTCTTTGTAAGACGTATTCGGTACCCCAAGATATCCATGATACAAAACAATGTATTCCTGGATCAGATGTCGAATCGCATAGTCATTGGCTGTGGGGATAACAATACTTTTATTGGTACTTAGAGCAAAAAGCCTTTGGAATTCCAACATTGTCATCTGAACTTTATAGGCGAATATGTGGACTGCCATCCCACCCCCTACAAAACAGTACAACCCAACTTTTAAAAAAGAAATTGTATCGATTTTATCACAGTTTATTTCTGGGGACGTAAAAGGCAAGTCAATAATAAATATAAATAAGTCGCGACGAATATTCTAAGGACACAG
Source organism: Ryuthela nishihirai (assembly GCA_038380435.1). Taxonomy (NCBI): domain Eukaryota; kingdom Metazoa; phylum Arthropoda; class Arachnida; order Araneae; family Heptathelidae; genus Ryuthela; species Ryuthela nishihirai. The sequence goes on from JAWZYU010000058.1 coordinate 1,282,184, forward strand.
ACTACGCGCTTTCGAGTTCTCCCCAGATCTCTGCGACGGAGGGAACACGATACTTATTGCAAAAAATGAAATTTAAGACTGGATTTGAAATTCGCCTTGCCGCTCTAACAAACTGTTTCAGTTGTAGTCTATGCAAAATTTCTGAACGTCATGGAAATAAATATATCAAGAAATGTCTCATTCCATTTTTTCTCATGAATGTCCTCCAATTTAACAATCCTGAAGAGAGACCCTTACGTGAGATCCATATTTCTCGGCATATTTCCAGCAGATGTCTTCAACAGAAGATTACCGTATTACCCAGTGTCTCCCTCATCATGAATGTGGATCCTCGAAATCAGTCTGGAAGATATTGGCTCTCTCTATATTTCCCCAATCCTTAATAAGTTGCTGTCCTATGGCAAGTGATTAGCGCGCTTGGATACTGCTCTAAAGGACCTGGGTTGAGCCATAGAAAGGGCATGGATGTTTGAGTTGTTTTTCTGGTGAGTCGTGCCATCCTCATAGACCTTCTACTACGGCGTATAAGCTGATAGGCTCCTGTCAGATATTTGTGGCAAGCAGCTGCTTGAGAGGATATTTGTTTATTTATACAGTAGAATTATTCGATTCATTTCGAAATCCTCTTAATTTTTTTAAGTGGCTTGTAGTGATTCGGTTAGCCTGTGAGGAAAGGAAGAGCTGGAATCGCCATTTTGGCAGCAGGACCCTTTCTGCTAGCAACAAGGCGCCAGCAGCGGATCCAGTTTGGGGAACTGGGCGAAGAAAGTCGACAAAAGTCGACGTGGCACAGCGACCGTGTCCGTGTCCCATTGGCCGAGACACCTTAACGTCCCCCGAAGAAACATTACGTGACATCATCGGGTTGTTCTTTCCTGCCGGATGACAGTTTCGTTTGGGAGAATAAGGGCTTGGCTCCTTGTAGCCTGTGCTGTGTTTAGCGAGTGACTGTAACGGGTGGGCATTTACAGTTTGTTTATATTATAAAGTGTGAACTTCTGTAAATAAATGTATATATGAGAAGACACCTGAGAGTGTGGGTATATCAGCCACCTAGGTAGATCAACATCCTGACAAGATAGTGAGAGGTACCCTTCTGCACACACTCTCACACACGATCAGTAGAAAACAACCCAGCCCAGAGACGTAGAAAAGATGCCTGTTTGCAGGGCTTCGTTCATATTTTGTGTCACAGTTCCAGACTATTGTATTTAACGATGCAATAGTGACGAAACTGACATGTATAGACAGTACTGTGTATTTTTCCTACTCCACCGCTGCAGACGAAAATCTTTGTTTCATATCATCCCTATGTTCAATATATATCATTATTGGAACGAAAGACAACTTGATCACTGCGTAAAAATATATATATCATTTAAATGTACTCTTCCCTATACCGAAAAAAATTGTTTTTAAATAAAAAATTAATAATGTAACGTCCTTTTTTAAATATACAAAAATATATTCTATTCGAAAGTAAACTTAAAAACTAGTTATATAAAATGGGTCACGTGGTAATCCCAATAGGAGGTATTTTATGCACAGATATATAATATTTTTCTTGATGAGCGTTTGAGGAAAATTTATTTCCTTTAACACATGATTGAAATCCACATTGACCCATTGGTTTTACACCTTTTTTACTTCTTAATAAATTGTCAACTAAAGCCACAATATTATATACACACCTTTTATAACTCTTTATGTAATCTTTAACTCTCCAATAGTTAATTTTTTATAAGATACTCATGATATGTGAAGCAATTTATTTTAAAACTTTTAAGAACCTTATCGGTTACTAATTTTAAAACATCATTCTTTTTAGAACAATTTCCAACCTGGGAATTAATATCCGAAATTTTATTGATATCATGACTGATATGAGAAGCAAGATTGAGAGCAAAAATGTCCCTTGCAAATAGATGAAAATCGGCCCATACGGTCAAGATCAATCCTAAACCAAATTTTGCCACCGGCTAGAAGTACTCTGAGATTATCCCCGAGAAACACACTGAGGAATCGCCTGCTGTTCATTCTCGTTCACCAAAAAAAAGATCGAACAGAAAGCGAGTTCATATTTTCACTTTGTTGTCCGTTTGTCTCTCCTTTGTCTCTAGAAACTCAATCTTTTGGTTTTTAGGAAGAAATTGAAAATTTCTCTAGAGTAGGATAGGTATTGACGAAATATTAGGATTCGCATTTTCCAATTCTACCAATAATTTTCAAAAGTGCCCTCTAGCGGTGGAAAACTTGAAAAATGGCAAAACGTTCAACGATTATTGCAAACGATCCATTTATACTAAAAATTAGATAAAATGAAAAACCTCAGACTTTGCCTAATAAATGGGTTAATATGCACTTCCATTAGATACTGATTTTCTCAGGTGTGTAATTAAGTCCCCTTTTGTAGGATTATACCCTATCTTTGCTGTTTATTATAAACAACAGTAATTAATTAAAATTTATTTAATAATTTAATAATTGAAATTTAAATTTCGATCATTAAATTCATGTGTTTACGAGTCAAAAAATGAAAAGAAGATTGCTTTAATTGTGTAAGTATATGCTTTGCATATTATTTCCATTCCAATTGTATACATCTATGCATTTACACACTGATGCTTTTTTGTATTTTATGTAGAATTATGTAATATTTATAAAAAAGAGTTAAGAATGCGTAGTAGTAAATATTGTCTGTATTCCATTTTCTCCAAATATGGTTTGTACCCATTTATATAAAACAAGATATTTGAATTTAGAAATGTTACCACGAGAAGTGTGTATTTTTATGAAACAAATGTCTCCTTTGAAGACCTGACACATGTCATCAGGAGATCGTAGGTTTGTGTCCCACCCGGATTAAACAGATTTTTTCTCTATGTTTGGCATTGTTCAGCTTACAGTTTGTTTGTTTGTTAAAAGTTACGTTACAATCAGAGGTCCTTCTTCAGGCTTTCTCAATAAAACAATTTAGTTGTAAAATTAAAATTTTTGAAAAAGGTTGGATGAATTCATCCAGGTCATTTTTTTGGCATATATGTAAATATTTTTTTAATTCCAAATTAATGTTCACCCATATGTGTTTTGAATGTGATTAATTGTGTTGAGATGGTAGAAATTAATATGTGATATATGACTGTTAGGATGTTGAAAAGGTTTTTGAGGCAGGAATTTTTATCTATATTGTTGCATTTTTTTGAATCTCTGAATATAAATTTGAGTTTCAATGTTTGATTATTTATATTTAATAAAAAACAGATTTTGGTGGTAAATTTTTTTCCTCATAATTTTCCTCTCAAAATAGAAAATGTTGTTTTTTTCATTTTATTTTTATTTTTTTATATATCTTTTAATATTTATTTTTTTATATATCTTTTAATATTTATTTTTTTTGTTTTCTTTCTATATATATATATTATTTTAATTTTATTTAAGTTTTTTGTTTATTTTATTATTTTTTTTATAATTGACCATATATGGCTTTTAATATTTGGTGCTTACCTGTGTTTGCTTATTATTAAAGAAATTGGTTTAATTAATATAAAGAAAAATATATATTTAGTCAAAAGTATATATATATTGTGCTGCTCAAAATATTCTTCCAAAATTATATATTTTTTTTAATTTTGTATATTGTAAATAAAAAGAATATTTTAGGAAGACTTTTAGGTTTGACGTTTGATATGGCTTCCTCAATAACCTGTTCCCTGGTATCAGATAAATGATCACTTGTTCACGTTACATTTCATTGAATCCTTAAGTATTTGACTGAAACTGAAACATGACTTACATTTGACACAAGAAATACTCAGATCTTATATGTAGGGTTTTCTAAGTTCTTTGATATACATTTCTCTTAGATACCTTAAGGCTGTAGTCTCAGACATGTGGTTTTGAAGTCATTTTGGGTATTCCACAACCAATACTTTTCATCATAATCATGGTAACTAATTGTGGCTTGCTAACTTGTATCGACTGAGATGATCTCATGTGAGTATGCAGAATGTGGTCACAATCACCAGAAGATGAAATCATTCTGAATGGAATTTTAGTTTGTATTTTGGTGTTAAAAGTTTAAAAAACGAAAAAACCATTTTTTATTATTAAAATAAAAATGTCATATAATGAAGATTTAATGCTTCAACCTGCTATGTGATTTGAGTTTGACACTGCTGCCTTTGGCGTCACTGGTACTGTCTATGCGAGATAGATCTGATCTAGCCAATTAAAAGAGAAAAAGTGATCTAAAGAGATCTAAAGGTAAGTGGAAAATAAGGAAGTTAAAAAAATAAAAATAAATAAATAGTTAAAAGGATGTTTAAAACTGTCTTAAAAGATACTGAAATTTAGAGTGGTAGTTAGTTATATTCTCCTCGCATACCGGAGAGGGGATGGCCCAGTCGGTAGCGCGCCAGGCTCGTAATCTGTAGTTCCCAGGTTCGAGTCCCAGCTGGGTCAGCGTTGAGATTTATCTCCGCAAAATTCCCCGCCCTGCCCACGGTCAGTAGGGGACACCGATGGGCTTGGAAAGGCCGCCGTCCGTCGGATGGGACGTTAAGCCCCGTGTGCGGGAGAGTCATACCCTGTGCACGTTAAAGAACACCCTGGATGGCCTTGACGGGGGGGGGGCTACCATCTGTCTGCCAACAGCTGTTCCAGTGGGTCCCCCCCCCCAACCTTCTCTGAGCCTTCGGGGTCCATGTGACCTGGCCATTTAGCCCATGCTGTGCAAAAAAAGTGCCGCTCAGTGGTAAAACAACCCAACCTCGTATACCTTTTCATATAATGTTTTTATAAAAATTACGCATGTGTTTAAGAGAAATATCTTCTCAAATGTAAGTAACTTTGAAAAGTCTTCACTACTTCTCACTACGTGCATTAAAGATATCATCACATAAAATCATTTCGCTATTGCACAATTTAATCCACAGCACATTTATGATTAGCTAAGTATCTAATAACTATTGGGCTGTTTTAAGTATAGTTATGATAATGAGTGAAGAGGAACATTTGTCTTGATCCTGATGGAATCAGAACCCACAATCTCCTGATGACATATTAGGAACTCTGGCACCTACACTACTGGGACTTTTATGGCCATTTTTATTAAATACATAGAATAGCCTAAAAGGGATTAAATACAATAGCTCAAAAAAGTATCCGAACACCATAGTTGATTAGAGAATTCATAAAAAATATCTGGCAACGTTCTTTTAGAAATTAGTGGTCAGGCAACCTTCGTGTACAGTCGCCCAAAAAATATCCGAACAATATGATTGATTACAGAATTCAGAAAAAAATATCTGACAACGATGTTTTTCGAAATTAGTGATCTGGCAACCTTCGTGTACGTAAACGAAATGTATGTAAGCGTAAAAAAAACAAATGCGTCATTAATCATGGTACGTAACACGAAGGTTGACAGATCACTAATGTCTAAAAAAAGTTGCCAGATTTTTTTCTGAATTCTCTAATCAACCATAGCGTTCGGATACTTTTTTGAGCGACTCTACTTATAAATCATGTCACTGTTAATCCTACACGCACTTCGTATCCCAAATTAAGTGGATGATAGTCAGGTATATTTGTAGAAGCACTTGGTATTTGAAGTAAGTGGCTTTCAAAATTTATGTACTTCAGATAATTTCTGAAATAAGACTTCAGAATTTATCTCCGTATTTTATTTATTCTTCAGATGATACACGAAACCTCACTTTAAGAGTGATCTATGAACAGAATTACGGAAACTTGGTTTTCCATCAATGTCACTTTCTACGAGCATTTTTAGATCACATTGCTGATAGACTCATGAAAAAAGTTGAACATACAAGTAATGGACAAAAAGATGGAAACACCAAGGTTTGCGGAAATCCTTCGGTTTATATCATGGTTTATCCAATGTTTCCTGTTGCACCATGTGGCAGCCGGGAACCTATGAATCGTTTACGTGGGGAAGGGTTGGCAGCAGGATGCGTCATGAGACGAAAACAAGCTGGTGGAGGAAGGGTAATGCCTTGAGCAATGTATTGCGGGAACACTGGGTGCAGTCATTCGTGTGCAGGAAACTAAGACGTCTACCACTTACTTAAACATCATTGCAGACTAGGTACATCCTTTCATGGCAACGGTGTAACCCTCTAGTAGTGTCTTCTTTCGCCATGCCACACTGTCCAGATTGTTCGAGAATGATTTGTGGAACATGAGGAAGACTTCCAGGTATTACCCTGGCACCAATTCACGAGGCATCAATCCAATCGAGCATCTGTGGAATGTGTTCTAACAGCATATCCGATCTGCGTCGGCTCAACCATGTAACTTATAAGAGTTTAAGGATCTGCTGATAACATGTTGGTACCAGATACCACAAGACAACATTTACAAATCTTGCAGCGTTCTTGCCTCGCCGGATAAGAGCTGTTTTGGCGGCATATGGAGGATCAACATCATATTAGGCAAGTGGTCATAATGTTTTTCCTCTTTGGTGTATATATATATATGTGTGTGTTAAGTGAATCCCTTTGGTCTCTTTGCAAATAGGGTGAACTATCGGAGGTAATGCTACTCTTATTTAAGAAGGGTGTTCAAAAAGATCTCGACATGAATCTGCAGAGAAAAAACAATTGTAGTTTCCTCAACGAAGCTTTAATTGTCCTTCAAAATACTTCCCTCCAGCGTCTGTGGAAAGTTGCATAGGTCTACGCCAATTCTGGAAAGCTTGGTGGTACTCCTGTTGGGAAAAATACTCCACATCTCTGTATAAACCCATTTTGTAAGATCTTGCACCCTTGAAAACGTTTTCCCAGCAAATTACCTTTTAATTTTTAGAAAAAAATAATAATCGTACGGTGCAAAATTGGGTGAATATGATAGATTGGTAGCTATTTTGATTTTTTTTACTCTTCCAGATAGGTCATAAGTTTTCGGGTTTTGTAAGCACGAGCATTGTCATGAAGAAGGAGAATCCTTGATACGCCTATTGTTGAACGCTACTCCTTCGCCTCGTTAACCATTCTGGGCAAACCAATGTTGGTGTTATATTACCATTTAAATGCATATTTTTAAGTAATGTGCCCATGGCTATCACTCCTTGGTAATAGAAAGAAACTGTGAACATCCTTTTTCTTGAACGAAAGTTTTGTCGGAGGATTTGTGGACCCGGTTCATCTTCAGCAACATAAACATAGTTTCGATGTTTCTAGGATTTGCATAGTAATAAAACCACATCTCATCTCTGTGACAATGCCTGTTAACAATTTGGGGCCATAGGTTCAGCCATTGTCAGCATCTCCTTCTACGAGTCGACTGAAGTCCTCTCTTCTGCACTCTCAGCTTGTGGGGTACCCATTTGGCACAGATACTTCGGATTGCTGATGAATAATTGTTTCCACACTGCCAATCGATACACTGGCATTATCTGAATGGTGATGTGTGGGTTTTCCTTAATCAGTTTACGACACGAACAGCAGCAACGGTTCTCTCGTTCACGGCCTCCTTTGTCTTCGTGCACGAGGGAGTTCTTCGAAGCTCTGAATTCCTTTTCTGAATTTGTGCATCCATCTCGTAACTGTGCCATGTGAACAGGCATTATCCTCATATACTGGTGATAAATTGGCATGAATTTTTTTCTCTTCGTCCCGAACCTATATCCTTCTAAAAATGTAAAATCTTTCACCTTCTTAGTAGGCTCCACAGTAACAATGCACAGATTTCGCAGACTGAACTTTACGCTTCACCAGAGAAGAGAGAAATGATGATAAAGCATTTGATTTCAATACGTAATGAAGCACTCCGTAAGCATTTATTAATTGCTTTTCTGTTTTCTAAGGAGAAAATGGTTCTTTTTTTAATGACTTATAATAACTGTTACTTATAATTAACTGTTACTTATAATTAACTGTTAAGAAAAGGAAAAGGGTTTATGGAGTTTTGTTCAAGTGTTACACAGTGTGACGTAAGTGAAAAGAATGTTGAAATTTTTCTATAACAGTCGTTTAAATTTATGAACGCTCTCTAGGTCTTTAACGGATTGTATGTGATTGATTTTTAGTAGTCTTACACTGTAGACCACTGAACTGGAATATTCTCTACAGAACAATAAGCCGTCTGTGATTAAACGAGAGTTTAATTCTTCTTTAAAATTTATCAGTATTTATAGTGGTAGCTGTTTTCACTTTCATATTAATTTTTTCTCTGGGTAAAAAATTATGAAAGAAATAAACATTTACTTTCGTTTTACAAATAATCGACTTAAGAATCTAATACACTAATATTTAAACAAAAAATATGAAAAATTCTTCCCTAGTCCACTGACTGATATAAGAATTAATCTATAGGTGTGAAGCGAAGGAAATTAAACTGACAATATACGAGTATTTTCAGCTTTGTATGTAAAATTGCTCAGTGGATAAATGTGATATTTAAAATTTTCACTGTTTGAAATATGTAAAACACAATAATTCGAATTTGGTCATTAGAGGGCGATCATCCCTCAAGACAATCTGAAGAATGTCAATTGCAGGTTACAAGCATAAGTATGAAAGTTTCAATGATCTTTATCACAGATAGATATTATATATGACGCACAAATAATAGATGTTTCGAAATGCGACCATAGTTCCAATGGCTAGGATATCTGACGAACTTATTAGTTTAAAAACTAACGTAATCAGACAATACTTTGTTTACGACTTAAGCAAAATGTGTCAATTCATGATTAAAGACGATGTTGTGTTCCAAATGATATTTGTTATTTACTTTAAATTCTTGAAAAAAATTCAGAAATGATAATAATATAAATTTATAAGTGGTGTGATATAATTGTAAAAATGTTTTAAAGGGAACTGCAAAGCTGTTTAGATTACAGAGTATTATAAAATCACATTTCATTCAACTAAATAAATATATCCATTCCGTTTAGAAACAGGTTCATTGGATTGCAAAGATCAATTTACAGAATAAAGTTACTTTCATTTTATCTTGTCATATATATATAAACAAAAAACGTTTTAGGAGACTGACTTAATAAGGTAGCCTAATTAATCTGCCTTTTTGATAACTCATCGACACTACGTTTCAGTAATCGAGCCTTAGCTCAGGACAGAATATCTGGAGAACTAAATTGCCATCTGGTTGGAGCTCCGTAGCCCTTGGCTGCTTGAGGATTCTGTATGTATGTACAGTCGCTCTAAAAAATATCCGCACACTATGGTTGATTACAGAATTCAGAAATAATATCTGGCAACGATTTTTTTAGAAATTAGTGATTTGGCAACCTTCGTGTACAGTTCACGACGATTGCCAGATATTTTTTGAGCGACTGTACGTATGTATTTATGTATGTATGTATGTATGTATCCCAAGAATTTTTTTTCAAGAGGGGGCGGTCCGAGAATTTAGTTTAGTGGGGGTGGAAGGCTTCAAGAGTAATTTAGTTTCAAGAGGTAAGACTTCCGTAATAATAATCCACCGAACACGAAAAGTTAAAATGTTATTCTATATGGTATATTTCCTAGTGTTTTTTAATGTATTTTAATTCGTACGTAAAAAAAAGTGGTGATATGAATAAATATAAGTAAAGAAAAATGTTTCGGTTTTCAAAGTAGGTGAAAGGTCTGTGAGCTTTCGGGATCCTTGTTGTCTGGCCATTTAGCCCATTGTGTGCAGAAAAGTGCCACTCAGAGGTAAAACAACCCAACCCTTATATATTACTAGCAGTTCTGAATGTATTACTACTTACCATTAGTAATATATATATAGACAAAGAATCCTTAGCTGCAGAGCATCTCTCAGTTTATACGCCATAGTACAAGGTCTCTGAGGATGGTGGAACCTCAGCAGAAAAATGATACTAACGTCCACGCCTTATCTAGAGCTCGAACCCAGGTTCCTTAGATCAGTAGCAAAGCTCGCTAACCACTTGGTCATGGGACTGCTGTTTTGGAATGGTCTACTGATTTAAAGATTATATTAGCCTCTTAAGAAAGAACTGAAAATTCGTTTTTCGGCAATCAATTTCGAATTTTTTTGGTCTTTTGTTAGGGAAATTTCTTTTTCATCAAGGCTCGAGTAATATCGAAAATTTTCGCTCCCACCAGAACCAGATTTAGAGATCAACTTAATCTATGCAGAATCTGCTTCTGGAGACATCCTATGGCACAGATTCTAATCCATTGCACTTCAGCAAAACCTGACAATTTTTTTAAACAAATTTCTGAAAATGATTCAAGGTATATACCGAATGCTCCGGAACTTTGGTGAAACGAGTAAGCTCTCACAAATGGTTCAAAGTTAATAACATTATTATACACTGCTCACAAAAATTAGGGAATACTTCAAAATGAATATGAATCGATGAAATATCCCGTAATTTTTGTGAGCAGTATATATGAATTACATTTCAATACACTGGAACTTTAAAATTTAACGTTATTCTTGCGGGTTTTATGGAATAAAAATTTTCAAAATTTATTTTATACTTTCCAAATTAAATGTCCGACCCCGCCTTCTCGTGGTGCGGACCGTTAGTAACTTTCAAAAGAGATACTCTCTTGTGGAAGTGAACGGAAGGGGAGGGCTGCCAGATTAGTGTGGCCTACTGATCTGGACAACTATGGCTACTTTTCTTTTTTTTCTACCCTGCTGAGGAGTGGTCAACCACACTGGGTCCTGGTGCTGACCATATAAACCTACTGGACTGGACAGATATATGGCTCTGAGCTTGATTATGGATCCTGATTTTGCTGCACTGGTGGGCTTCTGTGGAGGGAAAATCTTCCGCTGTGTTTTCTGTTTGTTTGTGGGTTGACAGCCCCAAGTGAATAGATTCACAGGATATGCTTATCAGCTGGTGGATAATCCTGAGCAGAAGTCATCGCAGGCACCTGAACTCTTTGCTTCTATTGGCATCGTCAAATTCTACATTGGAGGAGGTCTTCCAGTGTAGATGGCTTCAGCCTTTAGTAGTGGGGGAACGGGTCTTTGCCCCATGTCTGCGATTAGGGGGCTGTTTGATATGGTCGGCATTCCCTCTCTCAATAAACATAGTTTCTTTAAACATCCCACTAACCATTTTCTCTCCATAGGTAGTTGGAATGTGAGGACTCTGCACAGAGCTTTTTCTCTTGATGTCCTCACACAAGAATTCCACCGTTATAATTTAGATATTCTCGGCTTGCAAGAGACCAGATGGACAGATAAAAGTCAGATTCTTAAAAATAATCTTAAATTTCTCTTTTCAGGGAGGGACGACAATAAGCATCACCAAGGCATGGGTCTGCTTCTCAGCAGACACGCTAGCGATGCTCTTCTAGGATATGAGTGCATTAATGAAAGGTTTCTTACAGCAAAATTTCAGACAAGCGTTAAAGACTTGAATGTTATCTGCTGTTATGCCCCCACTGAGGATGCCGATGAGGATCAGAAGGATAGGTTTTATGATTCAAACTTCAGGATATTTTGAATTCTGTCAAGAAAGGAGATATTACCCTTGTTCTTGGTGACTTCAATGCCAAAGTTGGTACTGACTCTGCCCTTTGGGGAGGAGTAATAGGCCCTTTTGGTATTGGTAGCTGCAATGGCAATGGGCATCGTCTCCTACAGGTAAGTAAACTCAATGGATTCAGAATAACTAACACTTATTACAAACACCGCGACATACATAAGTACACATGGGTTTCACCTGATGGGCTGCATAAGAATGATTGATTACATATTAATTAACAGCAAATGGGCTAGTTCTGTTAGGAATACCAGGGCATATAGGGGAGCTGAAACTGGATCTGACCATTACCTTGTTAAAAGTGTCTTGCAACTTAAACTTAAAAAGTGTTATGCTAGGGTTAAAAAATTTACTTTTAATACTGAAGCTCTGAAGTTGAGGAAGAATGGGATCATTTTAAACAGGCTTTTTTGGACACTAACAGTACTCGTTTAGGAAAAAAGGAGCAGAAGAGGCAAAATTATCTGAGTAATAAGGCACTTGAGCTTATTTTGGAAAGAAAGAACTGCAGGAATGCCCTTAATTAATACCCTACTAGTCCTAATAGAAAGCATTACAGAGAGCTTAATAAACGTGTAAAGGATCAGTTAGCTGCTGATAAGAATCTTTGGCTTGATGGTTTGGCTGACAAAGCCGAGGAAGCAGTTAGACAGCACAACAGCAGAGAGCTGTACCAGATAGTTAATGTTTGGTGTGGTAGAAAACGGACAGGCATACAAGGATTGAAGGATAAACAAGGTAAGGTTATAGAAGGGGAAGATTCTGTCATGGCTAGGTGGGCTGAGCATGTCAGTGATGTTCTAAACAATGTAGTTAGTTCTACTCCCATTGTTTGCAATGATGATAGATGCATTGGTGGCTTTAATCTTGGACCTATAACACAATCTGAAGTTATTTTGGCTGTTTCTAAACTTAAACTTCATAAATCCCCAGGGGTAGATGAAATTACTACAGAAATGCTTAGAGCTGGGAATGTTTCGGTTACCACTTGGATGACTGAAATTCTGAATATCTTTTATGATAAAGGCATGGTTCCTAAGTATTTTACCAGAGCTATTGTTATCCCTATTTTCAAAAAAGGTGATCGCAGTTCTTGTGATAACTATAGGGGTATCAGCCTACTCTCTGTTCCAGGTAAAGTTCTTTCCATGATTGTGCTTAATAGAATTAAGAATCTGGTTGACAGTCAATTGCGTGATGAGCAATGTGGATTCAGAAGTGGTAGGGGATGTGTGGATCAGACATTTTCACTTAGGCAGATTCTTGAGAAATGTTTAGAGTTTCAGAAACCTTTGGTTGCTAGCTTTGTTGATTTCAAAAAGGCTGTCGACTCTGTTGATAGTCATAATTTGTGGTTGATTGTGAGATCCTATGCTATACCAGACAAGTTAGTTAACATTATGAAAGCTCTCTATAATAACACTGAGTCGTGTGTGAGAGTTGGTAAGGCTTGTAGCAATTGGTTTAGCATTACTTCTGGTGTTCGACAAGGGTGCATTTTGTCTCCTTTTCTCTTTAGCTTGGTTATTGATTATGTTATGCGAAATTCACTTCAAGGGAAAGATTTTGGCCTTAAATGGGCTGGAGATACGAAAGTATCTGATTTAGATTATGCTGATGATTTAGCCCTTTTGGCAAATGATGTTGATGAGATGAACTCTTTCATTCGAGCTGTTGATGAGACTGGTAGTAGAGTAGGTTTGGTTATAAACAGAGAGAAAACTAAAGTGATGAAAATTGGTCAGGCAAGCTGTGATTCAGTTAATCTGAATGGTTGCAGTCTTGAGCAGGTGTCACAGTTTAATTATCTTGGGAGCTATGTAACAGATAATGGTGATGTGCGGCATGAGATTAACAGACGAATAGGGATTGCTGCCGGGACATTTAAGAACCTATGGAGAGTGTGGAGAAATAGGCGTATACACCTAAAGACTAAAATTAGACTGTATAATAGTTTGGTTCTTTTTAGGGTTAGTTATGGTAGTGAAACTTGGACACTTTGTAAACAAGATAACAGGAAACTAGATGCTTTGATTTCAGATGCTTGCGCAGTGTCTTGGGCATTAGGTGGTTCCACTTTGTAACTAATGATGAGATTAGGCAAAGGAGTTTGCAACCTCCTTTAAGCAGCATATTGTGCAGAGAGAGACTCCGTTGGTTTGGGCATGTTGCCAGTATGAATAATTATAGATTGGCGAATAGGGTTATGAACAGTGTGCCTAAAGGCCTCAGAAAGTAGGGGAGACCTAGGATGCGGTGGGCAGACAATGTCAAACAAGACCTTGTTAGAATTGGTGTGCAGTGGCCAGATGCAGTAGATGTAGCTCAGGATAGACTTGCTTGGAGAACTAAATTGCACGTCTGGTTGGACCTCCGTAGCCCATGGCTGCTCGAGGATGATGAAATTAAATGAAGAAACCAAGCGTATATAAAACTATCGAGAAGAAAACAATACCTCGATAAAATGAAGGAAACAGCCGAAAACCTTACTTCCGCTAAACGAACACCTTTTTATTTGGTATGTTCCACTTCGTAAAATGTAGCAGATTAAGAAAGTAGTATGTTACGCCGAGCCATGACTCATTGCAACGAAGTTACAGCGTTCACTAAACGGAGCCATTGAAACGGAACATATTAAATAGTATAGGAAGCTCCAGGATTTGAAATTTCCAAACAAGTTTTGTTTGATACGAACGTATATTAGGATGGATTAATTTGATTGTGTATTATGGAACTAGAGTGTATGTGACCCTGTAACGATCCTTCAACTAGATGATATGATGACATAGAAGGTAAGTTTTAATAAACTTTAAAATCTTATTTGAAATTCAAAATCTTTTAAATGTGTACGTATTACTTGTGCTGCCATCTAATGACAGCATAATGAACTGATTTGACACTGACTACGAACATTGTGTTATAGCGATCAGTTTAGCATTGAATTTTCTGCCCAAAACTCTAGAACTGAAGCCCATTCAACTAAGTATTTCATCATTTACTGAGCAAGGAGTAGGGAAACCTGCGATAAGATTAAAAGTAAAATTCTCAAAAAGCCGCCATAAATATAAATATAAGCACGTAAAGAATTATTGCTTAAAAATATAAACATTATTGGGTAATAAAACTACCAGAAATAGGTTCGCAGAAATAGATAATTCCAGGAAAGAATGATTTAAAAGTTGAAGTTTAATGTTTCTTATCAATTATGATTACGAAACTTGATAAAACGTGAAATCATGGATAAAGAACATATTCTTTTTTCACACTTGTAAGCAATACTCTCATTTATACAGCTTTTATTTCTTTTTCAAAGAGATCGACATTTATTCAAAAACATATTCTATGGCAATTTTTCTGTTACTGTTCTTTGTTTCCCAATATTTTAACTTAAACTGTTAATTTTATGCTGTGTCCTTCATAATATCTTCAAAATGTAATAAATATGTTACACCGGAAAAGTAAAACAAATGATATGCACCCATTAATTTTATTTAAATTGAAAAAAGTAAAATATGATTTCATTAAAACAACATCTAATTTATCAGTGGTTCACAATAATTAAAGAATCATTTAATAACTTAATATATATTTAAATAACGAATAATTCTAAATGTGATAGTTACACATTATTATTTCCTCAATCACATAAACAAAAATATGAAATATTTATGAAAAGTAGTTGGAGCACCAAATGATTTTTATTTGATATAAAAAATATAACAGTTTTAAAGGACATTATAAAAATCACAGAACAAAAACAAGTTTTGCATATTTTATAATTATACAATATTGGACGAATGGTCAAGTAGTCAATTTTTTTCCTTAATTCAATTTGAGTGATGTAGCACAGGAGTGTTCTTGTAAAATTATTCACTAAATTTTTGCTCACTTTAAAATAAATGGAATTTTTATACATTGCACCTCATTAAAAAAACTTGTGGGTCATAAAACAAATTATCAATATATTTACTCCTGATCATTTCTTTAAAAATCTTTAATTGATTATATATTAATTAAGAGCAAATGGGCTAGTTCTGTTAGGAATACCAGGTTATATAGGGCAACTGAAACTGGGTCTGACCATTACCTTGTTAAAAGTGTCTTGCAACTTAAACTTAAAAAGTGTTGTGCTAGGGTTAAAAAATTTACCTTTAATACTGAAGCTCTGAAAGACCCAGTTATACCTAAAGCTTACCATGATAGGTAACTTGGTCATTATGATAGTATAGGTTACTTAGTCATTATGATAGTAAAGGTTACTTAGTCATTATGATAGTCATGGTTTGCCTACTACTGAAGTTGAGGAAGGATGGGACCATTTTAAACAGGGTTTTTTTGGAAACTAACAGCACTCTTTTAGAAAAAAAGGAGCAGAGGAGACAGAATTATTTAATTGATAAGGCACTTGAGCTTATTTCAGAAAGAAGGAACTGCAGGAATGTCCTTAATCAGTACCCTACTAGTGCTAATAAAAAGCATCACAGAGAGCTTACTAAACATGTAAAGGATCAGTTAGCTGCTGATAAGAATCTTTGGCTTGGCTCCAATGCCAAGGAAGCAATTAGACAGCACAAGAGCTATACCAGATAGTTAATGTTTTGTGTGGTAGACAACGGACAGGTATACAAGGATTGAAGGATAAACAAGGTAAGGTTACAGAAGGGGAGGATTCTGTCATGGCTAGATGGGCTGAGCATTTCAGTGATGTTCTAAACAATGTAGTTAGTTCTACTCCCATTGTTTGCAATGATGATAGAAGCATTGGTGGCTTTAACGTTGGCCCTATAATAAAGTGACCAGATTTTAACATTGGTAAAGCGGGACACCATGAGCGGTCACCATTGGTAAGCGAGACACCATATTTTATTCTTAGTTTATAAATTAAATTAATTTGATTGTTATAAAGTAACTATATTTTAAAAATTATTTTAATTTTAATCCTATGTTTCTTTCTAAATAATAACAATACTAACTTGTATTATTTTTCCTCTGAATTTGCCGTAACGTAAGTCGTAAGTGTCACTTACAAGGCCGGCGCTAGACTTTTTGCCGCCACTATAAAATATAAATAATACGAGTACTGTCTGCTAAATTCAAGAAAATTTATGTATTTATGAAATAAATAAGTAAATTACTTACCTAAATTATCTGAATAGCTGATTTGTTGACATCACTTGTTTAACTAGCACTAGCACGCAGTACGGTCATTGTTCATTAAGTCTAAACAATGGTGGTCGAATTCTAACAACTGATCAACAATGCGAACTTTGATAAGCAGTTCTCGATAATCAGTTCTCAACAATTATTTCTTATTATTAAAGTTTAACATTATAAAATTAACAAAAATAATATAAAACTCATATCCTGGCGAAATAGCCACATGGCCGCCGAAAACCGTATATTCCCTTCCCGTTCTCCCGCCGTTCCCTAGCTTGTCGTGCATTCTTTCCAAAAATCGGGACTTTTTTAAAACGCCGCGGGACGCGGGACAAATTGTTAAAAATCGGGACTGTCCCGCCGAAAGCGGGACGTCAGGTCACCTTACCCTATAACACAATGTGAAGTTATTTTGGCTGTTTCTAAACTTAAACTACATAAATCCCCAGGGGTTGATGAAATTACTACCAAAATGCTTAGAGCTGGGAATGTTTCAGTTACCACTTGGATGACTGAAATTCTGAATATCTTTTATGATAAAGGCATGGTTCCTAAGGATTTTACCAGAGCTATTGTTATCTCTATTTTCAAACAAGCTGATCACAGTTCTTGTGATAACTATAGGGGTATCAGCCTACTCTCTGTTCCAGGAAAGTTCTTTCCATGATTGTGCTTAATAGAATTAAGAATCTAGTTGACAGGCAATTGTGTGATGAGCAATGTGGATTCAGAAGTGATAGGGGATGTGTGGATCAGATATTTTCATTTAGGTAAATTCTTGAGAAATGTTTAGAGTTCCAGAAACCTTTGGTTGCTAGCTTTGTTGATTTCAAAAAGACTTTCGACTCTGTTAATCGTCATAATTTGTGGTTGATTATGAAATCATATGGTATACCAGAGAAGTTAGTTAACATAATGAAAGCTCGCTATAATAACATTGAATCGTATGTGAGAGTTGGTAAATCTTGTAGCAATTGATTTTGCATTACTTCTGGTGTTTGACAAGGGTGCATTTTGTCTCCTTTTCTCTTTAGCTTGGTTATTGATTATGGTATGCGAAATTCACTTCAAGGGAAAGATTTTGGCCTTAAATGGACTGGAGATACGAAAATTTCTGATTTAGATTATTCCGATGATTTAGCCCTTTTGGCAAATGATGTTGATGAGATGAACTCTTTCATTCGAGCTGTTGATGAAACTGGTACTAGAGTAGGTTTGGTTATAAACAGAGAGAAAACTAAAGTGACGAAAATTGGTCGGCAGGCTGTGATTCAATTAATCTGAATGGTTGCAGTCTTGAGAAGGTGTCACAGTTTAATTATCTTGGGGGCTATGTAACAGATACTGGTGATGTGTGGCATGAGATTAACAGACAAATAGGGATTGCTGCCAGAACTTTTAAGATTCTATGGAGAGTGTGGAGAAATAGACATATACACCTAAAGACTAAAATTAGACTATAATAGTTTGGTTTTAGGGTTAGTTATGACAATGAAACTTGGACACTTTGTATACAAGATATCAGGAAACTAGATGCTTATGCAGTATCTTGGGCATTAGGTGGTTCAACTTTGTAACTAATGATGAGGTTAGGCAAAGGAGTTCGCAACCTCCTTTAATTAGCATATTGTGCAGAGAGAGACTCCATTGGTTTGACCATGCCCATATGGATAATTATAGATTGGGAAATCGGGTTATGAACAGTGTGCCTAAAGGCTTCAGAAAGAGGGGGAGACCTAGGATGTGGTGGGCAGACAATGTCAAACAGGACCTTGTTAGAAATGGTATGCAATGGCCAGATGCAGCAGATGTAGCTCAGGACAGACTTGCTTGGAGAACTAAATTACATGGTCTGGTTGGACCTCCGTAGCCCATGGCTGCTTGAGGATGATGATGATGATCAATTATTTTTAGATGCATAACTAAAAAATTTCACCACTTCAGACAATTCGTTATTTTTTAATTTTTTTCCTCAAGGTATTTTTGGAGTTCCTAACCCACCCATACACCCTTTCATAGAAGGAGTTGAAAATTTTTTTTTTCTTCTTTTGGGAAAAACACCACCCACTCTGTTAATGGCTAACTCTGTACAAGGTTGTATCTGCACTTTTTATCACTCCTGTTACTAGATGGCGCCACAAGTGGGCATGGACATTAATCAACTACTGAAATAATGTAGCTGAAAAGGTTAAAGCTTAGAGTGTGATGGTGAGTTTTCAAGGTATGGACAGTTATGGTCTAAAGTTCAAAAAGGTAATTTTTTCGTGGCAGAAATTTTTATTGTTTAACTCATGATTCAGATATACTTCTTCATATGTAACATCATCATCATGCTCAAGCAGCCATGGGCTCCAATTTAGTTTCCCAACCAGACCGTGCAATTTAGTTCTCCAAACATATCTGTCCTGAGCTGTATCTGCTGCATCTCGCCACTGCACACCAATTCTAACAAGGTCCTGCTTGACATTGTCTGACCAACACAACCTACTTCTCCCCCTCTTTCTCAGGCCTTAAGACACACTGTTCATAACCCCATTCACTAATCTATAATTATCCATACAGGCAACATGGCCAAACCAATGGAATCTCTCTCTCTGCACAAGGTACAAGTATACTGCTAAGAGGAGATTGCCAACTCCTATGTCTAACCTCTTCATTACTTACAAATTTGAACCACATATACCCAAGATACTGCATAGCATCTAGAATCAAAAGGGTGAAGTTTCCCGTTTTCTAGTTTACAAAGTGTCCAAGTTTCTCTACCATAACTAACCCTAGAAAGAACCAAACTATTATAGTCTAATTTTAATCTTTAGGTGTATACGCCTATTTCTCCACACACTCCATAGATTCTTAAAAGTCCCAGCAGCAATCCCTATTCATCTGTAAATCTCATGCTGCACATCACCAGTATCTGTTATATAGCTCCCAAGATAATTAAACTGAAACCTGCAGAAGACTGCAACCTTTCATATTAACTGAATCCAAGGCTGCCTCACCAATTTCCATCACTTCAGTTTTATAAAATAATTTTACACACAACTAATTGAATAAGATTTAATAATTTACACGATAATGGTGTTGTACATCTAAAAAATCAGATATTAAATAATTTCCAAGTTAAGAGGATTGCTTAACATTATGAAAAGTTGACAGAAAAGTTGCCCTTTTGGCTTACTGATTCTGAACACAAAATGCTATAAAACACTCTAGTATACTTATTTAACTCTATAACAATCCTTTTAGAAGTAAATATAAATTAGAGCAGGAATAAGTGTATAAATGTATTTACCATTAATCTTGAGGCTGGTACAATTGCATTAGATGATACATGTTGATTGAAAATTGCTGTTGATATTATGTTGAATGCTACCAATCCTTAAGTTCACCATCCAGTTTTTTATTTTTTTTTATTTTTTTATTAAACCTATTATTTAACTCTATACCAAACATTTTTTTTAGTGCCTGCTAAAAAACTGATGGTTAACTTAAGTACTGGTAGCATTCAACATAAACTCAACAGCAATTTTACATTAAGTTGTAACATCTAATGCAATTATATCAGCCTTGAGATTAATGGTAAATGCATTTATATGACTTATAAAATAAAATAAATACCCCTTCAAACAGCTGCTTGCCACAGAGGTCTGACAGGAGACTGTTAGTTTATATGCCACAGTAGAAAGTCTGAAAGGAGGGCACGACCTCAGCAGAAAAACAACACAAACATCCATGCCTTACCCGGGGCTCGAACCCAGGTCCCTTACTGTAGTAGCCAAACATGCTAACCACTTGGCCACAGGACAGCTATATGAGTTATTCCTGCTCTAATTTATCTTTACTTGTAAAAGGATTGTTATAGAGTTAAATAAGTATACTAGAGTGTTTTATAGCATTTTGTGTTCAGAATAAGTAAGCCAAAAGGGCAACTTTTTGGTCAAGCTTATATAATGTTAAGCAATCCTCTTAACTTGGAAATTATTTAATATATGACTTTTTAGATGTACAACAGCATTATCATGCAAATTATTGAAACTTTAATTTTCTTTCTGTTTATAACCAAACCTACTCTACTCTCAACAGCTCGAATGAAAGAGTTCATCTCATCATCATCATTTGCCAACAAGGTCAAATTGTCTGCATAATCTAAATCAGAAACTTTGAAATCTCTAGACCATTTAAGGCCAAAATTTTTTCCTTGCAAAGAATTTCGCATAACATAAACAAGAACCAAACTAAACAGAAAAGGGGACAAAATGCATTCTTGTTGAACATTAGAAGCAATGTTAAACCAATTGCTACAAGCCTTGCCAACTCACACATGACTCCATGTTATAAAGAGCTTTCATTATGTTAACTAAATTGTCTGGTATGCCATACAACCTCAAGATCACCCACAAATTAAGATCATTAATAGAGTCGAGAGCCTTTTTAAAAACAACATAACTTGTAACTTTAGGTTTCTGAAACTATAAACATTTTTTGAAGAACCTACCTGAGTGAAAATAACTTATCTACACATCCACTACCATTTCTGAAACCACATTGCTCATCATGAAATTGACTGTCAAGATTCTTAATTCTTTTAAGCACAATAATGCAAAGAACTTTTCCTGGTACAGAAACTAGGCTGACACTGCTATAGTTATCTCAAGAACTGCGATCGCCTTTTTTAAAAATACGCTTTTGTTCCTTGGATTTCCCCCCTGACACAAACCCTAATTACACATGCATTCAGTGGAACTGTAGGTCTCTTAGAAACAAATTACATGAACTCAAATCACTCGCATAACAATACATAATCCCCAATCTGGCCCTAAATGAAGCAAGGGTACCAGACAACTTCAGCTTTAAACCCTACATCTTACATAGTGCACCCACCAGAAAAACACATTCACACTCTACTACACTTGTGCACCAAAAATTCTCACACTGCCTCATTCCCAATCCACACCCTTATGCCTACATGGACATAGTAGGCAAAAATATCAAAATTCAACACATTACATTCAATATTTCCAATGCATATTTCTATGGTGAGGCACCATTAAACCCAAATACACTTATCAAAGGCTTCACTCAAATATTCTCCATCTCCCCTGACCCCAGCATTATCTTAGGAGATTTTAACTCGCACAATGAAAGCTGTGGCACTACAATACAAACAACAGAGGTAATGCCATTGCATCACTAATACAACATTTCAATTTGGCCACACACAATTATGGTTCACTCATGCTCACAAAACCCCCCTATGAGTCTGTTCTTGACCTAATAGATTGACCTCCAGATATAGCCCCCATCATCACATGGCAGGTTAATAATTCCACTTGGCATAGTGACCATTATCCACTCTATATCACAATTCAAGGTACCAAACCCACAACTTACACAAACAAAACTGGCCACACGTATAATCAAACAGAATATAATATCATCACTATATATGATTCCATTCACCAAAGTATGGATAAAAATAAATTTATCCCTAAGCACCTCACTGGCTTCACAAAAAACCACTCATATATCACCAAACAACTAGCTATCAGAAGAAAAACAGAAGACACTGCCCGAAGATACCCCACCCAACCTGCCATTAATACATTCCATCCAGCAAATGCAAAACTTTGATGCCTCCGACTGAAAATAAAAAAAATGGAGTGGAGAACATATTGCAATAACATTAACCACAGAACAGACTCAAAATTCATTTGGTCAATCATCAAATCATTCAGAGCCCAAGCCCAACCCCTTGCCCCTTGGTATGCATTTATATGGAAAAATCAAATCTCCATTAAACAAGGGGCTAACCTTATAGCTCAGCTGCTCAGCACCACCACCCCCAGGCAAACTTTCCCACTTACCAAACCCATTGCACTCACATGAATGACTCACTTAAGCAAACACAGACATGCAAACTACCCGCACTTAACCTACCCTTCACACAACATGAATTACAAATTGCCATATAACAGACTAATAAAAAAGTACCCGTGGCCCTGACCACATCAGATAATAATGCAATCAAACACCTAGGGCCAAATACACTCAGCAACTTGTTTTCCATATACAACACATGCTGGTCAACACACCATTTTCCAACTGAATGGAGGGACATTCATATCATCCCCATTCTAAAGCTGATATACCAGCATCTGAAATATCTTCATATAGGCCTATTGCACTCACTTCATGTGTGCTGCAGGTATTTGAAAGAATGGTGCTCTCAAGAGTAAAATATTTTACACACTAAAATAATACATTCCCCATTTGCCAAACTGGCTTCAGAGAGCACAGCTCAACAACTGACAATTTCTTTGATCACCTCAGCTGAAATAACCATTCACAACAAGGAAATTTTAGGTTGTGTTTTTCTTCACCTCACTTCTGTATTTGATACTGCCTCACACCCTAGCATACATTATGAACTCCAAAGCATTGGCTTTGGAGCATTGCATCACAGGCAACCAAAGCATTGCATCACAGGACACATACTACATTTCATACAAAACTTCCTCACACTCAGAAACATAAAAGTCCAGCTGGGGACTACCTTCTCTGACTCCCAAAAATTAAATAGAGGAGTATCACAGGGCAGTGTGGTTTCTCTGTGACTATTTGACATCCTTTTACATGACCTCCCTAAACAATTACCTAGAGACATTAAATGCTCAATTTTTGCTAATGACATAGCACTTTTTGAACCAGTGATGAATTATTAGAATTATCTTTTTGACCTTTTTAAAGTTATGTACAGTGAGATTACTTTCATTCCATGAGTGTTTAAAATTGTGGAACAGAAGTCCATTGTTCAGCAGTATGAGCCTTTCAAAACAGATTTTTGTAAGTTTTTGGAACACTGCTAAATGGCATTCTTTGGTGATTGGTAATAGGCAGTTGAAAGGGGTGCAACAAATGGACTATGATAAGAGTGGAGGGGGGACAGAAATTTTCCAACTCAAAAATCAAATTTTGCCAAGAGGCAAAATAAGTATTTTACATAAATTTAATTATGTCTGTCAGGAATGTACCCAGGATTTTGTTACTTCAGGGGAGGGGGAGCATTGATTTTGTTAACTCTCATTATTACCTATCTTCCTATTGCTTCTACCTCTGACATTTCTCAGGTGGTCGATTTGTCAGTTTCTTGATTTGCCTGTTTGTGGATTTGACAAAATGTTGTTTATCATATCTTTCCAATGCAATAGAGAAACTTAATGATTTATACGTTAAACAGAAGCCTATGGTGTGGGCATTGTCATAGAATATAAAAATTGATCCCCCCACACTTTATTCCCCCCTAAAAATGGGGAAATATGAAAGTTATTCCTCCACTCTATCCAGAAAGAATACCAAAAGCATCAAATGATGCCACAAATGATTCCTTCTAACGTGGGGAATGTTACAAGCTACAAAACATTGACCTCCCATGTTTCTTCCACCATAAAAAAAGGGAGGAAATATTAAGATGATTTTTACCTATATCTCCTTAACGTGAGTGCAAAAACTAACAAAACAAATAAATAAATATCCTCTTTATGCTTCAATTGAAGCAACATGTCATAGGATATAAAAAATTGACCACCCATGCTTTCTCTTCCCCCCCCCCCCCCGCATTAAAAATTGAAAATATTGTAGGCGTTCTACTATATATTCGGAAAGCGAAAGCTTAGAGTTACAGGTTAGATGATAAATGAAAGCTCATATAGTGACCTCGTTAACTATTTCTTGTTTCCTCCCATCATTCCCCCATGATAAAGTATGGGAAGAATTTTTACGTGGTTCCATTTGACGATTCATATCTCAAATTAAAGCTTGTGACATCTACAATATCATGAGCATATCAAACACAAATCCAAAATGGGAGAAAATATGGTTGATGTTTATGAATAATATATCAAATGAAAATTTTTGAAAGTAGGTTTTTTTTTAGTGTGAAAATAAATTTAAAAAATCTAAAATTCATATCTTCCTATAGGACCTAAAAATGTAGTAAAGGAAACCTAAAGCATATCGATGGTGTAATCAGTCACTGAGTTACTATTCACTTCAAAGAAAGATAGGGTGCCGATTTACCTACTCCACTCCTCCTGGTTTGAGTGATAGAAATGATGTAAATAGCTTTACTCTATCAGCTGAATTCATGTACATATCTAGCTGTATATCTTATTCATTAATCTTCTTAATCTCAAAAACAATTCCAATTTTACCAAGTTACTTCAGTTTTTGCCAAAAAAACCCTAATTTTACAAAAGAAAACAATCCCAATTTTCACAACTCCGGCAGGAATGGCTCGGTAGCGCGCCAGGCTCATAATGTGCAGTCCCAAGTTCCAGTCCCAGCTTGGTCAGTTTTGAGATTTATCTGTGCAAAACTCCTCATGCTGCTATGGTCAGTAGGGAACACTGATGGGCTTTGAAAGATTGCCGTCCATCACATGGAACAGTAAACCATGCTTCTGTATGTAGGAAAACCATACCCTGTGCATGTTAAAGAAGACACTGGATGGGAGGCTACCATCTGTCTTTCAACAACTGTTCCACTGCGTCCCATCCTCCAACCTTTTCTGAACCTTTGGGATCCTTGTGACCTGGCCACTAAGCCCATGGTTTACAGAAAAAAATACCGCTCAGAGGCAAAACAACCCAAAAACAACAGAACTCACTGGATTATACCAAGTTGTTTAGAATTTTGCCCTCTCCGATTTATTTTGGAGAGAGTCACCCCCATCTCTCTCCACCATAGCTATGCCCCTGCCCTGCAGTTACAAGCTTTCTGCCACCAAAATGGTGGTCTCTCATAAGGTAAGCTCAGGGTCATGGTGTTTTTGCTAATGTACTCTCTAGCTCCCATTTACTGTATATATATATACATATTCGTATCAGAATTATATGACCACTTACCATACATATACTATTGTAGGTGGTCATATTATTCTGATATTACTGTGTATATATTGGGTCTTACCAATCCCCAACAGAATTTTCTCGCTACTAGCTTCATACTTAGGTAAAATAATTCTTTTACGAAAGGAATGAGACAATGTCCTTTGTGATTCATTTGAACGCTCAGTTGTTACCCTTTTGCAAACATCTGTTCTCCATTGCATGAAAAACAGATAAAATCATCCCCATTTTCAACCCCTATGTAGAAAGGGGTCTTATCTACTCCTTTTTTTTTTCCTTTTTCAGGGTAATGACTGAGCTTTCTTTCTCCATTCTCCCCACCTTACATCTTGATCACTTTCCGTCATACTCCTTGTGGCAGTTAGTATTTCTGAATGGAGAATGTCAGCATTAAACTTTTCTAAATTCTCACCATTGCATCTCGTTTCTACTGCATGTTGTATCACCATCATTAAATCTTTATAAAGCATGAAGGGATATGGCATATCTATACTCTATTTTACATAAGGAATGGAGCAACAAAACCTGAAGATCAACGAAGGCAATAACTGAAAAAGAAAAATGCTATACACAGGAAACATAGAAAACTTTGAGAATGCTAGTAAGGGTAATAGAGGCAAAAAGGAATTAAATTTATATGTATATCATGCTTTTTTTTTTCAGTTGAACAGCTCTGGAATGGAGGCAGAAATGTTACACTTCAAAGGAAATTTCTTTTCTAGCCACACACAAACCCTTAATATTTTCTAGTTCTAGGCCTGTTTTTGATAATGCTCTTATTGTCTGTCTGAACATGTTTATTGAGAGTTAATGCCATTTTCTATATATGTTTCAGTATTGATAGGGACAAGATAGTTGATAGGGATAGGATTTTCTGCAAGATGGTTTTAACACTATTCCCTAAACTATTGTTATCCATAAGGGCAACATGGCCAAACCTACAGATTCCCCTCTGCACGATGCCTAACCAAGGCCACCTTGATACACGAGATCAGGATAACCTTGAACAAAAGGAGGAAAGAAAGGAGTTTCCTGTTATTTTGTTTGCAAAGGGTACAAATTTCACTACCATAACTAAGTCTAGAAAAAAATAACCTCTTATAGTCTCATTTTAATCTTTAGGTGTATGCGCCTATTTCTCCACACCCTATATACAGGGTGATTCAAAACTTATCGTTCAAATTTCATGGGGAGGTAGGGAATACGTCAGGAAACCGATTTCACATAGGAAAGTATGTCCGCAAACATCATCTACATGAACAAAATGGACAAGTAAAGTGAACACAAGGAAACAGTACAGTTAAGTGGT
Source organism: Ryuthela nishihirai (assembly GCA_038380435.1). Taxonomy (NCBI): domain Eukaryota; kingdom Metazoa; phylum Arthropoda; class Arachnida; order Araneae; family Heptathelidae; genus Ryuthela; species Ryuthela nishihirai. The sequence goes on from JAWZYU010000058.1 coordinate 1,309,056, forward strand.
AACGAATGTGACTTTTATTCCAACAAGGTAAAGTACAGGTTCACAGTAGGTGCTCAAAATTGCAACCGTTTACACGGACACAGGATTCACAGCGCCGTTGCATTGACCGCCGAACATTTTCAAAAACGCCTGGCATATCACGGACAATGCCTACGGCGGCCACTATTCGTGCAACAAGGTCCATTTCACTGTCGACGGGGGTCTCGTACACATGGTCTTTCAGGGCCCCCACAAAAAGAAATCCATGGGAGATAAATCAGGTGATCTGGGTGGCCAAGCGATCGGTCCACCTCTACCGATCCATTGAGCTCCGAATGTTCGGTTCAGGTAATCACGCGCAACAATTGTGCTATGGGCTGCAGCCCCGTCATGTTGATACCACATATCTCGGCAGATATGTGCAGGAACAGCGCCCAGAAAAGTCTGTAACACTGTCTCCAGAAATATAAGGTACTTCCGGCCGTCCAATCGGGGCGGTAGCAAGTAAGGTCCCAACAAACAGTCACCAATGATTTGAGCCCACACATTTAGGGGAAAACGATGTTGCGCAGCGTGACTTCTCGTACCATGCGGTTGTCGTAAGCCCACACATGTGAATTGTGTGTATTGAACACACCTTCATGACTGAATGAAGCTTCATCTGTAAAAAGGACAGAAGCTTAAAAACTGGGGTCCACGGCACCTTTCTGCATGAACCATTTTGCAAATTCCACACGCTTCGGATAATCATCAGGATGCAGTAACTGCACCCTTTGCAGATGGTAAGGATGCACACGTTCTTCATGCAGTATCTGCCACACTGCTGACTGAGAGACCCCAAGCTGCTGAGCAATAGCTTGTGTGCTGGTATTCGGATTATCTTCGATGGACTGTAGGATTTGTTCTGCGACGTTGACCGTCCGCGTCAGTCGTCTTCTCCCCGTATCCTGCATGTTGCTGCGCAGTGAACCACGTTCGCGCAGATTGCGATGCACACGTGCAAACATTTGATGCTGCGATATTCTTCTGTTGGGGTATCGGTCTTCGTAAACTTGCCTAGCTTGGCGGCCGCTTTCGCCAGCTGCCCCATATGCGAGATGCATATCCACTAGCTCTTGATGCGTAAAACGATTCATCTTATCACTAGTAAGTCAGCTCATACACTAATGACAGCGGGAGTGGTCGGGCGAGCTGTACACTGGTTGGGTACACACAGCGCCCTCTACATACGCATGCGTACATTTGCGGACATTTTTTCCTATGTGAAATCAGTTTCCTGACGTATTCCCTACCTCCCCACGAAATTTGAACGATAAGTTTTGAATCACCCTGTAGATTTTCAAAAGTCCCAACAGTGATTCCTACATTTTTCTGTTCATCTCATGCCGTACATCACCAGTATCTCTGCTATAGCTCCAATAATAATTTCAATGAGACTCCTGCTCAAGAGTGTGACCATTCAAATTAAATGAACCACAGACTGCCTGACCTATTTTCATTGATTTAGTTTTTTCTATGTTGATCACCAAACCTACTCTACTAGCAGTCTCATAACAGCTCGAATGAAAGAGTTCATCACCATATTCAAAAAGGGCCAAAGCATCAGCCTACTATAACTCAGAAATTTCAGATATGTAGACCATCTACCCCTAAAATCTTACCCTTGCAGTGAATTTCACATAACATAATCAATAACCAAACTAAAAAGGAAACGAGACAAAATGCACCCCTGTCGAACACCAGAAGCAATGCTAAGCCAATTGCTACAAGCCTTACCAACTCTCACACATGACTCAGTGTCATTATAGAGAACTTTCATTGTGTTAAATAACTTGTCTGGCATGCCATATGATCCCACAATCAATTGATGACAATCACCAGACACAAAAGCCTTTTTGAAATTTACAAAGCTAGTAACCACAGGTTTCTAAAATTCTAAACATTTCTCAAGAATCTGCCTAAGTGAAAATATCTGATCTGCACTTCCCTACTACTACTGAATCCACATTGTTCATCTCACAATTGCCTCTCAGCCAGATTCTTAAATCTATTAAGCAGAATCAATTTTACCTGGAACAGAAAGTACGGTGATACCCCTATAGTTATCACAAGAACTGTGATCAAATTTTAAAAAAATCGTAATAATGATTGCTCTAGTGAAATCTTTAGGAATAAAAAAATAAAATAAATACCCCCTCAAGCAGCTGCTTGCCACAGAGGTCTGACAGGAGCCTGTCAGTTAATATGCCATAGTAGAAGGTCTGAGAGGATGGCAGGACCTCAGCAGAGAAACGACACATACATCCATGCCTTATCCGGGGCTCGAACCCAGGTCCCGTAGATCAGTAGCCTAGCGTGCTAACCACTCGGCCACAGGACGGCTAATCTTTAGGAACAATACTTTTATGACAAAAAAAAAAATTCAAATTTTCAAATAGTTTTATAGTAACAGAAACATCGACAGCTGTAAGCATTTCAGTAGTAATTTTATCCACCCCTGGGTATTAATGTAGTTTAAGTTTATGAATAGCGAAAATAACTTGTACTCTGATATTAGTCAGACATTACAGCCAATAATGCATCTATCATAAATACAAACAATGGGAGTTGGAGTAAATTCATAGTTTAGAACTTCTCTGAAATGCTCAGTCCACCTAGCCATGATTGAATCCTCACCTTCAATAACCTTAACTATGTGGTTCAGCTATCTGCTGTTATGCTGTCTAGGTGCTTCAACGGCTATGTCAGCTAAGGCACCTCACCAGAGATTCTTATCAGATGGTACCTTATCCTTTACACGTTTATTAAGCTCTCTGTAACCCTTTCTATTAGGAATAGTAGGATGCTGATTAAGGACATTTCTGCAGTTGTTTCCTTCCAAAATAAGCTCCAGTACCTTATCATTCAAATAATTTTGTCTTCTGCTCCTTTTTACCCAAAATAGTAGTGTTAGTTTCAAGAAAATCCTTCGTAAAATGACCCCATTTTTCAACTATAGTAAGCAAGCCATGACCATCATAATTAGTAAGTAACGTATCAAGGTGAGTTTTAGCTATTTCTGAGTCTTTCAGGGCTTCACTGTTAAAGTGCTTTTAATAAAGGTAATGGTCAGATTGATTTTCATCTCCCCTATATGCAGGTGCTGGACTGATAAGGGTCTTGAGTATTATAGGATCCTAGGCCCCAATGAGAGCAAGATTTTTTTCAAAAATAATTATTTCTTCAAAACATTTCTACAGAATTGGGGAAAAACTCATCTTATGCTTCATGTACGAGCTCTCAAAAGAATAACTATTAAAATCTCATTTACTAGATGCTGTGTCTCTGAAAAAAAAGAAGGCTAGTCTCTTATGCAGTCCATCTGGTGAAAAACACGTGTACTTGTGTATGTCGTTGCATTTAAAAAAAGTGTTAATTTGCTCATACGATTAAGGCCTATTGCCATTGCAGTTAAAAATGCCAAGGGACATATCAGCCCTCCTCAATGGTATGTTACCAACTTTAGCATTGAAGTTGCCTAGAACAAGGGATCGAGTGGTTAGCGCGCTTGGCTACTGATCTACGGGACCTGGGTTCGAGCCCCGGGTAAGGCATGGATGTTCGTGTTGTTTTCTGCTGAGGTCCTGCCATCCTCTCAGATCTACTGTGGCATATAAACTGACAGGCTTCTGTCAGACCTCTGTGGCAAGCAGCTGCTTGAGGGGGTATTTATTTTTTTTATTTATCTTGACAGAATTGAAAACATCCTAAAGTTGCTCGTAAAAATTATATATCTAATTCTAGTCAGCACTCTCAGTAGGGGCATAACAACAGATAGCATTCCAGTTTTTAATGCTTGCCTGAAATTTTAACTGTGAGATACCTTTCATTAATGTACTCATATCCCATAAGTGCATCACTAGTGTTTCTTTTGAGTAGCAAACCTACGACTTAGAGAGATTTAAAGAAATTTTAAATTTTTTTTTAAATTTAAATTATTTTCAGGTATCTGATCTTTCTGTCCATGTGGTCTCTTGCAAGCCGAAAGTATTTTAGTTATAATGGTGAAATTCTTGTGTGAAACCATCAAGACAATACTGTCTGTGCAGAGTCCTCACATTCCTACTGCCTGTGGTGAAAAATGGTTTCTGAAATGTTTACAGAAACAATGTTTATTGAGAGAGGGGATGCTAAAAATATCAAACAGCCCCCTAATCACAGGCATGGGCAAAGACCTGTTCCCCCACTACTAAAAACTGAACCCATCTACCCTGAAAGACTTCGTCAAAAGTAAGTTTGATGATGCCCATAGAAGCAAGAGTTCAGGTACCTGCAAAGGCCCTCTGACCAAGATTATCCACTTGCTGATAAAATGTATCATGTGAATCTATTCATTGGGATTGTCAACCCATAAACAAACAGAAAACACAGTGGAAGATTTTCCCTCAACAGGAAACCAATAATGCAGCAAATTCAGGATCTATAAACAAGCTCAGAGCCATTACTCCATTCTGTTTGGTGTATATGATCAGGTCTGTGTAGTTGATTACTCCTCAACAGGGTAGGAAAAAAAAAAGTAGCCCTAAGAGATCAAATCAATAGGCCAAACTGATTGACTGCCCTCCTCTTCCTATAAAAATTCCCTACAAAAAGAGAGTATCTCTTTTGAAAGGTACTAATGGTCTGCACCATCAGAAAATTTGGTCAGACTTGAACTGCTAAGCCCGGCTGGTTCTGTGCATCATCACAAGTATTCTCAGTTAATAAAACTTAAGTACAGGTTACGACTTGTTTATTTCTCTTGCTGGTAAATTTTGTAGTAGCTCTTTCCTTTATTTTAATAGTTTCCTTCATTGATTCTTTAAAAATACACTGCTCGACATTGACAGTGCCCCTCCTAGAAGGACATGTCGCATAAAGATGCAAATAGAAAGGTAGGTGTGTGCAGTTGAGATTTGCAAATGATGTGTGGCTCAAAAGATAAAAGGTGCAAGAAGGAACAAGGATGGTATTGTGTCTATGCAGGTGGAAGTCCTGCGAACAGTTGAGATTAGGTGGTTTCTGTTTAAATTGTTGAGCCAATGCCAATCGGGCCCGCCATCGGCATGTTTATCACCATTTGGATGCTTTTGAGAGAGGAAGAATTATGTGAAGCTGGATGGACTGCATGTTGTGCCACTGTCCATGTTCATCGTGATACACCAACTGCTGGATGCTCTTGGCAGCAGTGATGAAATGAGGGTTCTAGTGTGCATTCAGAAGGAGTAATGCCATCCAACATACGTCAACACGGCTTGATAGGCGCATTGTTCGGCATGCTTGTTGGTATATATATTTTTCGTATGCATATGTTTTCATATTGCTTTTTTTTTATCTCGTTTAAAACGAAAACGAGATAAATAGCAATATAGTAGAGGAAAAAATACATTTACGTATTATATTTTAGTAGTTGGAAACCGAGATAGAAGTAACTAAAGAAAACGAGATATGAAGTAACTAATTCGCTTTGTCGTCTTTCTGTCTGTAGATATCGAAATTTTTTCTTTGCAGAGATAAATTAAAAAAATTGCTTTGTGGTAAAATCTGTAACACCCCAAATACGCCCTGTATTCATTTGAAATTCCAAAATTTCAAACGAATATTGCAAATAATGTATTTATGCTAGAAATTTGAAATTTTGGTGCTGGAATATATTGGTCAAGAAATTTCCACTGTCAACCAGGAGATAATTGTTTGTTGATAGAGATGAATGAAAAATTCTTTTTCGGATTACATTGGAATTGATGAAACATTATAATTTACTCTTTTCAAATATTCCAAGAACTATAACTGTGCCCTCTAACAGCAGAAAAATTTTATAATTTAGAATTAATGTTGGAAACGATGTATTTATGCAAGAAATTTGGAGGTGGAATGTGAAGATTATGGAATTTTCATTGGTAACAGTGAGTTAGCTTATTACACCCATGACAGTTGGGGGGGATCATCATTTTAGTTTTATTTCTGTTTATCACCAAACCTACTCTATTATCATTCTCATGAACAGCCCTAATGAAAGAATTCATCTCATCAACATCATTAGCCAACAGGACCAAATAATCTGCATAACCTAAATCACAAAATTCGAAATCTCTAAATCATTTAAGGCCAAAATCTTTCCTTTGCAAAGAATTTCGCATTAGATAATCAATAACTAAAGAGAAAAGGTGACAATCGCTGGAAGAAGTACCAACGCTCACACACAACTTTGTGTTATTATAGAGAGCTCTCATTACACTAAATAACTTATCAGGTATTCCATATGATCAAACAATCAACCACAAATCATGTTGATCAACAGAGTCAAAAGCCTTTTTGAAATCTATAAAGCTAGCAACCTCAGGTCTCTGAAACTCTAAACATTTCTTAAGAATCCGACTAAGTGAAAATATTTGATCAATACATCCCCTACCACTTCTGAATCCACACTGATCATCATGCAGTTGTCCATGAACCAAAAATCTTATCTCTATTAAGTATAATCATGCAAAGAACTTTTCCTGGAACAGAAAGTTAACTGATTCCCCTATAATTATCACAAGAATTGCAATCATCCTTTTTAAAAACTGGGGACAACAATAGGTCTAGTAAAATTCTTATGAACAATATTTTAATCATCATCATCATCATCATCCTCAAGCAGCCATGGGCTACGGAGGTCCAACCAGACCGCGCAGTTTAATTCTCCAAGCGTATCTGTCCTGAGCTACATCTGCTGCATCCAGCCACTGCACACCAATTCTAACAAGGTCCTATTTGACATTGTCTGCCCACCGCATCCTAGGTCTCCCCCTCCTTCTGAGGCCTCTAGGCACACTGTTCATAACCCTATTCACCAATCTATAATTATCCATACGGGCAACATGACCAAACCAACGGAGTCTCTCTCTGCACAATAGGCTGCTTAAAGGAGGTTGCAGACTCCTTTGTCTAACCTCATCATTAGTTACAAAGTTAAACCACCTAATACCCAAGATACTGCGTAAGCATCTAGAATCAAAAGCATCAAGTTTCCTGTTATCTTGTTTACACAGCGTCCAAGTTTCACTACCATAACTAACCCTAGAAAGAACCAAACTATTATACAGTCTAATTTTAGTCTTTAGGTGTATACGCCTCTTTCTCCACACTCTCCATAGATTCTTAAAAGTCCCGGCAGCAATACCTATTCGTCTGTTAATCTCATGCCGCACATCACCAGTATCAGTTACGTAGCTCCCAAGGTAATTAAACTGTGACACCTGCTCAAGACTGCAACCATTAAGATTAACTGAATCACAACCTGCCTGACCAATTTTCATCACTTTAGTTTTCTCTCTGTTTATAACCAAACCTACTCTACTACCAGTCTCTTCAACAGCTCGAATGAAAGAGTTCATCTCATCAACATCATTTGCCAAAAGGGCTAAATCATCAGCATAATCTAAATCAGATACTTTCGTATCTCCAGCCCATTTAAGGCCAAAACCTTTCCCTTGAAGTGAATTTCGCATAACATAATCAACAACCAAACTAAAGAGAAAAGGAGACAAAATGCACCCTTGTCGAACACCAGACGTAATGCTAAACCAATTGCTACAAGACTTACCAACTCTCACACATGATTCAGTGTTATTATAGAGAGCTTTCATTATGTTAACTAACTTGTCTGGTATACCATATGATCTCACAATCAACCACAAATTATGACGATCAACAGAGTCGAAAGCCTTTTTGAAATCAACAAAGCTAGCAACCAAAGGTTTCTGAAACTCTAAACATTTCTCAAGAATCTGCCTAAGTGAAAATATCTGATCTACACATCCCCTACCACTTCTGAATCCACATTGCTCATCGCGCAATTGCCTGTCAACCAGATTCTTAATTCTATTAAGCACAATCATGGAAAGAACTTTACCTGGAACAGAGAGTAGGCTGATACCCCTATAGTTATCACAAGAACTGCGATCACCTTTTTTGAAAATAGGGATAATAATAGCTCTGGTAAAATCTTTAGGAACCATGCCTTTATCAAAAAAGTTATTCAAAATTTCAGTCATCCAAGTGGTAACCGAAACATTCCCAGCTCTGAGCATTTCTGTAGTAATTTCATCTACCCCTGGGGATTTATGAAGTTTAAGTTTAGAGATAGCCAAAATAACTTCAGATTGTGTTATAGGGCCAACATTAAAGCTGCCAATGCATCTATCATCATTACAAACAATGGGAGTAGAACTAACCACATTGTTTAGAACATCACTGAAATGCTCAGCCCACCTAGCCATGACAGAATCCTCACCTTCTATAACCTTACCTTGTTTATCCTTCAATCCCTGTATACCTGTCCGTTTTCTACCACACAAAACATTAACTATCTGGTACAGCTCTCTGCTGTTGTGCTGTCTAACTGCTTCCTCGGCTTTGTCAGCCAAACCATCAAGCCAAAGATTCTTATCAGCAGCTAACTGATCTTTTACGCGTTTATTAAGTTCTCTGTAATGCTTTCTATTAGGACGAGTAGGGTATTGATTAAGAACATTCCTGCAGTTCTTTCTTTCTGAAATAAGCTCAAGTGCCTTATCACTCACATAATTCTGCCTCTTCTGCTCCTTTTTTCCTAAAAGGGTACTGTTAGTTTCCAAAAAAGCCTGTTTAAAATGGCCCCATTCATCCTCAACTTCAGTATTAAGCAAACCATGACTGTCATAATGACTAAGTAACCTATCATGGTAAGCTTTAGCTATAACTGGGTCTTTCAGAGCTTCAGTATTAAAGGTAAATTTTTTAACCCTAGCACAACACTTTTTAAGTTTAAGTTGCAAGACACTTTTAACAAGGTAATGGTCAGATTCAATTTCAGCTCCCCTATATGCCCTGGTATTTCTAACAGAACTAGCCCATTTGCTGTTAATTAATATATAATCAATCATATTCCTATGCAGCCCATCAGGTGAAACCCATGTGTACTTATGTATGTCGCGGTGTTTGTAATAAGTGCCTCTGCTGTTGTGCTGTCTAACTGCTTCCTCAGCTTTGTCAGCCAAGTTATAAAGCCAAAGTTTCTTACCAGCTGCTAACTGATCTTTTACATGTTTATTACGGATAGATTATTCGTATTAATCTTGCACTTCCTTCTTTCAGCAATTAGTTCCATAGCCTTATTAGCCATAGCAGCAATTAGTTCCATAGCATTTCTTCTGCACCCTTTTACCAAAAAGAGTACTATTGGTTTCAAGAAAAGCCTGTTTAATCTGATCCCATTCTTTCTCAACTTCAGCACTAACCAAACCACTATTGTGGTATTGACTAAGTAGCCTATCATGGTATGTTTGGATATTTCTTGATCTTTCCGCCATTCAGTGTTATAGCTAATTTTTTTAACCTGAGCACATTTCTTATTGCTTAAACTTCAGCTGCAAAACGCTTTTGACCAGATAATGATCAAACCCAATTTCGGCGACCCTGTATAATCTGGTATTCCTAACTGAAGTAGCTTATTTGCTGTTAATTAAAATATAATCTGTGACATTCCTGTGAAACCCATCAGGTGAATACCATGTACATTTATTAATGTCCTGGTTTTTATAGTCATCATCATCATCCTCAAGCAGCCATGGGCTATGAAGGTCCAACCAGACCATGTAATTTAGTTCTCCAAGCAAGTCTGTCAGCTACATCTGATGCATATGGCCACTGCACACCAATTCTAAAAAGGTCCAGTTTGACATTGTCAGCCCACTGCATCCTATGTCTCCCATCTTTCTGACACCTTTAGGCACACTTCATAACCCTATTCTCTAATCTATAATTATCCATATGTGCAAAATGGCCAAACCAACGGAGTCTCTCCCTGCACAATATGCTGCTTAAATGAGGTTGCCGACTCTTTTGCCTAACTTCATCATTAGTTACAAAGTTGTACCAACTAATGCCCAAGATACTGCATAAGCATCTAGAATCAAAAGCTTCTAGTTTCCTGATATCTTGTTTACAAAGCATCCAAGTTTCAGTACCATAAGTAACCCTAAAAGGAACCAAACTATTATAGGTTAATTTTAGTCTTTAGGTGTATACGCCTATTTCTCCACACTCTCCAAAGATTCTTAAAAGTCCCGGCAGCAATCCCTATTCATCTGTTAATCTCATGCTGCACATCACCATTATCTGTTACATAGCTCCCAAGATAATTAAACTGTGACAGCTGCTGAAGACTGCAACAATTCAGATTAACAGAATCACAACCTACCTGACAAAATTTCATTACTTTAGTTTTCTCTCTGTATATAACCAAACCTACTCTACTACCAGTTTCATCAACAGCTCGAATGAAAGAGTTCATCTCATCAACATCATTTGTCAAAAAGGCTAAATCATCAGCATAATTTAAATCAGAAATTTTCGTATCTCGAGTCCATTTAAGGCAAAAATCTTTCCCTGGAAGTGAATTTTGCATAGCATAATCAATAACCAAGCTAAAGAGAAAAGGAGATAAAATGCATCCATATCGAACACCAGCAGTAATGCTAAACCAATTTCTACAAGCCTTACTAACTCTGACAAAAATTATATTAGAGGTACATAGTGCGGTAATTAAAATTAAAGTAATTTATTTCTCTATGACACTCTTAAATGTTTTTAAGCACTTGAACGCATGGAACTATGCTATCAAGTATCAATAATTATTAAGGAGAGATTTACGTACCATGCCCTAGAGGATGGGTAGCAACTGGAACTTCCTGGGATGCTTTAGGTGAGAAATTTAAAATTCGATGTTCTTGTCAGCAAGTTACTTCTCAGTGGAGATTAAAATAAGGATGATGGCTGCCAATGGTCTACCCACCTTGGTGAATGAAATAACCATTTAGACTTTTGATAGCATAGTGTGCTTAAAAAGGTTTCTGATCCAAGGCATGTGTTTCGTGCCTTTCCTATTGGCGCTTCATCGGGTGGTACGTGAGGAACTTAAGCAAATGCAGGGGAGTTGGTTGTTCTGCACGGGGGAGGGGTGTGCCATAAATTGACATGGCAGTGGCTCAGCTCTGAAGATTGGAGTGGTCGGCAGATATGAGGGTGGCCATAATGCGATCTGCATGTAACGGAAGTTGGGGGAGAATGTGGGATTATGGGAAATCGTCAAGATCAGCATATGTCAAGGAAGCTTCACTATTTGTGGCTATTAATTCATAATTATAATGAGTGGGGGTGCTTTCAGTGAATTAATACATTTCGTAAACTGAAATTTTACGTTAAGATAATTATGATAAAAAATGATAACAGAATACCCCCATATCACCCAATGTCACAATGCATTCACTAGATGTCATATCCCTTTATCCCAATACCCCTATATTGGACGCGGCAATGCGACTAAAAACAGAATGGCTTCGCGTGGCACAACCATCCCGCCCGCATTACTTCGCCATGCATGATGCACTCGACCTTGCGATCACCTCCAACTATTTTGATATTGGAGGACAGACATGGCTCCAGACCGAGGGTGTCCCAATGGGCTCCCCTCTGTCTGGACTCATGGCTGATGTCGTTATGCGACATGTCGAAGAAACAGCCCTATCTAGGAGTAATTTAAAACCAGACCTTTACATACGATATGTAGATGATATTTTTATACTATGGCCACATCCTACTGAAAAACTCAACGAATTTGTTAAAATTTTTAATAATATACTACCCACCATAGAAGTTACCATAGAATCTGAAATAAAAGCCGAATTAGCTTATCTTGATATAAAATTAATTAGAAAACCAACCTATTGTGAAAGTACAGTATACCAAAAACCAACTAATATCCCTAGTTACATATCAATAGACTCTGTGCACCCAATGAAATACAAGAAAGCTAGTATAATCCCACACTTTATCAGAGCATATCGATATTGCTCACAATATAAAACATTGCAGGAAGAGTTGCAATATATTTATAAAACAGTACAAGATATAGGATGCCCACGAAAACTGCTACAAAAATGGGACACCGAAGCCAAATATATTGTGAAAGAGATACTCAACCACCACCGTGGCAAATTGAAAATAAAAAACAATACGTTAGAAGCTTTCCGTATATAAAAACAGTAACACGAACATTAGAAAATACATTAAGGAAATATAACTATACATTGCCCACTACTGTTACACATTCTATTAAAAACTTGATCTTAAATGACAGAGATAAAAAATTACCGACAGGGGGGGGTTTATGAAATAGAAATACCTGATCCAGAAAACAAACTAGAAGGTAAAAACAAGTACATAGGAAAAAGTGTGCTTAAAAAGGTTTCTGATCGAAGGCATATGTTTCGTGCCTTTTCTATTGGCACTTCATCAGGTGGTACGTGAGGAACTTAAGCAGATGCAGGAGAGGCTGTTGGTTGTTCTGCATGGGGGCCGGGTGTGGTGCCATAAATTAACATGCCAGTGGCTGAGCTCTGAAGATCGGAGTGGTTGGCAGATGTGCGGGTGGCCGTAATGCGATCTGCATGTAACGGAAGTTGGGAGAGAATGTGGGATTATGGGAAATTGCCAAGATCAGCATATGTCAAGGGAGCTTCACTATTTGTGGCTATTAATTCATAATTATAATCAGTGGGGTGCTTTCAGTGAATTAATACATTTTTAAACTGCAATTTTACATTAAGATAACTATGTTTTTGAGGGTCTCAATAATGGTTTTCATATTGGTATTGTAATTGCGAGTTTGTTTTTGTTGGGAGGGGGGTTCTCTCACACAAGACTCAGTGCTATTATAGAGAGATTCATTATATTAAATAACTTGTCTATTATACAATATGATCACACAATCAACTAAAAATTATGATGATCAACAGAGTCCAAAGCCTTTTTGAAATCAACAAAGCTACCAACCAAAGGTTTCTGAAACTCTAAACATTTCTCAAGAATCTGCCAAAGTGAAAATATCTGATTCACACATCCCCTACCACTTCTGAATCCACATTGCTCATCACGCAATTGCCTGTCAACCAGATTCTTAATTCTATTAAGTACAATCGTGCAAAGAACTTTCCCCAGAACAGAGAGTAGGCTAATACCCCTATAGATTTCACAAGAATTGCGATCACCTTTTTTGAAAATAGACATAATAGTAGCTCTGGTAAAATCCTTAGGAACCATGCTTTTATCATAAAAGATATTCGAAATTTGAGTCACCCAACTGGTAAACAAATCATTCTCAGCTCCAAGCATTTCTGTAGTAATTTAATCTACCCCTGGGGATTTATGAAGTTTAAGTTTAGAAATAACCAAAATAACTTCAGGTTGTGTTATAGGGCCAACATTAAAGCCACCAATGCATCTATCATCATTGCAAACAATGGGAGTAGAACTAACAACATTGTTTAGAACATCACTGAAATGCTCAGCCCACGTGGCCATTACAGAATCCTCACCTTATATAAACCTTAACTTGTTTATTCTTCAATCCCTGTACACTTGTCTGTTTTCTACCACACAAAACATTAACTATCTGGTACAGCTGTCTGCTGTTGTACTGTCTAACTGCTTCCTTGGCTTTATCAGCCAAGTCATCAAGCCAAAGATTCTTATCAGCAGCTAACTGATCCTTTACACATTTATTAAGCATCTTTCAGTTCCTTCTTTCTGAGATGAGCTCAAGTACCTTATCACTGAAATAATTCTGTCTCCTCTGCTCCTTTTTCCTAAACGAATACTGTTAGTTTCCAAAAAAGTCTGTTTCAAATGGTCCCATCCTTCCTCAACTTCAGTAGTAAGCAAACCATGACTGTCATAATGACTCAGTAACTTATTATGGCAAGCTTTAGCTACAAATGGGTCTTTCAGAGCTTCAAAATTAAAGGTAAATTTTTTAACCTTACCGCAACACTTCTTAAGTTTAAGTTGCAAGACACCGCAACACTTCTTAAGTTTAAGTTGCAAGACACTTTTATCAAGGTAATTGTCAGATCCAATTTCAGCTCCCCTATATGACCTGATATTCCTAACAGAACTAGACCATTTGCTGTTAATTAATATATGATCAATCATATTCTTATGCAGCCCATCTGGTGAAACCCATGTGTACTTATATATGTCGTGGTGTTTTTAATAATGTTATTATTAAACAATTGAGTTTACTTACCTGTAGGAGACATTGCCCGTTTCCATTGCAGCTATCAATACCAAAAGGGCTTATCACCTCCCCCCAAATGTCAGAGTCAGTACAAACTTTGGCATTGAAGTTACCTAGAACAAGGGTAATATCTCCTTTCTTTACAGATTTCAAAACATCCTGAAGTTTTCCGTAAAACCTATCCTTTTCATCCTCATCAGCATCCTTGGAGGGGGCATAACAGCAGATAACATTCAAGTCTTGAATTCTGTCTGAAATTTTGTGGTAAGGAACTTTTCATTAATGCATTTATATCCTAGAAGAGCATCACCCCCTGCTGAAAAGCAGACCCACACTTTCATGATGCTTATTATCTTCCCTCCCTGAGAAGAGAAATTTAAGATTATTTTTAAGAATCTAACCTTTATCTGTATATCTGATCTCTTGTAAGCCCAGAGTATCTAAATTATAACAGTTGAATTCTTGTCTGAGGAAATCAAGAGAATAAGCTCTTTGCAGAGTCCTCACATTCCAACTACCTATGGAGAGAAAATGGTTAGTGGGATATTTAAAGAAACTGTGTTTATTGAGAGAGGGAATGCCGACAATATCAAACAGCCCCCTAATCGCTAGCATCGCGTTCCCCCACCACTAAAGGCTGAAGCCATCTATACTGGAAGACTTCCTCCAATATTGAATTTGACGATGCCAGGAGAAGCAAAGATTTCAGGTGCCTGTGATGACTTTTGCTCAGGATTATCCACCAATGATAAAACATATCCTGTGAATCTATTCATTTCGGGCTGTCAACCCACAAACAAACAAAAAACACAACGGTACATTTTCCCTCCACAGAAGCCCAGCATTATAGCAAATTCAGGATCCACAATCAAGCTCAGAGACTTATATCAGTCTAGTCCAGTAGGTTTATATGGTCAGCACCATAACCCTTTGTGGTTTGACACTCCTCAGCAGGGTAGGAAAAAAAATGTAGCCATAGTTGTCCAGATCAGTAGGCCACACTAATCTGATTCCGTTCACTTCCGCAAGAGAGTATCTCTTTTGAAAGGTGGAACTACCAATGCCAAAGGGACCTAAAACTGCTGCCCAAAGATTAGAATCAGTACCATATATGGCATTGAAATGACCTAGCACAAGAGAAAACCTCCTTTCTTCACAGAAATCAAAATATCTTGAAACGCATAACAAGGGGCATAACAACAGATGACACTCAAGTTTTTAATTTTTGTTTCAGATTTTGCTGTAAGAAACCTTTCTTTGATGCAGTCATATCCTAGATGAGCATCACTGGCGTGTCTGCTGAGAAGCAAACTTACACCTGGGAAATTCTTTCCATCCTCCCTGCCTGAAAAGAGAAATTTAAAGTTATTTTTGTGTATCTCACCTTTACCTGTCCATCTGGTCTCTTGCAAGCCTAGAATATCTAGGTTATAATGCTGGAATTCCTGCATGAGGACATCAAGAAAATAACATCCTCACATTCCACAAACTTGCAGAGAGAAAATGGTTAATAGGATTTTTAAAGAAACTAGGTTTATTGAGAGAGATTGGCCAACAATATCAAACAGCCCCCTGATCGCAGGCATGTCGCAAACACCTGTTCCTCCACTAAAGGCTGAAGTCACCAATGCCTGTAGGAACTTCAGGCACCATATTTTCAAGTGGTCCTTTTGAAGAGTCATGTGGCCTGCCTGAGACACATTACTTTGGTTTATCTTAACATCATCATCATCATCCTCAAGCAGCCATGGGCTACAGAGGTCCAACCAGAACACGCAGTTTAATTCTCCAAGCATATCTGTCCTGAGCTACATCTGCTGCATCCAGCCACTGTACACCAATTCTAACAAGGTCCTGTTTGACATTGTCTGCCCACCACATCCTAGGTCTCCCCCTCCTTCTGAGGCCTTTAGGTACACTGTTCATAACCCTATTCGCCAATCTATAATTATCCATACGGGCAACATGGCCAAACCAGCGGAGTCTCTCTCTGTACAATATGTTGCTTAAAGGAGGTTGCAGACTCCTTTGTCTAACCTCATCATTAGTTACAAAGTTAAACCACCTAATACCCAAGATACTGCATAAGCATCTAGAATTAAAAGCATCTAGTTTCCTGTTATCATGTTTACACAGCGTCCAAGTTTCACTACCATAACTAACCCTAGAAAGAACCAAACTATTATACAGTCTAATTTTAGTCTTTAGGTGTATACGCCTATTTCTCCACAATCTCCATAGATTCTTAAAAGTCCCGGCAGCAATACCTATTCGTCTGTTAATCTCATGCCGCACATCACCAGTATCAGTTACGTAGCTCCCAAGATAATTAAACTGTGACACCTGCTCAAGACTGCAACCATTCAGATTAACTGAATCACAACCTGCCTGACCAATTTTCATCACTTTACTTTTCTCTCTGTTTATAACCAAACCTACTCTACTACCAGTCTCATCAACAGCTCAAATGAAAGAGTTCATCACATCAACATCATTTGCCAAAAGGGCTAAATCATCAGCATAATCTAAATCAGAAATTTTCGTATCTCCAGCCCATTTAAGACCAAAAGCTTTCCCTTGAAGTGAATTTCGCATAACATAATCAACAACCAAACTAAAGAGAAAAGAAGACAAAATGCACCCTTGTCGAACACCAGAAGTAATGCTAAACCAATTGCTACAAGACTTACCAACTCTCACACACGACTCCGTGTTATTATAGAGAGCTTTCATTATGTTAACTAACTTGTCTGGTATACCATATGATCGCACAATCAACCACAAATTACGACGATCAACAGAAAAGCCTTTTTGAAATCAACAAAGCTAGCAACCAAAGGTTTCTGAAACTCTAAACATTTCTCAACAATCTGCCTAAGTGAAAATATCTGATCTACACATCCCCTACCACTTCTGAATCCACATTACTCATCACGCAATTGCCTGTTAACCAGATTCTTAATTCTATTAAGCACAATCATGGAAAGAACTTTACCTGGAACAGAGAGTAGGCTGATACCCCTATAGTTATCACAAGAACTGCGATCACCTCTTTTGAAAATAGGGATAATAATAGCTCTGGTAAAATCTTTAGGAACCATACCTTTATCATAAAAGTCATTCAAAATTTCAGTCATCCAAGTGGTAACTGAAACATTCCCAGCGCTAAGCATTTCCGTAGAAATTTCATCCACCCCTGGGGATTTATGAAGTTTAAGTTTAGAAATAGCCAAACTAACTTCAGATTGTGTTATAGGGCCAACATTAAAGCCAACAATGCATCTATCATCATTGCAAACAATGGGAGTAGAATTAACCACATTGTTTAGAACATCACTGAAATGCTCAGCCCACCTAGCCATGACAGAATCCTCAACATCTATAACCTTACCTTGTTTATCCTTCAATCCCTGTATACCTGTTCGTTTTCTACCAAATAAAACATTAACTATCTGGTACAGCTCTCTGCTGTTGTGCTGTCTAACTGCTTCCTCAGCTTTGTCAGCCAGGCCATCAAGCCAAAGATTCTTATCAGTAGCTAACTGATCCTTTACACTTTTATTAAGTTCTTTGTAATGCTTTCTATTAGGACTAGTAGGGTACTGATAAGGTCCTTCCTGCAGTTCCTTCTTTCTGAAATAAGCTCAAGTGCTTTATCACTTAAATAATTCTGTCTCCTCTGCTGCTTTTTCCCTAAAAGAGTATTGTTAGTTTCCAAAAAAGCCTGTTTAAAATGGCCCCATTCTTCCTCAACTTCAGTATTAAGCAAACCATGACTGTAATAATGACTAAGTAATCTATCATGGTAAGCTTTAGCTATAACTGGGTCTTTCAGAGCTTCAGTATTAAAGGTAAATTTTTTAACCCTAGCACAACACTTTTTAAGTTTAAGTTGCAAGACACTTTTAACAAGGTAATGGTCAGATCCAATTTCAGCTCCACTATATGCCCCGGTATTTCTAACAGAACTGGCCCATTTGCTGTTAATTAACATATAATCAATCAAATTCCTATTCAGCCCATCAGGTGAAATCCATGTATGTCGCGGTGTTTGTAATATGTGTTATTTATTCTGAAACCATTGAGTTTACTTACCTGTAGGAGACGTTGCCCATTGCCATTGCAGCTACCAATACCAAAAGGGCCTATTACTCCTGCCCAAAGGTCAGAGTCGGTACCAACTTTGGCATTGAAGTCACCAAGAACAAGGGTAATATCTCCTTTCTTGACAGAATTCAAAATATCCTGAAGTTGTCCATAAAACCTATCCTTCTCATCCTCATTAGAATCCTCAGTGGGGGCATAACAGCAGATAACATTCAAGTCTTTAATGCTTGTCTGAAATTTTGCTGTAAGATACCTTTCATTAATGCACTCATATCCTAGAAGAGCATCACTAGCATGTCTGCTGAGCAGCAGACTCGCGCCTTGGTGATGCTTTCCATCCTCCGTCCCTGTAATGAGAAATTTAAAGTTATTTTTAAGTATCTCATGTTTACCTGTCCATCTGGTCTCTTGCAAGCCTAGAATATCTAGGTTATAGCGCTGGAATTCGTGCATAAGGACATCAAGAGAATAATCTCTATGTAATGTCCTCACATTCCACATTCCTGCAGAGAGAAAATGATTAGTAGGATTTTTAAAGAAATTAGGTTTATTGAGATTGGTAGGGCCAACAATATCAAACAGCCCCATGATCGCAGGCATGGGGCAAAGACCTGTTCCTCCTCCGCTAAAGGCTGAAATCACCGATTATGGTAGGAACTTCAGGCACCACCTTTTCAAGTGGAGTTTTTTAAGAGCTATATGGCCTGCCTGAGACACATTACTCCAGTTTAGGCTTGACGATGCCCAACTAGCAAGTAAGGTTTTATCCACCAGCTGATATAAGGTATCCCATGCCTCTGTTCACTTAGAGCTGGCAACCCAGAAGCAAACAGAAAACACAGCAGCAGATTCTCCCTCAACAGAGGCCCACTAGTGCAGCAAGTCCAGGATCCATAATCAAGCTCAAATCCATAAACAAGTCCAGTCTAGTAGGTATAAATGGTCAGCACCAGGACCCTGTGAAATTGACCACTCCTCAGCAGGGTTGAAAAAAAAGAAAAAAGTGGCCATAGATGACCAGATCAGTAGGCCATGCTGAACTGGCAGCCCTCCCCTTCCGTTCCCTTCCAAAAGAGAATATCTCTTTTGAAAGGTACTAACGGCCTGCACCATGAGAAGGTGGGGTCGGACATTAGGTGCTAGACCTGACAGTTCTGTGCATCATCAAGGGATTGGTACACAGTTGTCCTTACAGTTTACGCCTAGCTACCATTTACAGGACCTTATCTTTACAGCTCACTAAATATGAAAATCACAACTGTAATGAGATTTACAAATAATACATATAGAGCAGAATTAAAAAAAAAATTGTGGTAGCGTTTGAGGGATATTCCACTGACAGCAGTAATATACCCACTCTTCTGACAGAGGTGTGGGAAATGCAATTACTTCAATTTAAGAATTAAGAGAATACTTTTTTGTTGTATTACTAATAAAATATTATTTGCATTTATTCCCTTCATCTGCTTGCTCAAATTAAAACTTTTAATGGAATGAAACATTAGGGAAGGGGAAAACTTCATTCTCTTTGAAAACGAGATTCTTATATATACCAGAGGCGATATTCGTTCTTCTACTTAAGGATAATTTTTCTTTTTCTATTGGCCATAGAATATAGATTTCTATCTAGAACCTTCTTAGGAATGTAAATTTTATGCCAGTGGCTCTTTAAAGATATAGGTTTGTTTTTTTCCTGGCTTTTAATAATGTAGTTTTTTCTAGTGGCTATTTACCAATATAATTTTTTTTTGTTACTCTTTAGGAATATTTTCAATTTTTTTTTCTGGTGATTTTCAGGAACTTGTTTTTTGTAGTGACATTTTAAGGATACAGTTTTCTTGATTGGTATTACCTAACATTCGTTGACCACCTCTTACTCTAGATGGTGTGATGGTGTCACATTCCATCAAAGAAAGAGGACAGCAACGGACTTTCCAAGTCCATCACTCTCCCAGCCGCTTTCTCCCCACCGCTTTCTCACCACAGCATGGTAAGAGGGGGGAGGGGGAGAATCTAAATGTTTGTACAGTTGTGACTAGAGACTTGAAATGGCAGATTGCCAGCCTGGCTTTCAATCTGCCACTAGTTAATTGGATTACTAAACAGTGTTCATCCTCTTTGTTTTAATTTTGTTCATTGTATTTATTTTGCTTATTCTTGTGTTTGATTACTTATTTCATTTCTAGGTATATATAGCCAAGTACTTGAAACTTAAAAAACAAAGTAAAAGAAGTTTGCAATAAAGATAAGAAGTAAATTAACACTGATAGAAAGCAGAAAATTACAGAAGTTAAAAAAAATTCATTTAAACATTCAGTTGACACTAATCTACTGTTTGAAATTCTGTACATCCAAAAGAATAAATTCTAAGTGTTTACACATTTATATTTTCTGTAGAGAAAAATATATATATGATTCATTAAAGTGGAACATATTTTGTCAAATTGACAAAATATGCATCATGTTTACAACATTGAAAGGTGCTTCATGTGCATAAAATATCGTGAATACGACACTGAATAAATTAGATTCATAAATTGTTTTAGCTGGAACAAAAATATAATGTTTCTTATTTGTCATAAAGAACTGACAAGAAGGCAAAGAAATGCTTTATATTTGTGAAAAATACAAAAAGTGAAACCAGAGTTGGAACTCTTAGTGTGAGCAGAACAAACTCTTGTGTGTAGGTAGTTTTTCCAGAAACAAAGATATAAAGAGCACTTCTGAAAACATGCAGAAATTTTACAGCAGATGTCATATTATGTAATGGAGAATATTGATTGAACAGCACCTGTATTCTAATACATAGGAAAATCATATATAGGTGAAATATGCAAAGAAAGTTTCAAAAGCAAGCTTCTGCTCTAATATCAGTATTTTACAAACACAATACATAAGACTCAACCAAATCTTCAGAGTCTTCAATAACATTTTCATGAACAGGGAAAGGAGAAAAAAATTGGGTATAGAAAGTTTTCCTTAAAATCTTTTATTTTGCACACGATAAGGAGAGGACATATATCAGTGAAGTACAAAACAAAAGTTTTGAAAGAAAGCCTGTGATATTTTTATTTTTATCCTGCAAAATACACTCCACATATATGTGAAAAATGCAAAAATTCATTTAAAACAAAGCAGAATTCTGAATACCATTTTTAATTTCACAATAGAAAAGAAAAACTGTCTGCTGTATGTATAATAATAAATTAACGAACAAAGCTCATTTATGGTCTATTCTCTCTCACAAAGAGGAAAGAAGATATATCTCTGTTAAACATGTAGCAAAGAATTAACACAAAAACCTCACCTAAATATTATTATTTGGCACATATGAGAGAGAAGCTACATGAGTGTAAAACATATAACTAGGAATTGGATGATAAATGGTGTATTAAGGTTCACAATGTGATATGCAAAAATGGAAAACCACATATTTTAATGTATAAAAATAGATTTTCAAGTAAAGGATCATTGAAATTTCATTATCGAACAGACACAGAAGTGAAGCCACATATCCCTGAAATATATAAGTAGAAATTTCATATGCAGATTTAAGGACCACTTTCTTACTCTCCCAAGAAAAATGAGCACATTTTAAAAATAAGTAAACAGGATTCATCAGACAAATTAAATTTTAGGTGTTATTTTCTTAAACACAGAAAAAATTACATGTATGTGAAATATGTAATAAGAAATTTGCACTGAAATCTTCCCTTAGGAAGCATGTTCTGACACACACAGGGAAAAACCGCATATATGTGAAATATGTAAAAAGAAATTTGAAAAAATGTCTAATCATAGGAAGCATTTTCTAACACACACAGGGGAAAACCCACATGTATGTGAAGTATGTAATGAGAAATTTGGACAGATGTCTCAACTTAGGAAACATGTTCTGACACACACAGGAAAAAACCACATATATGTGAAATATGTAATAAAAAATTTGCATTGAAATCTACCCTTAGGAACCATTATCTGACACACACAGTGGAAAAACTGCATGTGTGTGAAGTATGTAATAAGAGATTTTCACGGAAATCTACCCTTAGAATACATGTTCTGACACACACAGGGGAAAAACAGCATGTATGTGAAGTATGTAATAAAAAATTTGCACAGATGTCTAATCTGAAGGAGCATTGTCTGACACACAGGGGAAAAACAGCATGTATGTGAAATATGTAATAAAAAATTTGCACAGATGTCTTCTCTTAGGGATCATTTTCTGATACACACAGGGGAAAAACCACATGTATGTGAAATATGTAATAGGAAATTTTCACAGAAATCTACCCTTAGAATACATGTTCTGACACACAGAGGAAAAACCACATGTATGTGAAATATGTAATAAGAAATTTGGACAGATATGTAATCTTCGGAGGCATGTTCTGACACACACAGGGGAAAAATCACATATATGTGTAATATGTAATAAGAAATTTTCACAGAAATCTACTTTTAGAATACATGTTCTGACACACACAGGGGAAAAACAGCATGTATGTGAAATATGTAATAAGAGATTTGCACTGAAATCTACCCTTACAAATCATGTTCTGACACACACAGGGGAAAAACCGCATGTATGTGAAATATGTAATAAAAAATTTGCACGGATGTCTTCTCTTAGGGAGCATTTTCTGACACACACAGGGGAAATACCACATGTATTATACATACATTTTCACAGAAATCTACCTTTAGAATACATGTTCTGACACACACACAAGGGAAAAACAGTATGAGTGTGAAATATGTAATAAGAGATTTCCACAGAAATCTAACCTTAAAAAGCATGTTCTGACACACACAGGAGAAAAACCGCATGTATGTGAAATATGTAATAAGAGATTTGCACGGAAATTTACCCTTACAAAGCATGTTCTGACACACAGGGGAAAAACTACATGTATGTGAAATAGGTAATAAAAAATTTGCACAGATGTGTAATCTTAGGCAGCATTTTCTGACACACACAGGGGAAAAACTGCATATATGTGAAATATGTAATAAGAAATTTTCACGGAGAGCTACCCTGCAAGACCATTTACTTACACACACTGAGTAAAAGCCATATGTATGTGATATATGTAATAAGAGATTTACATACAAAAATCAACTTCAGAAACATTTTCTAACACAGAGGGGAAAACCCATGTGTGTGATATATGTAATAAGAAATTTGCATGCAATTATCAACTTCAGAAGCATTTTGTAACACACACAGTTGAAAACTCATATGTATGTGATATATGTAATAATGAATTTGTAAGTATGTCTACCCTCAGAAGGCATTTTTTTTTATACACAGATGGGGAAAAATACATATATGCGAAATATGTAATAAGAAATTTTGATTGAAATTTAAACTTAGGCAATATTTCCTTACACACACAAAGGAAATGCCACATGTATGTGAAATATGTAACAAGACATTTGCATGCAAACTGAACTTTGGGATAATTTTCTTACACACACAGTGGAAAGGCCAAATGTATGTGATGTATGTAATAAAAAATTTGTTTCTGTATCTAACCTTAGGAATCATATTCTGTCACACAACACATAAATGTGAAATATGTAACAAGAATTTGCATACAAATCTACATTTCAAAACTATTACCTGACACAGAGGAAAAACTGCATGCATATGAAATACGCAACAGGAAATCTTCATTAAAGTCTGCAGTTAAGAATCATTTTCTAACAGACAGTTGAAAAACTGAATGTATGTGAAATATGTAATACAAAATTTATCAATATTCCTTACCTTAGAATTAATTCTTTTACACATATGGGAAAAACTGGATGTATATGAAATATTTAATATGAAATTAGCACTAATATCTATACTTAGCAATCATTTTCTGACACACACTGAGGAAAATGAATAAATGCGTTTATCTTAGGGAATCATTATCTCATACAGAGAGGGCAAGAACCGTATGTGTGTAAACATGTAATGAGAAAAATTTGCAGTGGAATATACAATTAAAAATCATATTCTGACATATAAAAGGGAAAAAACCACATATACAGGGTGAATCTGAAAAAGTGGGCAAAACTTTACGGGGTGGTAGAACGCAGCTATACGAGCAATATTCGTCATAGAACGTATGTCCACTGTCACATTTAAAGAATGAACACAAGAAGGAGAGGAGATACTTCAGAAAACTGTTTATTAACAGGAATGTAATTGAGGTACATGCTCAAAGAAATTGCTCAAAAGAGCTGCTGCGAGCTGTAATGCAGGCTTCACACCTGCGGGATAGGGACCGACACGCATTTGCGTTCTGGAGTGCATCTCATCGGAAACCGGTCGCGGTAACGTCTCTGTGCCTCACTTGCATTCCTGTCCGCTGCACCGTACACAAAATGCATATCCGCCATTTCGTGGTTAGTATAACCAGCCATCCTCTCAGCAATCCACGGTAGAAATGCCGTTGTGTGCGAGGACTGACCCTTTTATACCATTTCCAACGCCACCTAGCGGCTCGCCGTTTGCGTTCCGACCATACATTCTATGACGAATATTGCTCGTATAGCTGCGTTCTACCACCCCGTAAAGTTTTGCCCACTTTTTCAGATTCACCCTGTATATGAATTACAATACAATACACTGGAACTTTGAAATATAAAGTCGTTCTTGTCTGTTTTAAGGAATAAAATATTTGGAATTTATTTTAAAATTTTGAAATTAAATGAAGATAACAAAATTTACATCAAACTGTCGAGAAGTAAACAATCCGCTCGATAAAAAGAACCATGGAGGTAAGAATGAGAGATGCCCTAATGCGCTTTCCCTGTCCAAGGTCATGATGCCGCCGCAGGAGGGAGTGGCCATGTTGATGCTTCCAAAAAAAAACTTTTCTAGCTTTTGCTTTCTTCTACTACGATATTTACTGCTCATTGCATGATATTTGCTGCTTCTAATATGATATTTACTTCTACTATTAATTTTATCTCAAGAAAAGTGCATTTACATTATTTCGATTTAATACATATATATTTTTCGCCAATGAATATTCCTGTGTCGAATAGGTATAGCAGAGTATTGTACATATATTCCGTTACATAATTATTACTTTGATTACCACAAACGTTTCATATAAATAGATAAATTTGAATTAATGGCACACTCCAATAAAGAATTGAAAAATGGTATGGGCAATCAGTTTCTAATTTTTTTTAGTTTTTTTGTTAGATAAATTTCTTTTTTTTTTCATCAGGGCTCCGGTAATATAGAAATCTTTCGATCCCAGAAGATCCAGCTTTATATTTCAGCTTAATATCTGCAGAGCGTGCTTATGGAGACATCCTATGGCACAGATCCTACTTCATTCCACTGCAGCAAATGTGTCAATTGTTTCTTCAAACAAATGACACATTTGTTCTCAATTGTTTCTCAAAAATTGCTCTGAAACTTTTGTGAAACGAGTAAGCGCTTAAAAATGGTTTAAAGTCAATAATATCATTACATATATATATGAATTACATTACAATTCTTGCCTGTTTCGTGGAATAAAATATTTCGAATTTATTTTATAATTTCGAAATTAAATGAAGAAACAAACTTTACATCAAATTGCGAGGAAGTAAACAATTCACTCGATAAAAAGAACCATGGGTCCATGAAAAGAACAAACAGCCAAAACATTACTTCTGCTAATAAAACACATTTACCATTCCCAAGAAGTTCGTGATATGTTCCTGTAATGTAGCAGACTAAAAGCAGCAGGGGCAGTAGTACAGATCGCGGGCCTCAGCCGCCATTTTGTTTTTGACGCAACGAAACAAAACGGCCCTTTTAGTTGATTCCCGAGACCCTAATAGGAGTTTCTAGAAAAAAGATTGTTTTTCTCGTTACCATAGTAACGAAAAACCCGAGTTTACGTCAAACGCAAAGTACAGTTACCATGGTAACGGTAATTGGCGTTGTAAAGAAACAACGTAACAAAAAAAACAACCGCGATTTCACTAAAAACATCCCACACAACCACATATTCTTAAAAAAACCATAAACAAAGAAACTAAAGTTGCCTTCCCACATACTACAAATACCTGAATATATTTCCACAAACTAAACTGATCAATCCAGTCACACATACGATAATTAGCCTAAATAAATCACCGGAATTAATGAAATCGAACGTGTCTCAAAACCAAGTTCATCATCGACAATGCATCGCCGACCGTCATTATAAAATAGCCCCCCAAAACTAAATATCGACATAACACATACGAAAAAGCAAAAAATCGGCAACAGTGCACCACCAACCGAATTATAAAAAAGCCCCAGAACTAAATAATGTCCTCCCAGGCAACCCAAACCGAAAAACATGAAATGGGAAGGACATGAAAATCGAAATGTTTTACATTTTCAATGAATGTAAAAGACTAGGGGAAAAAAATGGGATTTTCTACAATGGGGACTTAATTTAAAAATTTAATTTTTTTTTCCAAAGTTTGCTTAACCCTAGTATCACAATGTGATTTACTCATTTATTTGTATCACAAGATGAGATCATATGCGACCCCTCATATTTATATACAAAATAATTTATATATAGCAAATTATATATATATAATAGCAAAAATAATAATGGAGCAAATTGGCCTATTTCTAAAATAAAACTTATTTGAAATACTACCAAGAAAATGTTATGGGAAAATAAAAATTGCTTGGATTTTATACTTTAGAAAATAAAAAAAATATCATTTTTAAATTAAGTTTCCCTTGTAGAAAACCCCATTTTTTTTCTGGTACATTCATTGCAAATGTTATTATAGCCGAGCAAACTTTTGAAACATTTACAATAAATTCAATGTATTATTTGCTAACTGTCATTTCTACATAAGTAGAAATGATCACAATGACTACTATAATTGTATCTTAGATAAGTTGTAGTCATACAAATAAATAAAGTTTTAGAATAGATATTTGTATACAAACCAATCTGCCCTTTACATAATGAAGACAGAAGGGTATTATCTCTTTAGAGCAATATTAGTCAGGGGCATTAGTTTCCATTAGGTGAAAATATAACCTTGTTGATCTACGGTTATTATGATAAATATATATGCAGAATATTTATAATATTGCAGCACTTCTCATACATTCCTGTATATTTTTGACAGGACACTATGACATTCAATATGCATATTACTGTAGAGTAATATTATATAGCTATCCATTTTTTTTCATATTAAAAATTTCAATAATGATCCATCATTGACTTTCAATTTACAATTTTCACAGAACTTCTCTATCACATATTAAAGTTACAGGCTCGTGGCAAGTAGCTGCTTGAGGTGTGAATATTTTTTTTCATTTAGTAACCTGGGTTCGAACCCACGTGAAAGGTATGGATGTTCGTGTTGTTTTTCTGCTGAGGCCCTGCCATCGTCACAGACCTACTACGGCATATAAACTGACATCCTCCTGTCAGACCTCTGTGGGAAGCAGCTGCTTGAAGACATTTCATTTATTATAATTATGTAGTTTACAATATGGATATTGGTATTTTTTTTATATGCAATACTTAGTCAATATATATATATATGTCCCCTCAAGCAGGTATTTGCCACAGAGGTCTGGCAGGAGCTTGTCACCTTATATGCAATAGTAGAAGGTGTGAGAGGTTGGCTGGATCTCAGCAGAAAACGACACAACCATCCCTTACCCAGGTCCCTTAGATCTTTAGCCAAGTACACTAACCACTAGACCAAGGTATGGCTACCAAAATAAAAACGTTTAATGTAACCTATATATATCATAAAAATGCCAAATGATATAATAAAGGCTGCATTGTGGTACCTTTGAGCATGTTTTTGAACACAAGCTAAATGGCCAGGCCATCCACTTGACAGATGGTAGCCTCCCATGAAGGCCATCCACTCGACAGATGGTAGCCTCCCACGAAGGCCATCCACTCGACAGATAGTAGCCTCCCATGAAGGCCATGTACTTGACAGATGGTAGCCTCCCATGAAGGCCATCCACTCGACAGATGGTAGCCTCGCACGAAAGCCATCCACTCGACAGATGGTAGCCTCCCATGAAGGCCATCCACTCGACAGATGGTAGCCTCCCATGAAGGCCATCCACTCGACAGATGGTAGCCTCCCATGAAGGCCATCCACTCGACAGATGGTAGCCTCTCACGAAAGCCATCCACTCGACAGATGGTAGCCTCCCATGAAGGCCATCCACTCGACACATGGTAGCCCTCCCATGAAGGCCATCCACTCGACAGATGGTAGCCTCCCATGATGGCCATCCACTCAACAGACTGGATGATCAGTTAGATCTGATTTTATATCATTCATATTTATTATACCATCTATCAAGTCTCATTCCATGCTCAAAGGTACCACAATGCAGCCTTTATTATATCATTTGGCATTTTTATGATCCATCATGCATGATTACAAATACCTCCCATGAAGGCCATCCACTCGACAGATGGTAGCCTCCCATGAACGCCATCCAGCGTGTTATTTAACATGCACAGAGCATGGCTCTCTTGCACATTGGGCTACTGCTTTGTGTTCCATTGAATGGATGACCTTTCCAAACCCATCGGTGTACCTAACTGAAAGTAGGGTGGGATTTGCAGAGACAAATCTCAATGCTAGCCCAGATCAGACTCTAACCTGGGAACTGCAGATTACATAGCCTGGTGTGCTACCAATTGAATCACCTCCACCCCCATATATGAAGAAAAAAGAAAAAAATACCAAAAGGAATAGGACATATTGGCATACAAGGTTCATGTTTTTTTATTTTTGTCACATCGTTAACTGAAGATTTGTTGTCTTTTTGTTTTTTGAAAATAATTGGTTTTTGTAGGAAATAAATCAGAGACAGTGCATTACATCCACTGAACCATTTCACTAATAATTGTAAAGAAACAATGAATGATATTCTGATATTTTTCATAATTAGTATTGTCAGTCAATAATTTACAAGTACAAAGGTGTCTGAGATTTAACATACCAGTTGTGTGATCTTATGTTAGAGACATCAGAAATTCTTAATCCCTGTTATACGAAGCAAAACGTGTTGAAGGGAATTGATTATCAGACCTTTGTCCAAATATTATTCCTATAGTCTGTAATAAATTTCCACTTGCAAAGCTGTGTCGACAGGCTTGCTGTGTGGAAATTAAACCTTTGCTCAAAATATTTTAATTTATTGTGAAAAGACTCGCAGTACATATTAGTACCTGTATTTGCATGGGGGTAATGTCTATGAACATGCCACTTGGAAAGTAATGCGAGTGTTGACTACTTTTCCGCTGTGAAACCAGAATAATTATAAAAAGAGAGAAAAGAAATTTAATTTACAGATAATGCTGTTGCAACACATAATGAACCATGCATGACTACAAATATTTAGAAACACATTCGTTAAAGAATAGGCAAGCCAATTTTACATTAGCATTTCAATTAAAGGTCACTGATACAGAATATTTGGTAGAAATGAAAACAAAAATTACTATTAGGTACAGAATACTTGGTATTAAAGAAAAAAAAAGTACTAGATACAGAGTACTTGATATTAATGGGGGGGGGGGGGAATTGCTACTATGCGAAAAAACACAAAAACGGAAGTATTCAACGCGGTACTTCTGCAGTGTAAATCGCTCATCTCACTAGATGATATGATTATTATATTTATACATTAGATATTAACGCATTACTGCTGGCGTTTCCAACCTTTTGACTTCCCTGGGCCACATGGAGTGAAGAAGAATTGTTTTGGGCCGCTCATAAATATATAATATAGTTAACGTATATGAATAATAAAATTCCATTTATTTTCTTGTTTTTTATTATAAAATAAAAAAGGGGCAACATAAAACTAATGGGATATCAAAAACTCGCTGAAAATCACAATTATATTGAAAGCTTATGTCGTAAACTTTACGATTTTGTGGGCAGCATTACTAGCAGCATTACTACCCTTGTTCTTGGTTCCTTCAATGCCAAAGTTGGTATGACCCTGACCTTCGGGGAGGAGTAATAAGCCCTTTTAGTATTGGTAGCTGCAAATGGCAATGGGCAACGTCTCCTACAGGTAAGTAAACTCAATGGTTTCAGAATAACTAACACATATTACAAACACCGCGACATACATAAATACACATGGGTTTCACCTGATGGGCTGAATAGGAATTTGATTGATTATATATTAATTAACAGCAAATGGGCTAGTTCTGTTAGGAATACCAGGGCATATAGGGGAGCTGAAATTGGATCTGACCATTATCTTGTTAAAAGTGTCTTGCAAATTAAACTTAAAAAGTGTTGTGCTAAGGATAAAAAATTTACTTTTAATACTGAAGCTCTGAAAGATCCAGTTATAGCTAAAGCTTACCATGATAGATTACTTAGTCATTATGACAGTCATGGTATGCTTACTACTGAAGTTGAGGAAGAATGGGATCATTTTAAACAGGATTTCTTGGACACTAACAGTACTCTATTAGGAAAAAAGGAGCAGAAGAGCCAGAATTATCTGAGTCATAAGGCACTTGAGCATATTTCGGAAAGAAAGAACTGCAGGAATGTCTTTAATCAATACCCTACTAGTCCTAATAGAAAGCATTACAGAGAACGTAATAAACGTGTAAAAGATCAGTTAGCTGCTGATAAGAATCTTTGGCTTGATGGTTTGGCTGACAAAGCCGAGGAAGCAGTTAGACAGCACAACAGCAGAGAGCTGTACCAGATAGTTAATGTTTTGTGTGGTAGAAAACGGACAGGTATACAGGGATTGAAGGATAAACAAGGTAAGGTTATAGAAGGTGAGGATTCTGTCATGGCTAGGTGGGCTGAGCATTTCAGTGATGTTCTAAACAATGCAGTTAGTTCTATTTCCATTGTTTGCAATGATGATAGATGCATTGGTGCCTTTAATGTTGGCCCTATAACACAATCTGAAGTTATTTTGGCTGTTTCTAAACTTAAACTTCATAAATCCCCAGGGGTAGATGAAATTAATACAGAAATGCTTAGAGCTGGAAATGTTTCGGTTACCACTTGGATGACTGAAATTCTGAATATCTTTTATGATAAAGGCATGGTTCCTAAGGATTTTACCAGAGCTATTGTTATCCCTATTTTCAAAAAAGGTGATCGCAGTTCTTGTGATAACTATAGGGGTATCAGCCAACTCTCTGTTCCAGGTAAAGTTCTTTCCATGATTGTGCTTAATAGAATTAAGAATCTGGTTGACAGTCAATTGCGTGATGAGCAATGTGGATTTAGAAGTGGTAGGGGATGTGTGGATGAGATATTTTCACTTAGGCAGATTCTTGAGAAATGTTTAGAGTTTCAGAAACTTTTGGTTGCTAGCTTTGTTGATTTCAAAAAGGCTTTCGACTCTGTTGATCGTCATAATTTGTGGTTGATTGTGAAATCATATGGTATACCAGACAAGTTAGGTAACATAATGAAGGCTCTCTATAATAACACTGAGTCGTGTGTGAGAGTTGGTATGGCTTGTAGCAATTGGTTTAGCATTACTTCTGGTGTTCGACAAGGGTGCATTTTGTCTCTTTTTCTCTTTAGCATGGTTATTGATTATGTTATGCGAAATTCACTTCAAGGGAAAGATTTTGGCCTTAAATGGGCTGGAGATACGAAAATTTCTGATTTAGGTTATCCTGATGATTTAGCCCTTCTGGCAAATGACGTTGATGAGATGAACTCTTTCATTCGAGCTGTTGATGAGACTGGTAGTAGAGTAGGTTTGGTTATAAACAGAGAGAAAACTAAAGTGATGAAAATTGGTCAGGCAGGCTGTGATTCAGTTAATCTGAATGGTTGCAGTCTTCAGCAGGTGTCACAGTTTAATTATCTTGGGAGCTATGTAACAGATAATGGTGATGTGCGGCATGAGATTAACAGACGAATAGGGATTGCTGCCGGGACTTTTAAGAATCTATGGAGATTGTGGAGAAATAGGCGTATACACCTAAAGACTAAAATTAGACTGTATAATAGTTTGGTTTTTTCTAGGGTTAGTTATGGTAGTGAAACTTGGACACTTTGTAAACGAGATAACAGGAAACTAGATGCTTTTGATCCCAGATGCTTACGTAGTATCTTGGGCATTAGGTGGTTCAACTTTGTAACTAATGATGAGGTTAGACAAATGAGTTTGCAACCTCCTTTAAGCAGCATATTGTGCAGAAAGAGACTCCGTTGGTTTGGCCATGTTGCACCAATGAGTAATTATAGATTGGCTAATAGGGTTATGAACAGTGTGCGTAAAGGCCTGAGAAAGAAGGGGAGACCTAGGATGCAGTGGGCAGACAATGTCAAACAGGACCTTGTTAGAATTGGTGTGCAGTGGCCAGATGCAGTAGATGTAGTTCAGGATAGACTTGCTTGGAGAACTAAATTGCACGGTCTGGTTTGACCTCCGTAGCCCATGACTGCTTGAGGATGATGATGATGATGAATCCTAAAATATTAACTGGTAGTTATTTCTTTTTTTAATTTTGGTAAATATTTTTAGGCCTGTAAATGGTAGCTAGGCGTAAACTGGAAGGAGAGCTGTGTACCAATCCCTAGTGATGATGCACAGAACCGGCCAGGTCTAGCACCTAATGTCCGACCCCACCTTCTCGTGGTGCAGGCCGTTAGTATCTGTCAAAAGCGATACTCTCTTTTGGAAGGGAACGGAAGGGGAGGGCTGCCAGTTCAGTATGGCCTGCTGATCTGGTCATCTACGGCCACTTTTTTCTTTTTTTTCAACCCTGCTGAGGAGTGGTCAACTTCACAGGGTCCTGGTGCTGACCATTTATACCTACTATACTGGACTTGTTTATGGATTTGAGCTTGATTATGGATCCTGGACTTGCTGCACTGGTGGGCCTCTGTTGTGGGAGAGTCTGCCGCTGTGTTTTCTGTTTGCTTCTGGGTTGCCAGCTCTAAGTGAACAGAGGCATGGGATACCTTATATCAGCTGGTGGATAATCCTAATCAGAAGCCATCGCAGGTACCTGAACCTTACTTTGCTAGTTGGGCATCGTCAAGCCTAAACTGGAGTAATGCGTCTCAGGCAGGCCATGTGGCTCTTGAAAAAGTCCACTTGAAAAGGTGGTGCCTGAAGTTCCTACCAGCATCGGTGACTTCAGCCTTTAGCGGAGGAGGAACGGGTCTTTGCCCCATGCCTGCGATCAGGGGGCTGTTTGATATTGTTGGCCCTACCAATCTCAATAAACCTAATTTCTTTAAAAATCCTACTAATCATTTTCTTTCTGCAGGAACGTGGAACGTGAGGACATTACATAGAGATTATTCTCTTGATGTCCTCATGCAGGAATTCCAGCGCTATAACCTAGATATTCTAGGCTTGCAAGAGACCAGATGGACAGGTAAAGGTGAGATACTTAAAAATAACTTTAAATTTCTCTTTACAGGGAGGGAGGATGGAAAGCATCACCAAGGCGTGGGTCTGCTGCTCAGCAGACATGCTAGTGATGCTCTTCTAGGATATGAGTGCATTAATGAAAGGTTTCTTACAGCAAAATTTCAGACAAGCATTAAAAACTTGAATGTTATCTGCTGTTATGCCCCCACTGAGGATTCTGATGAGGATGAGAAGGATAGGTTTTACGGACAACTTCAGGACATTTTGAATTCTGTCAAGAAAGGAGATCTTACCCTTGTTCTTGGTGACTTCAATGCCAAAGTTGGTACCGACTCTGACCTTTGGGGAGGAGTAATAAGTCCTTTTGGTATTGGTAGCTGCAATGGCAATGGGCAACGTCTCCTACAGGTAAGTAAACTCAATGGTTTCAGAATAACTAACACATATTACAAACACCGCGACATACATAAATACACATGGGTTTCACGTGATGGGCTGCATAGGAATATGATTGATTATATATTAATTAACAGCAAATGGGCTAGTTCTGTTAGAAATACCAGGGCATATAGGGGAGCTGAAATTGGATCTGACCATTACCTTGTCAAAAGTGTCTTGCAACTTAAACTTAAAAAGTGTTGTGCTAGAGTTAAAAAATTTACCTTTAATACTGAAGCTCTGAATGACCCAGTTATAGCTAAAGCTTACCATGATAGGTTACTTAGTCATTATGACGGTCATGGTTTGCTTAATACTGAAGTTGAGGAAGAATGGGGCCATTTTAAACAGGCTTTTTTGGAAACTAACAGTACTCTTTTAGGGAAAAAGGAGCAGAGGAGGCAGAATTATTTAAGTGACAAGGCAATTGAGCTTATTTCAGAAAGAAGGAATTGAAGGAATGTCCTTAATCAGTACCCTACTAGTCCTAATAGAAAAGATTACAAAGAGCTTAATAAACGTGTAAAGGATCAGTTAGCTACTGATAAAAATCTTTGGCTTGATAGCTTGGCTGACAAAGCTGAGGAAGCGGTTAGGCAGCACAACAGCAGAGAGCTGTACCAGATAGTTAATGTTTTATGTGGTAGAAAACGGACAGGCATACAGGGATTGAAGGATAAACAAGGTAAGGTTATAGAAGGTGAGGATTCTCTCATGGCTAGGTGGGCTGAGCATTTCAGTGATGTTCTAAACAATGTGGTTAGTTCTACTCCCATTGTTTGTAATGATGATAGATGCATTGGCAGCTTTAATGTTGGCCCTATAACACAATCTGAAGTTAGTTTGGCTATCTCTAAACTGAAACTTCATAAATCCCCAGGGGTAGATGAAATTACTACAGAAATGCTCAGAGCTGGGAATGTTTTGGTTTTCACTTGGATGACTGAAATTTTTAATAACTTTTATGATAAAGGCATGGTTCCTAAAGATTTTACCAGAGCTATTATTATCCCTATTTTCAAAAAAGGTGATCGCAGTTCTTGTGATAACTATAGGGGTATCAGCCTACTCTCTGTTCCAGGTAAAGTTCTTTCCATGATTGTGCTTAATAGAATTAAGAATCTGGTTGACAGGCAATTGCGTGATGAGCAATGTGGATTCAGAAGTGGTAGGGGATGTGTAGATCAGATATTTTCACTTAGGCAGATTCTTGAGAAATGTTTAGAGTTTCAGAAACCTTTGGTTGCTAGCTTTGTTGATTTCAAAAAGACTTTCGACTCTGTTGATCGTCATAATTTGTGGTTGATTGTGAGATCATATGGTATACCAGACAAGTTAGTTAACATAATGAAAGCTCTCTATAATAACACTGAGTCATGTGTGAGAGTTGGTAAGTCTTGTTGCAATTGGTTTAGCATTACTTTTGGTGTTCGACAAGGGTGCATTTTGTCTCCTTTTCTCTTTAGTTTGGTTGTTGATTATGTTATGCGAAATTCACTTCAAGGGAAAGCTTTTGGCCTTAAATGGGCTGGAGATACGAAAATTTCTGATTTAGATTATGCTGATGATTTAGCCCTTTTGGCAAATGATGTTGATGTGATGAACTCTTTCATTCGAGCTGTTGAAGAGACTGGTAGTAGAGTAGGTTTGGTTATAAACAGAGAGAAAACTAAAGTGATGAAAATTGGTCAGGCAGGTTGTGATTCAGTTAA
This sequence comes from Ryuthela nishihirai, assembly GCA_038380435.1. NCBI lineage: Eukaryota > Metazoa > Arthropoda > Arachnida > Araneae > Heptathelidae > Ryuthela > Ryuthela nishihirai. The sequence continues at coordinate 1,344,805 of JAWZYU010000058.1, forward strand.
TCTGAATGGTTGCAGTCTTGAGCAGGTGTCACAGTTTAATTTTCTTGGGAGCTATGTAACTGATACTGGTGATGTGCGGCATGAGATTAACAGACGAATAGGTATTGCTGCCGGGACTTTTAAGAATCTATGGAGATTGTGGAGAAATAGGCGTATACACCTAAAGACAAAAATTAGACTGTGTAATAGTTTGGTTCTTTCTAGGGTTAGTTATGGTAGTGAAACTTGGACGCTGTGTAAACAAGATAACAGGAAACTAGATGCTTTTGATTCTAGATGCTTACGCAGTATCTTGGGTATTAGGTGGTTTAACTTTGTAACTAATGATGAGGTTAGGCAAAGGAGTCTGCAACCTCCTTTAAGCAGCATATTGTGCAGAGAGAGACTCCGCTGGTTTGGCCATGTTGCCCGTATGGATAATTATAGATTGGCGAATAGGGTTATGAACAGTGTGCCTAGAGGCTTCAGAAGGAGGGGGAGACCTAGGATGCGGTGGGCAGACAATGTCAAACAGGACCTTGTTAGAATTGGTGTGCAGTGGCCGGATGCAGCAGATGTAGCTCAGGACAGATATGCTTGGAGAAGTAAACTGCGTGGTCTGGTTGGACCTCCGTGCCCATGGCTGCTTGAGGATGATGATGATGATGATGATGAAATATTTTTATAATATTCTGAAATATTTAAATAAAAATCTTAATAAGTAAATTGTTTTGAATGTTATTAAAATAAAATACTTTAACTTATCTTAAACCAATGAAAGGAATTTCTTGTTTAGGCATATTTATTTTCGCTCTTTTTGTTGAAGGCTATCCAGACAGGTAGCTTTCATAGTACGCGTTTCCCTGTGGTGTCCAACTAGAAATTCCTAGATGGAGGCTAGGTGTGAATGTCTTACGTATGTCACAGGCAACTTTGTCCTTAGGGGTAAAGTACGCTTTTTCCTGTGTTCCCAAAGGACAACCCTGTGGTTTAATCTAAGGCTTCTATTACACATTTCGCTGTACTGTACATTACCTCTTCTTAGCTCTGAACAATGCGTTTCCGTGTAGTGCATAAATTATATTTTTATCGCCCAGTTGACATTGCTTTAGGTCGTTACGTCACCCTATCTGCTCGATACATCTGTTGTGAATATCAAACGTTGGTTTTCAACTTCGTTCATGATAATGGGCAAATAGATCTGAAAGCCTGTACATAAAAGCACTGCCTTTTGATTATTTACGATATAGAAATATTTCTACGAATACTGTAACGACAAATAGCAAAATGAAGAAATCAAAAATTAAGCAAAGAATTTTTTCCTCCGACAACAATTAGTTCTACTTAGCGAGCTTTACAAAATCCGAGCCGAAATGAAAGCGGTCGTTAGTGGTCGACAGCGACAAATAGCGTTTAACTATAAAATTTATATCCCATAATCAGAATAATGTGCTGTATAGTAAGCTCTTGGTTGAAATTTCGTAACTCTCATGCTAAAAAGTGGAAAACTAGATTACCTCTACTGTAAATTAATTATTTATTACAAAGTTACTTACCTGAAGGAATTTATAAACGAACCACAAACACTTTATGAATATTATTAAACTTGATTCACCTGATATTTTTTCGAGCAGCAGAATGGTGGTTTAGAGAAGGACATACGGAATACAGTCCGTGTGTATTTTTTAATCGCATAGACCTTTGCCAATGGTTGCTTATTACACTGTAATGTGTTCCCGGTACGCAAAGCTCTGAAAATCTCAAAAAAAAAAAATCTCAAATTATATCAATTTTTTGCCATATCCATACGCTAACGCTATTCGCCAATCTATAATTATTCATACGCGCAACATGGCCAAACCAACGGAGTCTCTCTCTGCACAATATGCTGCTTAAAGGAGGTTGCAAACTCCTTTGCCTAACCTCATCATTAGTTACAAAGTTGAACCACCTAATGCCCAAGATACTGCATAAGCATCTGGAATCAAAAGCATCTAGTTTCCTGTTATCCTGTTTACAAAGTGTCCAAGTTTCACTACCATAACTAACCCCAGAAAGAACCAAACTATTATACTGTCTAATTTTAGTCTTTAGGTGTATACGCCTATTTCTCCACACTCTCCATAGATTCTTAAAAGTCCCGGCAGCAATCCCTATTCGTCTGTTAATCTCATGCCGCACATCACCATATCTGTTACATAGCTCCCAATATAACTATTGAAATTCTGACATTTGGAAACACTACATCAGTTATTCAACATATGGTTCACAAATCTTAACTCATTACCAATGAGACTTTATTATCTAATTTATATCTTTCTATTTCTTCTATCTCCTAAAACCTTTCTCTTTCACTATGTATACATACATCACCACGACTCATGAAGTGGTGTTTTCAAATTTAGCTTAAAAGAATTTAGATTTCACTAAGGAAATATTTGGTTAAAATATATCTATAACTTCACCAATGTGATGTCCACTACAAACAATAATTACCACCACCATCTTTTTCCCTTTTACATATCCCTAACAGTATTCTTCATACGTCACAGAGTCATATCTGAGACACTAATACTCATGTAAAAAGAAAACGAAACAGTTTGGTTTCGTATAAATGTCAAGTGTGAGTATCATTCCCGAATGCACGCAACAAAAATTGCTACTGATTGAAACTGCAACAGTTTTATATTTACATGTAGGTGCACAGAGGTAACTTCAATCCAAAGAAATTTACGTCATTCAAAACTTATAGATTCTGTTAAGTGTTTTAGTATTCCAAAATTTCAATGCTATGTAGTGTGAAAACCCAAAGAATAATATCAGGTGTACTAATCAATGTATTACCATTCAGCACATAATTTTGTTTCTCATTATACATGTTACATTCTACTAAACAACATGTGATCGTACTCGGATGGATTACAAGAACTATAAACATTCCTAAAATAACGAAGAAAAAAGAAAAACACTAGTCTCGGATGAATGTGAACAGTGCACGACCAATGACTACATTACCAAACAAGTAGCATTTCTGCTTCGTAACAGACATGTCATATATTTCCAGAATGGTTTAGAAGACACCCGAAATAATTTCCCTTCTCATATCCTTTCCACTATTCTCAAATCCTCCCACTCCCATTACAGTCCATTTCCAACTGCACGAACGCGCACACACACACGCAAACACACATATATATGCATGTTGCTGTTTATGAATAGTTTTCTGTATTTCAAAAATGTAGTTTCATAGAGAACATAACATAAACGAAGAGAAAAATTAGGGTTCTAATTTATCTACTACACTTATAAAAGTAATGTAGGTATGAGAAAACCGTTCACCACGTATGTTAGTGACATTTTATTTAACGCTGTACATATCTTAAAATACGACCCTGAATTAATAGATTCGAAGCGTATCTGTCATGGTATGTATTTAGAAAAATTTTATATACCATTTTATTATTTAGTACTTAATTAGAGTGACTGTAATTGGTGGTATGTCGAATTGCAGGAGTGTGCAGTACGCACTGTTTTCAGAAAAGTAGCCTTTTGTTTTTGGAACACAGTCTCCCTTTTTCTTATTCAAATAGAACTACGACATATAGAAATATCAAGCTTTTCATTTAAATTATTCAACAATAATAACACACTGGGAAAAATTTATAAAGTAGTCTAAGAAACACAAATTACAGGTGAGAAACGAACACAACCGAAATTGCATGTTGCAGCTCACTGAGAGGTCCGATTGAGAAGTTTGAGACTTCGCGAAAAAGCCGCTTTCCTTCCATCATTCTGTTGTGAAAGCTAAACTTTACGTGTAACGTTTGTACGGAAGCTCTAAAACGAATTCACAGCAATGTCTGATACAGCTGCAGAGACCAGTGTTCCAGCTGCGGTTTCACGTAAAAAGAGTGGCAAAGCAACTGCCGGAAAGCCGAAAAAATCGATTGCCGCTTCTCATCCTAAGGTGTCAGAGATTGTGATTTCGGCGATCACTGCACTGAAGGAAAGAGGTGGATCGTCGTTGCAGTCTATCAAAAAATACATTGCCTCTCACTATAAGGTAGACATCGAACGTCTAGCTCCCTTTATCAAGAAATATCTCAAGACAGCAGTAGCCAGTGGGCAACTCGTTCAGACCAAAGGTAAAGGTGCAACTGGTTCCTTTAAGCTGAGTGCTACTGGTCAGAAGATGAAAGAAAAACCAGTAAAAATCAAAAGTGCTAAGAAAGAAGGAACAGCAAAAAAGCGAAAACCTCCAGTGTTGCAAGAAAGGTATCGAAGCCCAAAAAAACCAGTGAGAAGAAGAAAACGCCTGCAGAGAAGAAACCTTCCGCTGGCAAGAAAAGCAAACCTGCTAAGAGTCCAAAAAAAACCAAGGTGACCAAACCGAAAGCACCTAAACCTAAAAAAAGCACTGCTACGAAGAAAACTGTTCCAAAGAAAACTTGGAAGTAGTGAACTATAAAATAAGACATCAATAACAAAAGGCTCTTTTGAGAGGCACATATTTTGTAGAAAGGATGCCCTACCGTACAAAAAAATTATCGTGAAATCACATTTTTTATACTCTACACGTAGGAAAAATAACCATCATAAGTATCTTACTGAAAAAGGAAATATTCACCACTGGAAAGATTTAGTAACCAAACATTAAGCTTACTTAATTTCATTACAATTTTATTACACGTAAATTTCGTCACTGATTTTAAATCCTAAAAAAATGTACGAGAAAACATCGCTAAACCTATATTATTCATAATAAATTATAAATTAATGACCAATCGGTAGCTTTCCATAGGTTGAAAGAACCGTATTGTGGCAATTTATAAGACGCGATATGTAATAGTTTTATGAAAAGATTTTTTGTTTATCACAGTGTAACCAATTAAGAACATAGTTTAACACACTGAATACGTTCCTATAACGAAACTAACTATTATTCTTGGCAGTGATATGTGCGGTTGGAGAAAATATTTAAATAGCCTACTTGGTTTACCTTTAGGAGTTCACGTATAAAATGATAAATTTGCTAATACAGATACGATGGGTAATCCTTTAGACACTATGTATTAGCCCTGAAAAGGGCTTTTTGGTTTCTTTTTTTTTGGTTTATTTTTCTCTAGCTTCCAAATCCGTACTGGGTGCGTCCTTGTCGTTTTATAGCATACACAACATCCATGGCTGTCACCGTCTTCCTCTTTGCATGCTCAGTGTAGGTGACTGCATCTCTGATGACGTTTTCAAGGAATACTTTGAGAACACCTCGTGTTTCTTCGTAGATGAGACCAGAAATTCTCTTCACACCACCTCGCCTAGCCAAACGCCGGATAACAGGCTTCGTGATACCTTGGATATTATCACGTAAAACCTTTCTCTGCCGTTTAGCACCACCTTTTCATAAACATTTGACGCCTTTTCCTCTGCCAGACATTACGTTCACTACTAAGATAAAGCTATTTGAATTCAATTGAATAACTCTCCTTCAAAGTAGAACTGATGTGCTTGCTTGCTTGCTTACACATCAACAAATGAATCTTCTTGCTACCAGGAATCCACCCGGTAGCAAACTCATTCAGAAGCATTATATAATTAGTGAGTAGAACTGATGTGAAATGGCACAAACTGTTTTTCGGGAAAGTTGTTGCACGTTTCGATCGGACCACCGGGAAAACTTTCGCGTCCAACAACTGTGATTGGTTGGTTTCGGTGGACACTCTTACGTACAGTGAACAACACTGAATTTTCACGTAAATAAAAAAAAATAAACACCCCCTCAAGCAGCTGCTTGCCACAGAGGTCTGATAGTAGCCTGTCAGTTTATATGCCAGAGTAGAAGGTCTGAGAGGATGGCAGGACCTCAGCAGAAAAACGACACATACATCCATGCCTTACCCGGGGCTCGAACCCAGGTCCCTTAGATCAGTAGCCAAGCGTGCTAACCACTCGACTACTCAAAAAATAATGTAAAAAACTATTTATGTATTCTACCATGTACTAATACTCCTTTAGGTAATTTTCGGTAATGTCTAATAGACCATTACGAGAAAAACGCAGTGCTGACGTGGTTGCCAGAAACGCCACTAATTTACAATAAATTAATGAACGTTTTTCGTTTTAGTCACAAATAAAAATCATTAAAATTGAATTCGAGATAACCAATCAATACGTTATCACTCACGTCGCCATAAAAAAAAAAATTCACATTTTTCCTTTTATATGAAATTTATTTTATTCAAAAATTTATTTCTAAGCAGAATTTATAAACTTAATATAGGAACACCTGCCTATAAACCATTGCATTTTAAAACGAATTAAAAAAAACTTCCAACTGAGCAACATGTCTAAGAAAATAATTAATAGATCAGACTTTATCAACCTAGAAAATAGTACAAAAAATTAATGTTTAATAAATTACCAGTAGTAAGTTCTTTAACTTTCCCAAATCTTGAAAAAGAATTCTAAGTTTACCATGTATTAGAAACGTATGGAACACCAACTAACGGTTAGACTTTGAATGAAATATTTCTTTCTGTTCTTGGTAAATTACTGGCTTTTGCTGTTAGTTTTGGAAAGACCACCGTCCTTGGGATGGAACATTAAGTGGTGAGCCGTACCCTACGCACTTTGAAGAACACGCTGGATGGCCTTGACGGGAGGCTATCTTATATATCCGAATGGCTGTTCCATTGGGTCCCCTCCTCGAACGGTATCTGGGTCTTCTACGTCCTTGTGACCTAACTATTTAACCGATGGTGTGCAAGAAAGTGCCGCTCAGAGGTGAAACAACCCAACTCTCAGCTTTTTTCGAAATTCAAAACTCGAATTTTAATTGCATTTCGGAAAACCTCGAGAAGGACCGCCCATTATCATTTAACGTTCAATTAATACCCTAAGACCGGATTTAACCTATTAATTATGAAACCTCTCAAAATTTCAAAATAAATTATTTACAATGAATAATTTAAAAATAAAAAATAATTTTAAAAGTCATAGTGTAATATCCAATCTTCAGAGTTTGTATTATTTGAAAATCAACTACTTTCTATTCAGAATCCTGTTGAAAACATTTTATAATATATCTCATAATTTGAATGCTAAATCGTTGACTTAATAAACAATTGCCTTTTCATAAATACGTCTTCACGGTTTTTTTTTATAAACTTCCGCCTTCGGTAAAAGTGATATCCACTCTTTGCTCCCTTAAAATTTAATTCCCCCCTTGCGCGTTTATTCCCGTTTCCTATTTGAATTATAAACTCTGATAATTACCTCACTGTGACTAAGCATTCGCTATATAACGTCTGTTATCGCAATATATGGATTTCAAATCAAGTATACGTCTGAAAATACCAAATCTATTTTTTATACTCCGCAACCGCTTCTTATTGTTCTTCGCGTCGCCGGAAATACGAGAATATCCAAAATTATATCGCATAAAGCTTATTTCGATAACCGGAAGTGCATGATATTGTTTCGTCAAAGTAGCAACGTATATGTAGTATTATTGAAAATATGAGCATATTTAGGTGTAAAATGCAGTTGATATGAGAGAGATTTCTTATAAGATTTGAATTTCATAATATGTAGATCTGATGTGAATTATTTCTGTATTAGACGGTGAAATTATTAATCAAGTCTAGATATTTGGTGAGAAAAAATTTCCATGTTCGAATAATGTTTAAATCTGATAATGTAAAGTGACAGTTTCGCAGAAAGGAAGCGGAAATGATCGTAAGTTCTGAGTTATGTAGCTCACTTAAATATAGTTTATTGTTGATTCTTATTTTAATTTCCTTTGCTGTTAAGAGGTTTAAAAATAATTCAATCTGTGTAATTTATCCAGTTTTCTTTTGAGCTGTGCTTTTTAAATTTCGAATTGAGGTTTGGAGAAAAACTATTTAAGAATAGCAGGATTGGTTTCTTTTTTTTAAGTATGATGTTGTACTTTTTTATCTAGTTTTTCGTGTAGGTATGTTGTGTGTATATATAGGGCATTTGATATTTCTAGTGTTGAGGTGTATTTGGTGTAAATGTTCGAGTTAATATGATTTTGTGTGATGAATAGTGTACAGTAGTGTAGTTTAAAATGTATTGTAAAGAATTGGAGATGTTTTTTTAATTTATTACGTAGTAATATGTTGGCAACTTTTTGTTATTTTTCAAGGTGTTTTGATATTTATGTGATTTGTGATTTGGATGGGTTGTTGGTGTGAATATGGATGGTGCGTGTTTGAAAGTAAAGGAAGGAAGTAAGTTAAGGAAGTTAAGGAAGTAAGGGGGTACGCAGTGGAATATTGAATGCGAGTGGATGCTATTGAAGAGGCGGGTCCCGTGACGAGTGCGTTGCTCCGCAGGGGCAAGAAACAATAATTCACAACAATCGTCACAACTATTTTACTCCTAAAAACTGTCGTTTTCAGAAGGATATTAGAAGTGATTTGAACTACTCTAGGCACCAAATATTGCCTGGAACGAGAGGGTAAAGAAGGTACAGGTAAAGAATTATTTTTTATGTGAAGTTCCAAAACAGGATCTATGATACAATAACACTCCCCCCCCCCCTCTACAAGGTTTTTTTCTGTTTTGAATTTTCTGGCCTGCCACTTTGTAATTAGCAAGTAATAGCAGCCAGTGGTAAGTAATAGCAGCTCTGCCTTTCATGTAGCACTAGAGAGTAATTGTCTAGTGTGAAATGGAGTAAAGGCTGTAACGTGGCGTCCCCGTGAGATGGCACGTGAGCAGGAGGAATACTCGGCGCAGAGACCTCCGGCGGCAGAGGTAAGTGTCGCGAGGAAGTAGCACTTTAAGAAAAGGAATGCCTGCCACCATGCCCAGGCCCCTAAACGTACCCAAGTTCTCTATGTGAAATCAGTTTAAATGTGTCTTCCATATACCTAGGAATCTTTAACACCCCACCCGAAAATATTTTTTTTTTTACTGCACGTCCCACATTGAGAAGCCCTAGTGTAAATAATAACGGATCAAGCATCTGCTTGCCACAGAGGTCTGACGGCATCTGTGCTTAACCTGCGGGTCAAACCCACGTCTCTTAGAACTGTAGCCAATGCCACTGCCCTGCGACAGGTGTGTGAATTGTATAGCCAAATGAAATTTGCAATGTGTTTCGACAGTTTGTTTCTGCAACTAGAAGTGCATTTTTTTTCTCAGGCAGTGCACCACATTAAGCTGTCCATCATCAAAGTATTTCAAAAACATGATATTGTACTAACACCATCTCATAAATACTTCCTATCTGTATCTCACTCGTAGGTGCACTAACCAAAATTTTATATTCCTCATCAGGGCTCTAAAGGAAATGAAATCAAATTATTATTAGTATTTTTGACCCTATGAGAAATACTTCTCAGTAATTATTAAATACTACAGAGATCTATTTCTTTCCTAAGTTCTACATCCCCAAAAATTACATGAAACACATCTTTTCCACCACTACTACATCCCTCGATATTTCACAGATAAAAAAACCTCTCCTTAAAACACACGACCTATAAAATGGTAATACAAAAAAAAAAAACTCCCCTACCGAATTGTGTATTCGGTGACCTAATTTTTTAATGTATAGAATGTAAAAATTCCTACTTTTTTTTCTTTTTTTTTACTTAGCACACAATATTATATACTAAACACATAAGTAATATTACAGTAATTTCCTAATGGCGTTGTAGTTTGTTCTGTATTTAAATGAAACTGTTGTAAAAGTATTTCACATCGGTATGCTACTGAGATGTATAAATAAAATCATATGTTCAAAGTTATATTTCTTATTTTTTTATTTCGCAGAGAAAACAATAATTTGACAACCTCTGTCTCTCATGTCAAAATATTAACTTTTTATTAAAATAATGCATTTATTTAAATTTTACATGCGACTGGGACTTTGGTGAACAAGCATTTCCTATCCACAGAAAACTCCTACCAGGAGTGTTCATTCTACCACACATGGCTCACAGAGAGGTCCGCATAAACAGCGGTACGATCCGTCCGGAGTTTTTGAAAGGGGATTGCAACCAGAACACAAGAATATTCAATTTGGAGATTTCAAGAGCGAGTTCTCAGATTTTTAATTTCCAAACAAGGATTTGTTCCAGCATCTGTAGAGAAAATGCCGCCTCAACCTTCAAGAAAAGCTGTGAAAAAAGCAGGAAAGGCGCAAAAAGCCGTTCGTGCTGGCGATAAGAAGAAACGCGAGAAGGAGACGAAAGAGAGTTTCAGTATCTACATATACAAAGTTCTAAATCTCTGAATAGTTCTCTGATCCACACATCCCCTACCACTTCTAAATCCACATTGCTCATCAGGCAATTGACTGTCAACCAGATTCTTAATTCTATTAAGCACAATCATGGAAAGAACTTTAACTGGAACAGAGAGTAGGCTGATACCCCTATAGTTATCACAAGAACTGCGATCACCTTTTTTGAAAATAGGGATAACAATAGCTCTGGTAAAATCCTTAGAAACCATGCCTTTATCATAAAAGATATTCAGAATTTCAGTCATCCAAGTGGTAACCGAAATATTCCCAGCTCTGAGCATTTCTGTATTAATTTCATCTACCCCTGGGGATTTATGAAGTTTAAGTTTAGGAACAGCCAAAATAACTTCAGATCTTGTTATAGGGCCAATATTAAAGCCAATGCGTCTATCGTCATTACAAATTATAGTAGTAGAACTAACCGCATTGTTTCAAAATCACTGAAATTCTCAGTCAACCTAGCCACGACAGAATCCTCCCCTTTCTTAACCTTACCTTGTTTATCCTTCAATCCTTGTATGCCTGTCCGTTTTCTACCACATAAAACATTAACTATCTGGTACAGCTCTCTGCTGATGTGCTGTCTAACTGCTTCCTCAGCTTTGTCAGCCAAACCATCAAGCCAAAGATTCTTTCCTATCAGCAGCTAACTGATCTTTTACACGTTTGATAAGTTCTCTGTAATGCTTTCTATTAGGACAAGTAGGGTATTGATTAAGAACATTCCTGCAGTTCTTTCTTTGCGAAATAAGCTCAAGTGCCTTATCACTCAGATAATTCTGCTTCTTCTGCTGCTTTTTTCCTAAAAGAGTACTGTTAGTGTCCAAAAAAGCCTGTTTAAAATGATCCCATTCTTCCTCAACTTCAGTAGTAAGCATACCATGACTGTCATAATGACTAAGTAACCTATCATGGTAAGCTTCGGCTATAACTGGGTCTTTCAGAGCTTCAGTATTAAAAGCAAATTTTTTAACCCTAGCACAACACTTTTTAAGTTTAAGTTGCAAGACACTTTTAACAAGGTAATGGTCAGATCCAATTTCAGCTCCCCTATATGACCTAGTATTCCTAACAGAACTAGCCCATTTGCTGTTAATTATATAATCAATCATATTCTTATGCAGCCCATTGGGTGAAACCCATGTGTAGTTATGTATGTTGCGGTGTTTGTAATAAGTGTTAGTTATTGTGAATAAATTGAGTTTACTTACCTGTAGGAGACGTTGCCCAATGCCAGTGCAAGCTACCAATACCAAAAGGTCCTACTACTCCTGTCCATAGGTCAGAGTCAGTACCAACTTTGGCATTGAAGTCACCTAGAACAAGGGTAATATCTCCTTTCTTGACAGAATTCAAAATATCCCGAAGTTGTCCGTAAAACCTATCCTTCTCAACCTCATCGGCATCCTCAGTGGGGGCATAACAGCAGATAACATTCAAGTCTTTAACTATTGTCTGAAATTTTGCTGTAAGAAACCTTTTATTAATGCACTCATATCCTAGAATAACATCATTGGTATGTCTGCTGAGAAGCAGACCAAAGCCTTGGTTGTGCTTATTATCGTCCGTCTTGAAAAGAAAAATTTAAGATTATTTTTAAGAATCTGAACTTTATGTGTCCATCTGGTCTCTTGCAAAACGAGAATATGTAAATTATAATGGTGGAATTCTTGTGTGAGGACATCAAGAGAAAAAACTCTGTGCAGAGTCTTCACATTCCAACTACCTATGGAGAGAAAATGGTTAGTGGGATGTTTAAAGAAACTATGTTTATTGAGACAGCGAATGCCGACAATATCAAACAGCCCCCTAATCGCAGACATGGGGCAAAGACCCGTTCCCCCACCACTAAAGGGTAAAGCCATCTACACTGGAAGACTTCCTCAAATGTAGAATTTGACGATGCCAATAGAAGCAAAGAGTTCAGATGCCTGCGATGACCTCTGCTCAGGATTATCCACCAGCTGATAAACATATCCTGTGAATCTATTCACTTGGGACTGTCAACCCACAAACAAACAGAAAACACAGCGGAAGATTTTCCCTCCACAGAAGCCCACCAGTGCAGCAAAATCAGGATCCATAATCAAGCTCAGAGCCATATATCTGTCCAGTTCAGTGGGTTTATATGGTCAGCACCAGGACCCTGTGTGGTTGAAAAGTCGTTTTCGGTAAAAACTTTGGTATTTGCGAGTAATCCGAAGATTAATATTATTGTTTTGACCCAGAAATGAAAATTAAGACTTATGTGCACGTCGTGGTGTAATAAGATAGGAATGGATTTGCATCGCACCTTAAGGCTTTTGCCGAACGTTTGCAGTGAAAAACACACAAACAGCGATGCCTTACTCGGGCTGGAACCCAGGTCCCTTAGATCAGTAGCCAAGCGCGCTAACCACTCGGCCATGGGACGGCGAATAGTCTTATTCGGGCAACCATTATAAAGAAAGTGAACCCACTTTTTCCTTTTCCACTGCATGCGTTTCGTTTGCGGATTTTCTGCTACTCTCTCCCGCCACCTTTTGGGGCGGGGGTGGCTCAGTCGGTAGCGTGCCAGGCTCGTAAGCTGTAGTTCCCAGGTTCGAGTCCCAGCTGGGTCAGCGTTGAGATTTATCTCCGCAAAATTCCCCCCCCCCACTTCCCACGGTCAGTAGGGGACACCGATGGGCTTGGAAAGGCCGTCGTCCGTCGGATGGGACGTTAAGCCATGGCCCCGTGTGTGGGAGAGCCATACCCTGTGCACGTTAAAGAACACGCTGGATGGCCTTGACGGGAGGCTACCATCTGTCTCCCAACAGCTGTTCCAGTGGGTCCCCTCCCCCAACCTTCTCTGAGCCTTCGGGGTCCATGTGACCTGACCATTTAGCCCACGGTGTTCAAAAAAGTGCCGCTCAGAGGTAAAACAACCCAACCCCTCCCCCAACCTTCTCTGAGCGTTCGGTGTCCATGTGATCTGGCCATTTAGCCCATGGTGTGCAAAAAAGTGCCGCTCAGAGGTAAAACAACCTAAAGCCATAAAACGACATCGAAAAATGTGACCATAAAAGCGGCATCTTGGTTCTTGTAGAAATTTTTTCTTCAATAGAAATATTTTTTCAGAATTAAATTCAAATGGGGATTTTCAAAAAGGCGCCGTGTGAACAATGTTACATCAAAAGAAATCGTGTAAATAGGGAATTTAAATTTCTTTTCTGATCTGTGTTAAATCAAAAACGTGTAAAAAGAGTAATATACTTGATTGAGATTCAAATTTGTCACTCATTAACCTAAACTGATTGCATTGTTGCTACCGTAAGTAAGCACCTCAGCAGAAAAGCAACATCAATGCCTTACCCTAGGTTCGAACCCAGGTCTCTTAGATCAGTAGCCTAGCGCGATAAGCATTCAACCTTAAAAAAATAAATCCTTCCTAATAAACAATAGGAATAATCTAATTCAATGAACCCAATTCTGTTTCTGATAGGTTCCCGAGAAAACCGTCTAAAAAATAAACCTTTAAAAAAAATACAATGCATATGAAAAAATAGATACGAAAATCTTTAAATCTCCTAAAATTAGTGCTGCCTGTGAATACGGGTTAATGATAAACTAGCAAAAACACCGAGATGACGTCAGCAGTACTGTTTCGTTGTGTAGCCAACAGTTTTTTGCATAATATATTACAGGCAGTTTGAAGTTTTAAAAATAAAAATAAAAAATTCTTTATATACTTATTTCCTTTAAAACCAAACCGATAGGTTTTAATTTGAACAAAATAAATAAAAGGGTTTACTAACAATTGTGACACCGTGGAGACACCCAATTTATAGAAATTGAATCATCACGGACATGATATCATGTTTTATAGGATAAGGTCTGCCGCATTACTAAATACAATCTCAAAACATATACGGTCAGAAGGAGTAAAGATGGAAGAAGCAGTGGTCAAGTCGTTAGGCGTCCACGCTGCGAATCTGAAATTTTGAGGATCGAGTCACACTTCGGGCAACGTTAAGATTTAATCCCGTTGTTCTGCGAATGAAAAAGGGAACACCAACAGGTTTGCAAAGTCGCTGTGAAGTTAACTCATGGTTGACCTATGCAGGAAATAAAAGCCCGCCCCCCCCAAAAAAAAGTTTATTTCTTATTCTACAGCGGCCAAGTTTATGTTAAATGTTAGGAACGTGAGGCCCGAACGGAACAAGTTCCATGTCACATGAAACCTCGTTAAGTAGGTAATGCTGCTGTCCATAAAACTAACAAACTTCGTTTTCTTTCCCCTCAAAATAGAAGAAATTTACTAGTTACTACATGTTCGGACAGCAAAGAATTGCGAATTTCCTTTGAAATGGAAACTCGTATGAGGATCCGTGTGTGGGAGACAGTGTGGAGTCTGTAAAACCTTTTTTCTCATCCTCATCGGCATTCTCAGTGGGGGCATAACAGTAGATAAGATTGAAGTCCTTAACGCTTGTCTGTAATTATGCTGTAAAGAACCTTTCATTAATGCACTCTTATCCTAGAAGAGCATCACTAGCGTGTCTGCTGAGAAGCAGACCCACGCCTTGGTGATATTTATTGTCTTTCCTCCCCGAAAAGAGATATTTGAGATACTCACGGTGAATCCAAAAAACTTTTGAAAAAGGTACTGGATTAAATGAATAATTTTTAGTAAATTTGGTATAGAAGGTATCGAAAAACCTAAGTGCGGAAGAGTAAACAAACCCCTCTGTTGGGAATACGAAACAATGGAAATGTCATTTCCTTTCGATTCTGCAAACAATGCATTCTAAATCGTCACTGTCAGATGTCATTCGCATATTATTGAAATCGTCCGACGCTTTTCTCGCTGTTCCATTTGCCCCGTTAGCTATTAAAATATGGCGAAGAAGTCATCCTATTTAGAGGGTTTGCCTATCGCGAACAGATTCGCGTATAATAGCCATAGGCGTGGCCCGTGGATAAATACCGTCGGCCTGTCCTTCTGTAACTTACAACTCTGCTGCTCGAATAGTATCAGCTAAATCAAGGTAAATAATATTCGTGAAGTGTTTGTGGTTCTTTTATATTTTCCTTCAGGTAAGTAACTTTGTAGTGAATAATTAATTTAGAGTAGAGGTAATGTAATTCTACACTTTTTAGCCTAAGAGCTAAAAAATTTCGGTCGGTTTCGAACCAACAAATAGTATGCAGCACATTATTCTGATTATGGGATATAAAATTGATAGTGAACCGCTATTTGTCGGTGTCGACCACTTTATTTTGGCTCGTAATACGGACATTATTAATTTCCTATGCTTTTCAGGTACCCTACCGAACGGCTGCAGAATTTCCTTGTTATGCCAGTGAGAAACCTTACTTGGAAGCTCTAAAATATGCATTTAATGGAAAAATGTCACTGATTATTTGTTTTAGTATTTAAATGGTTGCAGAAGCTGGAATGGTTAAAAATAATCTTCAGTGATTCCAGATGCTTACGCAGTATCTTGGGCATTAGGTGGTTCAACTTTGTAACTAATGATGAGATTAGGAAAAGGAGTTTGCAACCTCCTTTAAGCAGCATATTATGCAGAGAGAGACTCCGTTGGTTTGGCCATGTTGCCCGTATGAATAATTATAGATTGGCGAATAGGGTTATGAACAGTGTGCCTAAAGGCCTCAGAAAGAAGGGGAGACCTAGGATGCGGTGGGCAGACAATGTCAAACAGGACCTTGTTAGAATTGGTGTGCAGTGGCCAGATGCAGTAGATGTAGCTCAGGATAGACTTGCTTGGAGAACTAAATTGCACGGTCTGGTTGGACCTCCGTAGCCCATGGCTGCTTGAGGATGATGATGATGATGATGATATGCCAGTGAGAAAGTGGAATTATTATTTCAGCAGGTAAATTAGAATTACAAATGACATCGCGAAAACACGGACGTGACGTCATCTCTGGTATGTGCAAGTGTTGCCACCATAATTTTTATAAGATATTTCATAACCAAAGTGTATAAATTAAAATATTTCTAATCCTAAAATATTAACTGGTAGTTATTTCTTTTTTTTAATTTTTTTTAAATATTTTTATAATATTCTGAAATATTTAAATAAAATCTTAATAAGTAAATTATTTTGAATGTTATTAAAATAAATTAACTTTAACTTATCTTAAACCAATGAAAGGAATTGCTTATTTAGGCATATTTATTTTCGCTCTTTTTGTTGAAGGCTATCCAGGCAGGTGGCTTTCACAGTACGCGTTTCCCTGTGGTGTCCATCTAGAAATTCCTAGATCGAGGCTAGGTGTGAATCTCTTACGTATGTCATAGGCAATTTTGTCCGTAGGGGTGAAGAACGCTTTTTCCTGTGTTCCCAAAGGACAACCCTGTGGTTTAATCTAAGGCTTGTATTACACATTTCGCTGTACTGTACATTACCTTCTTCTTAGCTCTGAACAATACGTTTCCGTGTAGTGGGTAAAATATATTTTTATCGCCAAGTTGACATTTCTTGAGATTTTTACGTCACCCTATCAGCTCGATATATCTGTTGCGAATATCAAACGTTGGTTTCAAAGTTCGTCCACGATAATGGGTCAAATAGATGTGAAAGCCGGTACATAAAAAAACTGCCGTTTGATCATTTACGATATAGAAATATTTCCACGCATACTGTAACGACGAATAGCAAAATGAAGAAATCAAAAATTAAGCAAAGAATTTTTTTTCCTCGGACAACCATTAGTTCTACTGAGCGAGGTTTACAAAATCCGAGCCGAAATGAAAGCGGTCGTTAGTGGTCGACAGCGACAAATATCGTTTAACTATAAAATTTATATCCCATAATCAGAATAATGTGCTGTATAGTAGACTCTCGGTTGAAATTTCATAACTCTCATGCTAAAAAGTGGAAAATTAGATTACCTCTACTGTAAATTAATTATTCACTACAAAGTTACTTACCTGAAGGAATTTATAAACGAACCACAAACACTTTATGAATATTATTAAACTTGATTCACCTGATATTTTTTCGGACAGCAGAATGGTGGTTTAGAAAAGGGCATAGGGAATACAGTCCGTGTGTATTTTTTAATCGCATAGACCTTGCCAATGATTGCTTATTACACTGTAATGTGTTCCCGGTATAAGCTAAACCTAAAAAAAGCACTGCTACGAAGAAAACTGTTCCAAAGAAAACTGGGAAGAAGTGAACTATAAAATAAGACATCAATAACAAAAGGCTCTTTTAAGAGGCACTTATTTTGTAGAAAGGATGCCCTACCGTACAAAAAAATTATCGTGAAATCACATTTTTTATTCTCTACACGTATGAAAAATAACCATCACAAGTACCTTACAGAAAAAGGAAATTTTCACCACTGGAAACATTTAGTAACCAAACATTAAGCTTACTTAATTTCATTACAATATTATTACACGTAAATTTCGTCACTGATTTTAAATCCTAATAAAATGTACGAGAAAAGATCGCTAAACCTTTATTATTCATAATAAATTATAAATTAATGAACAATCGGTAGCTTTCCATAGGTTGAAAGAATCGTATTGCGGCAATTTATAAGACGCGATATGTAATAGTTTTATGAAAAGATCTTTTGTTTATCACAGTGTAACCAATAAGAACATAGTTTAACACGCCGAATACGTTCCTATAACGAAACTGACCATTATTCTTGGCAGTGACATGTGCGGTACCTCGCCTAGCCAAAAACCGGATAGCAGGCTTCCTGATACCTTGGATATTATCACGTAAAACTTTTCTCTGCCGTTTAGCACCACCTTTTCGTAAACCTTTGCCGCTTTTTCCTCTGCCAGACATTACGTTCACTACTAAGATAAAGCTGATTTGAATTCAATTGAATAACTCTCCTTCAAAGTAGAACTGATGTTGCTTGCTTGCTTGCGTCTCAACAATTGAAAATTCCTGAGATCAAGACAGGGGTGTGATCTCAGACTCATTCAGTCATAATGTAGGAAATCTCATTTATATTTTCAAAGTTTTCCTTCTTTTATTTATTTGTTTCATAATTTATCAAAGAGATCAATATCTCTGATATAGGAGATCAGTAATTTGTATAGAGTTCCTTTTAGGTAATATTTAGGTGGTTCTAGTATTGTTTTAAAATTATATTGATTTATATTATATTTTTGCAATTTTTGGTAATATGTTTTTCTTTGATTGTCAAATTTTTTACAATTAAAGATAATGTGATTTAATGTATGTGGTTCATTACATGAGTTGCAATTTGGATTATGGGTTTTCTTTATTTTATACAGTGTTGTATTTGTGAGAGCTAGGTTAACCTTGATTCTTAGTATAATATTCATTTCCTTCTTTTTCAAATTATAATCTTTAAATTTGTTCACTTTAGAATTTATGTTATATCTATGAGTGTGTGCAGCATTTGTGTTATACCAGTTTTGTAGTTCTTCTAGCATTTTAATTTTATTCTGATTTTTGTGTAAATATAGGAAGTAGGGAGTTTGATTTGAAGTGTTTAGATTTTTAGCTTGTTTTGCCAGAGCGTCTACTAAATCATTTTCTTTGTGGTTGATATGTGATGGTATCCATTGTATGTATATTATGTTATTATGTTGTATGTGTTGTTGAGTAATTGCAATAATGTCGTTAGTGTAAATGGCGAAATTGCTTTTAAAAGGATTTTGATAAATAATTTCTAGAGATGTTTTGCTATCTGTTAATATTACTATTTTATTATTATTGAATTTTAAAGCCCAGTTAATGGCGTGTAAGATTGCAGTAATTTCTGCTATAATTACTGGGGCAGGTCTATTGAGTTTAAATTGATAGTTATGTGAGTTGCAAATAAATGCTCCTGATGTTATTGTTCTTTCTGCATTTAGAGAGCCATCAGTATAAATTTTGATGAAATCTTTATATTTTTTTTCTATGTGTGTTTCAGTAAGAATTTTCAAACTATTTGAGTCTAATTGTTTTTTGGAATGAATACCTGGAATTTCATTTATCATTATGGGAAATGGTGATGTCCAGTATGGGTAATGTATTATGGTGTCTCCACTTAATTTGTTTTCAATGATGTGTAGGATTGCATTTTTTTCAGGTAGTTGTGTTAGTGTTATATCTTTAAAATTTGTTTTAATTTTTTCAATAATTGGGTGTTGTTGATTTTTGGTAATAATTCTGAAAATGAGGTTTGATGTTAGGTATTTTTTCTTTATGTTCAGTGGTGGGAATGCTGTTTCTGCATATAAATTGATATTTGCAGTAGGTTTCAAGAGTCCCAGACAGTATTTCAATATTTTTGTTTGTGAGTTTTCCAAAATTTTCATTTTAGTTTTAGATATATTATTAATTAGTTCTAATCCATAGGTATATTTAGGTAATATTATTGAATTGTATATAAGTAATAAATTTTTTACTGTGCTTCCCCAGCTTGAATTTCCTAAAAATTTCAGATATTGAAATAATTTATTGGATTTATCCTTTGCATTTTGTATGTAAAAGTTCCATAGTAGTTTCGAATCAAGATGTAGACCTAAGAATTTCAAATTATTCACTATTTTTATTTTTTTGTCTTTTATTTTAATGATGAAGTCATTTGGTAGTTTCTCCCTTTTGTGGAAATAAATAATGTTTGTTTTATCTATGTTTATTTGTAAATTCCATTTTTCACAATATTCATTTATTTTATTTATTGTTTTTTGTATATTTTTTTGTATTATGTCTTCATTATAGTGTGAAGTCCAGAAAATTAAGTCGTCCGCATAAGTTCCAAATTTGATATTTGCGTCGAATATGTTTGCAATGTCATTTAGATAAATGTTAAATAATAACGGAGATAATATGTCTCCTTGTATGATTCCATTCATAAATTTGTATTCATTAGATAATTTATTTCTGATTTTAGTCATGTAAAATTTGTTTTGTATTATGTGGTATAAAAAGTAATATAAATTGCCACAGATTTTTAATGTTCTGATTTTATATAGTAATGCTTGATGTGAAATAGAGTCGAATGCTTTTTCTAAGTCGATAACAACTGCTACCATGAATTGTTTATTTTCAATGGCATGTTCCGCGTCAGTAATAATGTCTAGTAGTAAGTCCTTGGTAGCTCGGCCAAATCTAAATCCATAACAATTATTGTGAAATATATTATTTTTCTCTATGTACCAATTCATTCTAAAGATTATCATTTTTTCAAACAGTTTAAGTATATTAGAACTTAAGCAAATTGGACGGTAGGAATTTAAGTCGTCTGCTGGTTTTTTTTCTTTTTTTATAAATATCATATAGTTCTCTGACCATGAGTCTGGGTATTTTCTTGATGTCCAAATATTATTAAAGAAATTTAACAGTAGTTGAATCCAATTAGGTGGAAGATTTTTAAGAATTTTGTTGGAGATCCCATCTGGTCCAGGAGTTGTATTTTTTTTTAAGAGTTTAATGGCACTGTTTAATTCAAATAGGGTGAAAGGGGTATTTAGGATTTCTGTTTTCTTACATTGGAAGGTTTTGTGAAATATGTTAGAGTCCTTATGTCTTTTTTCTAGTTTGTCATTTGGTTTATAATTTTTATTAGTGTAAAATTCTGCTAATTTCTCTGTAGTTTCCTGTGTGGATATGTTGTTTTTTAGAGAGTATGTTTCTATTGGGTTTTTAGGAGTAGTATTAGTATACAGTTTTTTATAAATTCTCCATAAGTTTGTTGTTGTTGAGTTAGGGGATAATTTTTCAGTTAGTACTTTCCAATTTTGTTTTTGTATATTTTTAATTTTTTTTTCTATTGCATTTTCTAGTCTATTATAATTTTCACAATCAATAAATGTTCTAGTTCTTTCCATCCTTCTCTCTGCTCTTCTTCTAATAGCGATAAGTTTGTTTATGAAGATTGATTCTATATGATTTTTAGGACATTTTTTTGTGATAGTTTCTGTATGTTCTTTAATTTTTTCATTTAATGTATTGGTGACATTGTTGTAACTTGTATTTGATTCAAATGGGCAAAATTTTTCTAGATCTTTTCTCAGAGTTCCCCAATTTATAATTTTAATTTGTGGTTTTTTTGTATTTAATGTTATGTTAATTGTAAGAACTATAGGCCAATGGTCACTTCCAAATGAATCAGTCATTATTTTCCAATGAGTTATCTTGGAGATTTCATTAGTGCAAAGAGATAGATCAATTACTGAGTGTTTATCAATGTTGTTTTTTCTTGTAGGTGTTTTTTCATTTAGAATAATTAAGTTAAAGTTTTCAATTACTTTAATTAAGTGTGTGCTTCTATTATCATTTTTGTAAGAGTACCACATTTTATTATGGGTATTAAAGTCCCCACAGATTAAAATTTCCCCTTCAAGATTTTCTAATATTGCTGCATATTGATTATAATTAATATGATTACATGGGTTGTATATATTGACTATATATGTTTTTAAGTGATTAAGTTTTACTTGTAAAATTATGTATTCTATTTTATCCGTGATATTGTTTAAATAAATTCTTCTTTGAGGTAATAATTTGTCACAGTATGTTACAACTCCCCTTGAAGTTTTATGATTTCTTTGAAAATAAGTAACAAAATTATTCAGGCTGGGGATATTGTCTGTCTGTGACTCTTGTAAACATATTATTTTAATTTTTCTAGTTTGGATTAAATGTTTTAAATAAGGTTTTCTTTGCTGAATGCCGCGACAATTCCATTGTAAAATCTCTAGATTATTAATCATGAACCACTCAAAGAGAAAGTTAGGAGAATGTCCTTAATTAAATTCAATTCAGGACAGTTAGTAAGTATACATTCTAAAAGTCTAATGACTAAATTTAAGATCAAGCCTCTTGTCTCATTCGGTATTTGGCTTTTGCTTACCTCGGCTTGTGAATTCAGATCTTTTTTCTCTTTTTTTTCGTGTCTAATTTGTTTATTGGAAATCGAAATATTTGACTTTTTTGCACCAGTAATGTTTTTTTTCACACATTTAGCATAGTCCATAGTAATTGGTAAATTTGTTTCGTTGTTTCTGGTTAGAATAGGAAAGTCAGTGGAAGTAGAGGGTTCTGCGTTGAAGAGATCGTCCACTTCGTCTTCTACGTCATCTTGCGAGCTCACTTCCAGGTCCGCATGAACCGTGCTTTCAATCCGATTGTTAGCTGTTGTGAAGTTTTGGCGATTGTCTTCGCGTCTTGTCAAAGACGTTGAGTTGAGATCAGAGGAATTGTTTTGAAAACTCAATCTAGCCTTAATCAAAGCTTGCTGCCAGTTAATGCCCTCATCTAGTTGAATCGTTTTTGCTTTGCAAGCAATGATTCGGGCCTGGCAGCCGGACCAAGTAGCTGGATGTGGTCCGTTACAGTTTGGGCACTTGTAGCCTTTTGCCGTACATTTCTTGTAGTGATGGTTTCCTCCGCATTTCTTGCATGTGAGTTTTCCTCTACATGAGGAGATGGCATGTCCGAAAATATAACATCTAAGGCATAAGTTGGGTGGAAGATTATATTTTTTGACTCGGAACCTTCTAAAACCAATGTATACAAATTCGGGAAGAGAGATGCCGTCAAACTCTAAAATAATTTTATGGGTTGGAGAAAAGTCAGTTTCAGAATTTTCATCAGATTTCTTGTCGTATTGAACCATACGTCTTAAACTAAGAACTTGTTGTTCTTCCAGAAGTTCCAGAATTTCATCATCATTTAGCGATGTAGGAACCCCAATTATTGATCCTAACACTGATTTTCGAAAGTCAGGAATATTCACCGAGATAGGGACGTCTAACAGAGTTTTGAGGTTCATAATTGTATCATAGTGACTTTGATTATTAGGAAACAACAATAACCTACCGAAGGAGATAAATCTCCCAGGAATATGTTCTCCGAGGAGCTTGTTGAAAAAAGATGTTACTTTTTTAATATCAAGATCGCTTATATCGTCGTTTATGCCTGTTATGACTAATGCAAATTTTTCTTTCTTTTGTAAATTTTCAGAGATAGGTTCCGAGTCATTAAAATTTTTTGAGTCCAATGATGTTAAAATAACATTTTTCATATTATTAGTATCCTTTACTGGAGTGTTGTTAGAATCTATTTCATTATTATTAGTAGTTTTAGCAGAAACATTTTCCACAGACTTAATGTTTTCTAATGTTACCTTTTTGTATGAATTATCCGAATTTGGTGGTAAATCTTTGATGTCTGTTGATGTATTCATGTCCTTTCTGTTGTTATCCTCAATGGGTTTTGCAGGAGATGTCTCCGATTCTGATGAGATTTTTAAGTCTTCATCCAGTATCGAGAAGTCCTTTATTTTTTCTGGAATTACTTTCTTCTTTCCAGTGTTATTGTTATTGTTCTTGGATTTTTTTATCCTGATTTTGATGGGCGAAACAGGGTTGTTCTTTTTCCTTCCATTTGCCATTTTCAGAGTCCTCCGCCTCACCGAATCACCAACCAATATTAAACTTAAAATTTAACTCATTCAAACGCAGCACAATCTCGACGTCCGCTCTCCAAGACTACCAACGCGGGAATCCGTAGAACTGATGTGAAATGGCACAAACTGTTTTTCGGGAAAGTTGTTGCACGTTTCGATCGGACCACCGAGAAAACTTTCGTGTCAAAAAACTGTGATTGGTTGGTTTCGGTGGACACTCTCATCTACAGTGAACAACACTAAAATTTTATGTACTAATTTAAAATTCTATTACCTAGTTACTCACAAAATAATGTAAAAAACTTTTGCTGTGTTCTACCATGTATTAATACTCATTTAGGTAATTTTCGGTAATGACTAATAGACCATTACGAGAAAAACGCAGTGCTGACGTGGTTGCCAGAAACGCCACTAACAATACAATAAATTAATGAACGTTTTTCGTTTTAGTCACAAATAAAATCATTAAAATTGAATTCGAGATAACCAATCAATACGTTATCACTCACCTCGCCATAAAAAAAATCGCGTTTTTCCTTTTATATGAAATTTATTTTATTCAAAATTTATTTCTAAGCAGAATTTATAAACTTAATATAGGAACACCTGTCTATAAACCATTGCATTTTAAAACAAATTAAAAAAAACTTCCAACTGAGTAACATGTCTAAGAAAATAATTAATAGATCAGACTTTATCAAACTAGAAAATATTACAAAAAATTAATGTTTAATAAATTACCAGTAGTAAGTTCTTTAACTTTCCCAAATCTTGAAAAAGCATTCTAAGTTTACCATGTATTAGAAACTTATGGAACACCAACTAACTGTTAGACTTTGAATGAAATATTTCTTTCTGTTCTTCGTAAATTACTGGCTTTTGCTGTTAGTTTTGGAAAGACCGCCGTTCTTGGGATGGAACGTTAAGTCGTGAGCCGTACCCTGCGCACTTTAAAGAACACGCTGGATGGCCTTGACGGGAGGCTACCGTCTATATCCCAATGGTTGTTCCATTGGGTCCCCTCCTCGAACGGTATCTGGGTCTTCTACGTCCTTGTGACCTAACTATTTAACCGATGGTGTGCAAGAAAGCTCAGAGGTGAAAGAACCCAACTGTCAGCTTTTTTCGAAATTCAAAACTCGAATTTTAATTGCATTTCGGAAAACCTCGAGAAGGACCGCCCATTATCATTTAACGTTGAATTAATACCCTAAGACCGGATTTAACCTATTAATTATGAAACCTCTCAAAATTTCAAAATAAATTATTTACAATGAATAATTTAAAAATAAAAAATAATTTTAAAAGTCGTAGTGTAATATCCAATCTTCAGAGTTTGCATTATTTCATAATCAAGTACTTTCTATTCAGAATCCTGTTGAAAACATTTTATAATATATCTCATAGTTTGCTATCTCATATATACTATCTCATAGTAATGCTAAGTCGTTGACTTAACCTACTGCCTTTTCATAAATACGTCTTCACGGTTTTTTTTATAAACTTCCGCCTTCGGTAAAAGTGATATCCACTCTTTGCTTCATTAAAATTTAATCCCCCCCCTTGCGCGATATTCACACGTTTATTCCCGTTTCCTATTTGAATTATAAACTCTGATAATTACCTCACTGTGAATAAGCATTCGCTATATAACATCTGTTATCGCAATATATGGATTTCAAATCAGGTATATGTCTGAAAATACCAAATCTATTTCTTATACTCCGCAAACTCTTCTTATTGTTCTTCGCGTCGCCGGAAATACGAGAATATCCAACAATTATATCGCATAAAGCTTATTACGATAAGCGGAAGTACATGACATTGTTTCGTCAAAGTAGCAATGTAGGTGTAGTATTATTGAAAATATGAACATGCTTTAGGTCTAAGATGCAGTTGATATGAGAGAGATTTCTTATAAGATTTGAATTTCATGATATGTAGATCTGATGTGAATTATTTCCTGTATTAGACGGTGAAATTATTAATCAAGTCTAGATATTTGGTGAGAAAAAATTTCCATGTTCGAATAATGTTTAAATCTGATAATGTAAAGTGACAGTTTCGCAGAAAAAAGAAATTATCGTAAGTTCTGAGTTATGTAGCTCACTTAAATATAGTTTATTGTTGATTCTTTTTTTTAACTTCCTTTGCTGTTAAAGAGGTTTAAAAATAATTCAATCTGTGTAATTTATCCAGTTTTCTTTTAGAGCTGTGTTTTTTAAATTTCGAATTGAGTTTGGAGAAAAACTATTTAAGAATAGCAGGATTGGTTTCTTTTTTTTTAAGCATGATGTTGTACTTCCTTTATCTAGTTTTTCGTGTAGGTGTGTTGTGTGTATATATAGGGTATTTGATATTTCTAGTGTTGAGGTGTATTTGGTGTAAATGTTCGAGTTAATATGATTTTGTGTGATGAATAGTGTGCAGTAGTGTAATTTAAAATGTATTGTAAAGAATTGGAGATGTTTTTTAATTTATTACGTAGTAATATGTTGGCAACCTTTTGTTATTTTTCAAGGTGTTGTGATATTTATGTGATTTGTGATTTGGATGGGTTGTTGGCGTGAATATGGATGGTGCGTGTTTGAAAGTAAAGGAAGGAAGTAAGTTAAGGAAGTTAAGTTAAGGAAGTAAGGGGTACGCAGTGAAATATTGAATGCGAGTGGATGCGATTTGAAGAGGCGGGTCGCTTGACGAGTGCGTTGCTCCTCAGGGGCAAGAAACAATAATTCACAACAATCGTCACAACTAATTTACTCCTAAAAATTGTCGTTTTTAGGAGTAAATTAGAAGTGATTTGAACTACTCTAGGCACCAAATATTGCCTGGAACGAGAGGGTAAAGAAGGTACAGGTAAAGAATTATTTTTTATGTGAAGTTCCAAAACTGGATGTATGATACAGTAACACCCCCCCCCCCCCCTCTACACGGTTTTTTTGTTTTGAATTTCCTGGCCTGACACTTTGTAATTAGCAAGTAATAGCAGCCAGTGGTAATCTCTGCCCAAACAAAAGGTAGCAAAGAAATCATTAGGTGAAAGATACGAAATGGAACTTAAAAAGTGTCATCCCCCCCCCGATACTTGATTTCGAATTTCCTGGTCTGGCATTTTGTAATTAGGGAGTAATAGTTGGGAATATCAATCTGTTTCCTAAGGGTAGGAAAGAAATCATAAGGTGGAAGAAACCAAATGGAACTTGGAAAGTGTCATCTCTCTCTGTCTCCCCACCTCTGTTTTATTTAAAATTTTTTTTCAAATTTCTTAGCCAAGCATTTTTTTAATTACGAAGCAATAGCACGCAATAGTAATCTGTGTC
Organism: Ryuthela nishihirai; assembly: GCA_038380435.1. Lineage (NCBI taxonomy): Eukaryota > Metazoa > Arthropoda > Arachnida > Araneae > Heptathelidae > Ryuthela > Ryuthela nishihirai. The sequence continues at coordinate 1,371,775 of JAWZYU010000058.1, forward strand.
CTACCAAAGGTTAGGAGGGAAATCATGGGCTTGAAGAAACCAAATGCAACTTGAAAACTATCTTTTCACCCCCACTCCCAACTCCATATTTAAATGTGAAAAAAAAAATCATTGAAATATCTGATTTCCTCAATATGTTTTTTTTTAAATATGTGCCTCTCACTCTGCCTTTCATGTAGCACTAGAGAGCAATTGTCTAGTGTGAAATGGAGTAAAGGGTGTAACGTGGCGTCCCCGTGAGATGGCACGTGAGCAGGAGGAATACTCGGCGCAGAGACCTCTGGCGGCAGAGGTAAGTGTCGCGAGGAAGTAGCACTTTAAGAAAGGAATGCCTGCCACCATGCCCAGGCCCTTAAACGTACCCAAGTTCTCTATGTGAAATCAGTATAAATGTGTCTTCCACATACCTAGGAACCTTTAACACCCCACCCCTGGGGCGGGGGTGGCTCAGTCGGTAGCGCGCCAGGCTCGTGATCTGTAGTTCCCAGGTTCGAGTCCCAGCTGGGTCAGCGTTGAGATTTATCTCCGCAAAATTCCCCGCCCTGGCCACGGTCAGTAGGGGACACCGATGAGCTTGGAAAGGCCGCCGTCCGTCGGATGGGACGTTAAGCCGTGGCCCCGTGTGCGGGAGAGCCATACCCTGTGCACGTTAAAGAACACACTGGATGGCCTTGACGGGAGGCTACCATCTGTCTCCTAACAGCTGTTCCAGTGGGTCCCCTCCCCCAACCTTCTCTGAGCCTTCGGGGTCCATGTGACCTGGCCATTTAGCCCATGGTGTGCAAAAAAGGGCCGCTCAGAGGTAAACCAACCAACCAACACCCCACCCCCCACAACCCCCCCAAATTTTTTTTTACTGCACGTCCCACATTGAGAAGCCCTAGTGTAAATAATAACGGATCAAGCATCTGCTTGCCACAGAGGACTGATGGCATCTGTGCTTAACCTGCGGGTCAAACCCAGGTCTCTTAGAACTGTAGCCAAGGCCACTGCCCTGCGACAGGTGTGTGAATTGTATAGCCAAATGAAATTTGCAATGTGTTTCGACAGTTTGTTTCTGCAACTAGAAGTGTATTTTTTTTCTCAGGCAGTGCACCATATTAAGCTGTCCATCATCAAAGTATTTCAAAAACATGATATTGTACTAACACTATCTCATAAATACTTCCTATCTGTATCTCACTCGTACGTGCACTAACCAAAATTTTATATTCCTCATCAGGGCTGTAAAGGAAATGAAATCAAATTATTATTAGTATTACCAAAATTTTATATTCCTCATCAGGGCTGTAAAGGAAATGAAATCAAATTATTATTAGTATTTTTGAACCTATGAGAGATACTTCTCAGTAATTATTAAATACTACAGAGATCTATTTCTTTCCTAAGTTCTACATTTCCAAAAATTACATGAAACACATCTTTTCCACCACTACTACATCCCTCGATATTTCACAGATAAAAAACATCTCCTTAAAACACACGACGTAGCTATGACGGAATCCTCCCCTTTCTTAACCTTACCTTGTTTATCCTTCAATCCTTGTATGCCTGTCCGTTTTCTACCACACAAAACATTAATTATCTGGTACAGCTCTCTGCTGTTGTGCTGTCTAACTGCTTCCTCGGCTTTGTCAGCCAAACCATTAAGCCAAGATTCTTTCATATCAGCAGCTAACTGATCTTTTACACGTTTAATATGTTCTCTGTGATGCTTTCTATTAGGACTAGTAGGGTATTGATTGAGAACATTCCTGCAGTTTTTTCTTTGCGAAATAAGCTCAAGTGCCTTATCACTCAGATAATTCTGCCTCTTCTGCTGCTTTTTTCCTAAAAGAGTACTGTTAGTGTCCAAAAAAGCCTGTTTAAAATGATCCATTCTTCCTCAACTTCAGTAGTAAGCATACCATGACTGTCATAATGACTAAGTAACCGATCATGGTAAGCTTCGGCAATAACTGGGTCTTTCAGAGCTTCAGTATTAAAAGCAAATTTTTAACCCTAGCACAACAGTTTTTAAGTTTAAGTTGCAAGACACTTTTAACAAGGTAATGGTCAGATCCAATTTCAGCTCCCCTATATGACCTGGTATTCCTAACAGAACTAGCCCATTTGCTGTTAATTAATATGTAATCAATCATATTCTTATGCAGCCCATCAGGTGAAACCCATGTGTACTTATGTATGTCACGGTGTTTGTAATAAGTGTTAGTTATTCTGAATCCATTGAGTTTACTTACCTGTAGGAGACGTTGCCCATTGCCATTGCAGCTACCAATACCAAAAGGGCCTATTACCCCTACCCAAAGGTCAGAGTCAGTACCAACTTTGGCATTGAAGTTACCAAGAACAAGGGTAATATCTCCTTTCTTGACAGAATTCAAAATATCCTGAAGTTGTTCATAAAACCTATCCTTCTCATCCTCATCGGCATCTTCAGTGGGGGCATAACAGCAGATAACATTCAAGTCTTTAACGCTTGTCTGAAATTTTGCTGAAAGAAACCTCTCATTAATGCACTCATATCCTAGAAGAGCATCGCTAGCGTGTCTGCTGAGAAGCAGACCCACGCCTTGGTGATGTTTATTGTCGTCCCTCCCAGAAAAGAGAAATTCAAGATTATTTTTAAGAATCTGACCTTTATCTGTCCATCTGGTCTCTTGCAAGCCGAGAATATCTAAGTTATAATGGTGGAATTCTTGTGTGAGGACATCAAGAGAAAAAGCTCTGTGCAGAGTCCTCACATTCCAACTACCTATGGAGAGAAAATGGTTAGTGGGATGTTTAAAGAAACTATGTTTATTGAGAGAGGGAATGCCGACAATATCAAACAGCCCCCTAATCGCAGACATGGGACAAAGACCCGTTCCCCCACTACTAAAGGCTGAAGCCATCTACACTGGAAGACTTCCTCCAATGTAGAATTTGACGATGTAAATAGAAGTAAACAGTTCAGGTGCCTGCGATGACTTCTGCTCAGGATTATCCACCAGCTGATAAACATATCCTGTGAATCTATTCACTTTGGGGCTGTCAACCCACAAACAAACAGAAAACACAGCGGAATATTTTCCCTCCACAGAAGCCCACCAGTGCAGCAAAATCAGGATTCATAATCGAGCTCAGAGCCATATATCAGTCCAGTAGGTTTATATGGTCAGCACCAGGACCCTGTGTGGTTGACCACTCCTCAGCAGGGTAGAAAAAAAAAAAAGTAGCCATAGTTGTCCAGATCAGTAGGCCACATTAATCTGGCAGCCCTCACTTTCCGTTCACTTCCACAAGAGAGTTTCTGTTTTGAAAGGTACTAAAGGTCTGCACCACGAGAAGGCGGGTCGGACATTCGGTGCTAGGCGTGGCCGGTTCTATGCGTTGCTATTTTAGGTATATTTTTATATTATGTTTCGATCATCTCAGGTACGTAAGATTCATTTTTATTTTTCTACAGAGAAGAAAAATGGTTATATAAAGTTTCGGAGAAGTATTGACGAAACATTGTGAAGCCGTAGTAAAAGTTGGAAGTTGCATACTTTGAGTTTCGCATTGCAAGCTTTTTTGAGTTGTCCCACAAGATGTTTTTTCTCACCCTCGTACGATCCACGGAGGAAGTAACCATTCTGTTGTTTAATATATTTTGGGTGAGATTTTAGTGATCGCACCTTAAGGCTTTTGCCGAACGTTTGCAGTGAAAAACACACAAACAGCGATGCCTTACTCTGGGCTGGAACCCAGGTCCCTTAGATCAGTAGCCAAGCGCGCTAACCACTCGGCCATGGGACGGCGAATAGCCTTATTCGGGCAACCATTATAAAGAAAGTGAACCCACTTTTTCCTTTTCCACTGCATGCGTTTCGTTTGCGGATTTTCTGCTACTCTCTCCCGCCACCTTTTGGGGCGGGGGTGGCTCAGTCGGTAGCGTGCCAGGCTCGTAAGCTGTAGTTCCCAGGTTCGAGTCCCAGCTGGGTCAGCGTTGAGATTTATCTCCGCAAAATTCCCCCCCCCCTTCCCACGGTCAGTAGGGGACACCGATGGGCTTGGAAAGGCCGTCGTCCGTCGGATGGGACGTTAAGCCATGGCCCCGTGTGTGGGAGAGCCATACCCTGTGCACGTTAAAGAACACGCTGGATGGCCTTAACGGGAGGCTACCATCTGTCTCCCAACAGCTGTTCCAGTGGGTCCCCTCCCCCAACCTTCTCTGAGCCTTCGGGGTCCATGTGACCTGGCCATTTAGCATATGGTGTGCAAAAAAGTGCCGCTCAGAGGTAAAACAACCCAACCCATTAGATCATCTAAAAATTGTTTCAGGATGTTTCTCAAGTGTAAAATGATTCATTTATACTACAGAAAAGGAATAATTCTGTTTTAAAATTTTTACACGGTAAATAGGTTACCGAAAAAACTATGTAAAAAATTCTGAAACAAAACACAGTGCATATGAAAAAATAGAATATGAAAATAGAATTGGTTCCAGACGTAAAAAAAAAACATACCCCCTCAAGCAGCTGCTTACCACAGAGATCTGACAGGAACCTGTCAGTTTATATGCAAGTGTTAGTTTAATTATCTTTATAACTTCAAACACGACATGAGAGACCAAGACTAACGTATATTGAAGATAAAAATGAGGGGAATTCCCGGAACTCAATGTTGCCACTTTTTCCGAATGGTTTCGTACAACTTTTCGATCAAATGCAAAATAAAATGCAGAAGACTTGTGCTGTTCTTAGTGCAGTTTTTATTTTGGGGATTTTAGTGCACAAAATGAGTATTTATAGTACTTCTTGACGTATATCAAATTTATAACTTGAAGAATTAAATGAAGGTTCTTTGTAGTTTACTGTTCATCATCATCATCATCATCATCCTCAAGCAGCCATGGGCTACGGAGGTCCAACCAGACCGCGCAGTTTAATTCTCCAAGCATATCTGTCCTGAGCTACATCTGCTGCATCCGGCCACTGTACACCAATTCTAACAAGGTCCTGTTTGACATTGTCTGCCCACCGCATCCTAGGTCTCCCCCTCCTTCTGAGGCCTCTAGGCACACTGTTCATAACCTTATTCGCCAATCTATAACTATCCATACGGGCAACATGGCCAAACCAGCGGAGTCTCTCTCTGCACAATATGCTGCTTAAAGGAGGTTGCAGACTCCTTTGCCTAACCTCATCATTAGTTACAAAGTTAAACCACCTAATACCCAAGATACTGCGTAAGCATCTAGAATCAAAAGCATCTAGTTTCCTGTTATCTTGCTTACACAGCGTCCAAGTTTCACTACCATAACTAACCCTAGAAAGAACCAAACTATTATACAGTCTAATTTTAGTCTTAAGGTGTATACGCCTATTTCTCCACAATCTCCATAGATTCTTAAAAGTCCCGGCAGCAATACCTATTCGTCTGTTAATCTCATGCCGCACATCACCAGTATCAGCTACGCAGCTCCCAAGGTAATTAAACTGTGACACTTGCTCAAGACTGCAACCATTCAGATTAACTAAATCACAACCTGCCTGACCAATTTTCATCACTTTAGTTTTCTCTCTGTTTATAACCAAACCTACTGTACTACCAGTCTCATCGACAGTTCGAATGAAAGAGTTCATCTCATCAACATCATTTGCCAAAAGGGCTAAATCATCAGCATAATCTAAATCAGAAATTTTCGTATCTCCAGCCCATTTAAGGCCAAAATCTTTTCCTTGAAGTGAATTTCGCATAACATAATCAACAACCAAAGTAAAGAGAAAAGGAGACAAAATGCACCCTTGTCGAACACCAGAAGTAATGCTAAACCAATTGCTACAAGACTTACCAACTCTCACACATGACTCAGTGTTATTATAGAGAGCTTTCATTATGTTAACTAACTTGTCTGGTATACCATATGATCTCACAATCAACCACAAATTATGACGATCAACAGAGTCAAAAGCCTTTTTGAAATCAACAAAGCTAGCAACCAAAGGTTTCTGAAACTCTAAACATTTCTCAAGAATCTGCCTAAGTGAAAATATCTGATCCACACATCCCCTACCACTTCTGAATCCACATTGCTCATCACGCAATTGCCTGTCAACCAGATTCTTAATTCTATTAAGAACAATCATGGAAAGAACTTTACCTGGAACGGAGAGTAGGCTGATACCCCTATAGTTATCAGAAGAACTGCGATCACCTTTTTTGAAAATAGGGATAATAATAGCTCTGGTAAAATCTTTAGGAACCATGTCTTTATCATAAAAGTTATTAAAAATTTCAGTCATCCAAATGGTAACTGAAACATTCCCAGCTCTAAGCATTTCCGTAGTAATTTCATCAACCCCTGGGGATTTATGAAGTTTAAGTTTAGAAATAGCCAAACTAACTTCAGATTGTGTTATAGGGCCAAAATTAAAGCCTACAATGCATCTATCATCATTGGAAACAATGGGAGTAGAACTAACCACATTGTTTAGAACATCACTGAAATGCTCAGCCCACCTAGCCATGACAGAATCCTCACCTTCTATAACCTTGCCTTGTTTATCCTTCAATCCCTGTATACCTGTTCGTTTTCTACCACACAAAACATTAACTATCTGGTACAGCTCTCTGCTGTTGTGCTGTCTAACTGCTTCCTCACCTTTGTCAGCAAGGCCATCAAGCCAAAGATTCTTATCAGTAGCTAACTGACCCTTCACACGTTTATTAAGTTCTTTGTAATGCTTTCTATTAGGACTAGTAGGGTACTGATTAAGGACATTCCTGCAGTTCCTTCTTTCTGAAATAAGCTCAAGTGCCTTATCACTTAAATAATTCTGCCTCCTCTGCTCCTTTTTCCCTAAAAGAGTACTGTTAGTTTCCAAAAAAGCCTGTTTAAAATGGCCCCATTCTTCCTCAACTTCAGTATTAAGCAAACCATGACTGTCATAATGACTAAGTAACCTATCATGGTAAGCTTTAGCTATAACTGGGTCTTTCAGAGCTTCAGTATTAAAGGTAAATTTTTTAACCCTAGCACAACACTTTTTAAGTTTAAGTTGCAAGACTGCCATTGCAGATCCAATATCAGCTCCCCTATATGCCCTGGTATTTCTAACAGAACTAGCCCATTTGCTGTTAATTAATATGTAATCAATCATATTCTTATGCAGTCCATCAGGTGAAACCCATGTGTGTTTATGTATGTCGCATTGTTTGTAATATGTGTTAGTTATTCTGAAACCATTGAGTTTACTTACCTGTAGGAGACGTTGCCCATTGCCATTGCAGCTACCAATACCAAAAGGGCCTATTACTCCTCCCCAAAGGTCAGAGTCGGTACCAACTTTGGCATTGAAGTCACCAAAAACAAGGGTAATATCTACTTTCTTGACAGAATTCAAAATATCCTGAAGTTGTCTGTAAAACCTATCCTTCTCATCCTCATCAGAATCCTCAGTGGGGGCATAACAGCAGATAACATTCAAGTCTTTAATGCTTGTCTGAAATTTTGCTGTAAGAAACCTTTCATTAATGCACTCATATCCTAGAAGAGCATCACTAGCATGTCTGCTGAGCAGCAGACCCACGCCTTGGTGATGCTTTCCATCCTCCCTCCCTGTAAAGAGAAATTTAAAGTTATTTTTAAGTATCTCACCTTTACCTGTCCATCTGGTCTCTTGCAAGCCTAGAATATCTAGGTTATAGCGCTGGAATTCCTGCATGAGGACATCAAGAGAATAATCTCTATGTAATGTCCTCACGTTCCACGTTCCTGCAGAGAGAAAATGATAGTAGGATTTTTAAAGAAATTAGGTTTATTGAGATTGGTAGGGTCAACAATATCAAACAGCCCCCTGATCGCAGGCATGGGGCAAAGACCTGTTTCTCCTCCGCTAAAGGCTGAAGTCACCGATGCTGGTAGGAACTTCAGGCACCACCTTTTCAAGTGGACTTTTTCAAGAACCATATGGCCTGCCTGAGACACATTACTCCAGTTTAGGCTTGACGATGCCCAACTAGCTAAGTAAGGTTCAGGTACCTGCGATGGCCTCTGATTAGGATTATATGTATTATGCTAGGCACGGACTTTACAATTTGTTTCCTTTCTCCTCAGTGTTGTTTCTATTCCTATGTGCATGTAAAAACTTTAAGGAGACCTAAAAAACTGTGCTGACAATTTTTGATATTAACTATTTTGGAAATACTACGAAAGGTTTTCAGCGTAAGAACTCTTTTTTTTTTCAAAATAAAATCACCTGTTTGGTTTTAAGGAAAATAAATATATAAAGAATGTAAATTTTTTTACATATGTGTTTGTAAATCTTCAACGAGCCTGTAATATATTATGCAAAATCATCTGGCAACACAACGAAGCAGTACTGCTGACTTCATCTCGTGCGTTTGCTACTTTATTATTAACCCGTATTCACAGGCAGCACTAATTTTAGGGGTTCACTTATTTCTCATGCCACCACTCTATTTTAACTTACACTTTTATACGAGATAAGTAATATTTATATAATTAAAAATGTGTTTAAATTAATAAAAATCAAATGAATACTTAAAGATTTTCATATCTATTTTTTCATATGCACTGTATTATTTTTTTAATTTTATTTTTTTACACGGTTTTCTCGGGAACCTATCTACCGTGTCAGAATTCGAAACAGAATTGGGTGCATTGAATTAGATTATTCCTATTGTTTATTAAGAAGGATTTATTTTTTTTTAAAGTTGAGTGGCTGGCGCGCTTGGCTACTGGCTGATCTAAGATACCTGGGTTCGAGTCACGGATACGGCATGGCTATTTTGTGTCGCTTTTCTGCTGAGGGCGTGCCATTCTCTCAGACCTTCTACTATGGCATATAAAGTGACAGGCTCTTGTAAGACCTCTGTGGTAAGCAGCTGCTTAAGGGGGTATTTATTTATTTATTTATTATTAAATGTTGAGAAACATCCCGAAAAATTTTTTAGAGTAGGAATGCGCTGTGATCCATACGAATAAACATTTTTGGAAGCTGGATGCTTCTAAATGTAAGCAGAATCAATTTGAATACCTGACTGTAATTGCATAGAATGAAATGCATATGATATCATATAGCGCTCAGAGTTGGTTGTTTTACCTGTGATCGCAATTTTGTTTTTTTTTAAGACAATGGGCGAAACGGCCATGTCACGAGGACCCCGAAGGCACAGAGAAGGTTGTGGGAGGGACCTTGCTGGAACAGCTGTTGAGAGATAGAAGACCTATCTGCAGACTAAACTTATCTGCGGAAATGACTCCTAAGTGTCGTTTTGAAGACTCCCGGAAAGTTCTTAATAACAGAAATAACCATATCTAAATAACCAATTAAATCTATTTCAGTTGAAAACCTAAGTTTTATATTCACTAGTAAATTTTACGTTATTAGTTTCACAATTAAAGAGAAAGGAAGAAAACAGACCGTATGCTAAATAATCGATCACACAACAATGCTCTTCGAATCGTTAACCGGATACGCCTTTTGTTTCGTAATTTGCATTTCCGTCACGAATAAGGTTAATTAATTTAATTCCTTGAATCAATTTCCTGCTTTTTTTTTCTCAACTTTTAATAATAAATAAATAAATAAATAAATACCCCCTTAAGCAGCTGCTTACCACAGAGGTCTCACAGGAGCCTGTCAGTTTATATGCCATAGTAGAAAGTCTGAGAGGATGTCACGCCCTCAGCAGAAAAACGACACAAAACAGCCATGCCGTACCCGTGACTCGAACCCAGGTCTCTTAGATCGGTAGCCAAGCGCGCTAACCACTCAACTTAAAAAAAATAAATCCTTCTTAATAAACAATAGGAATAATCTAATTCAATGCACCCAATTCTGTTTCGAATTCTGACACGGTAGATAGGTTCCCGAGAAAATTGTGTAAAAATATAAAATTAAAAAAAAAATACAGTGCATATGAACAAATAGATATGAAAATCTTTAAGTATTCATTTGATTTTTATTAATTTAAACACATTTTTAATTATATAAATATTACTTATCTCATATAAAAGTGTAGTTAAAATAGAGTGGCGGCATGAGAAATAAGTGAACTCCTAAAATTAGTGCTGCCTGTGAATACGGGTTAATATTAAAGTAGCAAACACACCGAGATGACGTCAGCAGTACTGTTTCATTGTGTTGCCAGATGATTTTACATAATATATTACAGGAACTTTTAAGTTTTAAAAATACATATGTAACAATTAAAATTCTTTATATATTTATTTTGTTTAAGAGCAAACCGGTGGGTTTTAATTTGAAAAAAATTTAGTTCTTACGCTGAAAACTTTTCGTAGTATTTCCATAATAGTTAATATCTAAAATTATCAGCACAATTTTTTAGGTCTCCTTAAATTCTTTACATGCACATAGCAATAGAAACAACACTGAGGAGAAAGGAAACAAATTGTAAAATCCGTGCCTAGCAAAATATATATGCACGTCTAAGAGGAAAATTTAAATAGAATAATATATGCAATAGAACTAACGGTTTAAAGTCACGAAACTATTCTTTACATCAGCCTAACAGTAAACTGCAAAGAACCTTCTTTTAATTCTTCCAGTTATAAATTTGATATACGTCAAGAAGTACTATAAATACTCATTTTGTGCACTAAAATCCCCAAAATAAAAACTGCACTAAGAACAGAACAAGTCTTCCGCATTTTATTTTGCATTTGATGGAAAAACTGTACGAAACCATTCGGAAAAAGTGGCAACATTGAGTTCCGGGAATTCCCCTGATTTTTACCTTCCTTTTCTGTAGAATAAATGAATTATTTTACACTTGAGAAACATCCTGAAACAATTTTTCGATAATCTAATAGGTTGGGTTGTTTTACCTCTGAGCGGCACTTTTTTGCACACCATGGGCTAAATGGCCAGGTCACATGAACCCCGAAGGCTCAGAGAAGGTTGGGGGAGGGGACCCACTGGAATAGCTGTTGGGAGACAGATGGTAGCCTCCCGTCAAGGCCATCCAGCGTGTTCTTTAACGTGCACAGGGTATGGCTTTCCCACACACGGGGCCACGGCTTAAGATCCCATCCGACGGACGGCGGCCTTTCCAAGCTTATCGGTTTCCCCTGCTGACCGTTAGCAGGGCGAACAGTTTTGCGGAGATGAACTCGAACCTGAGAACTGCAGATTACGAGCCTGGCGCGCTACCAACTGAGCCACCACGCCTCTGCAGAGATTCTTTCCGTTAAGGAACTAATAACTGCTATGATTTCTCTTCGTGTGCAGTTTTTTTCTGGTTACAGTAGCACTTGTGACAGCGTTGAGATCTGCAGTTACGTATATATTATACGTCATTGCGAAGTAACGATATCTGCTGTCGTATTAAGCGGTCTTCCGCCTTGCTATTACGAATGCCATCAAAAGACATAGTATCAGGAGTGCTTTCATTAAAGTGAAGGGGTGGAACGTTAGGTATTGCTATAGGAAAAGAATATGCAGTTAGGCAGCACAACAGCAGAGAGCTGTACCAGATAGTTAATGTTTTATGGGGTAGAAAGCGGACAGGCATACAAGGATTGCAGGATAAACAAGATAAGGTTATAGAAGGTGAGGATTCTGTCATGGCTAGGTGGGCTGAGCATTTCAGTGATGTTCTAAACAATGTGGTTAGTTCTACTCCCATTGTTTGTAATGATGATAGATGCATTGGCAGCTTTAAAGTTGGCCCTATAACACAATCTGAAGTTATTTTGGATGTTTCTAAACTTAAACTTCATAAATCCCCAGGGGTAGATGAAATTACTACAGAAATGCTTAGAGCTGGGAATGTTTCGATTACCACTTGGATGACTGAAATTCTGAATATCTTTTATGATAAAGGCATGGTTCCTAAGGATTTTACCAGAGCTATTGTTATCCCTTTTTCAAAAAAGGCGATCGCAGTTCTTGTGATAACTATAGGGGTATCAGCCTACTCTCTGTTCCAGGTAAAGTTCTTTCCATGATTGTGCTTAATAGAATTAAGAATCTGGTTGACAGGCAATTGCGTGATGAGCAATGTGGATTCAGAAGTGGTAGGGGATGTGTGGATCAGATATTTTCACTTAGGCAGATTCTTGAGAATTGTTTAGAGTTTCAGAAACCTTTGGTTGCTAGCTTTGTTGATTTCAAAAAGGCTTTCGACTCTGTTGATCGTCATAATTTGTGGTTGATTGTGGGATCATATGGTATACCAGACAAGTTAGTTAACATAATGAAAGCTCTCTATAATAACACTGAGTCATGTGTGAGAGCTACTAAGTCTTGTAGCAATTGGTTTAGCATTACGTCTGGTGTTCGACAAGGGTGCATTTTGTCTCCCTTTCTCTTTAGTTTGGTTGCTGATTATGTTATGCGAAATTCACTTCAAAGGAAAGATTTTGGCCTTAAATGGGCTGGAGATACTAAAATTTGTGATTTAGATTATGCTGATGATTTAGCCCTTTTGGCAATTGATGTTGATGAGATAAACTCTTTCCTTCGAGCTGTTGATGAGACTGGTATTAGAGTAGGTTTTGTTATAAACAGAGAGAAAACTAAAGTGATGAAAATTGGTCAGGCAGGCTGTGATTCAGTTAATCTTAATGGTTGCAGAATTGAGCAGGTGTCACAGTTTAATTATCTTGGGTGTGGAGAAATAGCCGTATACACCTAAAGACTAAAATTAGACTGTATAATAGTTTGGTTCTTTCTAGGGTTAGTTATGGTAGTGAAACTTGGACACTGTGTAAACAAGATAACAGGAAACTAGATGCTTTTGATTCTAGATGCTTACGTAGTATCTTGGGTATTAAGTTGTTTAACTTTGTAACTAATGATGAGGTTAGGCAAAGGAATCTGCAACCTCCTTTAAGCAACATATTGTGCAGAGAGAGACTCCGCTGGTTTGGCCATGTTGCCCGTATGTATAATTATAGGTGGCCTCACAAGGAGGGGGAGACCTAGGATGTGGTGGGCAGACAATGTCAAACAGGACCTTGTTAGAATTGGTGTGCAGTGGTTGGATGCAGCAGATGTAGCTCAGGACAGATATGCTTGGAGAATTAAACTGCGCAGTCTGGTTGGACCTCCGTAGCCCATGGCTGCTTGAGGATGATGATGATGATAATTTTCGAGGCGTAAATGGAGTCTATGATTGCAACGTTACCTTTAATTGAGTGGATTAGTTAGTTCTAGATAACTGCGAGTAGTTTAAAAGTTTAATGTTTCATTTTTGATTGAAAGTTACAGGAGTACGATATGAATGTAATGGATTCAGTGAGAATATTTTGTAGAAATCGGATACGAGTCATTGAAAGAATATTTTCATTCTAGTTTGCTGGCAATTTCACACATAGCAAAGTTGTATAGTAATGGTAGTAATATAATATAGCATTGAGTGTTCTGTTGTTTTGGAGCAGCTTGATGTGGTAGTGATATATATGAAAAACTGTTTATGGAATGAAGTTCATATGAAATTCAACCACTATTTGAGTAAATGTAAAGAAATTTACTTTAGTCGATGGTTGTTTGAAGTGGTAGAAATCACGGGTACTGTGTGAGTGAGATAATATCTTCACTGTCTTAGTCTAATTACAGTTTTAAGAATGTAGTTGTAGAATGAAACAGTTTAGAGAGATCTAAAAATATTTGAATTTGTTGTAAATTGTATTTGTTTTTAAAGTTAATGATTAATTGAGTAATGTGCTATGGATTAATGAAGATGAATGGGTAAGAGAACTTTTGAAATGAAGTATTAGTTTGTATGACATAATAAAATAAAAAATAAATACCCCTTCAAGCAGCTGCTTGCGACAGCGGTGTGACAGGAGCCTATCAGTTTACATGCCATAGTAGAAGGTCTGAGAGGATGGCAGGACCTCAGCAGAAAAACGACACAAACAGCCATGCCTTACCTGGGGCTCGAACCCAGGTCCCTTAGATCAGTAGCCGAGCGCGCTAACCACTCGGCCATGGGACGTCAAATAGCCTTATTAGGGCAACCATTGAAAAGAAAGTGTACCCACTTGGTCCTTTTCCACTGCATGTGTTTCGTTTCGGGATCTCATGCTACTCTCTCCCGTCACCTTTTCCATTCCGCATCGCCTTTTCCTTTTGCCTGCCTTCTGCATCGCCTTATCTTTTTTCATTAGTGCCATGCACGATGCCACCGCGCCACGCACAAATTTCGTTGATTTCGATTGCAGGCGTCGAAAATATGCTGCGTATGACATTAGGATTCCTCGTAGAGTTGTATGTTAATAAATATGAAATATTTCTAATTAGCGATGGAATATTTTTGGATAGCCCGGTTTGTTTCGCTAAGAACCGGGATTGAGAGATGGCAAACAGATTGCTTTAACAAATTATTTATGTCCTAGTTTAATAAAATATGCATCAAATAAAAAAAGCAAATATTATGTATCAAGCTTAAATTACATATTTTTATAAGATATCTATTAACAAAATTTAAAGTGGCAATTTTTTGTTTTTAAATCGTTTTCCTTTATTAGAGTAATGTTAATAAATTGGCAATACCTTATTTAACTTATAAGAAATGGCAAACAGATGGTTTTAACAAATTATTTATGTCATAGTTTAATAAAATCTGCATCAAATAAAAAAAGAAAATATTATATAACAAGCTTAAATTACATATTTTTATAAGACATTTATTAACAAAAATTAAAATGGAAATTTTTATTTTTTTTTTAAATCGTTTTCTTTTATTGTACTAAAAACGGATATATACGTTCTGGACAGTGGAAGGGTTAATAAATCAGGTTTTTGTTTTAAAATTTCATAAAACTGTTTACAATTCATATGAGTGTTGCATTTGGTATAAATGCATGCTTTAAATATTCCGATTTTTCATTTTGTTTTTTCACTGGTCCACATATTATTCGCTAATCAAAATACTCGTTCAGTGAGGACATTAAATCAAGGGATACATAAGTTAAATTCAACGTTTTTTAAAATGTTTCTAAAAGATTCCTGTTTATCTGTGAAATATTTAAAAATTTCAACCCATCTACTGCGCGCCAATATTCAATTTACTATTTTAATTCACGAAAAAAAAGGGAAAAAAATCGCCATTTTAGAAAAAAAAATAAATCTAAAGGACAGAGCAGTGAAATAAAGGACTGTCCTCTTAAACAAAGGACGTATGGTCACCGTACATATACGATATCATTAAAATATCCTCTTCCTACCTCCGTGACTTAAAAGACGGCTTATTTTTCTAACCACAACTAATCTTCGATTCCCTAGAAGAAAACGTGAAAAATGTCGACGCTACTTCGTATGTTTGATTTCAACAGATTTCATTAACTGTATACTGTTTGAAAGTAATCGTAATAATTCTTTGCTGACGTCTGGCAATAACATTGTTGATTTAATTGTTTTCCGACTTCGAAGGAAGCGACACCTCTCCATATCCGCAACAAAGTTCTCTCTCTTTAAGCTTCCTTTCTCCCCATATCTCGTACATGGCCGAAGCCAATTAGTGAATATTATACGAACGAATATTATCGAACGTAACGTAGCAGTGGGGATCGCCATCAAATAACCAAAGATAATCGAATAACGAAAGTTTTCCCTGCCTAGACTCGTTAAAATAAAAAAGATCCAACGTCTACCGTGTAAGAGCTACGTATTGCCATAAATAAATATAAATAAAATTTTTAAATACCCCATCAAGAAGCTGCTTGCCACAGAGGTCTGACTGGAGCCTGCCAGTTTATATGCCATAGTAGATGATCTGAGAGGATGGCAGGACCTCAGCAGGAAAACAACACACAACCACACATGCCTTACCCGGGACTCCAACCCAGGTCCGTTGGATCAGTAGCCAAGCGCACTAACCACTCGGCCACGGGACGGCTGCCATAAATAAGCATATTGAAATATTTGTGCGCCTTAATAATAAATTGGAGAAAACACAGAGATGACGTCAGCAACGCGGTTTCGGTTACTTTCCAGCATAATTTCTATAATGTGAAGAGGAAAAACATTCCCAGTGTCTCGTGAAAACCATACAACGAACTATATTGTGAAATCACAGTTTATTATTCAATTGAATACATTTTCCTAAACATATTTTCTCCTGAGGCCACTCACAAAACCTATCTGATGGACAAAATTAAAGGTGACATTGCCATAATACCTTAGTAGCCAAATTTCTTATTCCATATCATTTGCATTAGATATCTCTCACACCTGTACGACATACGTTAATATCGAATATAAAAACGTTGGTTGCCGTTATATATAAATGATGAACGCTGGAATATTTAACACGCGAAAAAAAATATGTTAAACGCAAAGTTGACATGACACTTCAAATCACGTTTAGATTTGTTTTAATAAAATAAAAATAAATACCCCCTCAAGCAGCTGCTTGCCACAGAGGTCTGACAGGAGCCTGTCAGTTTATATGCCGTAGTAGAAGGTCTGTGAGGATGACATGACCTCACCAGAAAAACGACACAAACAGCCATGCCTTAACCGGGGCTCGAACCAAGGTCCCTTAGATCAGTAGGCAAGCGTGCTAACCTCTCGGTCATGGGTTTTACTCTTAATAAAATAATTAGTGTGTTGCGCCGGATAATTATTTTCCATCTTGGCATTTGTAAAATTATCCTATCGTTCTTAACTCTAAAAACACAAATAACGTAGTTCAAAAAACGCCATTTCCATAGCTACAATTAGGAAGACCCTATTTCGTGTCAACACAAATATTTCGTAGTCAATTCCTATTTATAGAAAGATAATTGCAACTGTTTATTTCATCTCTCAATAAATAAGTTCCAAAGCTTTAACGGTTCGTAAACGTATAAATGGTTGCTGCCTACGTAAAGCCGTTCCACATCGCAGTACATCACTAAAATCTCACCCAAAATATATTAAACAACAGAATGGTTACTTCCTCCGTGGATCGTACGAGGGTGAGAAAAAACATCCAGTGGAACAACTCAAAAAACTTGCATTGCGAAACTGAAAGTAGGCAACTTCCAACTTTTACTACGGCTTCACAATGTTTCGTCTATACTTCTCCGAATCATTAAATAACCATTTTTATTCTCTCTAAATAAATAAAAAATAAATACCCCCTCAAGCAGCTGCTTGCCACAGAGGTCTGACAGGAGCCTGTCAGTTTATATGCCACAGTAGACGGTCTGAGAGGATGGCAAGACCTCAGCAGGAAAACGACACATACATCCATGCCTTACCCGGGGCTCGAACCCAGGTCCCTTAGGAGCCTGTCAGTTTATATGCCACAGTAGAAGGTCTGAGAGGTTGGCAAGACCTCAGCAGAAAAACGACATATACATCCATGCCTTACCCGGGGCTCGAACCCAGGTCCCTTAGGTCAGTAGCCAAGCGCGCTAACCACTCGGCCATGGGACGGCTTATAGAAAAATAAAAATGCATCTTACTACCTGAGATGATCGAAACATAACATAAAAATAGACCAAAAATAGCAACATTATTATGATTAAGAAAAGCATTTCTAAAACTTTAACTGCGTGTAATATATTATACAAAATCTGTTGTCAACACAAACGAAACAGTACTGCTGACGACATCTCGGTGTTTTTCCTACTTTATTATTAATCCCGTATTCACATGGAAAAACTAATTTTAGGAATTGACTTATTTCTCATGCCGCCATTTTTCTTTGTCACCACTCTATTTGAACTTCCACTTTTATACGAGATAAGTAACATTTATATAATAAAAAATGTGTTTAAATTAATAAAAATCAAATGAATACTTAAAGATTTTCATATCTATTTTTTCATATGCACTGTATTTTTTTTAAATGTTTATTTTTTACACGGTTTTCTCGGGAACCTATCTACCGTGTCAGAATTCGAAACAGAATTGGGTGCATTGAATTAGATTATTCCTATTGTTTATTAAGAAGGTTTTATTTTTTTTAAAGTTGAGTGGTTACCGCGCTTGGCTACTGATCTAAGAGACCTGGGTTCGAGTCCCGGGTAAGGCATGGCTGTTTTGTGTCGTTTTTCTGCTGAGGGTGTGCCATCCTCTCAGACCTTCTATGGCATATAAACTGACAGGCTCCTGTCAGACCTCTGTGGTAAGCAGCTGCTTGAGGGGGTATTTATTTATTTATTATTAAAAGTTGAGTAACATCCTGAAACAAATTATAGAGAATATAATAGCAGGAATGCGCTGTGATGCATACGAATAAACATCTTTGTAAGCTGGATGCTTTTAAATGTAAACAGAGTCAATTTGAATATCTGAGTGGAATTGCATAGAATAAAATGCATATGATATCATATAGCGCTCAGAGTTGGTTGTTTTACCTGTGATCGCCAATTTTTTTGTACACAATGGGCTAAACGGCCGGGTCACGAGGACCTCGAAGGCTCAGAGAAGGTTGGGGGAGGGTCCTCACTGGAACAGCTGTTGGGAGACATGAAAGCCTCCCGTCAAAATCATGCAACGTGTTCTTTAACGTGCTCAGGGTATGGCTTTCCCGCACACAGCTTAAGATCCCATCCGACGGACGGCGGCCTTTCCAAGATTATCGGTTTCCCCTGCTGACCGTTAGCAGGGCGAGCAGTTTTACAGAGATGAACTCGAACCTGAGAACTGCAGATTACGAGCCTGGCGCGCTACCAACTGAGCCACCACGCGTCCGCAGAGTTTCTTTCCGTTAAGGAATTAATAACTGCTATGGTTTATCTTGATGTGCATTTTTTTTCTGGTTCGAGTAGCACCTGTGACAGCGTTCAGACACACAGTTACGTATAAATATATACGTCGTCGCGTAGTTACAATATCGGCTTTCTTACTATGCGCTCTTCCGCTTTGCTATTAGAAATTCCACCAAAAGACATACGATCAGCAGTGCTATCATTAAAGTGAAGGGGATGGACAGTTAGGTATTGCCGCAAGATAGGAATATGCGTTTCCCAGGGTCAAGTCCTACTATACCCAAAGTTTTGATTTATTAAAACACCCCATCCTTATATCGGTTAGAAAGCCGAACACCGATTGTTTCTATAAAAGCCGTCGGTTGTGAGGTAAAGCCATGGTCCCTGTGTGTCCCTTGCAACTATTAAATAAGACGCTAGATTGCCATGACCTGAGGTTGTCATCTCTCTCTTAACAGATGTGGTGCAGTGGGTTCCTTCGCCGACTGTATGGAGTCCTTGTGGAGTGGCCATTTTGTCCTATATGTGCGAAAAACTGCCGCTGATACGTAAAAGAACCCCTCATGCGAGGGAGGGAACAAATTTCGTTTTACACTCGTTAGGATCTTAAATCTTTCAATCACCTGTGAAACTTTTACCGAATTAAATAACAGCCTGAAATTATGAATAATTGAAATGCTCAGAACGTCACAATGTTATAAGCAAGGTTACCTTTTCAACATTTACCGTAATTATTCATAATTTAGTATGATATATACCTTTCCAACATATATTTTGTTGTACGTATCTATTTGTTGGGAAGAAACTAGGAATAAGCGTCATAGCTTATCTTACCCTACCTCATTGATATAAAGTGAGGATTATTAATTGTAGGTATAATTATTAAATATCCTGAAGAAATAATACTATCCGAAAAACGCTTGAAAAAGGCACTATGTTTAAAGAAATGCGTTTTATTTCTCTTCCACAATTCATAGTAATTTTCGTAAACAAGATGTTAAAAAATACAAATGCGGAAGAGTAAACAAACACCTGTGTTCGCAATACGAAACACTGTAAGAGTCACTTCCTGTGAGTGAGCAAACAATGCTTTCTTCAACGTCACTCTGTCAGACGTCATGACCCTATTATTGCAAGGAAAAAAAATTATAACATCAGTTTATGAGTTTATATCAAGCGGCTATGTTGCTGCTACGTTTGCCGCGTTAGCGTATGGATATGGCGAAGAATTGATATAATTTGAGTGTTTTTTTTTTTGAGATTTTCGGAGCTTTGCGTACCGGGAACACATTACAGTGTAATAAGCAACCATTGGCAAGGTCTATGCAATTAAAAAATCAACACGGACTGTATTCCGTATGTCCTTCTCTAAACCACCATTCTGCTGCTCGAAAAAATATCAGGTGAATCAAGTCTAATAATATTCACAAAGTGTTTGTGGTTCGTTTATAAATTCCTTCAGACAAGTAACTTTGTAGTGAATAATTAATTTACAGTAGAGGTAATCTAATTTTCCACTTTTTAGCATGAGAGTTATGAAATTTCAACCGAGAGCTTACTATACAGCACGTTATTCTGATTATGGGATATAAATTTTATAGTTAAACGCTATTTGTCGCTGTCGACCACTAACGACCACTTTCATTTCGGCTCGGATTTTGTAAACCTCGCTCAGTAGAACTAATGGTTATCAGAGGAAAAAAAATCTTTGCTTAATTTTTGATTTCTTCATTTTGCTATTTGTCGTTACAGTATGCGTAGAAATATTTCTATATCGTAAATATAATAATATAATAATATTGTCAATCATTTGGATGCAGGTCACATTGGATTAGCTGTATATCTTGATTTTACGAAAGCATTTGACAGTATTAACCAAGAAATTTTTTTAAAGAAGATTGAATTTTATGGCCTGAGAGGTAAAATATATAACTGGTTAAGAAGCTACTTATTTCAGAGGAAAGCTCTTGTAGAAGTAAATTGTAGTATATCAGATGGACTGTAATATAACAGATGAACTGTAAATATCTGAATGATATTTACAGAGGTGTGCCTCAAGGTTCGATTCTTGCTCCGATCCTTTTCCTACTTTACATTAACGACTTAGCAAAGTTACACATTAATTCAAAGATGTTATTATATGCTGATGATACCAGTATTATCGATTTCAACCAAGATTCTACAAGCCTGATTAGCAGTATTAACTACTCTCTAAATATTATATCTGAATGGTGCAGACATAACAATTTATTAATAAATGTCAAGAAATCCAAATACATGATTCATAAAAATAAAAACAAAAATATCGATGAGAAATGTTTCGATGTGAAGATTAATGAAATTAAGATAAATAGATGCAATGAATATAAATTCTTAGGAATATGGATCGATGAAAATCTGAACTGGTGATTTCACGTAAAGCAGCTGAGAATCACTCTGTCGAGGAATATTGGTATGATTGGTTAATACGTCATCTGGTTAACAAACAAATTTTGACAAATTTATACTACTCTTTCATTTATTCTTATATAACATATGGAATTTTAGTCTGGGGTAATACTTTAGACTATAATCTGAATGCTATATATCGTCTTCAGAAAAGAATTGTTAGATATATTGTTGGTAAAAGATATTATGATCCCGTGGCACATTTATTTTCTGAGGTTAAAATTCTTAATGTCTATAATAATTACAAACTGATATCAGGAAACTTTGTGTATTCGATTACAATGAGATTGATTAAATTGGATAGATTTAAAGACTATTTTCAGAGTCTTTCGAATTTTCATAATTATGAAACACATCATAGAGAGGATCTGAGTATACCTATGTGTCGATTGTCAATCGATGTTCAGTGCTATCAAATACAATGCAGTAAAAATTTGATCTAAATTTCCTGATGATGTTCAAAATGCAAAATCTTTAAAATTATTTAAAATCAAATGTAGAACGTTTCTTCTTACAAAGCAATGAAACCTTCTTCTATGTATCAGTATAATATGTCTCATAACCATTTGACCTTTTATACTATTGAATTATTGTACTATTTGAATTATTGTATACTTTACTGTTGTCATAATTGAACTAAAGGAAATAGGGAGCATTAACTAAAAATAAGCGTCAGCTTACTACGATCTCCTTTTTTGTTTCGCCTTTCCTATTAAACACCAATAATTAATATGATTGTTATTTACCTTAATAGTTATTAGATAATTATGCTATGTAAATGTATATTGTATTGACTGGCGGAATAAAATAAAGATTATTATTATTATATTATATCAAACGGCAGTTTTTTTATGTACAGGCTTTCAGATCTATTTGCCCATTATCGTGGACGAAGTTCGAAACCAACGTCTGATATTCGCAACAGATATATCGAGCTCATAGGGTGACGTAACGACCTAAAGCAATGTCAACTTGGCGATAAATATATAATTTACCCACTACACGGAAACGTATTGTTCAGAGCTAAGAAGAAGGTAATGTACAGTACAGCGAAATGTGTAATACAAGCCTTAGATTAAACCCGCCGCTTGCAGGACTAGAATTTCACAGGGTTGTCCTTTGGGAACACAGGAAAAAGCGTTCTTTACCCCTAAGGACAAAGTTGCCTATGACATACGTAAGAGATTCACACCTAGCCCCATCTAGGAATTTCTAGTTCGACACCACAGGGAAACGCGTACTGTGAAAGCCACCTGTCTGGATAGCCTTCAACAAATAGAGCGAAAATAAATATGCCTAAACAAGCAATTCCGTTCATTGGTTTAAGATAAGTTAAAGTTAATTTATTTTAATAACATTCAAAATAATTTACTTATTAAGATTTTACTTAAATATTTCAGAATATTAAAAAAATATTTACCAAAATTAAAAAAAGAAATAACTACCAGTTAATATTTTAGGATTAGAAGTGTTTTGATTTACACACTTTGGTTTTGAAAGATATTATAGAAATTAGGGTGACAACACTGGATATACACTTTTGACGTAACGTCCGTGATTTCGCGATATCATTTGTAATTATAATTTACCTGATGTATTCTTCTGTTAATTTCCCGTTTTATTTATAACCACAGGTCGTAGACTTTTATTGTGAGGAAGTGATCTCATTTTTTTTAATGTGCGACAATCTGTAGCTGAATTTCTTGTTTTGAAAATAATAATTAGTTACGACACATTTAAAATTTCGGTGTTGGGAAATAGGTTTGAGGAGAAGAACAGAATGTTTCTTTGGTGCAGTGCAGTATTTTACTATGGAGCCTTTGCTATTGTTTCAAAAGTTAACATAAATAATAACTTATTTTACTCTACCTTTGACCGAAGTATGAATTAAAAAGGTATTCTTGTAGTGAAATATGAAATAGTTGGCAACACGAGCAGACTTCGAGAAAGCAAAAATAAATATTGTTGGGTGGTTATTAAGCAGTGGAAATCCATTCGTGCGTACGTAATCGCCGTTATTTTTAGCATTATTTTATGGTTCGAAATAACGCAATAAATAAAAACCAACTCAAGCAGCTGCTTGACACAGAGGTCTGATATGAGCGTGGCAGTATAATACGCCAGAGTAGGAATGCTAAGGATGAAGGGACCTGAGCAGAAAGAGAACGCAGACATCTGTGCCATACCTGCTGCACTAACATAGGTCCATTAGATCAGTAGCCAATCGTGCTAACCACTCGGTCATGGACGGCGGGAAATAACGTTAGTTAAAAAAAAAACGGTCATGGACGGCGGGAAATAACGTTAGTTAAAAAAAAAAAACGGTCATGGACGGCGGGAAATAACGTTAGTTAAAAAAAAAAAACGGTCATGGACGGCGGGAAATAACGTTAGTTATCTCATATAAAATTCGAAGTTAAAAATAGATTGGTGAGAAAAAAAATGGCGGCATCGGAAATAAGTGAATTCACTAAAATTAATGCGGCATGTGAATAAGGGTTAGTAATAAAGTAGGTAAAACAGCGAGATGACGTCAGCAGTACGCTTTCCTTGTGTTGCCAGTACATTTTGTATATTAGATGCATATTCAAGTTTTACAAATGCTTTTGTAAATCATAATATTGCTACTTTAGTGGAACGAATATCTGCAAAGTGAAATATTTCGATGTACCTGTTACGTAATAAATATTTTTCTAGAGAAAATTGAAAATGCTTGTGTAAGGTACGTAGAGGTACAGACGAAACATTGCGAAGCCGTAGTAAAAAGTTGGAAGTTTCGTATTGCAAGCTATTTTTTCTGTGTGATGAGAAATCCACGGGAAGATTTGTCTTACACTACTACCATGTTCGACGATCTTCGTGTTTAAAATATTCAGTAATTGGCACACAGATAACAGATAATAAGTCACACAGATAGCAGAGATGGTGAGAAAGGAAGCTTAAACAGAGGGAACCTTTTTGCGAGTATCGAGAAGTATCACTACTCCGAAGTCAGTTAAAACAGTAACAACAGTAACTTTATTGTCAGACGTCACCAACGGATTATTACGACCATTTTTAATCAGAATACAGTTAATGAAATCTGTTGTTGAAGTGAAACCTATGTAGAGAGCACTTTTCACGTTTTGTTCTACGGAATCGATGATATTATTTAAGGTTTGAAAAATAAGCCGTATTTCAGTCATAGAGGTAGGAAGAGGAAATTTTAATGATATCGTATATGTCGTTTGGGTGGTCGTCGAGAACAAAAGTCGCCATGTTCTTCTTTGTGAGACACATATCGTAATGTTTCATACTGCGGAATAAAAACGTTACTGTTATCCTTTCGAAATATTATATAA
The DNA here is from genome assembly GCA_038380435.1 of Ryuthela nishihirai. Classification (NCBI taxonomy): domain Eukaryota; kingdom Metazoa; phylum Arthropoda; class Arachnida; order Araneae; family Heptathelidae; genus Ryuthela; species Ryuthela nishihirai. The sequence continues at coordinate 1,396,228 of JAWZYU010000058.1, forward strand.
AAGATTTCGTATTCAGCATTTAAAGTTTTTCATTTGCCGTTACTGGAAATGCTGCTGATTCCAGTTTTAAGAGCAATAGGGCATTTATTGACACACCTGGAAAAGAAATCCCTAAAAGCAAAACGAATCTTTCGATTAGATATTAACTCCTAATTACGTGATCGGAAAATTTTAGACACCGAGGTGTACCAACAAGCTCAGTCGGTACCGCGCCAGGATCGCAATCTGTAGTTCCCAGGTTCGAGTCCCAGCTGGGTCAGCGTTGAGATTTATCTCCGCAAAATTCCCCGCCCTGCCCACGGTCAGTAGGGGACACCGATGGGCTTGGAAAGGCCGCCGTCCGTCTGATGGGACATTAAGCCATGGCGCCGTGTGCGGGAGAGCCATACCCTGTGCACGTTAAAGAACACGCTGGATGGCCTTGACGGGAGGCTACCATCTGTCTCCCAACAGCTGTTCCAGTGGGTCCCCTCCCCCAACCTTCTCTGAGCCTTCGGCGTCCATGTGACCTGGCCATTTAGCCCATGGTGTGCACAAAATTGCCGCTCAGAGTTAAAACAACCCAACCCGATTTCAAAGCCGGACGGAATTTGGATTAAGATGATAAACAGATATAACACGCCTCAAAATCGTGTCGAGCACGATAATTTCCTGAAAAGAATATGCACACGAAAATGTATACTTGCATTACAACAACACCTGAGGAAACTTTGTCATTACATCACTGAGTTAATATAAAAAAAACGTTGCCACTCACTCTTCTAGAAGTTCAAACTAAATAAATATTAAATGGGTATCATGACAGTATGAAAAGGAAGCCGATAAGGAAAAGTAAATTAATCGACAACGTCTTCATGCCGTATTTAATCCTCCTTTCATCCAGCAGTATTTTCAGAGAATTTTTAAAATGTCGTATTTTTCGCATAACATCTTCCTGCACATTTACAGTCTAATATGTGCTAATTTCAGGTGCCATGTCCTGATTTAAACCCTAAGAACATACTAATAAGATGCTCTTCGCCACTACATGAAGAAGCGTAATTCAAGCAGAACAGTAAACAAAAAAGTTACTCTTCGCCACCACACGGAAATGCGTATTTCAAGCATAACGGTTACTAGCATTCGGTGGCCGAGTGATTTGCACGCGTGGCTAACAATGTAAGGGAACTGGGTTCGAACCTAGAGTAAGGCATTGATGTGTGTTGCTTTTCTGCTGAGGTGCTTACTTACGGTAGCAACAATGCACTCAGTTTAGGTTAATGAGTGACAAATTTGAATCTCAATCAAGTATATTATTTCTTTTACACGTTTTTGATTTAACACAGATCAGAAAAAAAAATTAAATTCCCTATTTACACGATTTATTTTGATGTGGCATATAAACTGACAGGCTCCTGTACAGACCTCTGTGGCAAGCAGCTGCTTCAGGGGGTATTTATTTTAACACGGTTCGCACGGCGCCTTTTTGAAAATCCCCTTTGAATTTAATTCTGAAAAAATATTTCTATTGAAGAAAATATTTCTAGAATTAACATTTGTAACAAATATGCGCTTTTATGTTTCGAAGTAGTTTTATGGTTTCAGGTAACAGGAATAAGATAAAAACCAAAAAAATTTAAGAATTCTTTATATATTTATTTTCTTTAAAACCAAACCGGTGGTTACTGTTTACTGAACAGATTAAGGTTATTATTACCTGAGTGAATATGTCTCAACAATGCAAACCTTAAATTACTTCCAATCATTCCTCAGAAGCTACCCCTAATAAAGAATATTCATTAAATCTACGTAAGGATTAGAAAAATGTGCTTATTACAATATTCGTTGCCCAGTGGTTAGCGTGCTTAGATGCTGATCCAAGGTGTTCCAACAACCACTTCTAACGCCCGGATGTTTCGTTTGCTTTTATGCCCGGATGACGCCTTCAACTACGGCGTATAACATAACAGCCTCTGTGACAACCAGATGCTTGTGTTGATAAATAAATTTTCTTTATATTTATAACCGCAAAAATAAATATTATTGTTTAAACAATCTCTTAAAACAAGAGTCATTGGTCTTATGTTTTGCCTATTTATCCCTTTTAGCCGAGAAGCAGAGGATTATATTTCTTCTTAGGAATGCTTGAAATAAGTAAAAGTTTTAGAAAAAAAAACGTGTCTCAACGTGTCTCTGAATGCATAAACGTGTCTCAAGTTATGTACTTTCTCATACGTACCACGTTCAGTGCCAAACGAAAGAAATCCCTGGAAGTGCTGTTAATGTATTTCTAATGGAATATTTCCTTGTTACCGCGTTCGCAACGGTTTTTGCTCTATCTCTTCTACGATTGGTCAAATATTTTGCAATGGCAAGTGCAGGTAGAGAACATAACGCGTGCACCCTTAGTAACGATAGCAACAACGTGTTCGCTTTAACTTTAGTCTCAATGGATTTCCTCTTTTCCGTATTATAGTTTATTAGACCACGTTAAGTAATTTTAACGTACACAGGAATCGACCTATAGTGAGCAATGATCAATAGTAATAATGTAAAATTCCAGTAATATTAATATTTATAAAATGCGAATGCAATGTAATATTAAAGCTGGAAATTACATACCATTGCACTGTTTCGTTTGAGCTCAAATAACTACGATTTATTAATTTAATTATAAAACTTTACAGGTTTTACTAACAATTGTGACACCGTGGAGACACCCAATTTATAGAAATTAAATCATCACGGACATGGTATGTTTTATAGGATAAGGTCTGCCGCATTACTAAATACAATCTGAAAACATATGCGGTCAGAACGAGTGAAGATGGAAGAAGCAGTGGTCAAGTCGTTAGGCGTCCATGCTGCGAATATGAAATTTTGAGGATCGAGTCACACTTCGGGCAACGTTAAGATTTAATCCCGTTGTTCTGCGAATGAAAAAGGAAACACCAACAGGTTTGCAAATTCGCTGTGAAGTTAACCCATGGTTGACCTATGCAGGAAATAAATGCACCCCCCCAAAAAAATTTATTTCTTCTACTACATACGGCCCAGCTTATGTTAAATCTTAGGAACGTGAGGCCCGAAAGCAACAAGTTCCATGTCACATGAAAACTCGTTAAGTAGGTAATGCTGCTGTCCATAAAACTAATAACCTTCGTTTACTTTCCCCTCAAAATAGAAGAAATTTACTAGTTACTACATGCTCGGACAGCAAAGAATTACGAATTTCCTTTGAAATGGAAGCTCGTATGAGGATCCGTGTGTGGGAGACATCCATACCCTGTACATGTTAAACACGCTGTATGCCCTTGATTAGGGCTCAGTAGGTAGCGCACCAGGCTCGTAATCTGCAGTTCCGAGGTTCGAGTCCCAGCTAGTTCAGCGTTGACACCTATCTGCGGAAAACTGTCCGCCTTGATCATGGGCAGAAAGAGACATCGATAGGCTTGGAAAGGCCGACGTCCGTCAGATGGGACGTTAAGCCATGGCTCCGTGTGTGGGAGAGCCATACCCTGTGCACGTTAAAGACACTGGATGGTCTTGAAGGGAGACTACCATCTGTCTCCCAACAGCTGTTTCAGTGGGTCCCCTTCCCTAAACTTCGAGGTCCTTGAGACCTGGCCATTTAATACCTGGTGTGAAAAATAGTGCCGCTCACAGGTAAAACAACCGAACTCTTGAGAGGCGGAAAAGCTGGAATTGGTATTTCGAACGTGTCGAGTGTTACCAGTATACTCTGACGATGGTCTAAAATTCGTACCTTACATATATAGTTTTTCTTCCAGATACGTAGAACCGTTGCAGGGTTTGTAACCAAGGCAAATTCTCCTTTATTTATTTACTAAAAATGGAATGGAACCCGGCGACCGACGTAGAATGACTTTGGCTAATATTCTAGGAGTACAGCGCTTGGGAGAAAAAAAAATCGTCAACTGCACGCGGTGTTCACCCTCCCAAGTACTAGACCGCGCCCAAAGCTGCTTAACTTCGGGGATCAGACGAGAACCGATGCTTTCAGCTTCGTATGGCCGATGACATTCCAATTCTTTCTTACCTGCCTTATACATTTACTCGTATTATCAATAACGGAACAATTCTTAAAGCACGGAATCAGTTATTAATATGGCGTGGAAGAGTGCTAAAGGATTTCCTTCACGATAGTATTTCATAGATTTATATAAATAAATAATAAAAAATAAATACCCCCTCAAGCACCTGTTTTGCCACAGAGGTCTGACAGCAGCTTGTCAGTTTATATGCCATAGTAGAATGTCTGAGAGGATGGCAGGACCTCAGCAGAAAAACAACATGCACATCCATGCCTTACCAGGGGCTGGAACCCAGTTCCATTGGATCACTAGCGAAGCGTGCTACGCACTCGGTATATTTTTTAATTTTTTTTAATGCTTAGTGATTGGTTTTAAAATGTTTAAATTTAAACTTTTTACGGTGGTTAATATAGAATTCATATTAACGTTTTTTTCGACATAATAGCGTACAATTAAACGTAACACAGAAAAGTAATAAATACAATAATAAATTAATATAATATGGGGCAAGTATCACGTTCGTCTTGATTGCAAGGTTTACTCAGTAGAGTATACAACAAAAACTTATTAAAGTTTATACGATAATGACAGGAAATTTTAGAGTAATTTTGCTAATAAAAAATAAACACCGACTACGAAATGTGTGTAAAACATTTCAATCTCAGATGTTAGCAATAAGATAAGCCCTTCATCAAACTTCTCACGTGTTGACAATTCAATTTCGTTACGATCTTTGAAAGGTTCATAACAGACTTCTTTCCTGAAGTTTCCAGATAGCAAAATTTCCGTCTGATAACGCATGGAGCTTTAGAAGAGTTTATCAAATGTTATTTTAGATCTAAATTGGGATTAATTTTGCTGTAGAAATTGTTTTTTCTCGCATAAACGTTGAAAAGGATCCAAATAAATGTTTTTTGCCTTAACGAATAATGCAGAAAAAATGTCGTTAATTTAAATAAAATATCTCAGCTTTTACAGCTTTAATGACACGCATAATTTACTTCTTATTAAATTCTTTCATTGCTAGAGTATTTTCTGCTTGGGTGCAATAAACTTTACGTTTTGACATGCTATGCTTGTAATGGAAAAGCTTTCCTGAATATCGTTTAATTACTTTATATGATTTCACAAACGTGTATCAGTACACGTTTGCAGGTGACGTCACGCTGAAAAAATAAAACCTACAGAAAATATTAAAGGAAAACATAAATCACCAATAACTAGAAACATGAGATTATTTAATCACAACTATATTACTGCTTTGAAGTTTACGAATGGTAATCCTTTATCGGAATTGTGTGGCTCTCATAAGAGCCGTTTGTGAAATGGAGTTATTCCATTTGCCGATCTTCTGATTAGGGTGAATATTCTAAGCAGTCAGTCGTTTCTTGAAGTGCTCCATGTTTCAAGTAATTGCTGAGATAGTGGAGGAGACGGATTTGAAACAACTGGGAGAACAAACAATTCTTCGTGCTCCCTCATCAAACTGCTGCAAAACCTCTTCTCTCTGCAGCAAGAGGCAGTGCTCCAGCAATCTCTCTAGTCGACATTTCTGGTGACTGAGAATCACCAACAGGTTCAATCGGCATAGCGGAGCAACGTCTGAGGCGCATGTTGTCACCTCAGCGACAGACAATCTATTATGATGCACGTTCTGGCCAAGCTTTAGATCAGCCTTCTTCGATCTTTCAAGATTATTTCCTAATGGCCGATTAGGCTATGACTAATACTATTTAACTATCCGGAAGACACTTAGTTACGTAGACAGCTTGATTGGTTGAAGAAGTAGACTCTACTAGTTGCCTCCAAAAGATTAACCTTTGGAGGCTTTGCCGGATTAAATATATGTGTGCTGTCCCTGGACTGCCCTTAGGGCTATAGGTTCTTAGCGTTATTGCCTTTCGGTTTATTGCTATGTTATCACGTGAGGGTGGGGGTAGCGAGTGGGTATCAGGAACGAAGAGAGATAATATACCATCATTGCTTATTCCACACAGAAATGCTACGTTCTTTTAATTTTTCTTTCGGGATTCAGTGTTCTTATAGAGCTCTGCCAGAGATTTGAAAAAGTGTGACTATGTTCTATATTTAAAACTGAAATATTTTCCACAAATCTACATGATTTTTTTGTTTCGTTTTTTTTTTATCAAAAACAATTAAAAATTGTATAAAAGAAATCATCAACTGGAATTTTACTTTTCAGACATATAATTTTTGCACAAATTTATAATCTTTTCCAGCAGGAAGTACATCCATACTGTTAAAAATCGGGTATAGTACTTACATATGAAAAATGGAAGTTGCACACAATAGACTTTCCGTTTTACTGTTGACCTGTATGTCATTACATTGGTTTCCCTCTAACTGTTTCTCTTCCCATAGAGAAATAAAAAATGTCCACGTCGTTTTACTATTTGCTTTTCATCACTCAGTGCCTCCTCCATAGGGTTTTCCCAAATCTTCATTTTGTGGGTTCTATCTCAGGGTTTTTCGGGGATTTTCGAGAATAGGGGACTTATGGTGTGTCGCTTTTCAGAGGAATCTCTGTTACATAGTTTCTCATATTTGCTGGATTTTGGTACGATTTCTATGCAGAGAAAAATCATCTAAAATGAGGAAGACAGGTCTTTACCACATGTGAAAAGAGTAATTGGAAGCTGAGATACAGCTACGTACAATAAAGTGCATATAGTAATATTGTAAGGTGAGGCCTAGTGAAAGTGAAGATATACCGAAAATGAGCTTTCCTGAAGTTATTTCCACTTATGACGTAGATAAAACCTTTGCGAAATCGATAATAAATATGAAACGATTGAAGGAATCTAAAAGAAAGCAAGAGAAATGACTAAAATCACTTAAAATATTACCGTCCTTAATGTATTTATGAGAGCAGACATATTGAAGGGAATAACGAATTGCCAGATCCGCGTTATAGGATAATGAGGAAATGAGATTAAAAAAAAAATTCAAAGACGTCCGTGGTCTAACGGTCATTATTAGAATAGGAGTGATTCTACCGTTTTCTTTTTTTTCACCCTACTTCCCATCCTGAGGTCTATGAGGCTTAGGGCTGGGGGCAAGGCAAAGAGATTTATTTAGTGTCAATGAAATGGGAGGTTGTGGGGGTGGGTGGCTGGGCTTTAAATATATATATAAAGAAAGTTGTGATTTTATCATGTGTATATTATTGATTGGTCAGATGATATGGTGTTACAATAGCCTTATTGTTTCGAACCCAATGCAGGCTCTTATTAGTGCTTTCCTACTGGCTGAAACAATTTTCCTAGGCTGATGGCCCTATTTCTCCTCCATACGAATAACATTGGTAATGTTAATCCTACGGAAGATTTCACCTCTGCTTTAACATGGTAATGTTAAGCCTATGGGGAAATTTTAACCATTGAGATTATGGAATGTAATTGGCTGAATGCTGATTGGTCAAATGTTACCTTTTAAGATATTCGTCGTAGACAGGTGATGTGACCACTCTTTTCGAAGGACTAGAAGAGACGAAGCGAGCGACGGAACTGGATTCCACGCACATTGAGCCGTTTCCGAGATATCTTGCCATTTATGCTATTTTCCATATTTAAAAAATTTCAGAGTTGAACCTGGTCTTTTTTGTGGGAGTGATCTGTAGTTTGATGACGGAGTATATGTCCAGTGTGAAGCATTGAATTCCTTAAATTCCACACTTAGCATCAGAGATTCAGCATGAAAGTATCGTCTTATATAACATTAATTTTCGGTTCCAAGGTATAGAGAAGAGGAGTGTCCCTCCTGAATGTGGAATAAAACAAACGAAGTATTTGACATTACTTCCGAATCCATTGATTGTACCTTCCCTTAATGAACCTTTCGAGATCCACAATCTTCCAGTCCTTTCATTTTTCTAGACAAACTGAGATGAAAATCGAAACGAAGAGTAGTATCTTTGAGTATTAAGAAAGAATGCGAAAGTAGGGTATTTATCTCTGAGCAGCCCCTCTCCCTGAACCGGATGTGAAATAAGTTGCTTTTAATTTTACGAAATCGGTTTCTATCAAATCAAAGATTTGACTCCTGCAATTATTTACTTTAAGAACTAAAATCTTAAATGTTTCGTAAAGTCTCTTGCGCTTTGAAAATCGAAAAGAGATCTTTTTCCAAAGAAGAAAAAATTTTATAGACGGAAGAGAAAGTAAAAAACATGAAAATATCTGTATAAGTAACAAGGACGTAAACCCATTTTTGAAGATTTTGATTTAAGCTGATCAGTAGACTAAAAACTGAAAATATTTGAAAAGTGAGAGTTCATATCGAAAATGACAAAAAAAATTAAATAAACAGTAAAGGTATCTTATTATACATACTCTACACGTTTCGTTTCTTCGTCCCCCCACAGCAAAGGCTGAGAGAAGTCTCTCGCAGGGCAGAATACGTCCTGCGACAGAATCAAATCAAATTACTGAAAAAGGGTTTACATCCTTGTTTCTTATACAGAATACACTCAGAGAAATATCGATTTTCCAGCAAACGGTGCAAGCAGTTTAATACAAATTTTTCTTTAGTCTCGGAAAGGACGCCGTCCGTAGGATGGGACGTTAACACGTGGCCCAGTGTGTAGAGAGCGCCATACGCTGTGCGCTTTAGAGAACATACTGGATGGCCTTGACGACAACGTACCATCTGTCTCCTAACAGCTGTTCCAGTGGATCCCCTCCCTCAACATCCTCTGAGCCTTCGGTGTTCTGGTGACCTGGCCATTTAGCCCATGGTGTGAAAAAGAGTGCCGCTAAGAGCACCCATAATATTAATCTCTTTCATTTGACTTTCGTAAACTTGATTTAACTAGGACAGTAGTATAGCATTCGCACTCCGCCAGGAGTTCCCAGTGGCAAGGCAAAAAAACATCAAGACTGCTGTCCTCACGACTGGCCTATACGAGATGCCCATGTTCAGACAGCACTTGTCTGATGCGTCCATCCCTAAAAATTGGAAATTCCTTCTTCTACAACTCCCAGATTCCGATGTGAGGTTCGCTACCTATTCCACGGCACCTACAGAAAATACTAAAGGAAAACAAAAATCACCATTAACTAGAAACATGAGATTATTTAATCACAACTACATTACTGCTTTGAAGTGTACGAATGGTAACCCTTTGTCGAAATTGTGTGGCTCTCATAAGAGCCGTTTGTGAAATGGAGTTATTCCGTTTGCCGATATTCTGATTAGGTGAATATTCTACGCAGTCAGTCGTTTCTTGAAGTGCTCCATGTTTCATGTAATTGCTGAATAAGTGGAGGAGACGGATTTGAAATAACTGGGAAAACAAACAATTCTTCGTACTCCCTCATCCACTGCTGTAAAACCTCTTCTCTCTCTGCAGCAGGAGGCAGTGCTCCAGCAATCTCTCTAGGCGACATTTCTGGTGGCTGAGAATCACCAACAGGTTCAATCGGCATAGCGGAGCAACGTCTGAGGCGCATGTTGACTCCTCAGCGACAGATAATCTATTATGATGCACGTTCTGGCCAAGCTTTAGCTCAGCCGTCTAAGATACAAGTCTTGATCTTTCAAGATCTTTCCGTATTGGCCGATTAGGCTATGACTAATACTCTTTAACTATCCGGAAGACACTTAGTTACGTAGACAGCTTTGATTGGTTGAAGAAGTAGACTCTACTAGTTGCCTCCAAAAGATTAACCTTTGGAGGCTTTGCCGGATTAAATATATGTGTGCTCTCTCTGGACTGCCCTTAGGGCTATAGGTTCTTAGCGTTATTGCCTTTCGGTTTATTGCTATGTTATCACGTGAGGGTGGGGGTAGCGAGTGGGTATCAGGAACGAAGAGAGAAAGGATGGATTTGGTGAAATAATATACCATCATTGCTTATTGCACACAGAAATGCTACGTTCTTTTAATTTTTCTTTCAGGATTCAATGTTCCTATAGAGCTCTGCCAGAGATTTGAAAAAGTGTGACTATGTTCTATATTTAAAACTGAAATATTTTCCACAAATCTACATGTTTTTTTTGCTTCGTTTTTTTTTATCAAAAACAATTAAAAATTGTATGAAACCGATCATCAACTGGAATTTTACTTTTCAGACATATAATTTTTGCACAAATTTATGACCTTTTCCAGCAGGAAATATATCCATACTGTTAAAAATCGGGTATAATGCTTAAATATTAAAAATGGAAGTTGCACACAATAGACTTTCCCAGTATTACTGTTGACCTGTATGTTATTACATTGGTTTCCCTGTAACTGTTTCTCTTCCCATAGAGAAATTAAACCCTTTTTTTTTGCTCAGACAAATACTAACGAAATAACAGAGTACGCATATTCGTTATCTCCACAAAATTCCTCTCCCTACCCCCGGTCAGAAATCGAACGTTTGGCTTGGAAAGGCCGCCGCCCGTCAGATAGGATGTTAAGCCTTGGCCCCGTGTACGGGAGAGACATACCCTGTGCACGTAAAGAACACGCTGGATGGCCTTGACGGGAGGCTACCATCTGTCTCCCAACAGCTGTTCCATTGGGTCCCCTTCCCCAACCTTCTCTGAGCCTTCGGGTCCACGTGACCTGGCCATTTAGCCCATGGTGTGCAAAAAAGTGCCGCTCAGAGGTAAAACAACCCAAAGTACCCATGTTCTGAATTGTCTAAATTCGAAATTCCATCCTTAAAAAATGCAGAACGAAATGGAAAATGCGTTAGGTGTGTAAACCAGTTTCCCATATTTACCAGAAGCAATATGGTGTGCAACTTCCATTTTTATACTTCCATTTTTTAACTTACGATATGTATCTCTATTTCGAAACCTTGAATTCCTGAAATTATATATTTAGCGTAAGAAATATTTTGCTGGGGTTTGGTAGGATTTCTGGACCAAAGTAATTTTGGGTTTGATTCCTATAGACGCTGTTAAGTAGTATCATCTTGGGTGTCCCATGTCCTGAGTTTTCAGATTCAGTTGCTCTGGTTCAGTGGTTTTTTCCCAGTTTAGGGCTTTGGAGATCATTTCTGCCTTTTTCTTGATTTTGGCTCCTCTCCCTTACCGTGGCAACTTCATTTTTTCCAGTGTTTGGAGTAGGGCTACTCTGGATGTTTTTGCAACGTCCACGTCGTTTTAGTATTTTCTTTTCTTCACTCAGTGCCTCCTCCAGAGGGTTTTTCCAATTCTTCATTATGTGGCTTCTATGTCAGGGGTTTTCGGAGCTTTTCGAGAATTGGGGACTTATGGTGTGTACTGATGACGTAGATAAAATCTTTGCGAAATCGATAATAAATATGAAACCATTGAAGGAATCTAAAAGAAAGCAAGAGAAATGACTAAAATCACTTAGAATATTACCGTCCTTAATGTATTTATGAGAGCAGACATATTGAAGGGAAATACGAATTGCCAGATCCGCAATATAGCATAATGAGGAAATGAGATTCAAAAAAAAATCAAAACCGTCCGTGGTCTAACGGTCATTATTAGAATAGGAGTGATTCTACCGTTTTCTTTTTTTTCACCCTACTTCGCATCCTGAGGACTATGAGGTTTAGGGCTGGGGGCAAGGCAAAGAGATTTATTTTGTGTCAATTAAATGGGAGGTTGTGGAGGTGGGTGGCTGGACTTTAAATATATATATAAAGAAAGTTGTGATTTTATCATGTGTATATTATTGATTGGTCAGATGATATGGTGTTACAATAGCCTTATTGTTTCGAACCCAATGCAGGCTCTTATTAGTGACTGCCATTAGTGCTTTCCTACTGGCTGAAACAATTTTGCTAGGCTGATGACCCTATTTCTCCTCCATACGAATAACGTTGGTAATGTTAATCCTACGGAAGATTTCACCTCTGCTTTAACATGGTAATGTTAAGCCTATGGGGAAATTTTAACCAATGTGATTATGGTATGTAATTGGCTGAATGCTGATTGGTCATATGTTAACTTTTTAGATATTCGTTGTAGACAGATGATGCGACCACTCTTTTCGAAGGACTAGAAGAGACGAAGCGAGCGACGGAACTGGATTCCACGCACATTGAGCCGTTTCCGAGATATTTTGCCATTTATGTTATTTTCCATATTTTAAAAACTTCAGAGTTGAACATGGTCTTTTTTGTGGGAGTGATCTGTAGTTTGATGACGGAGTATATCTCTAGTTTGAAGCATTGAATTCCCTAAATTGCACACTTAGCATCAGAGATTCAGCATGAAAGTATCGTCTTATATAACATTAATTTTCGGTTCCAAGGTATAGAGAAGAGGGGTGTCCCTTCTGAATGTGGAATATAGCAAACGAATTATTTGACATTACTTCCGAATCCATTGATTGTACCTTCCGTTAATGAACCTTTCGAGATCCACCAGGTCCCCTTTCATTTTTCTAGACAAACTGAGATGAAAATCGAAAGGAAGAGTAGTATCTTTTGAGTATTAAGAAAGAATGCGAAAGTAGGGAATTGTGTCTTATCTTTGAGCACCCCCTCTCCCTGACCCGGATGTCAAATTAGTTGCTTTTACCTTTACCAAATCGGTTTCTATCAAACCAAAGATTTGACTCCTGAAATTATTTACTTTAAGGACTGAAATCTGAAATGTTTCGTAAAGTCTCTTGCACTTTGCAAATCGAAAAGACATCTTTTTCCAAAAAAGAAAAATTTAATAGACGGAAGAGAAAGTAAAAAACACGAAAATATCTGTATAAGTAACAAGGACGTAAACTCCTTTTGAAGATTTTGATTTAAACTGATAAGTAGACTAAAAACTGAAAGTATTTGAAAAGTGAAAGTTCATATCGAAAATGACAAAAAAATTAAATAAACAGTAATGGTATCTTATTATACATAATCTACACGTTTCTTTTCTTCGTCCCCCCACAGCAAAGGCTTAGACAAGTCTCTCGCAGGGCAGTATACGCCCTGCGAGAAAATCAAACCAAAATCCTGAAAAAGGGTTTACATCCTTGTTTCTTATAAAGAATACACTCAGAGAAATATCGATTTTCCAGCAAAGGGTGCAAGCACTTTAACATAAATTTTCTTTAGGCTTGGAAAGGACGCCGTCCGTAGGATGGGACGTTAAGACGTGGCCCAGTGTGTAGAGAGAGCCATACCCTGTGCACTTTAGAGAACATACTGGATAGCCTTGACGACAACCTACCATCAGATGGTAGGTTGTCGTCATCTCCCTCAACATCCTCTGAGCCTTTGGTGTTCTGGTGACCTGGTCATTTAGCCCATGGTGTGAAAAAGAGTCTAGTGGATCCCCTCCCTCAACATCCTCTGAGCCTTCGGTGTTCTGGTGACCTGGCCATTTAGCCCATGGTGTGAAAAAGAGTGCCGCTAAGAGTACCTATAATATTCATCTCTTTCATTTGACTTTCGTAAACCTGATTTAACTAGGACTGTCAGTGTAGCATTCGCACTCCACCAGGAGTTCCCAGTGGCAATCCACAAAACTGCTGTCCTCAAGACTGACCTACGAGATGCCCATGTTCAGACAGCACTTGTCTGATTCGTCCATCCCTAAAAATTGGAAATTCCTTCTTCTACAACTCCCAGATTCCGATGTGAGGTTCGCTACCTATTCCACGGCACCTACAGAAAATACTAAAGGAAAACAAAAATCACCAATAACTAGAAACATGAGATTATTTAATCAAAACTACATTACTGCTTTGAAGTGTACGAATGGTAACCCTTTGTCGAAATTGTGTGGCTCTCATAAGAGCCGTTTGTGAAATGGAGTTATTCCGTTTGCCGATATTCTGATTAGGTGAATATTCTAGGCAGTCAGTCGTTTCTTGAAGTGCTCCATGTTTCATGTAATTGCTGAGTAAGTGGAGGAGACGGATTTGAAATAACTGGGAGAACAAACAATTCTTCGTGCTCCCTCATCCACTGCTGCAAAACCTCTTCTCTCTCTGCAGCAGGAGGCAGTGCTCCAGCAATCTCTCTAGGCGACATTTCCGGTTGCTGAGAATCACCAATCGGCATAGCGGATCAACGTCTGAGGCGCATGTTGACTCCTCAGCGGCAGACAATCTATTATGATGCACGTTCTGGCCAAGCTTTAGATCAGCCTTCTTAGATACAAATCTTGATCTTTCAAGATCATTCCGTATTGGCCGATTAGGCTATGACTAATACTATTTAACTATACGGAAGACACTTAGTTACGTAGACAGCTTTGATTGGTTGAAGAAGTAGACTCTACCACTTGCCTCCAAAAGATTAACCTTTGGAAGCTTTGCCGGATTAAATATATGTGTGCTGTCTCTGGACTGCCCTTAGGGCTATAAGTTCTTAGCGTTATTGCCTTTCGGTTTATTGCTATGTTATCACGTGAGGGTGGGGGTAGCGAGTGGGTATCAGGAACGAAGAGAGAAAGGATGGATTTGGTGAAATAATATACCATCATTGCTTATTCCACACAGGAATGCTACGTTCTTTTATTTTTCTTTCAGGATTCAGTGTTCTTATAGAGCTCTGCCAGAGATTTGAAAAAGTGTGACTATGTTCTATATTTAAAACTGAAATATTTTCCACAAATTTACGTTTTTTTGTTTCGTCTTTTTTTTATCAAAAACAATTATAAATTGTATAAAAGAGATCATCAACTGGAACTTTACTTTTCAGACATATAATTTTTGCACAAATTTATAATCTTTTCCAGCAGGAAATATATCCATACTGTTAAAAATCGGGTATAATGCTTAAATATTACAAATGGAAGTTGCACACAATAGACTTTCCCAGTATTACTGTTGACCTGCATGTTATTACATTGGTTTCCCTGTAACTGTTTCTCTTCCCATAGAGAAATTAAACCCTTTTTTTTTGCTCAGACAAATACTAACGAAATAACAGAGTACGCATATTCGTTATCTCCGCAAAATTCCTCTCCCTACCCCCGGTCAGAAATCGAACGTTTGGCTTGGAAAGGCCGCCGCCCGTCGAATGGGATGTTAAGCTTTGGCCTCGTGTACGGGAGAGACATATTCTGTGCACGTTAAAGAATACGCTGTATGGCCTTGACGGGAGGCTGCTATCTGTGTCCCAATAGCTGTTCCAATGAGTCCCCTCCCCCAACCTTCTCTGAGCCTTCGGGGTCCATGTGACCTGGCCATTTAGCCCATGGTGTGCAAAAAATTGCCGCTCAGAGGTAAAACAACCCAAAATACGCATATTCTGAATTGTCTAATTTCGAATTTCCATCCTTAAAAAATGGAGAACGAAATGGAAAATCCGTTACGTGTGTAAACTAGTTTCCCATATTCACCAGAAGCAATATTTTGTTTTAATATGTTTCTGTAGTTCGAAATATTGAATTCTTGAAATTATGTATTTAGCATAAGAAATATTTGCTGGGGTTTGGTAGGATTTCTGCACCAACGTAATTTTGGGTTTCATTCCTATAGACGCTGTTAAGTAGTAATGTCTTGTGTGTTCCATGTCCTGTGAGTTTTCAGATTCAGTTGCTCGGGTTCAGTGGTTTTTTCCCAGTTTAGGGCTTTGGAGATCATTTCTGCATTTCTTCTTGATTTTGGCTCCTCTCTGTTACCGTGGGAACTTCGTTTTTTCTACTGTTTGGAGTAGGGCTACGCTGGATGTTTTTCCAATGTCCACGTCGTTTTACTATTTCCTTTTCATCACTCAATGCCTCCTCCAGAGGGTTTTCCCAATTCTTCATTGTGTGGGTTCTATCTCAGGGTTTTTCGGGGATTTTCGAGAATTGGGGACTTATGGTGTGTTGCTTTTCAGTGGAATCTCTGTTACATAGTTTCTGATATTTGTTGGATATTGGTAGGATTTCTATGCAGAGAAAAATCATCTAAAATGAGGAAGACAGACACACCACTGTGAAAAGAGTAATTGGAAGCTGAGATACAGCTACGTACAATAAAGTGCATATAGCAATATTGTAAGGTGAGGCCTAGTGAAAGTGAAGATATATCGAAAATGAGCTTTCCTGAAGTTATTTCCACTTATGACGTAGATAAAATCTTTGCGGAATCGATAATAAATAGGAAACGATTGAAGGAATCTAAAAGAAAGCAAGAGAAATGACTAAAATCACTTAAAATATTACCGTCCTTAATGTATTTATGAGAGCAGACATATTGAAGGGAAATACGAATTGCCAGATCCGCGATATAGGATAATGAGGAAATGAGATTAAAAAAAAAAAATCGAAACCGTCCGTGGTCTAACGGTCATTATTAGAATAGGGGTGATTCTACCGTTTTCTTTTTTTTCACCCTACCTCCCATCCTGAGGTCTATGAGGCTTCGGACTGGGGGCAAGGTAAAGAGATTTATTTAGTGTCAATGAAATGGGAGGTTGAGGGGGTGGATGGCTGGACTTTAAATTTATATATATATAAAGAAAGTTGTGATTTTATCATGTGTATATTATTGATTGGTCAGATGATATGGTGTTACAATAGCCTTATTGTTTCGAACCCAGTGCAGGCTCTTATTAGTGACTGCCATTAGTGCTTTCCTATGGCTGAGACAATTTTGCTAGGCTGATGGCCCTATTTTTCCTCCATACGAATAACATTGGTAATGTTAATCCTACGGAAGATTTCACCTCTGCTTTCCCATGGTAATGTTAAGCCTATGGGGAAATTTTAACCAATGAGTTTATGGTATGTAATTGGCTGAATGCTGATTGGTCATATGTTAACTTTTTAGATATTCGTCGTAGACAGATGATGTGACCACTCTTTTCGAAGGACTAGAAGAGCGAAGCGAGCGACGGAACCGGATTCGACGCACATTGAGCCGTTTCCGAGATATCTTGCCATTTATGTTATTTTCCATATTATAAAAACTTCAGAGTTGAACCTGGTCATTTTTGTGGTAGTGAACTGCAGTTTGATGACGGAGTATATCTCTAGTTTGAAGCATTGAATTTATGAAATTCCACACTTAGCATCAGAGATTCAGCACGAAAGTATCGTCTTATATAACATTAATTTTCGGTTCCAAGGTGTAGAGAAGAAAGGTGTCCCTCCTGAATGTGGAATAAAACAAGCGAATTATTTGACATTACTTCCGAATCCATTGATTGTACCTTCCCTTAATGAACCTTTCGATATACACCGGTTTCGAGTCCTTTCATTTTTCTAGACAAACTGAGATGAAAATCGAAAAGAAGAGTAGTGTCTTTTGAGTATTAAGAAAGAATGCGAAAGTAGGGTATTTATCTCTGAGCAGCCCCTCTCCCTGACCCGGATGTCAAATAAATTGCTTTTACCTTTACGAAATCGGTTTCTATCAGATCAATGATTTGACTCCTGAAATTATTTACTTTAAGGACTGAAATCTGAAATGTTACGTAAAGTCTCTTGCACTTTGAAAATCGAAAAGACATCTTTTTCCAAAAAAGAAAAATTTAATAGACAGAAGAGAAAGTAAAAAACACGAAAATATCTGTATAAATAACAAGGACGTAAACCCTTTTTGAAGATTTTGATTTAAGCTGATAAGTAGACTAAAAACTGAAAGTATTTGAAAAGTGAAAGTCGAAAATGACAAAAAAAAAAGAATAAACAGTAATGGTATCTTGTTATACATACTCTACACGTCTCTTTTCTTCGTCCCCCATATCAAAGGCTGCGACAAGTCTCTCGCAGGGCAGAATACGTCCTGCGATAGAATCAAATCAAATTCCTGAAAAAGGGTTTACATCCTTGTTTCTTATACAAAATACACTCAGAGAAATATCGATTTTCCAGCAAAGGGTGGAAGAACTTTAATACAAATTTTCTTTAGGCTTAGAAAGGACGCCGTCCGTAGGATGGGACGTTAAGACGTGGCCCAGTGTGTAGAGAGAGCCATACCCTGTGAACTTTAGAGAACATACTGGATAGCCTTGACGACAACGTACCATCTGTCTTATAACAGCGGTTCCAGTGGATCCCCTCCCTCAACATCCTCTGAGCCTACGGGGTTCTGGTGACCTGGCCAATTAGCCCATGGTGTGAAAACGATTGCCGCTGAGAGGTAAATACCCATAATATTCATCTCTTTCATTTGACTTTCGTAAAGTTGATTCAACTAGGACAGTTTGTATAGCATTCGCACTCCACTAGAAGTTCCCAGTGGCAAGCCTCAAAACCATAAAGATTTCTGTCCTCACGACTGGCCTACGAGATGCCCATGTTCAGACAGCACTTGTCTGATGCGTCCATCCCTAAAAATTGGAAATTCCTTCTTCTACAACTCCCAGATTCCGATGTGAGGTTCGCTACCTATTCCACGGCACCTACAGAAAATACTAAAGGAAAACAAAAATCACCATTAACTAGAAACATGAGATTATTTAATCACAACTACATTACTGCTTTGAAGTGTACGAATGGTAACCCTTTGTCGAAATTGTGTGGCTCTCATAAGAGCCGTTTGTGAAATGGAGTTATTCCGTTTGTCGATATTCTGATTAGGTGAATATTCTACGCAGTCAGTCGTTTCTTGAAGTGCTCCATGTTTCATGTAATTGCTGAATAAGTGGAGGAGACGGATTTGAAATAACTGGGAAAACAAACAATTCTTCGTACTCCCTCATCCACTGCTGTAAAACCTCTTCTCTCTCTGCAGCAGGAGGCAGTGCTCCAGCAATCTCTCTAGGCGACATTTCTGGTGGCTGAGAATCACCAACAGGTTCAATCGGCATAGCGGAGCAACGTCTGAGGCGCATGTTGACTCCTCAGCGACAGATAATCTATTATGATGCACGTTCTGGCCAAGCTTTAGCTCAGCCGTCTAAGATACAAGTCTTGATCTTTCAAGATCTTTCCGTATTGGCCGATTAGGCTATGACTAATACTCTTTAACTATCCGGAAGACACTTAGTTACGTAGACAGCTTTGATTGGTTGAAGAAGTAGACTCTACTAGTTGCCTCCAAAAGATTAACCTTTGGAGGCTTTGCCGGATTAAATATATGTGTGCTCTCTCTGGACTGCCCTTAGGGCTATAGGTTCTTAGCGTTATTGCCTTTCGGTTTATTGCTATGTTATCACGTGAGGGTGGGGGTAGCGAGTGGGTATCAGGAACGAAGAGAGAAAGGATGGATTTGGTGAAATAATATATCATCATTGTTTATTGCACACAGAAATGCTACGTTCTTTTAATTTTTCTTTCAGGATTCAGTGTTCTTATAGAGCTCTGCCAGAGATTTGAAAAAGTGTGACTATGTTCTATATTTAAAACTGAAATATTTTCCACAAAACTACATGATTTTTTTGGTTTCGTTTTTTTTTTATCAAAAACAATTAAAAATTGTAAAAAATAAATCATCAACTGGGATTTTACTATTCAGACATATAATATTTGCACAAATTTATAATCTTTTCCAGCAGGAAGTATATCCATAGTGTTAAAAATCGGGTATAATACTTACATATGAAAAATGGAAGTTGCACACAATAGACTTTCCCAGTTTTACTGTTGACCTGTATGTTATTACATTGGTTTCCCTCTAACTGTTTCTCTTCCCATAGAGAAATTAAACTTTTTTTTTTTTGCTCAGACAAACACTAACGAAATAACAGAGTACGCATATTCGTTATCTCCGCAAAATTCCCCGCCCTGCCCACAGTAAGTAGGGGACACCGATGCTTGGAAAGGCCGCCATCCATCGGATGGGACGTTAAGCCTTGGCCCCGTGTACAGGAGTGCCATACACTGTGCACGTTAAAGAACACGCTGGATGGCCTTGACGGGAGGCTACGAGGTGTCCCCCAATAGCTGTTCCATTGTGTCCCCTCCCCCAACCTTCTCTGAGCCTTCGGGGTCCATGTGACCTGGCCATTTAACCAATGGTGTGCAAAAAAGTGCCGCTCAGAGGTAAAACAACCCAAAGTATGCATATTCTGAATCGTCAAATTTCGAATTTCCATTCTTAAAAAATGCAGAACGAAATGGAAAATCCGTTAGGTGTGTAAACTAGTTTCCCATATTCACCAGAAGCAATATTGTGTTTTACTATGTATCTGTAGTTCGAAACATTGAATTCCTGAAATTATATATAATTATCATAAGAAATATTTGCTGGGGTTTTGTAGGATTTCTGGACCAACGTAGTTTTGGGTTTCATTCCTATAGACGCTGTTAAGTAGTAATATCTTGGGTGTCCCATGTCCTGTGAGATTTCAGATTCAGTTGCTCGGGTTCAGTGGTTATTTCCCAGGTTAGTGCTTTGGAGATCACCGTGTAGAGTGCGGGGAGTGGAGTGTTACTGTATCAAACATCCTCTTTTGAAACTTCACATAAAAAATTATTCTTTACCTGTACCTTCTTTACCCTCTCGTTCCAGGCAATATTTGGTGCCTAGAGTAGTTCAAATCACTTCTAATTTACTCCTAAAAACGACAGATTTTAGGAGTAAATTAGTTGTGACGATTGTTGTGAATTATTGTTTCTTGCCCCTGAGGAGCAACGCACTCGTCACGGGACCCGCCTCTTCAATCGCATCCACTCGCATTCAATATTCCACTGCGTACCTCTTACTTCCTTAACTTCCTTAATTTACTTCCTTCCTTTACTTTCAAACACGCACCATCCATATTCACACCAACAACCCATCCAAATCACAAATCACATAAATATCACAACACCTTGATAAATAACAGAAAGTTGCCAACATATTACTACGTAATAAATTAAAAAAAATCTCCAATTCTTTACAATATATTTTAAACTACACTACTGTACACTATTCATCACACAAAATCATATTAACTCGAACATTTACACCAAATACACCTCAACACTAGAAATATCAATTACCCTATATGTACACACAACATACCTACACGAAAAACTAGATAAAAAAGTACAACCTCATACTTAAAAAAAAACCAATCCTGCTATTCTTAAAGAGTTTTTCTCCAAACCTCAATTAGAAATTTAAAAAACACAGCTCAAAAGAAAACTGGATAAATTACACAAATTGAATTATTTTTAAACCTCTTAACAGCAAAGGAAGTTGAAATAAGAATCAACAATAAACTATATTTAAGTGAGCTACATAACTCAGAACTTACGATAATTTCCGTTTCCTTTCTGCGAAACTGTCACTTTACATTATCAGATTGAAACATTATTCGAACATGGAAATTTTTTCTCACCAAATATCTAGACTTGATTAATAATTTCACCGTCTAATACAGGAAATAATTTACACCAGATCTACATATCATGAAATTCAAATCTGATAAGAAATCTCTCTCATATCAACTGCATTTTACACCTAAAATATGATAATATTTTCAATAATACTACATATACGTTGCTACTTTGACGAAACAATATCATCCACTTCCGGTTATCGAAATAGCTTTATGCGATATAATTATTGGATATTCTCGTATTTCCGGCGACGCGAAGAACAATAAGAAGGGGATGCGGAGTATAAAAAATAGATTTGGTATTTTCAGACGTATACCTGATTTGAAATCCATATATTGCGATAACAGACGTTATATAGCGAATGCTTAGTCACAGTGAAGTAATTATCAGAGTTTATAATTCAAATAGGAAACGGGAATAAACGTGTGAAGATCGCGCAAGGGGGGGGGATTAAATTTTAATGAAGCAAAGAGAGGATATCACTTTTACCGAAGGCGGAAGTTTATAAAAAAAACCCGTGAAGACGTATTTATGAAAAGGCAGTAGATTAAGCCAACGATTTAGCATTCAAACTATGAGATATATTATATAATGTTTTCAACAGGATTCTGAATAGAAAATAGTTGATTATGAAATAATACAAACTCTGAAGAATAGATATTTTATTACACTATGACTTTTAAAATTATTTTTTATATTTAAATTATTCATTGGCAATAATGTATTTTGAAATTTTGAGAGGTTTCATGATTAGTAGGTTAAATCCGGTCTTAGTGTATTAATTCAACGTTACTGAGCGATCCTTCCCGAGGTTTTCCGAAATGCAATTAAAATTCGAGTTTTGAATTTCGAAAAAAGCTGACAGTTGGGTTGTTTAGCCTCTGAGCGGCACTTTCTTGCACACCATCGGTTAAATAGTTAGGTCACAAGGACCTAGAAGACCAAGATACCGTTCTAGGAGGGGACCCAATGGAACAGCCATTGGGATGTAGAAGGTAGCCTCCCGTAAAGGCCATCCAGCGTGTTCTTTAAAGTGCGTAGGGTACGGCTCACCACTTAACGTTCCATCCCAAGGACGGCGGTCTTTCCAAAACTATCAGCAAGAGCCAGTAATTTAGCAAAAACAGAAAGAAATATTTTATTCAAAGTCTAACAGTTAGTTGGTGTTCCATAAGTTTCTAATACATGGTAAACTTAGAATTCTTTTTCAAGATTTGGGAAAGTTAAAGAAACTTACTACTGGTAATTTATTAAACATTAATTTTTTGTAATATTTTCTAGTTTGATAAAGTCTGACCTATTAATTATTTTCTTAGACATGTTGCTCAGTTGGAAGTTTTTTTTAATTCGTTTTAAAATGCAATGGTTTATAGGCAGGTGTTCCTATATTAAGTTTATAAATTCTGCTTAGAAATAAATTTTTGAATAAAATAAATTTCATATAAAAGGAAAAACGTGAAATTTTTTTACGGCGACGTGAGTGATAACGTATAGATTGGTTATATCGAATTCAATTTTAGTGATTTTATTTGTGACTAACACGAAAACCGTTCATTAAGTTATTGTAAATTAGTGGCGTTTCTGGCAACCACGTCAGCACTGCGTTTTTCTCGTAATGGTCTATTCGTCACTACCGAAAATTACCTAAATGAGTATTAATACGTGGTAGAATACATGAATAGTTTTTTACATTATTTTTTGAGTAACTAGGTAATGGAATTTTCAATTCTTAAGTGAAAATTCAGTGTTGTTCACTGTACCTGAGTGTGCCCACCGAAACCAAACAATCACAGTTTTTTGACGCGAAAGTTTTCTCGATGGTCCGATCGAAACGTGTAACAACTTTCCCGAAAAACAGTTTGTGCCATTTCACATCAGTTCTACTTTGAAGGAGAGTTATTCAATTGAATTCAAATCAGCTTTATCTTAGTAGTGAACGTAATGTCTGGCAGAGGAAAAGGCGGCAAAGGTTTAGGAAATGGTGGTGCTAAACGGCTCAGAAAAGTTTTACCTGATAATATCCAAGGTATCACGAAGCCTGCTATCCGGCGTTTGGCTAGGCGAGGTGGTGTGAAGAGAATTTCTGGTCTCATCTACGAAGAAACACGAGGTGTTCTCAGAGTATTCCTTGAAAACGTCATCAGAGATGCAGTCACCTACACTGAGCATGGAAAGAGGAAGACGGTGACAGCCATGGATGTTGTGTATGCTCTAAAACGACAAGGACGCACTCTGTACGGATTTGGACGCTAGAGAAAAATAAAGCAAAAAAAGAAACCAAAAAGCCCTTTTCAGGGCCAATAAATAGTGTCTAAAGGATTACCCATCGTATTTGTATTAGCAAATTTATCATTTTATACGTGAACTCCTAAAGATAAACCAATTAGGCTATTTAAATATTTTCTCCAACCGCACATGTCACTGCCAAGAATAATGGTTAGTTTCGTTATAGGAACGTATTCAGCGTGTTAAACTATGTTCTTAATTGGTTACACTGTGATAAACAAAAAATCTTTTCATAAAACTATTACATATGGCGTCTTATAAATTGCCACAATACGGTTCTTTCAACCTATGGAAAGCTACCGATTGGTCATTAATTTATAACTTATTATGAATAATAAAGGTTTAGCGATGTTTTCTCGTACATTTTATTAGGATTTAAAATCAGTGGCGAAATTTACGTTTAATATAATTGTAATGAAATTAAGTAAGCTTAATGTTTGGTTACTAAATGTTTCCAGTGGTGAATATTTCATTTTTCATAAGATACTTATGATGGTTATTTTTCCTACGTGTAGAGTATAAAAAATGTGATTCACGATAATTTTTTTGTACGGTAGGGCATCCTTTGAAAGTTTTATGGTAGGCATCCTTTGAAAGTTTTTATGACTCTGTGACGTATGAAGAATACAGCTAATTTTTCTCTTGGTTTATGTTATGTTCTCTATGAAATATGTGGCTCTTAAAAGAGCCTTTTGTTATTGATGTTTTATTTTATAGTTCACTTCTTCCCAGTTTTCTTTGGAGCAGTTTTCTTCGTAGCAGGGCTTTTTTTAGGTTTAGTTGCTTTCGGTTTGGTCACCTTGAGTTTTTTTGGACTCTTAGCAGGTTTGATTTTTACTGGTTTTTCTTACGTCTTCTCACCAGTAGCACTCAGCTTAAAGGAACCAGTTGCACCTTTACCTTTGGTCTGAACGAGTTGCCCACTGGCTACTGCTGTCTTGAGATATTTCTTGATAAAGGGAGGTAGACGTTCGATGTCTACCTTGTAGTGAGAGGCAATGTATTTTTTGATAGCCTGCAACGACGATCCTCCTCTTTCCTTCAGTGCAGTGATCGCCGAAGTCACCATCTCTGACACCTTAGGATGAGAAGCGGCAATCTTCGATTTTTTCGGCTTTCCGGCAGTTGTCTTGCCCCTCTTTTTAGGTGAAACCGCAGCTGGAACACTGGTCTCTGCAGCTGCATCAGACATTGCTGTGAATTCGTTTTAGAGCTTCCGTACAAAAGTTACACGTAAAGTTTGGTTTCCACAACAGAATGATGGAAGGAAAACGGTTTTTTCGCGACGTCTCAAACTTCTCAATCGGACCTCTCAGTGAGCTGCAACATGCAATTTTCGGTTGTGTTCGTTTCTCACCTGTAATTTGTGTTTCTTAGACTATTTTATAAATTTTTCCCAGTGTGTTATTATTGTTGAATAATTTAAATGAAAAGCTTGATATTTCTATATGTCGTAGTTCTATTTGAATAAAAAAAAGGGAGCCTGTGTTCCAAAAACAAAAGGCTACTTTTCTGAAAACAGTGCGTACTGCACACTCCTGCAATTCGACATACCACCAATTACAGTCACTCTAATTAAGTACTAAATAATAAAATGGTATATAAAATTTTTCTAAATACATACCATGACAGATACGCTTCGAATCTATTAATTCAGGGTCGTATTTTAAGATATGTACAGCGTTAAATAAAATGTCACTAACATACGTGGTGAACGGTTTTCTCATACCTACATTACTTTTATAAGTGTAGTAGATAAATTAGAACCCTAATTTTTCTCTTGGTTTATGTTATGTTCTCTATGAAACTACATTTTTGAAATACAGAAAACTATTCATAAACAGCAACATGCATATATATGTGTGTTTGCGTGTGTGTGTGCGCGTTCGTGCAGTTGGAAATGGAATGTAATGGGAGTGGGAGGATTTGAGAATAGTGGAAAGGATATGAGAAGGGAAATTATTTCGGGTGTCTTCTAAACCATTCTGGAAATATATGACATGTCTGTTACGAAGCAGAAATGCTACTTGTTTGGTAATGTAGTCATTGGTCGTGCACTGTTCACATTTATCAGAGACTAGTGTTTTTTCTTTTTTCTTCGTTACTTTGGAAATGTTTATAATTCTTGTAATGCATCCGAGTAGGATCACATGTTGTTTAGTAGAATGTAGCATGTATAATGAGAAAAAAAATTATGTACTGAATGGTAATACATTGATTAGTACAGCTGATATTATTCTTTGGGTTTTCACACTACATAGCATTGAAATTTTGGAATACTAAAACACTTAATGGAATCTATAAGTTTTGAATGATATATCTTTCTTCGGATTGAAGTTACCTCTGTGCACAACGACTCACCTACATGTAAATATAAAATTGTTGCAGTTTCAATCAGTAGTAATTTTTGTTGCGTGCATTCGGGAATTATACTCACACTTGACATTTATACGAAACCAAACTGTTTCGTTTTCTTTTTACATGAGTATTAGTGTCTCAGATATGACTCTGTGACGTATGAAGAATACTGTTAGGGAAATGTAAAAGGGAAAAAGATGGTGGTGGTAATTATTGTTTGTAGTGGACATCACATTGGTGAAGTTATAGATATATTTGAACCAAATATTTCCTTAGTGAAATCTAAATTCTTTTACGCTAAATTTGAAAACACCACTTCATGAGTCGTGGTGCTGTATGTATACATAGTGAAAGAGAAAAGTTTTAGGAGATATAAGAAATAGAAAGATATAAAGAAGATAGAAAAATATAAAGATATAAATTAGACAATAAGGTCTCATTGGTAATGAGTTAAGATTTGTGAACCATATGTTGAATAACTGATGTAGTGTTTCCAAATGTCAGAATTTCAATAGTGATCTTGTTCGTTTTGTTCTGAACATTCTGGAATCCAGTAGTGTAATGCACAAAATACTGGAAGAAATGGGTCATTAAGTGTGAATGGTAACAGATATTAGATACATTCATGCACACTGATATTTTTCAAGTGTTACTTAGTATTAACGATTGCTCTGTTCACACAGGAAGAGAAAACTGTAGAAAAAATAGATTTTAATCAATATTGCAGGCAGGCATGGACATACACAGCGTAGTTAACTTGTGTGTGATAAAAAATGCAATTCAACTGGAAAAGAAAAAACAAAAAAAAATATTATCGAGGACCTGTAAATGGTAGCTAGGCGTAAACTGGAAGGAGAGCTGTGTACCAATTTCTAGTGATGATGCACAGAACCGGCCACGTCTAGCACCTAATGTCCGACCCCGCATTCTCCTGGTGCAGGCCGTTAGTACCTTTCAAAAGAGATATTCTCTTTTGGAAGGAAACGGAAGGGGAGGGCTGCTAGTTCAGTATGGCCTACTGATCTGGTCATCTATGGCCACTTTTTTCTTTTTTTTCAACCCTGCTGAGGAGTGGTCAACTTCACAGGATGCTGGTGCTGATCATATATACCTACTAGACTGGACTTGTTTATGGATTTGAACTTGATTATTGATCCTGGACTTGCTGCACTGGTGGGCCTCTGTTGAGCGAGAGTAACGCCAGTGTGTTTTCTGTTTGCTTCTGGGTTGCCAGCTTTAAGTGAACAGAGGCATGGGATACCTTATATCAGCTGGTGGATAATCGTAATCAGAGGTCATCGCAGGTACCTGAACCTTACTTAGCTAGTTGGGCATCGTCAAGCCTAAACTGGAGTAATGTGACTCAGGCAGGCCATATGGCTCTTGAAAAAAATCCACTTGAAAACGTGATGCCTGAAGTTCCTACTAGCCTTGGTGACTTCAGCCTTTAGCGGAAGAGGAATAGGTTTTGCCCTATGCCTGCGATCAGGGTGCTGTTTGATATTGTTGGCCCTACCAATCTCAATAAACCTAATTTCTTTAAAAATCCTACTAATCATTTTCTCTCTGCACGAACGTGGAACGTGAGGACATTACATAGAGATTATTCTCTTGATGTCCTCATGCAAGAATTCCAGCGCTATAACCTAGATATTCTAGGCTTGCAAGAGATCAGATGGACAGGTAAAGGTGAGATACTTAAAAATAACTTTAAATTTCTCTTTACAGGAAGGGAGGATGGAAACCATCACCAAGGCGTGGGTCTGCTGCTCAGCAGACATGCTAGTGACGCTCTTCTACGATATAAGTGCATTAATGAAAGGTTTCTTACAGCAAAATTTCAGACAAGCATTAAAGACTTGAATGTTATCTGCTGTTATGCCCCCACTGAGGATGCTGATAAGGATAAGAAGGATAGGTTTTATGGACAACTTCAGGATATTTTGAATTCTGTCAAGAAAGGATATATTATCCTTGTTCTAGGTGACTTCAATGCCAAAGCCTCTGATCTTTGACTCTGATTACTGACTCTGATCTTTGGGGAGGGGTGATAAGGCCCTTTTGTTATTGGTAGCTGCAATGGCAATGGGCAACGTCTCCTACAGGTAAGTAAACTCAATGGTTTCAGAATAACTAACACATAATACAAACACCGCGACATACGTAAATACACATGGGTTTAATCTAATGGGCTGCATAGGAATATGATTGATTATATATTAATTAACAGCAAATGGGCTAGTTCTGTTAGGAATACCAGGTCATATAGGGGAGCTGAAATTGGATCTGACCATTATCTTGTTAAAAGTGTCTTGCAACTTAAACTTGAAAAGTGTTGTGCTAGGGTTAAAAAATTTACCTTTAATACTGAAGCTCTGAAAGACCCAGTTATAGCTAAAGCTTGCCATGATAGGTTACTTAGTCATTATGACAGTCATGGTTTGCTTAATACTGAAGTTGAGGAAGAATGGGGCCATTTTAAACAGGCTTTTTTGGAAACTAAAAGTACTCTTTTAGGAAAAAAGGAGCAGAGGAGACAGAATTATATAAGTGATAAGGCACTTGAGCTTATTTCAGAAAGAAGGAACTGCAGGAATGTCCTTAATCAGTACCCTACTAATCCTAATAGAAAGGATTACAGAGAGCTTAATAAACGTGTAAAGGAACTGTTAGCTACTGATAAGAATCTTTGGCTTTGATGGCTTGGCTGACAAAGCTGAGGAAGCAGTTAGGCAGCACAACAGCAGAGAGCTGTACCAGATAGTTAATGTTTTATGTGGTAGAAAACGGACAGGTATACAGGGATTGAAGGATAAAAAAGGTAAGGTTATAGAAGGTGAGGATTCTGTCATGGCTAGGTGGGCTGAGCATTTCAGTGATGTTCTAAACAATGTGGTTAGTTCTACTCCCATTGTTTGTAATGATGATAGATGCATTGGCAGCTTTAATGTTGGCTCTATAACAAAATCTGAAGTTATTTTGGCTGTTTCTAAACTTAAACTTCATAAATCCCCAGGGGTAGATGAAATTACTACCGAAATGCTTAGAGCTGGGAATGTTTCGGTTACCACTTGGATGACTGAAATTCTGAATATCTTTTATGATAAAGGCATGGTTCCTAAGGATTTTACCAGAGCTATTGTTATCCCTATTTTCAAAAAAGGCGATCGCAGTTCTTGTGACAACTATAGGGGTATAAGCCTACTCTCTGTTCCAGGTAAAGTTCTTTCCATGATTGTGCTTAATAGAATTAAGAATCTGGTTGACAGGCAATTGCGTGATGAGCAATATGGATTCAGAAGTGGTAGGGGATGTGTGGATCAGATATTTTCACTTAGGCAGATTCTTGAGAAATGTTTAGAATTTCAGAAACCTTTGATTGCTAGCTTTGTTGATTTCAAAAAGGCTTTCGACTCTGTTGATCGTCATAATTTGTGGTTGATTGTGAGATCGTATGGTATACCAGACAAGTTAGTTAACATAATTAAAGCTCTCTATAATAACAGAGTCATGTGTGAGAGTTGGTAAGTCTTGTAGCAATTGGTTTAGCATTTCGTCTGGTGTTCGACAAGGGTGCATTTTGCATTCTTTTCTCTTTAGTTTGGTTATTGATTATGTTATGCGAAATTCACTTCAAGGGAAAGATTTTGGCCTTAAATGGGCTGGAGATACTAAAATTTCTGATTTAGATTATGCTGATGATTTAGCCCTTTTGGGAAATGATGTTGATGAGATGAACTCTTTTATTCGAGCTGTTGAAGAGACTGGTAGTAGAGTAGGTTTTGTTATAAACAGAGAGAAAACTAAAGTGATGAAAATTGGTCAGGCAGGCTGTGATTCAGTTAATCCGAATGGTTGCAGTCTTGAGCAGGTGTCACAGTTTAATTACCTTGGGAGCTATGTAACAGATAATGGTGATGTGCAGCATGAGATTAACAGACGAATAGGGATTGCTGCCGGGACTTTTAAGAATCTATGGAGATTGTGGAGAAATAGGCGTATACACCTAAAGACTTAAATTAGACTGTGTAATAGTTTGGTTCTTTCTAGGGTTAGTTATGCTAGTGAAACTTTGACACTTTGTAAACAAGAAAACAGGAAACTAGATGCTTTTGATTCTAGATGCTTACGTAGTATCTTGGGTATTAGGTGGTTTAAGTTTTTAACTAATGATGAGGTTAGGCAAAAGAGTCAGCAACCTCCTTTTAAGCAGCATATTGTGCAGAGAGAGACTCCACTGGTTTGGCCATGTTGCCCATATGGATAATTATAGATTGGCGAATAGGGTTATGAACAGTTTGCCTAGAGACCTCAGAAGGAGGGGGGAGACCTAGGATGCAGTGAGCAGACAATGTCAAACAGGACCTTGTTAGAATTGGTGTGCAGTGGCCGGATGCAGCAGATGTAGCTCAGGACAGATATACTTGGAGAATTAAACTGTGCGGTCTGGTTGGACCTCCGTAGCCCATGGCTGCTTGATGATGATGACGATAATTTTCGAGGCATAAATGGAGTCTATGATTGCAACGTTACCTTTAATTGAGTGGATTAGTTAGTTCTAGATAACTGCGAGTAGTTTAAAAGTTTTATGGTTCATTTTTGATTGAAAGTTACAGGAGTACGATATGAATGTAGTGGATTCAGTGAGAATATTTTGTAGAAATCGGATACGAGTCATTGAAAGAATGCTTTCATTCTAGTTTGCTCGCAATTACAGACATAGCAAAGTTGTATAGTAATGGTAGTAATATAATATAGCATTGAGTGTTCTGTTGTTTTGGAACAGCTTGATGTGGTAGTTATATATGAAAAACTGTTTATGGAATGAAGTTGATATGAAATTCAACCACTATTTGAGTAAATGTAAAGAAATTTACTTTAGTCAATGGTTGTTTGAAGTGGTAGAAATCACGGGTACTGTGTGAGTGAGATAATATCTTCACTGTCTTAGTCTAATTACTGTTTTAAGAATGTAGTTGTAGAATGAATCAGTTTAGAGAGATCTAAGAAAAAAAAATTGACTTTGTTGTAAATTGTATTTGTTTTTAAAGTGAATGATTAATTGAGTAATGTGCTATGGATTAATGAAGATGAATGGGTAAGAGAACTTTTGAAATGAAGTATCAGTTTCTATTACATAATAAAATAAATAAATAATTACCCTCTCAAGCAGCTGCTTGCGACAGAGGTGTGACAGGAGCCTATCAGTTTACATTCTATAGTAGAAGGTCTCAGAGGATGACAGGACCTCAGCAGAAAAACGACACAACAGCCATGCCTTACCCGGGGCTCGAACCCAGGTCCCTTAGATCAGTAGCCCAGCGCGCTAACCACTCGGCCATGGGACGGCAAATAGCCTTATTAGGGCAACCATTAAAAAGAAAGTGAACCCACTTTGTCCTTTTCCACTGCATGTGTTTCGTTTCCGGATCTTCTGTTACTCTCTCCCACCACCTTTTCCATTCCGCATCGCCTTTTCCTTTTGCCTGCCTTCTGCATCGCCTTTTCTTTTTTCATTAGTGCCATGCACGTTGCCACCGCGCCACGCACAAATTTCGTTGATTTCGATTGCAGGCGTCGAAAATATGCTGCGGATGACATTAGGATTCCTCGTAGAGTTGTATGTTAATAAATATGAAATATTTCTAATTAGCGATGGAATATTTTTGGATTGCCCGGTTTGTTTCGCTAAGAACCGGGATTGAGAGATGGCAAACAGATTGCTTTAACAAATTATTTATGTCATAGTTTAATGAAATATGCATCAAATAAAGAAATAAAATATTACTTATCAAGCTTAAATTACATATTTTTATAAGATATCTATTAACAAAATTTAAAATGGCAATTTTTATTTTTTTAAATCGTTTTCCTTTATCAGAGTAATGTTAACAAATTGGCAATACCTTATATAACTTCTAAGAAATGGCAAACAGATGGCATTAACAAATTATTTATGTCGTAGTTTAATAAAATATGCACGAAATAAAAAAAGAAAATATTTTGTATCAAGCTTAAATTACATATTTTTATAAGATATTTATTAACAAAAATTAAAATTGAAATTTTTATTTTTTTTTAAATCGTTGTCTTTTATTGTACTAAAAACAGATATATACGTTCTGGACACTGGAAGGGTTAATAAATCAAGTTTTTGTTTTAAAATTTCATAAAACTGTATACAATTCATATGAGTGTTGCATTTGGTATAAATGCATGCTATAAATGTTCCGATTTTTCATTTTGTTTTTCCACTGGTCCACATATTGTTCGCTAAGCAAAATACTAGTTCAGCGAGGACATTAAATCAAGGGATACATAAGCTAAATTCAACGCTAAATTCAATTCATAAGCTAAATTTTTTTTAAATGTTTTTAAAAGATTCCTGTTTATCGGTGAAATATTTAAAAAATTCAACCCATCTACTGCGCGCCAATATTCAATTTACTATTTTAATTAGGAAAAGAAAGGGAAAAAATCGCCATTTTAGAAAAAAAATAAATCTAAAGGACATAGCAGCGAAATAAAGGACTGTCCTCTTAAATAAAGGACGTATGGTCACCGTACATATACGATATCATTAAAATATCCTCTTCCTACCTCCGTGACTTAAAAGACGGCTTATTTTTCTAACCACAACTAATCTTCGATTCCCTAGAAGAAAACGTGAAAAATGTCGACGCTACTTCGTATGTTTGATTTCAACAGATTTCGTTAACTGTATACTGTTTGAAAGTAATCGTAATAATTCTTTGCTGACGTCTGGCAATAACATTGTTGATTTAATTGTTTTCCGACTTCGAAGGAAGTGACACCTCTCCATATCCGCAACAAAGTTCTCTCTCTTTAAGCTTCCTTTCTGACCATTTCTCGTACCTGGCCGAAGCCAATTAGTGAATATTATAGGGACGAATATTATCGAATATAACGTAGCAGTGGGTATCGCCATCAAATAACCAAAGATAATCGAATAACGAAAGCTTTCCCTGCCTAGACTCTTTAAAATAAAAAGATCCAACGTGTACCGTGTAAGAGCTACGTATTGCCATAAACAAGCAAACTGAAATATGTGTGCGCCTTAATAATAAATTGGAGAAAACACAGAGATGACGACAGCAACGCGGTTTCGGTTACTTTCCAGCATAATTTTTATAATGTGAAGAGGAAAAGCATTTTCAGTGTCTCGTGAAAGCCATACAACGAAACTATATTGTGAAATCACAGTTTATTATTCAATTCAATACATTTTCAAAACATATTTTCTCCTGAGGTCACTCACAAAACCTATCTGATGGACAAAATAAAAGGTGACATTGCCATAATACCTTAGTAGAAAATTTCTTATTCGATATCATTTGCATTAAATATCTCTCACACCTGTACGACACACGTGTAATATCGAATATAAAAACGTTGGTTGCCGTTATATATAAATGATGAACGCTGGAATATTTAACACGCGAAACAAAAATACGTTAAACGCAAAGTTGACATGACACTTCAAATCACGTTTAGATTTCAGTTTTAATAAAATAAAAATAAATACCCCCTCAAGCAGCTGCTTGCCACAGAGGTCTGACAGGAGCCTGTCAGTTTATATGCTGTAGTAGAAGGTCTGTGAGGATGGCAGGACCTCACCAGAAAAACGACACAAACAGCCATGCCTTACCCGGGGCTCGAACCCAGGTCCCTTAGATCAGTAGCCAAGAGTGCTAACCACTCGGCCATGGGTTTTACTCTTAATAAAATAATTAGTGTATTGCACCGGATAATTATTTTGTATCTTGGCATTTGTAAAATTATCCTATCGTTCTTAACTCTAAAAACGCAAATAATGTAGTTCAAAAAACGCCATTTCCATAGCTACAATTAGGAAGACCCTATTTCGTGTCAACACAAATATTTCGTAGTCAATTCCTATTTATAGAAAGATAATTGCAACTGTTTATTTCATCTCTCAATAAATAAGTTCCAAATCTTTAACGGTTCGTAAACGTATAAATGGTTGCTGCCTACGTAAAACACTTCCACATCGCAGTACATTACTAAAATCTCACCCAAAGTATATTAAACAAAACAATGGTTACCTCCTCCGTGTATCGTACGAGGGTGAGAAAAAACATCCAGTGGAACAACTCAAAAAACTTGCATTGCGAAACTGAAAGTAGGCAACTTCCAACTTTTACTACGGCTTCATAATATTTCGTCTATACTTCTCCGAAACATTAAATAACTATTTTTATTCTCTCTAGAAAAATAAAAATGCATCTTACGTACCTGAGATGATCGAAACATAACATAAAAATAGACCAAAAATAGCAACATTATTATGATTAAGAAAAACATTTCTAAAAGTTTAACTGCGTGTAATATATTATACAAAATCTGCTGGCAACACAAACGAAACAGTACTGCTGACGTCATCTAGGTGTTTTTCCTTCTATATTATTAATCCGTATTCACATGGAAAAACTAATTTTAGGAATTGACTTATTTCTCATTCTGCCATTTTCTTTGTCGCCACTCTATTTTAACTTCCACTTTTATACGAGATAAGTAACACTTATGTAATAAAAAATCTGTTTAAATTAATAAAAATCAAATGAATACTTAAAGATTTTCATATCTATTTTTTCATATGCACTGTATTTTTTTTAAAAGGTTTATTTTTTTACACGGTGTTCTCGGGAACATATCTACCGCGCGCTTGGCTACTGATCTAAGGGACCTGGGTTCGAGCCTCGGGTAAGGCATGGCTGTTTGTATCGTTTTTCTGCTGAGGGCCTGCCATCCTCTCAGATCTTCTACTGTGGCATATAAACTGACAGGTTCCTGTCAGACCTCTGTGGCAAGCAGCTGCTTGAGGGGGTATTTATTTTTATTTTTTTATTGTTTATTAAGAAGGATTTATTTTTTTTTTAAAGTTTAGTGGTTACCGCTCTTGGCTACTGATCTAAGAGACCTGGGTTCGAGTCCCGGGTAAGGCATGGCTGTTTTGTGTCGTTTTTCTGCTGAGGGTGTGCCATCCTCTCAGACCTACTATGGCATATAAACTGATAGGCTCCTGTCAGACCTCTGTAGTAAGCAGCTGCTTGAGGGGGTATTTATTTATTTATTGTTAAAAGTTGAGTAATATCCTGAAACAAATTATAGAGAATATAATAGCAGGAATGCGCTGTGATGCATACGAATAAACATCTTGGTATGCTGGATGCTTTTAAATGTAAACAGAGTGAATTTGAATATCTGAGTGGAATTGCATAGAATAAAATGCATATGATATCATATAGCGCTCAGAGTTGGTTGTTTTACCTGTGATCGCCAACTTTTTTTTGTACACAATGGGCTAAACGGCCGGGTCACGAGGACCCCGAAGGCTCAGAGAAGGTTGGGGGAGGGGCCTCACTGGAACAGCTGTTGGGAGACATGATAGCCTCCCGTCAAAATCATGCAACGTGTTCTTTAACGTGCACAGGGTATGGCTCTCCCGCACACGGGGCCACGGACGGACGGCATCCCATCCGACGGACGGCGGCCTTTCCAAGATTATCGGTTTCCCCTGCTGACTGTTAGCAGGGGAAACCGATAATCTCTGGTTCGAGTAGCACCTGTGACTATCATTAAAGTGAAGGGGATGGACAGTTAGGTATTGCCGCAAGATAGGAATATGCGTTTCCCAGGGTCAAGTCCCACTATGCCCAAAGTTTTGATTTATTAAAACACCCCATCCTTATATCGGTTAGAAAGCCGAACACCGATTGTTTCTATAAAGGCCGTCGGTTGTGAGGTAAAGCCATGGTCCCTGTGTGTGTCCCCTGCACCTATTAAATAAGACGCTAGATGGCCATTACCTGAGGTTGTCATCTCTCTCTTAACAGATGTGGTGCAGTGGGTTCCTTCACCGACTGCATGGAGTCCTTGTGGAGTGGTCATTATGTGCGAAAAACTGCCGCTGATACGTAAAAGAACCCCTCATGCGAGGGAGGGAACAAATTTCGTTTTACACTCGTTAGGATCTTAAATCTTTCAATAACCTGTGAAACTTTTACCGAATTAAATAACAACCTGAAATTATGAATAATTGAAATGCTCAGAACGTCACAATGTTATAAGCAAGGTTACCTTTTTCAACATTAACCGTAATTATTCATAATTTAGTATTTAGTAGTTTAGTATTTAGTAGTTATATATCTTTCCAACATATATTTTGTTGTACGTATCTATTTGTTGGGAAGAAACTAGGAATAAGCGTCATAGCTTATCTTACCCTACCTCATTGATATAAAGTGAGGATTATTAATTGTAGTATAATTATTAAATATCCTGAAGAAATAATACTCACCGTGAATCCGGAAAACGCTTGAAAGAGGCACTATGTTTAAAGAAATGCGTTTTATTTCTCTTCCACAATTCATAGTAATTTTCGTAAACAAGATGTTGAAAAATACAAATGCGGAAGAGTAAACAAACACCTGTGCTCGCATGTGAAACATTAAAAAGTTATGTGAAACATTAAAAAGTCATGTGAAACATAAAATTAATAATGTAACAATGTGAAACATTAAAAAGTCATGTGAAACATTAAAAAGTCTGTGAAACATTAAAAGTCACTTCCTGTGAGTGAGCAAACAGTGCTTTCTTCAACGTCACTCTGTCAGACGTCATGACCCTATTATTGCAAGGTAAAAAATTATAATGTCAGTTTATGAGTTTATATCAAGCGGCTATGTTGCTGCTACATTTGCCGCGTTAGCGTATGGATATGGAGAAGAATTGATGTAATTTGAGGTGTTTTTTTTAGATTTTCGGAGCTTTGCGTACCGGGAACACATTACAGTGTAATAAGCAACCATTGGCAAGGTCTATGCAATTAAAAAATCAACACGGACTGTATTCCGTATGTCCTTCTCTAAACCACCATTCTGCTGCTCGAAAAAATATCATGTGAATCAAGTTTAATAATATTCATAAAGTGTTTGTGGTTCG
The DNA here is from genome assembly GCA_038380435.1 of Ryuthela nishihirai. Taxonomy (NCBI): domain Eukaryota; kingdom Metazoa; phylum Arthropoda; class Arachnida; order Araneae; family Heptathelidae; genus Ryuthela; species Ryuthela nishihirai. Next base: position 1,433,024 of record JAWZYU010000058.1, read on the forward strand.
TTTATAAATTCCTTCAGGTAAGTAACTTTGTAGTGAATAATTAATTTACAGTAGAGGTAATCTAATTTTCCACTTTTTAGCATGAGAGTTATGAAACTTCAACCGAGAACTACTATACAGCAAATTATTCTGATTATGGGATATAAATTTTATAGTTAAACGCTATTTGTCGCTGTCGACCACTAACGACCCCTTTCATTTCGACTCGGATTTTGTAAATCTCGCTCAGTAGAACTAATGGTTGTCCGAGGGAAAAAAAATTCTTTGCTTAATTTTTGATTTCTTCATTTTGCTATTTGTCGTTACAGTATGCGTAGAAATATTTCTATATCGTAAATGATGAAACGGCAGATTTTTTATGTACAGGCTTTCACATCTATTTGACCCATTATCGTGGACGTATTTCGAAACCAGTAAGATAAGTTAAAGTTAATTTAATTTATTTTAATAACATTCAAAATAATTTACTTATTAAGATTTTATTTAAATATTTCAGAATATTATAAAAATATATACCAAAATTAAAAAAAGAAATAACTACCAGTTAATATTTTAGGATTTAAAGTGTTTTGATTTATACACTTTGGTTTTGGTTTTGAAATATATTATAGAAATTAGGGTGGCAACACTGGATATAGCACTGATGACGTCACGTCCATGTTTTCGCGATATCTTTTGTAATTATAATTTACCTGCTGAATTCTTCTGTTAATTTCTGTTGTGGCTGACAAATCAAAATTAACACTTATCTACAGGTCATGGTATAATAAGATAGAAAATTAGGAATGGAATTGCATGGCACCATAAACGTTTTCCTCAACGTTTCAAATGTTTAAAAAAAAATGCTCTTTATGGTAAAGGTAGACTGTGTCAATAAATATTCCGATTTAGAGTGATTGGTAGGGTAATTTTAATGAGATTTATAATCGAGATTTTAGATATCTTGTGTAGGTGTTACAGATGTGAAATGCAAATGATATTGTATAAGTTCTTGAGATGGGTCTGTTATTTTGCTACAGAGGTATTACGGAAATGTTTCCGATTATTGATCATTGACCTACGTGTTGCGATTGACCTCAGGAGAACAAATGTATTGAGATGAATATTGGAATATGAATGTTTCTTTCGATATATATTTTTCTTGTATGGCGTTCGTGACACATTAGAAATGCTTCTTCGATACATGCATACCATAGGATTTATCTCTGGAAGCAGCCGAAACCGCGTTGCTGACGTCATCTCTGTGTTTTATACAATTCATTAATAAGGCGGGCACATTTAAGAATGTTATTGTAACTCGTAATTTTATTTATTTTTTTATGCCGATATATTTTACTGTTTTTTATGGCGATACGTAGCTCCTATATGCTATAGGTAGGATATCTTTTTATTTTAGAGAGAGTAGTGAGGGAAGTTTTTCATACTTCGAATGCGTAACTCTGTCGCGTTCGGCTATATTTGGTTATTTGATGGAGATCCCCAGTGCTAAATATGTTCGACGATCTTCGTGTTTAAAATATTCAGTAATTGGCACACAGATAACAGATAATAAGTCACACAGATAGCAGAGATGGTGAGAAAGGAAGCTTAAACAGAGGGAACTTTTTTTGCGAGTATCGAGAAGTATCACTACTCCGAAGTCAGACAACAGTTAAAACAGTAACTTTATTGTCAGACGTCACCAACGGATTATTAGGACTATTTTTAATCAGAATACAGTTAATGAAATCTGCTGTTGAAGTGAAACGTATGTAGAGAGCACTTTTCACGTATTGTTCTACGGAATCGATGATATTATTTAAGGTTTGAAAAATAAGCCGTATTTTATTCATAGAGGTAGGAAGAGGAAATTTTAATGATATCGTATATGTCGTTTGGGTGGTCGTCCAGAACAAAAGTCGCCATGTTCTTCTTTGTGAGACACATATCGTAATGTTTCATACTGCGGGATAAAAACGTTACTGTTATCCTTTCGAAATATTATATAAAAGATTTCGTATTCAGCATTTAAAGTTTTTCATTTAACGTTTCTGGAAATGCTGCTGATTCCAGTTTTAAGAGCAATAGGGCATTTATCGACACACCTAGAAAAAGAAATCCCTTAAAGCAAAACGAATCTTTCGATTAGACCAGCGAGAGCATTACATTAACTCCTAATTACGTGAGCGGAAATTTTTAGACACCGAGGTGTACCAACAAGTTTCCGATTTCAAAGCGGGGCGGGGGCAGTCGGTAGCGCGCCAGGCTCGTAATCTGTAGTTTCCAGGTTCGAGTCCCAGGTGGGTCAGCGTTGAGATTTACTCCGCAAAATTCACCGTCCTGCCCACGGTCAGTAGGGGACACCGATGGGCTTGGAAAGGCCACCGTCCCTCTGATGTGACGTTAAGCCGTGGCTCCGTGTGCGGGAGAGCCATACCCTGTGCACGTTAAAGAACACGCTGGATGGCCTTGACGGGAGGCTACCACCTGTCTCCCAACAGCTGTTCCAGTGGGTTCCCTCCCCCAAGCCTTCGGGGAAAGCCTTCGGGGTCAATGTGATCTGGCCATTTAGCCCATGGTGTGCAAAAAAGTCGCGCTCAGAGGTAAAACAACCCAACCCGATTTCACAGCCGGACGGAATTTGGATTAAGACGATAAACAGATGTAACTCGCCACAAAATCGTGTCGAGCACGATAATTTCCTGAAAAAATATGCACACGAAAAGGTATACTTGCATTACAACAACACCTTAGGAAACTTTATCATTACATCACTGAGTTAATATAAAAAAAGTTCCCACTCACTCTTCTAGAAGTTCAAACTAAATAAATATTAAATGGTTATCGTGACAGTATGAAAAGGAAGCCGATAAGGAAAAGTAAATTAATCGACAACGTCTTCATGCCGTATTTAATCCTCCTTTCATCCAGCAGTATTTTCAGAGAATTTTTAAAATGTCGTATTTTTCGCATAACATCTTCCTGCACATTTACAGTCTAATATGTGCTAATTTCAGGTGCCATGTCCTGATTTAAACCCTAAGAACATACTAATAAGTTGCTCTTCGCCACTACATGAAGAAGCGTAATTCAAGCAGAACAGTAAACAACAAAGTTACTCTTCGCCACCACACGGAAATGCGTATTTCAAGCATAACGGTTACTAGCATTCGGTGGCCGAGTGATTTGCACGCGTGGCTAACAATGTAAGGGAACTGGGTTCGAACCTAGAGTAAGGCATTGATGTGTGTTGCTTTTCTGCTGAGGTGCTTACTTACGGTAGCAACAATGCACTCAGTTTAGGTTAATGAGTGACAAATTTGAATCTCAATCAAGTATATTAATTTTTTTTACACGTTTTTGATTTAACACAGATCAGAAAAGAAATTTAAATTCCCTATTTACACGATATATTTTGATGTAACATGGTTCAGACGGCGCCTTTTTAAAAATCTCCATTAGAATATAATTCTGAAAAAATATTTCTATTAAAGAAAAAATTTCTAGAAGAACCAAGATGCCTCTTTTATGGTCACATTTTTCGTTGTAGTTTTATGGTTTTAGGCAACAGGAATAAGAAAAAAATCTAAAAAATATTTAAGTAATTTATATATATTTATTTTCTTTAAAATCAAAACGGTGGGATTTAATTTGAAAAAAATAAATTACTTACGCTGAAAAATTTCCGTAGTATTTCCATAATAGTTAATATCAAAAATTATCAGCAGAATATTTTTAGGTCTCCTTAAAGTCTTTACATGCACATAGCAATAGAAACAACACTGAGGAGAAAGGAAACAAATTGTAAAGTCCGTGCCTAGCATAATACATATGCACGTCTAATAGGAAAATTTAAATATAAAAATATATGCAATACAAGTAACGGTTTAAAGTCACGAAACTATTCTTTACATCAACATAACAGTAAACTACAAATAACCTACATTTCTTTAATTCTTGAAGTTATAAATTTGATTTACGTCAAGAAGTAGTATAAATACTCATTTTGTGCACTAAAATCCCCAAATAAAAACTACACTAACAATTTAGTACACGAGAAATCTTCTGTATTTTATTTTGTATTTGATCGAAAAACTGTACGAAACCTACAGCATTCGGAAAAAGTGGCAACATTGAGTTCCGGGAAATCCCCTCATTTTTATCTTCAATATACGTTAGTCTTGGTCTCTCATGTCGTGTTTAAAGTTATAAAGATAATTAAAGTAACACTTCTAAGTTTATAAATTAAAACATGTGTTAAAATTAATAAAAATTAAATAAAGACTTAAATATCTTGATATGACTTGTTTGAAAACAACTCATTTGTATTCGGTTTTCACGTCTAAGGGACCTGGGTTCGAGTCCCTTAGAAGGCCTTAGAAGGCATGGATGTATGTGCCGTTTTTCTGCTGAGGTCCTGCCATCCTCACAGACCTTCTAATATGGCATATAAACCGACAGGTTCCTGTCAGATCTCTGTGGCAAGCAGCTGCTTGAGGGGGTATGTTTTTTTTTCACGTCTGGAAACAATTCTATTTTCATATTTTATTTTTTCATATACAGTGTGTTTTGTTTTAGAATTTTTTTTACACGGTTTTTTCGGGAACCTATTTACCGTGTAAAAATTTAAAACAGAATTAGGTGTATTTAATTAGATCATTCCTTTTCTGTAGTATAAATGAATTACTTTATACTTGAGAAACAACCTGAAACAATTTTTAGAGAATCTAATAGGAGGACTGCATTGTGATGAATACGAATAATGTTAAAGGTCTTTGTTAGGTCAAAGCTTTTAAATGTTAAGAGAATAAATTCGAATAATAACTGACTGGAATTTCATTCAATAATACGCATTTGGTATCATATAGAGCTCAGAATTGATTGTTTTACCTGTGATCGGCATTTTATTTGTAGACAATGGACTAAACGGTCAGGTCACGAGGACCCCGAAGGCTCAGAGAAGGTTGGGGGAGGAGCCTCACTGGAACAGCTGTCGGGAGACAGATGGTAGTCTCGCGTCAAAGCCATGCAACGAGTTCTTTAACGTGCACAGGGTATGGCTTTCCCGCACACGGCTTAACATCCCATCCGACGGACGGCGGCCTTTCCAAGCTTATCGGTGTCCCCTGCTGACTGTTAGCAGGGCGAGCAGTTTTGCGGAGATAAATCTCAACGCTGACCCAGCGGGGACTCTAACCTGGGAACTGCAGATTACGAGCCGGGAGCGCTACTAACTTACCCATCCGTACCCCAGCGCTCGCAGAGTTTCTTTGCGATAAGGAATGAATAACTGCTATGGTTTCTCTTCGTGTGCAGTTTTTATCTGGTTAGAGTAGACCTGTGACATCGTTCAGATCCGCAGTTACGTATCGCGAAGTAATCGATATCTGCTTTCGTAGTAAGCGGTCTTCCGCCTTGCTCTTACGAATGCCACCAAAAGACATAGTATCAGGAGTGCTTTCATTAAAGTGAAGGGGTGGAACGTTAGGTATTGCTACAGGAAAGGAATATGAAATTCCCAGGGTCGATTCCCACTAGACTCAAAGTTCTGATTAATTTACGTTAAACACCTCATCGTTATATCGGTTAGAAAGGCGAACACCGAAGGTATGTGTAAAGGCATATTTGCATAACATCCGTCGTAATGAGAGTTCACTGAAGTGAACGTTACTGCAACAGTATCATGCCGTGTTAAAGGAGTCCGTTGTATTCCATAACTATTCGTAATTGAGGAAATCCTATTTCGACTAAACTTATCTGCAGAAATGACTCCTAAGTGTCGTTTCGAAGACTCCCAGAAAGTTATTAATAACTCAAATAACCATATCTAAATAACATATTAAATCTATTTCAGTTGAAAACCTAAGTTTTATATTCACTAGTAAATGTTACATTGTTAGTTTCACGATTAAAGAGAAAGGAAGAAAACAGATCGTATACTAAATAATCAATGACACAACAATGCTTTTCGAATCGTTGAACCGGATACGCCTTTTGTTTCGTAAATTGCATTTCCGTCACGAATAAGGTTAATTAATTTAATTCCTTGATTCAAAATTATCCACCTAATTGAGGAAATAATAGAAAAAGTGTCTAGGCTTAATCGTTTTGCGGTAATATTTCAGTTTCGCATTCTACAATTTATCCCACGGTATTGACTGCGAAGTCAACCGTTTAGTCTGGCGCTGTACTGTTCACTGAACAGATTAAAGTTATTACCTGAGTGAATATGTCTAAACAAGGCAGAACCTTAAATTACTTCCAATCATTCCTCAGAAGCTTCTCGTAATAAAGAATATTCATTAAAACCAGGTAAAGATTAGAAAAACGTGCTTATTACAATATCCGTTGCCCAGTGGTTAGCGTGCTCAGCTGCCGATTCAAGGTGTTCCAACCACTTGTAACGACCGGATGTTTCAGCCATTTCCCTACACCAAAAAAAAGATGAAATCTAAATTTGAATAATTCAGATATAGTATGCGGTAATATTATAACAGCGTTGCTTAAAGTTTTGAAACCTGAATGCATAAACGTGTCTTAAGTTATGTACTTTGTTATACGTACCACGTTCAGTGCCAAACGAAGGAAATTCCTGGAAGTGGTGTTAATGTATTTCTAATGAAATATTTCCTTGTTACTGCGTTCCCAACGGTTTTTCCTCTATCTTTTCTACGATTGGTCAAATATTTTGCAATGGCAGGTGCGTGTTTAGAACATAACGCGTGCGCCCTTAGTAACGATAGCAACAATGTGTTCGCTTTAACTTTAGTCTCAATGGATTTCTTCTTTTCCGTATTATAATTTATTAGACCACGTTAAGTAATTTTAGCGTACACAGGAATCGACCTATAGTGAGCAATGATCAATAGTAATAATGTAAAATTCCAATAATATTAATATTTACGAAATGCGAATGCAATGTATTATTAAAGCTGGAAATTACAGACCATTGCACTCTTTCGTTTGAGCTCAAATAACTACGATTTAATTTAATTATAAAACTTTACAGGTTTTCCTAACAATTGTGACACCGTGGAGACACCCAATTTATAGAAATTAAATCATCACGGATATGATATCATGTTTTATATGATAAGGTCTGCCGCATTACTAAATACATTCTCAAAACATATGCGGTCAGAAGGAGTAAAGATGGAAGAAGCAGTGGTCAAGTCGTTAGGCGTCCATGCTGCGAATCTCAAATTTTGAGGATCGAGTCACACTTCGGGGAAAGTTAAGATTTAACCCGTTGTTCTGCGAATGAAAAAGGGAAAACAGGTTTGCAAAGTCGCTGTGAAGTTAACTCATGGTTGACCTATGCAGGAAATAAATGCCCCCCCCCCTCCGAAAAAAAAAGTTTATATCTTCTTCTACATACGGCCCAGCTTATGTTAAATCTTAGGAACGTGAGGCCCGAAAGCAATAAGTTCCATGTCACATGAAAACTCGTTAAGTAGGTAATGCTGCTGTCCATAAAATTAATAACCTTCGTTTACTTTCTCCTCAAAATAGAAGAAATTTACTAGTTACTACATGTTCGGACAGCAAAGAATTTCGAATTTCCTTTGAAATGGAAGCTCGTATGAGGATCCGTGTGTGGGAGACATCCATACCCTGTACATGTTAAACACTCTGTATGCCGTTGATTGGGCTCAGTAGGTAGCGCACCAGGCTCGTAATCTGCAGTTCCGAGGTTCGAGTCCCAGCTAGGTCAGCGTTGACACCTATCTGCGGAAAACTGTCCGCCTTGATCATGAGCAGAAAGAGACATCGATAGGCTTGGAAAGGCCGACGTCCGTCAGATGAGACGTTAAGCCATGGCTCAGTGTGTGGGAGAGACATAACCCGTGCACGTTAAAGACACTGGATGGTCTTGACAGGAGGCTACCATCTGTCTCCTGAACAACTGTTTCAGTGGGTCCCCTTCCCTAACCTTCGGGGTCCTTGAGACCTGGCCATTTAGCCCCTGGTGTGAAAAATAGTGCCGCTCACAGGTAAAACAACCGAACTCTTGAGAGGCGGAAAAGCTAGAATTGGTATTTCGAACGTGTCGAGTGTTACCAGTATACTCTGACGATGGTCTAAAATTCGTTTTAGTTCCATATACGTAGAACCGTTGCAGGTTTTGTAACCAAAGGAAATTCTCCTTTATTTATTTACTAAAAATGGAATGGAACCCGGCGACATACGTAGAATGACTTTGGCTAATATTCTAGGAGTACAGCGCTTGGGGGAAAAAAAAATTGTCAACTGCACGCGGTGTTCCCAGCTGGTCACCCTCCCAAGTACTGACCCAAAGCTGTTTAACTTCGGGGATCAGACGAGAACCGATGCTTTCAGCTTCGTATGGCCGTTGACATTCCAATTCTTTCTTACATGCCTTATAAAGTTACTCGCATTATCAATAACGGAACAATTCTTAAAGCACGGAATCAGTTATTAATATGGCGTGGAATAGTGCTAAAGGATTTCCTTCACGATAGTATTTCATAGATTTATATAAGTAAATAATAAAAAATAAATACCCCCTCAAGCACCTGTTTTGCCACAGAGGTCTGACAGCAGCCTGTCAGTTTATATGCCATAGTAGAAGGTCTGAGAGGATGGCAGGACCTCAGCAGAAAACAACATGCACATCCATGCCTTACCAGGGGCTGGAACGCAGTTCCATTGGATCACTAGCGAAGCGGGTTACTCACTCGGTATATTTTTAAAATTTTTTTAATGCTTAGTGATTGGTTTTAAAATGTTTAAATTTAAACGTTTTACGGTGGTTAATATAGAATTCATATTAACATTTTTTTGACATAATTTTTCATTTCTTTGGTTGTTTTAACGACCGAGAGGCCATTTCTTACAACACCGCGGACTAAACTGATAAATCACGACGACCCCGATAGTTCGGACCATTTGTCGATAAGGGAATCTGTAGAACTGTTAGCAGGCAGATGGGAGAGTCCAGTAAGTGCATACTGAAAGGGAGGTTGTAAGGCTGTAAATATTTCGCTAATTGTCGATGACTCAGATTGCGCCTAGAAACGGTGGGAAAAGATTGAAGATGGATATTTATCGACGAATATTACAAGCGATTAAATTTCTGTTTTTTCTAACAGGCTGGCTGGCCGTTACGTTTGGGTCAGACTAAATTGAAAAATGCATTTACTGGAAAAATGTGACTTTGGTTAAATTAAAGATCATAATGAAATGTATAGAAATATCGTTTTTCAACAATATTATATTGGTATTAAAAATGTTGACGAAGCTTGAACATCTTAACAATCTTCCATAAAATGCGTGAGAAACTAATTTGGAGGGTCTATAACTCCTAAAATATGCATTTAGTGGAAAAATCTGACTGAAGGTAACTTAAGGATCCTAATGAAATGTATTTAAAAATCATGTTAGTATTGAAATAGATGCGAAAGCTAGAATATTTAAAAATCTTCCATGTTACGCCAGTGGTTTGGTTTGTTGTGTTTTACCTCTGAGCGGCACTTTTGTGCACACCATGGGCTAAATGGCCAGGTCACATGGACCCCGAAGGCTCAGAGAAGGTTGGGGGAGGGGACCCACTGGAACAGCTGTTGGGAGACACATGGTAGCCTCCCGTCAAGGCCATCCAGCGTGTTCTTTAACGTGCACAAGGTATGGCTCTCCCGCACACGGGGACACGGCTTAACATCCCATCCGACGGACGGTGGCCTTTCCAAGCCCATTGGTGTCCCCTACTGACCGTGGGCAGAGCGGGGAATTTTGCGGAGATAAATCTCAACGCTGACCCAGCCTGGACTCGAGCCTGGGAACTACAGATTACGAGCCTGGCGCGCTACCGACTGAGCCATCCCCGCCCCATTATGCCAGTGAGAACCAAAGTTGGAAGCTATAATTTGACTGAAGGTAAATTAAAGATCGTAATAAAAACTATTTAAAAATTGTTTTCTCAAAATATTGTTTTACTAATTAAATAGTTGAGGAAGCTGAAATATATAACAACAAACTTCCATGTTATGCCAGTTTTAAGCTGTAACGTAAGTTGGAAGTTCTATAACTTCCCAAAAATATGCATTTAATGTACACACGTGACAATAAATTAAAGATCATAATGAAAAGTATTTAAATATCCACTTTCAACATTAGAAAATTTTGCTTAAACAATGATACAACTTTGAAATATTATGCGGTTGGGGGTGATTTAACATTCTATTTGATGTACGAAGTTTTTTACTTGATATGTTAGAAAATTAAGTTTTATGTCACATAATTAAGTTTATATAAATCATGTAATTTCATATATATTGCAAGAAAGAGTATTTTGAACTTTCTCCTGTGGAAATTCTCTTTGAAAATTGCGCTGAATCAGTAGCTGAAAACTAAATCGATCCGAAAAATGTAGGCGGGGTTTAACATTTTCCCCTTCGTTTCATAGGTATTTACAAAAATGAAACCTTAGATTTTTCTTCAGTAGCACGACATATAAATAAGTTTATAAGTTTTTTTGTCCTTTTTACCTTTAGTGCATTGGATATAATTATACAATATATTTCTATTTTATGAAAAAGATGCTGCGTAGCTTATTCCGTATGTATATGCCGTCCCATGGCCGAGTGGTTAGCGCGCTTGGCTACTTGATCTAAGGGACCTGGGTTCGAGCCCCGGGTAAGGCATGGCTGTTTGTGTCGTTTTTCTGCTGAGGTCCTGGTATCCTCTCAGATCTTCTACTATGGCATATAAACTGACAGGCTCCTGTCAGACCTCTGTGGCCAAGCAGCTGCTTGAAGGGGTATTTTTTTTTTTATTTTTTTTATTTCATATGTAATTCGTTCACTAATCTTAAGTTGGGTTAAATAACTGTGTTTAAAAAGAAAAGTGAACGCAAAAGCTAAAAAATTGTTTTTTATAACTACAAAAAAATTATTGTTCTTCTATTAAAAAATAGATTGTATTTCGCAATAATTGTAGAAATAGTATGTATGCTAATTTAACGAAACGGGTTCAATCACTTTTAAGTCGTGAATAAGAATCTTTTGGTATAGGAAAGAATTGCGATTTTATTGAGCAGTATTAGCACTAAATTTTCGGATATATTGCAAGTGACGTGCAGCTTTCTGACTAGGAGCATGGCTACCGCCGTTCTCCGCGGCTACTCTAGGGACCTATGCTAAGAGATGGTAAGGGCGGCTTACCGTCTTCCTACGCCAATGGATACAACATGGAAACGCGTATTACACGCCTAAGAAAGAAACCGCTGTCTTGACCAGCACAGTGAAAATCACAGATAGCTATTGCACCATGGACATCACATAGAATTTTTTAATACAGGCAGAATATGACCTTTTAGGAAACTTTAATAATATATTTTATAAATTAGCTCAATTTGGAATAAGGATAACTATGTATTTTTGATTTTTCACTCTTTGGATTACAAGTGTTTTGATTTCTACACTTTGGATTTCAAAGATTGTGTATTATAGAAATTAGGGTGGCAACACCCGGAAAGATCACTGCTGACGTCAAGTGCGTGTTTTCGCGATGTCATTTGTAATCCTTATTTAGTCGCTGTATTCTTCTAGTAATTTAACTTTTAATTTATAGTCACACGTTATAGTTTTTATTCTGAGGAATTCACACAATCTGTAGCTGAATTTCTTGTCACTGTGGTAAATAATAATTATTGATGACACATTTGAAATTTCCGCAGGAGAATAGACAGTTTCGTCGGTGCAGTGTAAAATTTTACCTTTAGGCCTTTGTAATTACTCTACAAGTTATTTGTGTCGCAGAATTGTCTGGTACAGCTCTATGCTGTTGTGCTGCCCAACTGATTCTTCGGCTTTGTCAGCCAAAGATTATTATCAGCAGCTAACTGATCCTTTACATGTTTATTAAGCTCTCTATAATGTTTTCTATTAGGATTAGTATTGATTCAGGACATTCCTGTAGTTCTTTCTTTCTAAAATAAACTGAAGTGCGTTGTCAATCAGATAATTATGCGTCCTCTGCTTCATTTTTCGTAAGAGAGTACTGTTAGTTTCCAAAAATAGCCTATTTTAAGTGGTCACATTTTTCCTGAACTTGAGTAGCAAGCAAACCACGACTGTCATAATGAGTAAGTAACCTATCACGATATAATTAGGTCTTTCAGAGCTTCATAATTAAAGGAAAATATTTTAACCTTAGCACAACACTTTTTAAGTTTAAATCGCAAAACACTTTTAACAAGATAATGGTCAGATCCGATTTCAGCTTCCCAATATGACCTGGTCTTTCTAACAGAAGTAGTCCATTTGCTGTTAACTAATATATAATCTATAACGTTCATATGCAGCCCATGAGGTGAAACCCACGTGTACTTATGTGTGTCGCGGTGTTTGTAATAAGTGTCAGTTATTCTGAAGCCATCGAGTTTAACATTGGCATTGACGTCACCTAGAACAAGGGTAATATCTGATTTCTTCACAAGTCTGTAAAACCTTTTTTCTCATCCTCATCGTCATTATCATTGGAGGCATAACAGTAGATAAGATTGAAGTCCTTAAAGCTTGTCTGTAATTTTGCTGTAAACAACCTTTCATTAATGCGCTCTTATCCTAGAAGATCATCACTAGCGTGTCTGCTGAGAAGCAGACCCACGCCTTGGTGATGTTTATTGTCTTTCCTCCCCAAAAACAGATATTTAAGATATTCACGGTGAATCCAAATAACTTTCGAAAGAGGTACTAGATTAAATGAATAATTTTTAGTAAATTTGGTATATAAGGTATCGAAAAACCTAAGTGCGGAAGAGTAAACAAACCCCTCTGTTGGGAATACGAAACAATGGAAATGTCACTTCCTTTCGATTCTGCAAACAATGCATTCCCAATCGTCACTGTCAGATGTCATTCGCCTATTATTGAAATCGTCTAACGCTTTTCTCGCTGTTCCATTTGCCCCGTTAGCTATTAAAATATGGCGAAGAAGTCATCCTTTTTTGAGGGTTTGTAGTTATCAGAGCTTTGCCTATCGCGAACAGATTCGAGTATAATAAGCAGCCATAGGCAAGGCCCGTGCCGGTTGAGAAATACCGTCGGCATGTCCTTCTGTAACCCACAACTGTGCTGCTCGAAAAGTATCAAATAAATCAAGTTAAATAATATTCGTGAAATGTTTGCGGTTCTTTTATATTTCCCTTCAGGTAAGTAACTTTGTAGTGAATAATTAGTTAAGAGTAGAGGTAATCTATTTCTACACTTTTTAGCCTAAGAGCTATGAAATTTCGGTCAGTTTCGAACCGACAAATAGTATGCAGCTCATTATTCTGATTATGGGATATAAAATTGATAGTTAACCGCTATTTGTCGGTGTCGACCACTTTATTTTGGCTCGTAATACGGAGATTATTCATTTCCTATGCTTTTCAGGTATCCTACCGAACGGCTACAGAATTTCCTTGTTATGCCAGTGAGAAACGTTACTTGGAAGCTCTAAAATATGCAATTAATGGAAAAATGTCACTGATGATAAATTAAAGATCATAATCAAATATTTTTTAAATATAGGTTTTAAAAAATATTGTTTTAGTATTTAAATGGTTGCGGAAGCTGGAATGGTTAAAAATAATCTTCAGTGATATGCCAGTGAGAAAGTGGAATTATTATTTCAGCAGGTAAATTAGAATTGCAAATGATATCGCGAAAACACGGACGTGACGTCATCTCTCTTATGTCCAAGTGTTGCTAGCATAATTTCTATAAGATCTTTCAAAATCAAAGTGTATAAATCAAAACACTTCTAATCCTAAAATATTTACTGGTAGTTATTTATTTTTTTAATTTCGGTAAATACTTTTATAATATTCTGAAATATTTAAATAAAATCTCAATAAGTAAATTATTTTCAATGTTATTAAAATAAATTAACTTTAACTTATCTTAAACCGAATGAAAGAAATTGCTTGTTTAGGCATATTTATTTTCGCTCTTTTTGTTGAAGGCTGTCCAGACAGGCGGTAAATAGGTGGCTTTCACAGAACGCGTTTCCCTGTGGTGTCCAACGAGAAATTCGTAGATCGAGGCTAGGTGTGAATCTCTTACGTATGTCATAGGCAACTTTGTCCTTAAGGGTAAAGAACGCTTTTTCCTGTTTTCCCAAAGGACAACCCTGTGGTTAAATCTAAGGCTTCTATTACACATTTCGTTGTATCGCGAAAACACGGACGTGACGTCATCTCTGGTATGTCCAAGTGTTGCCACCATAATTTCTATAAGATCTTTCAAAACCAAAGTGTATAAATTAAAACACTTCTAGTCCTAAAATGTTAAGTGGTAGTTATTTCTTTTTTTTAAAGCGGACCGTTAGTAACTTTCAAAAGAGATACTCTCTTGTGGAAGTGAACGGAAGGGGAGGGCTGCCAGATTAGTGTGGCCTACTGATCTGGACAACTATGGCTAGTTTTCTTTTTTTTCTACCCTGCTGAGGAGTGGTCAACCACACAGGGTCCTGGTGATGACCATATAAACCTACTGGACTGGACAGATATATGGCACTGAGCTTGATTATGGATCCTGATTTTGCTGCACTGGTGGGCTTCTGTGGAGGGAAAGTCTTCCGCTGTGTTTTCTGTTTGTTTGTGGGTTGACAGCCCCAAGTGAATAGATTCACAGGATATGTTTATCAGCTGGTGGATAATCCTGAGCAGAGGTCATCGCAGGCACCTGAACTCTTTGCTTCTATTGGCATCGTCAAATTCTACATTGGAGGAAGTCTTCCAGTGTAGATGGCTTCAGCCTTTAGTAGTGGGGGAACGGGTCTTTGCCCCATGTCTGCGATTAGGGGGCTGTTTGATATTGTCGGCATTCCCTCTCTCAATAAACATAGTTTCTTTAAACATCCCACTAACCATTTTCTCTCCATAGGTAGTTGGAATGTGAGGACTCTGCACAGAGCTTTTTCTCTTGATGTCCTCACACAAGAATTCCACCGTTATAATTTAGATATTCTCGGCTTGCAAGAGACCAGATGGACTGATAAAGGTTGGATTCTTAAAAATAATCTTAAATTTCTCTTTTCAGGAAGGGACGACAATAAGCATCACCAAGGCGTGGGTCTGCTTCTCAGCAGACACGCTAGTGATGCTCTTCTAGGATATGAGTGCATTAATGAAAGGTTTCTTACAGCAAAATTTCAGGCAAGCGTTAAAGACTTGAATGTTATCTGCTGTTATGCCCCCACTGAGGATGCCGATGAGGATGAGAAGGATAGGTTTTATGAACAACTTCAGGATATTTTGAATTCTGTCAAGAAAGGAGATATTACCCTTGTTCTAGGTGACTTCAATGCCAAAGTTGGTACTGACTCTGCCCTTTGGGGAGGAGTAATAGGCCCTTTTGGTATTGGTTGCTGCAATGGCAATGGGCAACGTCTCCTACAGGTAAGTAAACTCAATGGATTCAGAATAACTAACACTTATTACAAACACCGCGACATACATAAGTACACATGGGTTTCACCTGATGGGCTGCATAAGAATATGATTGATTACATATTAATTAACAGCAAATGGGCTAGTTCTGTTAGGAATACCAGGGCATATAGGGGAGCTGAAATTGGATCTGACCATTACCTTGTTAAAAGTGTCTTGCAACTTAAACTTAAAAAGTGTTGTGCTAGGGTTAAAAAATTTACTTTTAATACTGAAGCTCTGAAAGATCCAGTTATAGCCAAAGCTTACCATGATAGGTTACTTAGTCATTATGACAGTCATGGTTTGCTTACTACTGAAGTTGAGGAAAAATGGGATCATTTTAAACAGGCTTTTTTGGACACTAACAGTACTCTTTTAGGAAAAAAGGAGCAGAAGAGGCAAAATTATCTGAGTGATAAGGCACTTGAGCTTATTTCTGAAAGAAAGAACTGCAGGAATGCCCTTAATCAATACCCTACTAGTCCTAATAGAAAGCATTACAGAGACCTTAATAAACTTGTAAAGGATCAGTTAGCTGCTGATAAGAATCTTTGGCTTGATGGTTTGGCTGACAAAGCCGAGGAAGCGGTTAGACAGCACAACAGCAGAGAGCTGTACCAGATAGTTAAAATTTTGTGTGGTAGAAAACAGACAGGCATACAAGGATTGAAGGATAAACAAGGTAAGGTTATAGAAGGGGAGGATTCTGTCATGGCTAGGTGGGCTGAGCATTTCAGTGATGTTCTAAACAATGTAGTTAGTTCTACTCCCATTGTCTGCAATGATGATAGATGCATTGGTGGCTTTAATGTTGGACCTATAACACAATCTGAAGTTATCTTGGCTGTTTCTAAACTTAAACTTCATAAATCCCCAGGGGTAGATGAAATTACTACGGAAATGCTTAGAGCTGGGAATGTTTTGGTTACCACTTGGATGACTGAAATTCTGAATATCGTTTATGATAAAGGCATGGTTCCTAAGGATTTTACCAGAGCTATTGTTATCCCTATTTTCAAAAAAGGTGATCGCAGTTCTTGTGATAACTATAGGGGTATCAGCCTACTCTCTGTTCCAGGTAAAGTTCTTTCCATGATTGTGCTTAATAGAATTAAGAATCTGGTTGACAGTCAATTGCGTGATGAGCAATGTGGATTCAGAAGTGGTAGGGGATGTGTGGATCAGATATTTTCACTTAGGCAGATTCTTGAGAAATGTTTAGAGTTTCAGAAACCTTTGGTTGCTAGCTTTGTTGATTTCAAAAAGGCTTTCGACTCTGTTGATCGTCATAATTTGTGGTTGATTGTAAGATCATATGGTATACCAGACAAGTTAGTTAACATAATGAAAGCTCTCTATAATAACACTGAGTCGTGTGTGAGAGTTGGTAAGGCTTGTAGTAATTGGTTTAGCATTACTTCTGGTGTTCGACAAGGGTGCATTTTGTCTCCTTTTCTCTTTAGCTTGGTTATTGATTATGTTATGCGAAATTCACTTCAAGGGAAAGATTTTGGCCTTAAATGGGCTGGAGATACGAAAATTTCTGATTTGGATTATGCTGATGATTTAGCCCTTTTGGCAAATGATGTTGATGAGATGAACTCTTTCATTCGAGCTGTTGATGAGACTGGCAGTAGAGTAGGTTTGGTTATAAACAGAGAGAAAACTAAAGTGATGAAAATTGGTCAGGCAGGCTGTGATTCAGTTAATCTGAATGGTTGCAGTCTTGGGCAGGTGTCACAGTTTAATTATCTTGGGAGCTATGTAACAGATAATGGTGATGTGCGGCATGAGATTAACAGACGAATTGGGATTGCTGCCGGGACTTTTAAGAACCTATGGAGAGTGTGGAGAAATAGGCGTATACACCTAAAGACTAAAATTAGACTGTACAATAGTTTGGTTCTTTCTAGGGTTAGTTATGGTAGTGAAACTTGGACACTTTGTAAACAAGATAACAGGAAACTAGATGCTTTTGATTCCAGATGCTTACGCAGTATCTTGGGCATTAGGTGGTTCAACTTTGTAACTAATGATGAGATTAGGCATAGGAGTTTGCAACCTCCTTTAAGCAGCATATTGTGCAGAGAGAGACTCCGTTGGTTTGGCCATGTTGCCCGTATGAATAATTATAGATTGGCGAATAGGGTTATGAACAGTGTGCCTAAAGGCCTCAGAAAGAAGGGGAGACCTATAATGCGGTGGGCAGACAATGTCAAACAAGACCTTGTTAGAATTGGTGTGCAGTGGCCAGATGCAGTAGATGTAGCTCAGGATAGACTTGCTTGGAGAACTAAATTGCACGGTCTGGTTGGACCTCCGTAGCCCATGGCTGCTTGAGGATGATGATGATGATGAAATTTTTTTATAATATTCTGAAATATTTAAATAAAATCTTAATAATTAAATTATTTTGAATGCTATTAAAATAAATTAACTTTAACTTATCTTAAACCAATGAACGCAATTGCTTGTTTAAGCATATTTATTTTTGCTCTTTTTGTTGAAGGCTATTCAGACAGATGGCTTTCACAGTAGGCGTTTCCCTGTGGTATCCAACTAGAAATTCCTAGATCGAGGCTAGGTGTGAATCTCTTACGTATGGCATAGGCAACTTTGTCCTTAGTTATAAAGAACGCTTTTTCCTGTGTTCCCAAAGGACAACCCTGTGGTTTAATCTAAGGCTTCTATTACACACTTCGCTGTACTGTACATTACCTTCTTCTTAGCTCTGAACAATACGTTTCCGTGTAGAGGGAAAATTATATTTTTAACTCCAAGTTGACATTTCTTGAGGTCGTTACGTCACCCTATCAGCTCGATATATCTGTTGCGAATATCAAAACGTTGGTTTCAAGGTTCGTCCACGATAATGGGCAAATAGATTGTACATAAAAAAACTGCCGTTTCATCATTTACGATATAGAAATATTTCTACGCATACTGTAACGACAAATAGCAAAATGAAGAAATCAAAAATTAAGCAAAGATTTTTTTTCCTCTGATAACCATTAGTTCTACTGAGCGAGGTTTACAAAATCCCAGCCGAAATGAAAGTGGTCGTTAGTGGTCGACAGCGACAAATAGCGTTTAACTATAAAATTTATATCCCATAATCAGAATAACGTGCTGTATAGTAAGCTCTCGGTTGAAATTTCATAACTCTCATGCTAAAAAGTGGAAAATTAGATTACCTCTACTGTAAATTAATTATTCACTACAAAGTTACTTGTCTGAAGGAATTTATAAACGAACCACAAACACTTTGTGAATATTATTAGACTTGATTCACCTGATATTTTTTCGAGCAGCAGAATGGTGGTTTAGAGAAGGACATACGGAATATAGTCCGTGTGTATTTTTCAATCGCATAGACCTTGCCAATGGTTGCTTATTACAGTGTAATGAGTTCCCGATATGCAAAGCTCCGAAAATCTCAACCCCCCCCCCCCCCTCAAATTATATCAATTCTTCGCCATATCCATACGCTAACGCTATTCGCCAATCTATAATTATTCATACGCGCAACCTGGCCAAACCAACAGAGTCTCTCTCTGCACAATATGCTGCTTAAAGGAGGTTGCAAATTCCTTTGCATAACCTCATCATTAGTTAAAATGTTGAACCACCTAATGCCCAAGATACTGCGTAAGCATCTGGAATCAAAAGCATCTAGTTTCCTGTTATCTTGTTTACAAAGTGTCCAAGTTTCACTACCATAACTAACCGTAGAAAGAACCAAACCATTATACAGCCTAATTTTAGTCTTTAGGTGTATACGGCAGTTTCTCCACACTCTCCATAGATTCTTAAAAGTCCCGGCAGCAATCCCTATAATCTGATGCCGAACATCACATTATCTGTTACACAGCTCCCAAGATAATTATACTGTGACACCTGCTCAAGACTGCAACCATTCAGATTAACTGTATCACAGCCTGCCTGACCAATTTTCATCACTTTAGTTTTCTCTCTGTTTATAACCAAACCTACTCTACTACCAGTCTCATCAACAGCTCGAATGAAAGAGTTCATCTCATGAACATCATTTGCCAAAAGGGCTAAATCATCAGCATAATCTAAATCAGAAATTTTTGTATCTCCAGTCCATTTAAGGCCAAAATATTTCCCTTGAAGTGAATTTCGCATAACATAATCAACAACCAAACTAAAGAGAAAAGGAGACAAACCTTGTCGAACACCAGACGTAATGCTAAACCAATTGCTACAAGACTTACCAACTCTCCCACATGACTCAGTGTTATTATAGAGAGCTTTCATTATGTTAACTAACTTGTCTGGTATACCATATTATTTCACAATCAACCACAAATTATGACGATCAACAGAGTCGAAAGCCTTTTTGAAATCAACAAAGCTAACAACCAAAGGTTTCTGAAATTCTAAACATTTCTCAAGAATCTGCCTAAGTGAAAATATCTGATCCACACATCCCCTACCACTTCTGAATCCACATTGCTCATCACGCAATTGCATGTCAACCAGATTCTTAATTCTATTAAGCACAATCATGGAAAGAACTTTACCTGGAACAGAGAGTAGGCTGATACCCCTATATTTATCACAAGAACTGCGATCAACTTTTTTGAAAATAGGGATAATAATAACTCTGGTAAAATCTTTGGGAACCATGCTTTTATCATAAAAGTTATTCAAAAATTCAGTCATCCAAGTGGTAACCGAAACATTCCCAGCTCTAAGCATTTCCGTAGTAATTTCATCTACCCCTGGGGATTTATGAAGTTTAAGTTTAGAAACAGCCAAAATAACTTCAGATTGTGTTATAGGGCCAACATTAAAGCCATCAAAGCATCCATCATCATTGGAAACAATGGGAGTAGAACTAACCACATTGTTTAGAACATCACTGAAATGCTCAGCCCACCTAGCCATAACAGAATCCTCCCCTTCTATAACTTTACCTTGTTTATTCTTCAATCCTTGTATGCCTGTCTGTTTTCTACCACATAAAACATTAACTATCTGGTACAGCTCTCTGCTGTTGTGCTGCCTAACTGCTTCCTCGGCTTTGTCAGCCAAGCCATCAAGCCAAAGATTCTTATCAGCAGCTAACTGATCCTTTACACGTTTATTTAGCTCTCTGTAATCCTTTCTATTAGGACTAGTAGGTTACTGATTATGGACATTCCTGCAGTTCCTTTTTTCTGAAATAAGCTCAAGTGCCTTATCACTTAAATAATTCTGCCTCCTCTGCTCCTTTTTCCCTAAAAGAGTACTGTTAGTTTCCAAAAAAGCCTGTTTAAAATGGCCCCATTCTTCCTCAACTTCAGTATTAAGCAAACCATGACTGTCATAATGACTAAGTAACCTATCATGGGAAGCTTTAGCTATAACTGGGTCTTTCAGAGCTTCAGTATTAAAGGCAAATTTTTTAACCTTAGCAGAACACTTTTTAAGTTTAATTTGCAAGACACTTTAAAAAAGATAATGGTCAGATCCAATTTCAGCTCCCCTATATGCCCTGGTATTTCTAACAGAACTAGCCCATTTGCTGTTAATTAATATATAATCAATCATATTCCTATGTAGCCCATCAGGTGAAACCCATGTGTATTTATGTATGTCGCGGTGTTTGTAATATGTGTTAGTGATTCTGAAACCATTGAGTTTATTTACCTGTAGGAGACGTTGCCCATTGCCAGTGCAGCTATCAATAACAAAATGGCCTATCACCCCTCCCCCAAGAATCAGAGTCAGTTCCAACTTTGGCATTGAAGTCACCTAGAACAAGGGCAATGTCTCCTTTCTTGACAGAATTCAAAATATCCTGAAGTTGTCCATAAAACCTATCTTCTCATTCTCATCCTCATCCTCAGTGGGGGCATAACAGCAGATAACATTCAAGTCTTTAATGCTTGTTTGAAATTTTGCTGTTAGAACCCTTTCATTAATGCACTCTCTTATTAAACACTACAGAGATCTATTTCTTTCCCAAGTTCTACATCCGCAAAAATTACATGAAACACATCTTTTCCACCACTACTACATCCCTCGATTTTCACAGATAAAAAAGCTATCCTTAAAACACACCACCTATACAATGGTAATACAAAAAAAAACTCCCCTCCCAAACTGTGTATTCGGTGACCTAAGTTTTTAATGTATAGAATGTAAAAATTCCAACTTTTTTTTCCTTTTTTTTTTACTTACCCCACAACATTATATACTAAACACATAAGTAATATTACAGTAATTTCCTAAAGGCATTTTAGTTTGTTCTGTATTTAAATGAAACTGTTCTAAATGTATTTTACATCGGTATGCTACTCAGGTGTATAAATAAAATCATATGTTCGAAGTTTTATTTCTTTTCTTTTATTTCGCAGAGAAAACAATAATTTGACAACCTCTGTCTCTCATGTCAAAATATTATCTTTTTATTAAAATAATGCATTTATTTAAATTTTACATGCGACTGGAACTTTGGTGAACAAGCATTTCCTATCCACAGAAAACTCCTACCAGGAGTGTTCATTCTACCTCACACGGCTCACTCAGAGGTCCGCATAAACATCGGTACGATCCGTCCGGAGTTTTTAAAAGGGAATTGCAACCAGAACACAAGAATATTCAATTTGGAGATTTCAAGAGCGAGTTCTCAGATTTTTAATTTCCAAACAAGGATTTGTTCCAGCATCTGTAGAGAAAATGCCGCCTCAACCTTCAGGAAAAGCTGTGAAAAAAGCAGGAAAGGCGCAAAAAGCCGTTCGTGCTGGCGATAAGCAGAAAGGCGAGAAGAAGAGCAGAGAGAGAGTTTCAGTATCTACATATACAAAGTTCTAATTCTCTGAATAGTTCTCTGATCCACACATCCTCTACCACTTCTGAATCCACATTGCTCATCAGGCAATTGACTGTGAACCAGATTCTTAATTCTATTAAGCACAATCATGGAAAGAACTTTAACTGGAACAGAGAGTAGGCTGATAGCCCTATAGTTATCACAAGAACTGCGATCACCTTTTTTGAAAACAGGGATAATAATCGCTCTGGTAAAATCTTTAGGAACCATGTCTTTATCATAAAAGTTATTCAAAATTTCAGTCATCCAAGTGGTAACCGAAACATTCCCATCTCTAAGCATTTACGTAGTAATTTCATCTACTCCTGGGGATTTATCAAGTTTAAATTTACAAACAGCGCAAAATAACTTCAGATTGTGTTATAGGGCCAACATTAAAGCCACCAATGCATCTATCATCATTGCAAACAATGGGATTGGAACTAAGTACATTGTTTAGAACATCACTGAAATGCTCAGCCCATCTAGTCACGACAGAATCCTCCCCTTCTATAACCTTACCTTTTTTATCCTCCAATCCCTCTATACCAGTCCGTTTTCTACCACACAAAACATTAACTATCTGATACAGCTCTCTGCTGTTGTGCTGTCTAACTGCTTCCTCGGCTTTGTCAGCCAAGTCATCAAGCCAAAGATTCTTATCAGCATCTAACTGATATTTTACACATTTATTAAGTTCTCTGTAATGCTTTCTATTAGCACTAGTAGGATATTAAGGACATTCCTGCAGTTCTTTCTTTCCGAAATAAGCTCATGTGCCTTATCACTCAGAAAATTCTGTCTCCTCTGCTCCTTTTTTCCTAAAAGGGTACTGTTAGTTTCCAAAAAAGCACGTTTAAAATGGTCCCATTCTTGCTGAACTTCAGTAGTAAGCAAACCATGACTGTCATAACGACTATGTAACCTATCATGGTAAGCTTTAGCTATAACTGGGTATTTCACAGCTTCAGTATTAAAGGTAAAATTTTTAAACCTAACACAACACTTTTTAAGTTTAAGTTGCAAGACAATTTTAACAAGAAAATGGTCAGATCCAACTTCTGCTCCCCTATATCACCTGGTATTCCTAACAGAACTAGCCCATTTGCTGTTAATTAATATATAATCAATCATATTCTTATGCAGCCCATCGGGTGAAACCCATGTGTACTTATGTATGTCGCGTTGGTTGTAATAAGTGTTAGTTATTCTGAATACATTGAGTTTACTTACCTGTAGGAGAGGTTGCCAATTGCCATTGCAGCTACCAATGCAAAAAGGGCCTATTACTCCTCCCCAAAGGTCAGAGTCAGTACCAGCTTTGGCATTGAAATCACCTAGAACAAGGGAAATATATCCTTACTTTACAGAATTCAAAATATCCTGAAATTATAAGTAAAACCTATCCTTCTTATCCTCATCGGCATCCTCAGTGGGGCCATTGCAGCAGATAGCATTCAAGTCTGTAACGATTGTCTGAAATTTTGCTGTAAGAAGTCTTTCACTCATATCCTAGAATAACATCATTGGTATGTATGCTGAGAAGCAGACCAACGCCTTGGTTGTGCTTATTATCGTCCTTCTTGAAAAGAGAAATTTAAGATTATTTTTAAGAATCTGACCTTTATCTGTCCATCTGGTCTCTTCCAAGTCGAGAATATCTATATTATAATGGTGGAATTCTTGTGTGACGACATCAAAAGAAAAAGCTCTGTGCAGAGTCCTCACATTCCAACTTCCTATGGAGAGAAAATAGTTAGTGGGATGTTTAAAGAAACTATCTTTATTGAGACAGGGAATGCCGACAATATCAAACAGCCCGCTAAACGCAGACAAGGGGCAAAGACCCGTTCCCTCACCACTAAAGGCTGAAGCCATCTACACTGGAAGACTTCCTCCAATGTAGAATTTGACGATGCCAACAGAAGCAAAGAGTTCAGGTGCGTGCGATGACTTCTGCTCAGGATTATCCACCAGCTGATAAACATATCCTGTGAATCTATCCACTTGGGACTGTCAACCCGCAAACAAAGAGAAAACACTGCGGAAGATTTTCCCTCCACAGAAGCCCACCACCAGCAGCAAAATCATTATCCATAATCAAGCTCAGAGCCATATATCTGTCCAGTCCAGTGGGTTTATGTGATCAGCACCAGGCACTGTGTGGTTGACCACTCCCCAGCAGGGTAGAAAAAAAAAGAAAAGTAGCCATAGTTGTCCAGATCAGTAGGCCACACTAATCTGGCAGCCCTCCCTTTCCGTTCACTTCCACAAGAGAGTATCTGTGTTGAAAGGTACTAACGGTCTGCACCACGAGAAGGCGGGTCGGACCTTAGGTGCTAGGCGTGGCTTGTTCTATGCGTTGCTATTTTAGGTATATTTTTATATTATATTTCGATCATCTCAGGTACGTAAGATTCATTTTTATTTTTCTACAGAGAAGAAAAATGGTTATATAAAGTTTCGGAGAAGTCTGAGCTTGATTATGGATCCTGATTTTGCTGCACTGGTGGGCTTCTGTGGAGGGAAAATCTTCCGCTGTGTTTTCTGTTTGTTTGTGGGTTGACAGCCCCAAGTGAATAGATTCACAGGATATGTTTATCAGCTGGTGGATAATCCTGAGCAGAAGTCATCGCAGGCACCTGAACTCTTTGCTTCTATTGGCATCGTCAAATTCTACATTGGAGGAAGTCTTCCAGTGTAGATGGCTTCAGCCTTTAGTAGTGGGGGAACGGGTCTTTGCCCCATGTCTGCGATTAGGGGGCTGTTTGATATTGTCGGCATTCCCTCTCTCAATAAACATAGTTTCTTTAAACATCCCACTAACCATTTTCTCTCCATAGGTAGTTGGAATGTGATGACTCTGCACAGAGCTTTTTCTCTTGATGTCCTCACACAAGAATTCCACCGTTATAATTTAGATATTCTCGGCTTGCAAGAGACCAGATGGACAGATAAAGGTCAGATTCTTAAAAATAATCTTAAATTTCTCTTTTCAGGGAGGGACGACAATAAGCATCACCAAGGCGTGGGTCTGCTTCTCAGCAGACACGCTAGTGATGCTCTTCTAGGATATGAGTGCATTAATGAACGGTTTCTTACAGCATAATTTCAGACAAGCGTTAAAGACATGAATGTTATCTGCTGTTATGCCCCCACTGAGGATGCCGATGAGGATGAGAAGGATAGGTTTTATGAACAACTTCAGGATATTTTGAATTCTGTCAAGAAAGGAGATATTACCCTTGTTCTTGGTGACTTCAATGCCAAAGTTGGTACTGACTCTGATCTTTGGGGAGGAGTAATAGGCCCTTTTGGTATTGGTAGCTGCAATGGCAATGGGCAACGTCTCCTACAGGTAAGTAAACTCAATGGATTCAGAATAACTAACACTTATTACAAACACCGCGACATACATAAGTACACATGGGTTTCACCTGATGGGCTGCATAGGAATATGATTGATTATATATTAATTAACAGCAAATGGGCTAGTTCTGTTAGAAATACCAGGGCATATAGGGGAGCTGAAATTGGATCTGACCATTACCTTGTTAAAAGTGTGTTGCAACTTAAACTTAAAAAGTGTTGTGCTAGGGTTAAAAAATTTACTTTTAATACTGAAGCTCTGAAAGATCCAGTTATAGCCAAAGCTTACCATGATAGGTTACATAGTCATTATGACAGTCATGGTTTGCTTACTACTGTTACTATTTTAAACAGGCTTTTTTGGACACTAACAGTACTATTTTAGGAAAAAAGGAGCAGAAGAGGCAGAATTATCTGAGTGATAAGGCACTTGAGCTTATTTCGGAAAGAAAGAACTGCAGGAATGCCCTTAATCAATACCCTACTAGTCCTAATAGAAAGCATTACAGAGACCTTAATAAACTTGTAAAGGATCAGTTAGCTGCTGATAAGAATCTTTGGCTTGATGGTTTGGCTGACAAAGCCGAGGAAGCAGTTAGACAGCACAACAGCAGAGAGCTGTACCAGATAGTTAATGTTTTGTGTGGTAGAAAACGGACAGGCATACAAGGATTGAAGGATAAACAAGGTAAGGTTATAGAAGGGATTATTCTGTCATGGTTAGGTGGGCTGAGCATTTCAGTGATGTTCTAAACAATGTAGTTAGTTCTACTCCCATTGTTTGCAATGATGATAGATGCATTAGTGGCTTTAATGTTGGCCCTATAACACAATCTGAAGTTATTTTGGCTGTTTCTAAACTTAAACTTCATAAATCCCCAGGGGTAGATGAAATTACTACGGAAATGCTTAGAGCTGGGAATGTTTCGGTTACCACTTGGATGACTGAAATTCTGAATATCTTTTATGATAAAGGCATGGTGCCTAAGGATTTTACCAGAGCTATTGTTATCCCTATTTTCAAAAAAGGTGATCGCAGTTCTTGTGATAACTATAGGGGTATCAGCCTACTCTCTGTTCCAGGTAAAGTTCTTTCCATGATTGTGCTTAATAGAATTAAGAATCTGGTTGACAGTCAATTGCGTGATGAGGAATGTGGATTCAGAAGTGGTAGGGGATGTGTGGATCAAATATTTTCACTTAGGCAGATTCTTGAGAAATGTTTAGAGTTTCAGAAACCTTTGGTTGCTAGCTTTGTTGATTTCAAAAAGGCTTTCGACTCTGTTGATCGTCATAATTTGTGGTTGATTGTGAGATCATATGGTATACCAGACAAGTTAGTTAACATTATGAAAGCTCTCTATAATAACACTGAGTCATGTGTGAGAGTTGGTAAGGCTTGTAGCAATTGGTTTAGCATTACTTCTGGTGTTCGACAAGGGTGCATTTTGTCTCCTTTTCTCTTTAGCTTGGTTAGTGATTATGTTATGCGAAATTCACTTCAAATGAAAGATTTTGGCCTTAAATGGGCTGGAGATACGAAAATTTCTGATTTAGATTATGCTGATGATTTAGCCCTGTTGGCAAATGATGTTGATGAGATGAACTCTTTCATTCGAGCTGTTGATGAGACTGGTAGTAGAGTGGGTTTGGTTATAAACAGAGAGAAAACTAAAGTGATGAAAATTGGTCAGGCAGGCTGTGATTCAGTTAATCTGAATGGTTGCAGTCTTGAGTAGGTGTCACAGTTTAATTATCTTGGGAGCTATGTAACAGATAATGGTGATGTGCGGCATGAGATTAACAGACTAATAGGGATTGCTGCCGGGACTTTTAAGAACCTATGGAGAGTGTGGAGAAATAGGCGTATACACCTAAAGACTAATATTAGACTGTATAATAGTTTGGTTCTTTCTAGGGTTAGTTATGGTAGTGAAACTTGGACACTTTGTAAACAAGATAACAGGAAACTAGATGCTTTTGATTCCAGATGCTTACGCAGTATCTTGGGCATTAGGTGGTTCAACTTTGTAACTAATGATGAGGTTAGGCAAAGGAGTCTGCAACCTCCTTTAAGCAGCATGTTGTGCAGAGAGACACTCCGTTGGTTTGGCCATGTTGCCCGTATGAATAATTATAGATTGGCGAATAGGGTTATGAACAGTGTGCCTAAAGGCCTGAGAAAGAAGGGGAGACCTAGGATGCGGTGGGCAGACAATGTCAAACAGGACCTTGTTAGAATTGGTGTGCAGTGGCCAGATGCAGTAGATGTAGCTCAGGATAGACTTGCTTGGAGAACTAAATTGCATGGTCTGGTTGGACCTCTGTAGCCCATAGCTGCTTGAGGATGATGATGATGATGATGATGATGATGATAGACGAAACATTGTGAAGCCGTAGTAAAAGTTGGAAGTTGCACACTTTGAGTTTGGCATTGCAAGCTTTTTTGAGTTGTCCCACTGGATGTTTTTTCTCACCCTCGTACGATCCACGGAGGAAGTAACTATTCTTTTGTTTAATATATTTTGGGTGAGATTTTAGTCATGTACTGCGATGTGGAAGGGCTTTACGTAGGCAGCAACCATTTATACGTTTACGAAACGTTAAAGCTTTGGAAATTCCGATTTTTGAAATGTCGTTTTCGGTAAAAACTTTGGTATTTGCGAGTAATCTGAAGATTAATATTATTGTTTTGGCCCAGAAATGAAAATTAACACTTATGTGCACGTCATGGTGTAATAAGATAGAAAAATAGGAATGGATTTGCATCGCACGTTAAGCCTTTTGCCGAAAGTTTGCAGTGAAAAACACACAAACAGCGATGCCTTACCCGGGGCTCGAACCCAGGTCCCTTAGATCAGTAGCCAAGCGCGCTAACCACTCGGCCATGGGACGGCTAATAGCCTTATTAGGGCAACCATTAAAAAGAAAGTGAACCGACGTTGTCCTTTTCCACTGCATGCGTTTCGTTTCCGAATTTTCTGCTGCTCTCTCCCGCCACCTTTGGGGCGGGGGTGGCTCAGTCGGTAGCGCGCCAGGCTCGTAAATCTGTAGTTCCCAGGTTCGAGTCCCAGCTGGGTCAGCGTTGAGTTTTATCTCCGCAAAATCACCCCCCTGCTCATGGTCAGTAGATGACACCGATGGGCTTGGAAAGGCCGCCGTCCGTCGGATGGGACGTTAAGCCGTGACCCCGTGTGCGGGAGAGCCATACTCTGTGCATGTTCGGATGGGACGTTAAGCCGTGGCCCCGTGTGCGGGAGAGCCATACCCTGTGCACGTTAAAGAACATGCTGGATGGCCTTGACGGGAGGCTACCATCTGTCTCCCAACAGCTGTTACAGTGGGTCCCCTCCCCCAACCTTCTCTGAGCCTTCGGGGTCCATCTGACCTGACCGTTTAGTCCATTCTCTACAAATAAAATGCCGATCACAGGTAAAACAATCAATGCTGAGCTCTACATGATACCCAGGAACTCAGGTCCCTTAGACGTAAAACCGAATATAAATCAGTTGTTTTCAAGCAAGTCATATTAAAATCTTGAAGTCTTTATTTCATTTTTATTCATTTTAACACATTTTTAATTTTAGACACGTAGAAGTTTTCAAATTAAAACTACCGGTTTGGTTTTAAAGAAAATAAATATATAAAGTATCCTTAAATTTTTTTATTTTTCTTATGTTAGTTCTCTTACCTAAAACCAAATAATGGCTCAGTCAGTAGCGCGCCAGGCTCGTAATCTGTAGTTCCCAGGTTCGAGTCCCAGCTGGATCAGCATTGAGATTTATCTTCGCAAAATTCCCCGCCCTGCCCACGGTCACTAGGGGATACTGATGGACTTGGAAAGGCCGCCGTCCATCGGATGGGACGTTAAGCCGTGGCCCCGTGTGTGGGAGAGTCATAACATGTGCACGTTAAAGAACACGCTGGATGGCCTTAACGGGAGGATACCATCTGTCTCCCAACAGCTGTTCCAGTGGGTCCCCTTCCCCAACT
This sequence comes from Ryuthela nishihirai, assembly GCA_038380435.1. Lineage (NCBI taxonomy): Eukaryota > Metazoa > Arthropoda > Arachnida > Araneae > Heptathelidae > Ryuthela > Ryuthela nishihirai. The sequence goes on from JAWZYU010000058.1 coordinate 1,462,630, forward strand.
TCTCTGAGCCTGCGGGGTCCATATGACCTGGCCATTTAGCCCATGATGTGCAAAAAAGGGCCGCTCAGAGGCCCAAGCCCGCCACCTTTTCCATTCCGCATCGCCTTTTCCTTTTGCCTGCCTTCTGCATCGCCTTTTCTTTTTCATTAGCGCTATGCACATTGCCACCGCGCCACGCACAAATTTCCTTGATTTCGACTGCAGGCGTCGAAAATATGCTGTGGATGACATTAGGATTCCTCGTAGAGTTGTATGTTAATAAATATGACAGATTTCTAATTAACGATGGAATATTTTTGGATAGCCCGGTTTGTTTCGCTAAGAACCGGGATTGAGAGATGGCAAACAGATTGCTTTAACAAATTATTTATGTCCTAGTTTAATAAAATATGCATCAAATAAAAAAAGAAAATATTATGTATCAAGCTTAAATTACATATTTTTATAAGATATCTATTAACAAAATTTAAAAAGGCAATTTTTATTTTTATTTAAATCGTTTTCCTTTATCAGAGTAATGTTAACAAATTGGCAATACCTTATATAACTTCTAAGAAATGGCAAACAGATGGCTTTAACAAATTATTTATGTCCTAGTTTAATAAAATATGCATCAAATCAAAAAAGAAAATATTATGTATCAAGCTTAAATTACATATTTTTATAGGATATCTATTAACAAATTTTAAAATGGAAATTTTTATTTATTTTTTAATCGTTTTCTTTTATTGTACTAAAAACGGATATATAAGTTCTGGACACTGGAAGGGTTAATAAATCAGGTTTTCATTTTAAAATTTCATAAAACTATACAATTCATATGAAAGTTGCATTTGGTATAAATGCATGCTATAAAATGTTCCGATTTTTCCTTTTGTTTTTACACTGGTCCACATATTGTTCGCTAATCAAAATACTCATTCAGTGAGGACATTAAATCAAGGGATACATAAGCTAAATTCAACGTTTTTAAAATGTTTTAAAAAGATTCCTGTTTATCGGTGAAATATTTAAAAATTTCAACCCATCTACTGCGCGCCAATATTCAGTTTACTATTTTAATTCACGAAAAAAAAAGGAAAAAAATCGCCATTTTAGGAAAAAAATAAATCTACAGGACAGAGCAGTGAAATAAAGGACTGTCCTGTTAAATAAAGGTCGTATGATCACAGTACATATTTAAAATATCATCTTCCTACATCCGTGACTTAAAAGACGTCTTATTTTTCTAACCACAACTAATCTTCGATTCCCTAGAAGAAAACGTGAAAAATATCGACGCTACTACGTACGTTTGACTTCAACAGGTTTCATTAACTGTATACTTTTTCAAAGTAATCGTAATAATTCTTTGCTGACGTCTGACAATAATATTGTTGATTTAATTGTTTACCGACTTCGAAGAAAGTGACACTTCTCTATATCTACAACAAAGTTCTGTCTCTTTAAGCTTCCTTTATCACCATTTCTCGTACCTCGGCGAAGCCAATTAGTGAATATTATACGAAAGAATATTATCGAACATAACGTAGCAGGGGGATCGCCATCAAATAACCAAAGATAATCGAATAACGAAAACATTCCCTGCCTAGTCACGTTAGGGAATAAAATATCCGACGTGTAACATGTCAGAGCTACGTATTACCATAAATAAGCAAATTGAAACATGTGTGCCCCTTAATAATCAATTGGAGAAATCACAGATGACGTAAGCAACGCGGTTTCGGTTACTTTCCAGCATAATTTCTATAATGTGAAGAGGAAAAGCATTTTCAGTGTCTCGTGAAAGCCATAAAACAAAACTATATTGTGAAAAGACAGTTTATTATTCAGATCAAAACATTTTCCAAAACATATTATCTCCTGAGGTCACTCACAATACATATCTGATGGACGAAATAAAAGGTGAAATTGCCATAATAACTTAGTAGCAAAATATGTTATTCGATATCACTTGCACTAGATATCTCTCACACCTGTACGACATACGTGTAGTATGGAATATAAAAACGTTGGTTGCCGTAATATATAAATGACGAACGCTGGAATATTTAACATGCGAAAAAAAAATATTAAACGCAAAGTTGACATGAAACTTGAAATTACGTTTAGATATCAGTTTTACTCTTAATAAAATAATTAGTGTATTGCACCGGATAATTATTTTGCATCTTTGCATTTGTAAAATTACCCTATCGTTCTTAACTCTAACAACGCAAATAACGCCATTTCCATAGCTACAATTAGGAAGACCCTATTTCGTGTGAACACAAATATTTCGTAGTCAATTCCTATTTATAGAAAGATAATTGCAACTGTTTATTTCATCTCTCAATAAATAAGTTTTACCCCACCATTCACTGTAAAACGAAATATTTATTCATCATAAAAATAAATTTTAAACACTGCAAACGTTCGGGAAAAGGCTTACGGTGCGATGCAAATCCATTCCTATTTTTCTATCTTATTACACCACGACGTGCACATAAGTGTTAATTTTCATTTCTGGGCCAAAACAATAATATTAATCTTCAGATTACTCGCAAAAGCCAAAGTTTTTACCGCAAACGACTTTTCAAAAATCGGAATTTCCAAAGCTTTAACGTTTCGTAAACGTATAAATGGTTGCTGCCAACGTAAAGCCCTTCCACTTTGCAGTACATGACTAAAATCTCACCCAAAATATATTAAACAAAAGAATGGTTACTTCCTCCGTGGATCGTACGAGGGTGAGAACAAACATCCAGTGGTACAACTCAAAAAAGCTTGCAAGGCGAAATTCAAATTATGCAACTTCCAACATTTACAACGGCTTCGCAATGTTTCGTCTATAATTCTCCGAAACTTTATATAACCATTTTCCTTCTCTGAAGAAATATAAGTTTGCAGTGTTTAATATTTATGTTTATGGTGAATAAATATTTCGTTTTAGAGTGAATGGTGGGGAAAAACATATTTATTGAGAGATGAAATAAACAGTTGCAATTATCTTTGTATAAATAGGATTTGACTACGAAATATTTGTGTTGACACGAAATAGGGTCTTCCTAATTGTAGGTATGGAAATGGCGTTATTTGCGTTGTTAGAGTTAAGAACGATAGGGTAATTTTACAAATGCCAAGATGCAAAATAATTATCCGGTGCAATACACTAATTATTTTATTAAGAGTAAAACTGAAATCTAAACGTAATTTGAAGTTTCATGTCAACTTTGCGTTTAATATTATTTTTTCGCCTGTTAAATATTCCAGCGTTCGTCATTTATATATTACGGCAACCACGTTTTTATATTCCATACTACACGTATGTCGTACAGGTGTGAGAGATATCTAGTGCAAGTGATATCGAATAACATATTTTGCTACTAAGTTATTATGGCAATTTCACCTTTTATTTCGTCCATCAGATAGGTATTGTGAGTGACCTCAGGAGATAATATGTTTTGGAAAAGGTTTTGAACTGAATAATAAACTGTCTTTACACAATATAGTTTTGTTGTATGGCTTTCACGAGACACTGAAAATGCTTTTCCTCTTCACATTATAGAAATTATGCTGGAAAGTAACCGAAACCGCTTTGCCTACGTCATCAGTAGGTGGAAAGTAGGGGTTCTGAGCCAGTGGCGGGTCAATGTTAATCCAATGGGACCCGCCACCCATGTGTCTCAAGCCGGTGGTGGGTCATTATCAATCGCATTGCTCAGAATTCTCACTGCGTTTAAGACCAAAGTCGGACAATGGTGAATAAATACCTCCCTCCAGTGATGTAATAATCTGAAATTATTCAGTTAAATTACAGATAATCCACTCGTAATTTCCACCGACGTCCATCGTGGTTTCCACAAATTTTTTCGAGTCCACCATTTAGAACCTGACGTCACTACAAACCCCAGCGATTTTACCGATAGTCCATCATCTTGGTTTCTAACCTCATCCGAAGTTTCAAGTCCAGACTCGACCATCTTGGTTCCTGACATATTAATTAAATGCTTATCAGAAGTTCCACTACCCTTTATTAAACCTACCTTATCAAAACTGTCACCCCTTCATTATTTAACCCGCTCTCAAAGTCCCTTTCCCCTTTATTAAAAAGAACCCCCTCCTCTTTTCCTCTGATTCCATCATTCTGACATCCCCTGTGGTTGCGTCATCCTCCTACAGCGTGAAGTAAGTAAACCATTTTGAAATCCGGCGTCACCGAATAGCAGTTCTGCCTTTTAAAGTATTTTTAGTCAGTAGCACTGTTTCTTTTCATTTATTGCGGGACAGTCTTTTAAATCAGTTTCTGCAGGATAGTCCTCCTTCCAGAATAAATACGACATCCATCAGTCAGAATCCTCATTCTGTTCTCAGACGTTGACAGTGACGGTTCTCTGCTTCTCCGTGATTTTTTCAACTGTTAGAAGACAATAGTGACAGTTCTCCACGTCCTCGTGGAGTATCAGTAATTTTTACAAGTCACTGTTTCATAATGTATCCATGCGATATATGTGAGAAGGTTTTCTTTCATCAGACCCATCTCATTCGTCATAAGAGAAATCATGATGGAAATAACCTGTTTAAGTGCTCTGAGTGCGAATCAGCATTCACAAGGAGAGATGATGTCCGACGTCACGAGTTATCCCACACCTCCAGGAAAACCTACAAATGTGAAGAATGCTCAATGGAGTTTGGGAGAAAAGACAGTCTTTTGCGCCACCAAAGAAAGCCCCACAATAATAAGCGAAAACGTTCTGAAGATGAAAGGATTCCCCAGAAGAAGCAAAATCCAGACGCTAAAGACCCCTGTAAATTTACAAAAGAAATGAAAAGGACCCTGTAAACACATAAGCTGGTGGCAACGGATGAAATATCTGTTGACCTCACCTTTTTCCTCGAATCCTCGCGGGAGTCACTCCTAACTCATCTGAAAGAAGAATTGACCTCGAAAGGTAGTATTAAATGGTACCTTGTCGTGCAAGTGCGCTTCAGACGAAAAGTCTCCCCTTCTACCTTCGAACACTGTACACCGTTTTTCCGAAGTAACTGTGTCACAAGTCTTTCTACATCATCCCTAAACAGAGAACTGGATTCAGCGTGTAAGAAGATAAAGATCTCATTTGAAGAATTTGAAGGAGCACATAGTGGATGGACACTGGATGCCGTATTTCATGCTGAAATGAACATTGGGAAATATATACCTCTTGCAGGATCTAGTTATATCCCTACCCCAAGAGAATTATTATTAAAACGTGCTATTGTGAATGTATGTAATTCCGACCAAAAATGTTTTGTCTGGTCTGTTTTAGCCTCTTTGTATCCTGCCACAGATCATCCGCAGCGTCTTAACAACTATATACATTTAGAAGAAAAATTAAGCACATATGACCTAATTTTCCCTGTTACAATAAATCAAATATCTAAATTCGAAAAAATGAACAATATTTCTGTTAATGTTTTTGGATATGAGAAAGAGGTGTTCCCACTCTACATCACACCTTTCAGATTTAAAGCGGAAACGAATCTCCTTCTGTTATCGGATGATGAAAAGCAGCATTATTGCACCTTTAAGAATATGAGTCGACTTCTCAGTCCTCTCACTAAATATAAATGTCAGATTTTCTACTGTGATTACAGCCTTCACCGCTTCAAAAATGAATCACTCTTGAAGGATCATGTTCCCTATTGTCAAGAACATGGACCCCAAAGAGTACAATTCGCAACTGAAGAAGAAAAAAGGTTGAAATTCACAAATTTTAAGTTTCAGCAGACCATTCCATACGTGATTTATGCCGACTTTGAATCATTCCTAGTGAAAGTGGACACGTGTATCCCTAACCCTGAAAATTTTCACACCACTATCACGGCAAATCATGAACCGTGTGGATTTGCATATCTTGTTGTTGGGTGTGATGGTTGCAGCTGTAAACCTCTAGTAGTTTACAGAGGTCCTAGTGTAATAGAACAATTTTTAGAACGTTTGCTTAAAGAAGAAGAAAACATTAAAAATTTACTGTCGATGATAAAGCCAATGCAGCTCTGGAATCATGAAGAGGAATCATTTCACAACGTTACTGACTGTCATATTTGTAAGCATGCCCTAGCAGCAGAACGTGTGAGAGATCACGATCATATAACAGGTAAATTCCGAGGAGCCGCCCATAATTCCTGTAATCTGAACTTTAAGTTAACCAATAGGATTCCAGTTATCTTCCACAACCTAATGGGATATGACAGCCACCTTATTATGCAGGGAATCGGCAGAATCAAAAATATTTGATTCTGCCGATTCCCTGCATAATAAGGTGGGCTGTCATATCCCATTAGGTTGCTGGAAGCATAACTGGAATCCTATCAGTTTTTAAGCACATCCCTTGAGAAGCTAGTACATAATTTATCACCAGATGAGTTCCATATTTTAAAGGATCACTTTGAATCCGAAAGGCTACACTTGGTTCTGAGAAAGGAGATTACCCCTATGATTATATAGACAACAGTGAAAAGTTTGAAGAAACAGTATTACCACCACGTGAAGCATTTTACAACCAACTCACAGAAGAAGCGTTAGGGGAAGAAGACTACACCCATGCAATAAGAGTGTGGATTACATTCAACATAAAAAATCTAGGCCAGTATCATGACTTGTACCTGAAGACAGACGTGCTCCTCTTAGCGGATGTTTTCGAAAGTTTCAGAAAACTATGCACCAGATACTATGAAATCGATCCTTGCCATGTTTACACAGCTCCTGGATTAACCTGGCAAACGTGCTTTAAAATGACAAATGTAAATCTTGAGTTGATAACTGACCCTACAATGTACCTTTTGCTGGAAAAAGGCATACGAGGCGGAATTTCTGTGATATGCAATCGTCTTAGTACAGCAAACAACAAGTATTTGGACACCTATCAAGTTACCCTCTAAATCCTCAGTTACCCTCTAAATACATTATGTACTATGATGCCAACAATCTTTATGGATGGGCAATGTCGCAATGTCTCCCTCAAAGCGATTTTCGATGGCTTAATAAAGAAGAAATAGCAGATCTAAATATTACGACAATTGCTGACGATGCGAATAATGGATACATATTGGAAGTTGATTTAGATTATCCAGTTTCTCTACACGACAAGCATAATGATTACCCACTAGCCCCTGAGAAACTACAGATTACGAGCAGCATGCTATCCACATATTGTCAAGAGGTTGCCCAAAGCCTTGGAATAAATATAAGATAATCAGTCGTGAAATTAACCCCAAATCTAAATTCTAAGGAAAAATATGATCTTCATTATCGAAATCTCAAACAATATTTAGCCTTCGGTATGCAGCTGAAGGAAATACATTGCGTTTTAGAATTTAATCAGTCTTGCTGGCTAAAACCATATATAGAATTTAATACAGATCAGCGGAAGAAAGCTAGAAACGACTTCGAGAAGGACTTCTTCAAACTGATGAATAATGCTGTGTTTCGAAAAACGATGGAAAATTTGAGAAATCGAGTGAAAATTGAATTGACTCAGAGCCCAAAGAGAGTATGTAAACTCGTAGCATCCCCTGCATTTTCTTCGTGTGTTTGACAACGAACTCGCATGTGTGCAATCAAAGCTAACTAAATTGAAACTCAACAGGCCTATTTAGGTTGGTTTCAGTATTCTAGATATTAGTAAACTATTGATGTATTGCTTTCATTATGAGTATATTAGTCCGAAATATGGAGAAAAAGCTAAATTATTGTTCACTAATACAGATTCACTGTGCTACGAGCTTCAAACCGAGGACGTGTATGCTGATATGAAACACGATATAGATCATTTTCACACGTCCGACAATCACATAGACCATGTTTTGCATAGTACACATAATAAAAAGGTACTAGGTAAAATGAAAGATGAACTTTCAGGAGTACCTATCAAACAATTTTCAGGTCTTCGTTCTAAAATGTATTCCCTTCAGAGTTTACATGAGGAGAAGGAGACGGGGAAAGGAGTCCCCAAATACATCGTAAAAAGAACCCTTCGTCACAAGGATTACAGAGACTGCTTAATAAACAAATCACCTTGTCGAGTTGATTTGACAAGGATTCAAAGTAGCAACCATCATCTTCATACAGTGAAAGGTGTAAAACTTGGTCTGTCACCATTTGACGATAAAAGATATATTTTAGAAAATGGTTATGACACCCTTTCGTACAGTCACTACAAAACAATGAAAAAAATAACATAACAGAAAAAAAAAACGAATATTTCACTGTGATTTTTTTAAATATGTTTGAGCTATTTATGTATAAAAAAATATGATAATTTTATCCACATGTATGCATATAACCGCCCTATATATGTAAAAATATTACATGTCATCATTATTATATGTAGTCAACTGTATGTAAAAACCATTTCATCTGTTAACTTGCATTTTTTTTGTAAGCAGGCTGTAAAGTATAATCAATGTGAAAAAAAAAGCATCATTGTGAAATGTATAAAATTGTAAACCAATGGAAATCATTACATGTACACGCATTGGCATTGTATCATCCAATACTTTGAAATCAATAAAAATTTTTAAATGAAATATATGTGTCGTCTGAGTCTTATCTTTAGCAAGCAGAGAGATAAACAAGCATTATCACGGACACTCGAGGTGCTGAGTCATTACCTCGCCAGTATTGTGTTGGAAGCCGTTCACTCAGTCACTGGGAGAAAGCCCTTCTGGGAATCCATTTCTGGGATTACACTTATAATAAAAGGTTGGAAGTTCTCTAAATTTTCATGGTTTATCAAACATTACTTAGAATTTCGTGATGTAGTGACGTTCTCAAGTATTAAGAAGTGATGAAAATATAAGATTTCCTTTCAAAGTTATCGTAACTCGCTTGCTTGCTACTTCATTACATGGCCCGAATCGAGCCACCTCAAAATCAACGTTTTTTTTTTTTGAAGTGATCACTTCTCAGAAGTAGAAAACTTCAATAAATGCACCGAGTGCTGTGTTTATGAGAAAATTATCAGCACGGAATGAAATTCTATTTTTTTTTACTTTGCAGAGACGAGAACTTTACGTAGATTTTTACAGAAAAATAATCGAAATTATTGCATCAGCCATTTAGCGATAAAGTGTTTTACTGAATATAAATACTTTACAATAAAGGATAATTTCCGGTTTATAATACAGAGGTGTACAGAAGAATTTTATTTCCTATGAATAAAAAAATAGGGTTTCATTCTGTTATTCGAATTACTCAATTAATTCACCACTTATTTCAACTGTTTAGTAAAAAAACAGGATTTTATTCAAATTACGCAGTTAATTCACCACTTATTTCAACTGTTTAGTAAAAAAATAGGATTTTCATACTGTTATTCGAATTACTCAGTTAATTCACCACTTATTTCAACTGTTTAGTAAAAAAAATAGGATTTTCATACTGTTATTCGAATTACTCAGTTAATTCACCACTTATTTCAACTGTTTAGTAACAAAATACATTTAATTCCCAGATTTTTAACGACAGATAAAAAAAATAATATGCTTACCTACATTAAATACAATGTAAAATAGCGAAAATTCACCACTAATTTCAGCTGCTTAATATCAAGAAATACAGATTTCCTGTTTTTTTTTTAGCATTGTACATAAGAAAAAAAAAAGGACTAGCGAAAGTATCAACATGTATCTCTGAGACTTAAATATGACATGCTCTGTGTTTCAATATTACGCATTTATTTTTCAGTACTTTACACATTAATTACTAATTTTTTTTTCATTCAATAGTTAAGTACCCAATTGGAAGTAATGTGAGCAATATTTCCTATTTAAATGCATCTCGACAAATCAGCTTTAAAACATTTCCTTATAATTTAAGGGGAAAATAAAGAATTTTAATTGAATTTCTTTTAACACAATGTACTTAATATATTGTCATCAGCGTATTCCATATACAAAACGAATTAACACAGCCTACTTACTGGAAATTAACATGATATTGAAGTATTTTCTCATCATCATCATCATCATCATCATCATCATCATCCTCAAGCAGCCATGGGCTACGGAGGTCCAACCAGACCGTGCAATTCAGTTCTCCAAGCAAATCTATCCTGAGCTACATCTACTGCATCTGGCCACTGCACACCAATTCTATCAAGGTCCTGTTTGACATTGTCTGCCCACCGCATCCTAGGTCTCCCCCTCCTTCTGAGGCCTTTAGGCACACTGTTCATAACCCTATTCGCCAATCTATAATTATTCATACGGGCAACATGGCCAAACCAACGGAGTCTCTCTCTGCACAATATGCTGCTTAAAGGAGGTTGCAAACTCCTTTGCCTAACCTCATCATTAGTTACAAAGTTGAACCACCTAATGCCCAAGATACTGCGTAAGCATCTGGCATCAAATACAGAAAAGCATCAAATACATCAAAAGCATCTAGTTTCCTGTTATCTTGTTTAAAAAGTGTCCAAGTTTCACTACCATAACTAACCCTAGAAGGAACCAAACTATTATACAGTCTAATTTTAGTCTTTCGGTGTATACGCCTATTTCTCCACACTCTCCATAGGTTCTTAAAAGTCCCGGCAGCAATCCCTATTCGTCTGTTAATCTCATGCCGCACATCACCATTATCTGTTACATAGCTCCCAAGATAATTAAACTGTGACACCTGCTCAAGACTGCAACCATTCAGATTAACTGAATCACAGCCTGCCTGACCAATTTTCATCACTTTAGTTTTCTCTCTGTTTATAACCAAACCTACTCTACTACCAGTCTCATCAATAGCTCGAATGAAAGAGTTCATCTCATCAACATCATTTGCCAAAAGGGCTAAATCATCAGCATAATCTAAATCAGAAATTTCCGTATCTCCAGCCCATTTAAGGCCAAAATCTTTCCCTTGAAGTGAATTTCGCATAACATAATCAATAACCAAGCTAAAGAGAAAAGGAGACAAAATGCACCCTTGTCGAATACCAGAAGTAATGCTAAACTAATTGCTACAAGCCTTACCAACTCTCACACACGACTCAGTGTTATTATAGAGAGCTTTCATAACGTTAACTAACTTGTCTGGTATACCATATGATCTCACAATCAACCACAAATTATGACGATCAACAGAGTCGAAAGCCTTTTTGAAATCAATAAAGCTAGCAGCCAAAGGTTTCTGAAACTCTAAACATTTCTCAAGAATCTGCCTAAATGAAAATATCTGATCCACACATCCCCTACCACTTCTGAATCCACATTGCTCATCACGCAATTGACTGTCAACCAGATTCTTAATTCTATTAAGCACAATCATGGAAAGAACTTTACCTGGAACAGAGAGTAGGCTGATACCCCTATAGTTATCACAAGAACTGCGATCACCTTTTTTGAAAATAGGGATAACAATAGCTCTGGTAAAATTCTTAGGAACCATGCCTTTATCATAAAAGATATTCAGAATTTCAGTCATCCAAGTGGTAACCGAAACATTCCCAGCTCTAAGCATTTCCGTAGTAATTTCGTCTACCCCTGGGGATTTATGAAGATTAAGTTTAGAAACAGCCAAAATAACTTCAGATTGTTAGAGGGCCAACATTAAAGCCACCAATGCATCTATCATCATTGCAAACAATGGGAGTAGAACTAAGTACATTGTTTAGAACATCACTGAAATGCTCAGCCCACCTAGCCATGACAGAATCCTCAACTTCTATAACCTTACCTTGTTTATCCATCAATCCTCGTATGCCTGTCCGTTTTCTACCACACAAAACATTAACTATCTGGTACAGCTCTCTGCTGTTGTGCTGTCTAACTGCTTCCTCGGCTTTGTCAGCCAAACCATCAAGCCAAAGATTCTTATCAGCAGCTAACTGATCCTTTACAAGTTTATTAAGGTCTCTGTAATGCTCTCTATTAGGACTAGTAGGGTATTGATTAAGTGCATTCCTGTAGTTCTTTCTTTCCGAAATAAGCTCAAGTGCCTTTATCACTCAGATAATTCTGACTCTTCTGCTCCTTTTTTCCTAAAAGAGTACTTTAGTGTCCAAAAAAGCCTGTTTAAAATTATCCCATTCTTCCTGAACTTCAGTAGTAAGCAAACCATGACTGTCATAATGACTAAGTAACCTATTATTGTAAGCTTTGGCTATAACTGGATCTTTCAGAGCTTCAGTATTAAAACTAAATTTTTTAACCCTAGCACAACACTTTTTAAGTTTAAGTTGCAACACACTTTTAACAAGGTAATGGTCAGATCCAATTTCAGCTCCCCTATATGCCCTGGTATTCCTAACAGAACTAGCCCATTTGCTGTTAATTAATATGTAATCAATCATATTCTTATGCAGCCCATCAGGTGAAACCCATGTGTACTTATGTATGTCGCAGTGTTTGTAATAAGTGTTAGTTATTCTGAATCCATTGAGTTTACTTACCTGTAGGAGACGTTGCCCATTGCCATTGCAGCTACCAATACCAAAAGGGCCTATTACTCCTCTCCAAAGGTCAGAGTCAGTACCAACTTTGGCATTGAAGTCACCAAGAACAAGGGTAATATCTCTTTTCTTGACAGAATTCAAAATATCCTGAAGTTGTTCATAAAACCTATCCTTCTCATCCTCATCGGCATCCTCAGTGGGGGCATAACAGCAGATAACATTCAAGTCTTTAACGCTTGTCTGAAATTTTGCTGTAAGGAACCTTTCATTAATGCACTCATATCCTAGAAGAGCATCGCTAGCGTGTCTGCTGAGAAGCAGACCCACGCCTTGGTGATGCTTATTGTCGTCCCGCCCTGAAAAGAGAAATTTAAGATTATTTTTAAGAATCTGACCTTTATCTGTCCATCTGGTCTCTTGCAAGCAGAGAATATCTAAATTATAACGGTGGAATTCTTGTGTGAGGACATCAAGAGAAAAAGCTCTGTGCAGAGTCCTCACATTCCAACTACCTATGTGTTGGTTAGTGGGATGGTTAGTGGGATGTTTAGAGAAACTATGTTTATTGAGAGAGGGAATGGCGACAATATCAAACAGTCCCCTAATCGCAGACATGGGGCAAAGACCCGTTCCCCCACTACTAAAGGCTGAAGCCATCTACACTGGAAGACTTCCTCCAATGTAGAATTTGACGATGCCAATAGAAGCAAAGAGTTCAGGTGCCTGCAATGACTTCTGCTCAGGATTATCCATCAGCTGATAAACATATCCTGTGAATCTATTCACTTGGGGCTGTCAACCCACAAACAAACAGAAAACACAGCGGAAGATTTTCCCTCCACAGAAGCCCACCAGTGCAGCAAAATCAGGATCCATAATCAAGCTCAGAGCCATATATCTGTCCAGTCCAGTAGGTTTATATGGTCAGCACCAGGACCCTGTGTGGTTGACCACTCCTCAGCAGGGTAGAAAAAAAAAGAAAAGTAGCCATAGTTGTCCAGATCAGTAGGCCACACTAATCTGGCAGCCCTCCCCTTCCGTTCACTTCCACAAGAGAGTATCTCTTTTGAAAGTTTCTAACGGTTCGCAACACGAGAAGGTGGGGTCGGACATTAGGTGCTAGGCCTGACCGGTTCTATGCATCATCACAGGGGATTGGTGCATAGCTCTCCTTCCAGTGACTACCTAGCTACCATTTACAGACCAGTATTTTCTACCTTAAGAATAAAAAAAAAAATCAATACTTTGATTTTAATTACATTTTTAGCCACTAGATGGCGTCACAGTTACTACGAGACCTTGGGCAGACGAGAGAAACTTGAAATGTTTTGCTCAGAGCGCCACCTAGCGGGATTTTGTAGTAGTTTAAGGCCACCATACCGACCCCGTGGGCGTGGCCTGTGACGTCATAGGTGGTGTGACCTGTGACATCATAGGGGAGAAAGCACTGTGCACAGTGGGGACAGTGGGTCCACTTTCACCTGGTGAATTTATTGAAGTCTTCTACTTCTGAGAAGTGATCGCTTCAAAAAAAAAACGTTGATTTCGAGGTGGCTCGATTCGGGCCATGTAATGAACTAGCAAGCAAACGAGTTACGATAACTGTGAAAGGAAATCTTATATTTTCATCACTTCTTAATACTTGAGAACGTCACTACATCGCGAAATTATAAGTAATGTTTGATAAACCATGAAAATTTAGAGAATTTCCCACCTTTTATTAAAAGTGTAATCCCAGAAATGGATTCCCAGAAGGGCTTTCTCCCAGTGACTGAGTGAACTGCTTCCAACGCAATACTGGCGAGGTAATGACTCAGCACCTCGAGTGTCCGTGATAATGCTTGTTTATCTCCCCGCTTGCTAAAGATAAGACTCAGACGACACATACCTTTCATTTAAAAAATTTTATTGATTTCAAAGTATTGGATGATACAATGCCAATGCATGTACATGTAATGATTTCCATTGGTTTACAATTTTATACATTTCACAATGATGCTTTTTTTTTCACATTGATTATACTTTACAGCCTGCTTACCAAAAAAAATGCAAGTTAACAGATGAAATGGTTTTTACATACAGTTGACTACATATAATAATGATGACATGTAATATTTTTACATATATAGGGCGGTTATATGCATACATGTGGATAAAATTATCATATTTTTTTATACATAAATAGCTCAAACATATTAAAAAAAATCACAGAGAAATATTCCTTTTTTCTTTCTGTTATGTTATTTTTTTCATTGTTTTGTAGTGACTGTACGAAAGGGTGTCATAACCATTTTCTAAAATATATCTTTTATCGTCAAATGGTGACAGACCAAGTTTTACACCTTTCACTGTATGAAGATGATGGTTGCTACTTTGAATCCTTGTCAAATCAACTCGACAACGTGATTTGTTTATTAAGCAGTCTCTGTAATCCTTGTGACGAAGGGTTCTTTTTACGATGTATTTGGGGACTCCTTTCCCCGTCTCCTTCTCCTCATGTAAACTCTGAAGGGAATACATTTTAGAACGAAGACCTGCAAATTATTTGATAGGTACTCCTGAAAGTTCATCTTTCATTTTACCTAGTACCTTTTTATTATGTGTACTATGCAAAACATGGTCTATGTGATAGTCGGACGTGTGAAAATGATCTATATCGTGTTTCATATCAGCATACACGTCCTCGGTTTGAAGCTCGTAGCACAGTGAATCTGTATCAGTGAACAATAGTTTAGCTTTTTCTCCATATTTCGGACTAATATAGTCATAATGAAAGCTATACATCAATAGTTTACTAATATCTAGAATACTGAAACCAGCATAAATAGGCCTGTTGAGTTTCAATTTAGTTAGCTTTGATTGCACACATGCGAGGTCGTTGTCAAACACACGAAAAGCGTGAAAAGCAGGGGATGCTAAAAGTTTACATACTGTCTTTGGGCTCTGAGTCAATTCAATTTTCACTCGATTTCTCAAATTTTCCATCGTTTTTCCAAACACAGCATTATTTATCAGTTTGAAGAAGTCCTTCTCGAAGTCATTTCTAGCTTTCTTCCGCTGATCTGTATTAAATTCTATATATGGTTTTAGCCAGCAAGACTGATTAAATTCTAAAACGCGATGTATTTCCTTCAGCTGCATACCGAAGGCTAAATATTGTTTGAGATTTCGATAATGAAGGAAATCCAAAGCTTTGGGCAACCTCTTGACAATATGGGGATAGCATGCTGCTGGTAATCTGAAGTTTCTCAGGGGCTAGTGGGTAATCATTATGCTTGTCGTGTAGAGAAACTGGATAATCTAAATCAACTTCCAATATGTATCCATTATTCCCATCGTCAGCAATTGTCGTAATATTTTGATCTGCTATTTCTTCTTTATTAAGCCATGGGAAATCGCTTTGAAGGAGACATTGCGACATTGCCCATCCATAAAGATTGTTGGCATCATAGTACATAATGTATTTAGAGGGTAACTGAGGATCATAGGTGTCCAAATACTTGTTGTTTGCTGTACTAAGACAATTGCATATCACAGAAATTCCCCCTCGTATGCCTTTTTCCAGGAAAAGGTACATTGTAGGGTCAGTTATCAACTCATGATTTACATTTGTAAATTTACATTTTTAAGCATGCTTGCCAGGCTAATCCAGGAGCTGTGTAAACATGGCAGGGATCGATTTCATAGTATCTGATGCATAGTTTTCTGAAACTTTCGAATACATCCGCTAAGAGGAGCACGTCTGTCTTCAGGTACAACTCATAATACTGGCCTAGATTTTTTATGTTGAATGTATTCCACACTCTTATTGCATGGGTGTAGTCTTCTTCCCCTAACGCTTCTTCTGTGAGTTGGTTGTAAAATGCTTCACGTGGTGGTAATACTAGTTCTTGAAACTTTTCAATGTTGTCGATATAATCGTAGGGTAATCTCCTTTTCTCAGAACCAAGTGTAGCCTTTCGGGTTCAACGTGATCCTTTAAAATATGGAACTCATCTGGTGATAAATTATTTACTAGCTTCTCAAGGGATGTGCTTAAAAACTGATAGGAGTCTATAAAATGTAATGTCCCCAGGGAGAATGCTATGTATGTTTCCATGTTATTGGGAATGCAATTAATCTTCTTATTTTTGATTCTGCCGATTCTCTGCATAATAAGGTGGCTGTATATCCCTTTAGGTTGTGGAAGATAACTGGAATCCTATTGGTTAACTTAAAGTTCAGATTACAGGAATTATGGGCGGCTCCTCGGAATTTACCTGTTATATGATCGTGATCTCTCACACGTTCTGCTGCTAGGGCATGCTTACAAATATGACAGTCAGTAACGTTGTGAAATGATTCCTCTTCATGATTCGAGAGCTGCATTGGCTTTATCATCGACAGTAAATTTTTAATGTTTCCTTCTTCTTTAAGCAAACGTTCTAAAAATTCTTCTACTACATTAGGACCTCTATAAACTACTGGAGGTTTATAGCTGAAACCATCAGACCCAACAACAAGATATGAAAATCCACAGGGTTCATGATTTGCCGTGATAGTGGTGTGAGATTTTTCACGGTGCATACAAGTGTCCACTTTCACTAGGAATGATTCAAAGTCGGCATAAATCACGTATAGAACGGGCTGCTGAAACTTAAAATTTGTGAATTTCAACCATTTTTCTTCTTCAGTTGGGAATTGTACTCTTTGGGGTCCATGTTCTTGACAATAGGGAACATG
This sequence comes from Ryuthela nishihirai, assembly GCA_038380435.1. NCBI lineage: Eukaryota > Metazoa > Arthropoda > Arachnida > Araneae > Heptathelidae > Ryuthela > Ryuthela nishihirai. Next base: position 1,479,762 of record JAWZYU010000058.1, read on the forward strand.
ATCCTTCAAGAGTGATTCATTTTTGAAACGGTGAAGGCAGTAATCACAGTAGAAAATCTGACATTTATATTTAGTGAGAGGACTGAGAAGTCGACTCATATTCTTAAAGGTGCAATAATGCTGCTTTTCATCATCCGATAACAGAAGGAGATTCGTTTCCGCTTTAAATCTGAATGGTGTGATGTAGAGTGGGAACACCTCTTTCTCATATCCAAAAACATTAACAGAAATATTGTTCATTTTTTCGAATTTAGATATTTGATTTATTGTAACAGGGAAAATTAGGTCAGATGTGCTTAATTTTTCTTCTAAACGTATATAGTTGTTAAGGCGCTGCGGATGATCTGTGGCAGGATACAAAGAGGCTAAAACAGACCAGACAAAACATATTTGGTCGGAATTACATACATTCACAATAGCACGTTTTAATAGTAGTTCTCTTGGGGTAGGGATATAACTAGATCCTGCAAGAGGTATATATTTCCCAATGTTCATTTCAGCATGGAGTACGGCATCCAGTGTCCATCCACTATATGCTCCTTCAAATTCTTCAAATGAGATCTTTATCTTCTTACACGCTGAATCCAGTTCTCTGTTTAGGGATGATGTAGGAAAACTTGTGACACAGTTACTTCGGAAAAACGGTGTACAGTGTTCGAAGGTAGAAGAGGAGACTTTTCGCCTGAAGCGCAGTTGCACGACAAGTTACCATTTAATGCTACCTTTCGAAGTCAATTCTTCTTTCAGATGAGTTAGGAGTGACTCCCGCGAGGATTCGAGGAAAAAGGTGAGGTCAACAGATGTTTCATCCGTTGCCACCAGCTTATGTATTGACAGGGTCCTTTTCATTTCTTTTGTAAATTGACAGGGGTCTTTAGCGTCTGGTTTTTGCTTCTTCTGGGGAATCCTTTCATCTTCAGAACGTTTTCGCTTATTATTGTGGGGCTTTCTTTGGTGGCGCAAAAGACTGTCTTTTCTCCCAAACTCCATTGAGCATTCTTCACATTTGTAGGTTTTCCTGGAGGTGTGGGATAACTCGTGACGTCGGACATCATCTCTCCTTGTGAATGTTGATTCGCACTCAGAGCACTTAAACAGGTTATTTCCATCATGATTTCTCTTATGACGAATGAGATGGGTCTGATGAAGGAAAACCTTCTCACATATATCGCATGGATACATTATGAAACAGTGACTTGTAAAAATAACTGATACTGCACGAGGACGTGGAGAACTGTCACTATTGTCTTCTAACAGTTGAAAAAATCACGGAGAAGCAGAGAACCGTCACTATCACCGTCTGAGAACAGAATGAGGATTCTGACTGATGGATGTCGTATTTATACTGGAAGGAGGACTATCCCGCAGAAACTGATTTAAAAGACTGTCCCGCAATAAATGAAAAGAAACAGTGCTACTGGGAAAAAATACTTTAAAAGTCAGAACTGCTATTCGGTGACGCCGGATTTCAAAATGGTGGACTTACTTCACGCTCTAGGAGGATGACGCAACCACAGGGGATGTCAGAATGATGGAATCAGAGGAAAAGTGGGGGGGTTCTTTTTTAAGAAAGGGGAAAGGGACTTTGAGAGCGGGTTAAGTAATGAAGGGGTGACAGTTTTGATAAGGGAGGTTTAATAAAGGGGAGTGGAACTTCTGATAAGCATTTAATTACTATGTCAGGAACCAAGATGGTGGAGTCTGGACTTGAAACTTCGGATGAGGTTAGAAACCAAGATGATGGACTATCGGTAAAATCGCTGGGGTTTGTAGTGACGTCAGGTTTCTAAATGGTCGACTCGAAAAAATTTGTGGAAACCGCGATTGACGTCGGTGGAAATTACGAGTGGATTATCTGTAATTTAACTGAATAATTTCAGATTATTACATCACTGGAGGGAGGTATTTATTCACCATTGTCCGACTTTGGTCTTAAAAACAGTGAGACTTCTGAGCAATGCAATTGATAATGACCCACCACCGGCTTGAAACACATGGGTGGCGGGTCCCCTAGGATTAACATTGACCCGCCACTGGCTCAGAACCCCTACTTTCCACCTACTGATGACGTAGGCAAAGCGGTTTCGGTTACTTTCCAGCATAATTTCTATAATGTGAAGAGGAAAAGCATTTTCAGAGTCTCCTGAAAGCCACACAACAAAACTATATTGTGAAAAGACAGTTTATTATTCAGTTCAAAACATTTTCCCAAACATATTATCTCCTGAGGTCACTCACAATACCTATCTGGTGGACGAAATAAAAGGTGACATTGACATAATACCTTAGTAGCAAAATATATTATTCGATATCATTTGCACTAGATATCTCTCACACCTGTACGACATACTACACGTATGTCGTACAGGTGTGGAATACAAAAATGTTGCAAAGGTGTGGAATACAAAAATGTTGGTTGCCTTAATATATAAATGACGAACGCTGGAATATTTAACATGGGAAAAAAAAATATTAAACGAAAAGTTGACATGAAACTTGAAATTACGTTTAGATTTCAGTTTTACTCTTAATAGAATAATTAGTGTATTACACCGGATAATTATTTTGCATCTTGGCATTTGTAAAATTACCCTATCGTTCTTAACTCTAACAACGGAAATAACACCATTTCCATAGCTACAATTAGGAAGACCCTATTCCGTGTCAACACAAATATTTCGTAGTCAATTCCTATTTATAGAAAGATAATTGCAACTGTTTATTCCATCTCTCAATAAATATGTTTTACCCCACAATTCACTCTAAAACGAAATATTTATTCACCATAAACATAAATATTAAACACTGCAAACTTATATTTCTTCAGAGAAGGAAAATGGTTATATAAAGTTTCGGAGAATTATAGACGAAACATTGTGAAGCCGTTGTAAATGTTGTAAGTTGCATAATTTGAGTTTCGCATTGCAAGCTTTTTTGAGTTGTACCACTGGATGTTTGTTCTCACCCTCGTACGATCCACGGAGGAAGTGAATAAATATTTCGTTTTAGAGTGAATGGTGGGGTAAAACTTATCTGTTGAGAGATGAAATAAACAGTTGCAATTATCTTTCTATAAATAGGAATTGACTACGAAATATTTGTGTTGACACGAAATAGGGTCTTCCTAATTGTAGCTATGGAAATGGCGTTATTTGCGTTGTTAGAGTTAAGAACGATAGGGTAATTTTACAAATGCCAAGATGCAAAATAATTATCCGGTGCAATACACTAATTATTTTATTAAGAGTAAAACTGAAATCTAAACGTAATTTCAAGTTTCATGTCAACTTTGCGTTTAATATTTTTTTTTCGCATGTTAAATATTCCAGCGTTCGTCATTTATATATTACGGCAACCAACGTTTTTATATTCCTTACTACACGTATGTCGTACAGGTGTGAGAGATATCTAGTGCAAATGATATCGAATAATATATTTTGCTACTAAGGTATTATGGTAATGTCACCTTTTATTTCGTCCATCAGATAGGTATTGTGAGTGACCTCAGGAGATAATATGTTTTGGAAAATGTTTTCAACTGAATAATAAACTGTCTTTCCACAATATAGTTTTTTTGTATGGCTTTCACGAGACATTGAAAATGCTTTTCCTCTTCACATTATAGAAATTATGCTGGAAAGTAACCGAAACCGCGTTGCTTACGTCATCTCTGTGTTTTCTCCAATTGATTATTAAGGCGCACACATATTTCAATTTGCTTATTTATGGCAATACGTAGCTCTGACATGGTACACGTGGGATATTTTATCCTTTAACGTGACTAGGCAGGGAAAGTTTTCGTTATTCGATTTTCTTTGGTTATTTGATGGCGATCCCCACTGCTACGTTATGTTCGATAATATTCGTTCGTATAATATTCACTAATTGGCTTCACCGAGGTACGAGAAATGGAGATAAAGGAAGCTTAAAGAGACAGAACTTTGTTGCAAATATGGAGAGGTGTCACTTTCTTCGAAGTCGGAAAACAATTAAATCAACAATGTTATTGTCAGACGTCAGCAAAGAATAATTACGATTACTTTCAAAAAGTATACAGTTAATGAAACCTGTTGAAGTCAAACGTACGTAGTAGCATCGATATTTTTCACGTTTTCTTCTAGGGAATCGAAGATTAGTTGTGGTTAGAAAAATAAGCCGTCTTTTAAGTCACGGAGGTAGGAAGAGGATATTTTAAATATGTACGGTGATCATACATGTACGGTGACCTTTATTTAACACGACAGTCCTTTATTTCACTGCTCTGTCCTGTAGATTTATTTTTTTCCTAAAATGGTGATTTTTTTCCTATTTTTTCGTGAATTAAAATAGTAAACTGAATATTGGCGCGCAGTAGATGGGTTGAAATTTTTAAATATTTCACCGATAAAAGGAATCTTTCTAAAACATTTTAAAAAACGTTGAATTTAGCTTATGTATCCCTTGATTTAATGTCCTCACTGAACGAGTATTTTGATTAGCGAACAATATGTGGACCAGTGTAAAAAGAAAAGGAAAAATCGGAACATTTATATTTATAGCATGCTTTTATACCAAATGCAACTTTCATATGAATTGTATACAGTTTTATGAAATTTTAAAATGAAAACCTGATTTATTAACCCTTCCAGTGTCCAGAACGTATATATCCGTTTTTAGTACAATAAAAGAAAACGATTAAAAAAAAATAAAAATTTCCGTTTTAAAGTTTGTTAATAGATATCTTATAAAAATATGTAATTCAAGCTTGATACATAATATTTTCTTTTTTTATTTGATGCATATTTTATTAAACTAGGGCATAAATAATTTGTTAAAGCCATCTGTTTGCCATTTCTTAGAAGTTATATATGGTATTGCCAATTTGTTAACATTACTCTGATAAAGGAAAACGATTTAAATAAAAATAAAAATTGCCTTTTTAAATTTTGTTAATAGATATCTTATAAAAATATGTAATTTAAGCTTGATACATAATATTTTCTTTTTTTATTTGATGCATATTTTATTAAACTAGGACATAAATAATTTGTTAAAGCAATCTGTTTGCCATCTCTCAATCCCGTTCTTAGCGAAACAAACCGGGCTATCCAAAAATATTCCACCGCTAATTAGAAATATTTCATATTTATTAACATACAACTCTACGAGGAATCCTAATGTCATCCGCAGCATATTTTCGACGCCTGCAGTCTAAATCAACGAAATATGTGCGTTGCGCGGTGGCAATGTGCATAGCGCTAATGAAAAAAGAAAAGGCGATGCAGAAGGGAAGCAAAAGGAAAAGGCGATGCGGAATGGAAAAGGTGGTGGGCTTGGGTTGGGTTGTTTACCTCTGAGCGGCACTTTTTTGCACACCATTGGCTAAATGGCAAGGTCACATTGACCCCGAAGGCTCAGAGAAGGTTGGGGAAGGGGACCCACTGGAACAGCTGTTGGGAGACAGATGGTAGCCTCCCGTTAAGGCCATCCAGCGTGTTCTTTAACGTGCACATGTTATGACTCTCCCACACATGTGGCCACGGCTTAACGTCCCATCCGATGGACGGCGGCCTTTCCAAGTCCATTAGTATCCCCTACTGACCGTGGGCACGGCGGGGAATTTTGCGGAGATAAATCTCAATGCTGATCCAGCTGGGACTCGAACCTGAGAACTACAGATTACGAGCCTGGCGCGGTACCGTCTGAGCCATTATTTGGTTTTAGGTAAGAGAGCTAACATAAGAAGAATAAAAAAAATTTTAAGAATATTTTATATATTTATTTTCTTTAAAACCAAACCGGTAGGTTTTAATTTGACAATTTCTAGGTTTATAAAATTAAACGTGTTAAAATGAATAAAAATGAAATAAAGACTTCAAGATTTTGATATGACTTGTTTGAAAACAACTCATTTATATTGGGTTTTACCTCTAAGGGACCTGAGTTCCTGGGTATCATGTAGAGCTCAGAATTGATTGTTTTACCTGTGATCGGCATTTTATTTGTAGAGAATGGAATAAACGGTCAGGTCACATGGACCCCGAAGACTCAGAGAAGGTTCAGGGAGGGGACCCACTGTAACAGCTGTTGGGAGACAGATGGTAGCCTCCCGTCAAGGCCATTCAGCGTGTTCTTTAACGTGCATGCAATTTATTCACCCATAATCATAATTTTTAAACACTGCAAGCGGTCGGCAAAGGATTGAAGGTGCGATGCAAATCCATTCCTATTGTTGTATCTTATTACACCACGACGTGCACATAAGTGTTAATTTTCATTTCTGGGCCAAAACAATAATATTAATCTTCAGATTACTCGCAAATACCAAAGTTTTTACCGAAAACGACTTTTCAAAAATCGGAATTTCCAAAGCTTTAACGTTTCGTAAACGTATAAATGGTTGCTGCCTACGTAAAGCCCTTCCACATCGCAGTACATGACTAAAATCTCACCCAAAATATATTAAACAAAAGAATGGTTACTTCCTCCGTGGATCGTACGAGGGTGAGAAAAAACATCCAGTGGGACAACTCAAAAAAGCTTGCAATGCGAAACTCAAAGTATGCAACTTCCAACTTTTACTACGGCTTCACAATATTTCGTCTATACTTCTCCGAAACTTTATATAACCATTTTTCTTCTCTGTAGAAAAATAAAAATGAATCTTACGTACCTGAGATGATCGAAACATAATATAAAAATATACCTAAAATAGCAACGCATAGAACAGGCCACGCCTAGCACCAAAAGTCCTACCCGCCTTCTCGTGGTGCAGACCGTTAGTACCTTTCAAAACAGATACTCTCTTGTGGAAGTGAACGGAAAGGGAGGGCTGCCAGATTAGTGTAGCCTACTGATCTCGACAAGTATGGCTACTTTCCTTTTTTTTTTCTACCCTGCTGAGGAGTGGTCAACCACACAGTGCCTGGTGCTGACCACATAAACCCACTGGACTGGACAGATATATGGCTCTGAGCTTGACTATGGATCCTGATTTTGCTGCACTGGTAGGCTTCTGTGGAGGGAAAATCTTCCGCAGTGTTTTCTGTTTGTTTGTGGGTTGACAGTCCCAAGTGAACAGATTCACAGGATATGTTTATCAGCTGGTGGATAATCCTGAGCAGTGGTCATCGCAGGCACCTGAACTCTTTGCTTCTATTGGCATCGTCAAATTCTACATTGATGGAAATCTTCCAATGTAGATGGCTTCAGCATTTAGTGGTGGGGGAACGGGTCTTTGCCCCTTGTTTGCGATTAGGGGGCTGTTTGATCTTGTCGGCATTCCCTGTCTCAATAAAGATAGTTTCTTTAAACATCCCACTAACTATTTTCTCTCCATAGGAAGTTGGAATGTGAGGACTCTGCACAGAACTTTTTCTCTTGATGTCGTCACACAAGAATTCCACCATTATAATTTAGATATTCTCTGCTTGCAAGAGACCAGATGGACAGATAAAGGTCAGATTCTTAAAAATAATCTTAAATTTCTCTTTTCAAGAAGGACGATAATAAGCACAACCAAGGCGTTGGTCTGCTTCTCAGCAGCCATATCAATGATGTTATTCTAGGATATGAGTGAAAGACTTCTTAAAGCAAAATTTCAGACAATCATTACAGACTTGAATGCTATCTGCTGAAATAGCCCCACTGAGGATGCCGATGAGGATAAGAAGTTTTACTTACAACTTCAGGATATTTTGAATTCTGTAAAGATATATTACCCTTGTTATAAAAAATAAATAAATACCCACTCAAGCAGCTGCTTGCCTGAGAGGTCTCACAGGAGCCTGTCAGTTTATATGCCATAGTAGAAGGTCTGAGAGGATGGCAGGACCTCAGCAGAAAAACGACACGTACATCCATGCCTTACCCGGGGCTCGAACCCAGGTCCCTTAGATCAGTAGCAAAGCGCGCTAACCACTCGGCTAGGTGATTTCAATGCCAAAGTTGGTACTGACTCTGACCTTTGGGGAGGTGTAATAGGCCCTTTTGGTATTGGTAGCTGCAATGGCAATTGGCAACGTCTCCTACAGGTAAGTAAACTCAATGGATTCAGAATAACTAACACTTATTACAAATACCGCGACATACATAAGTACACATGGGTTTCACCCGATGGGCTGCATAAGAATATGGTTGATTATATATTAATTAACAGCAAATGGGCTAGTTCTGTTAGGAATACCAGGTGATATAGGGGAGCAGAAATTGGATCTGACCATTATCTTGTTAAAATTGTCTTGCAACTTAAACTTAAAAAGTGCTGTGTTAGGTTTAAAAATTTTACCTTTAATACTGAAGCTGTGAAAGACCCAGTTATAGCTAAAGCTTACCATGATACGTTACATAGTCATTATGACAGTCATGGTTTGCTTACTACTGAAGTTGAGGAAGAATGGGACCATTTGAAACGTGCTTTTTTGGAAACTAACAGTATTCTTTTAGGAAAAAAGGAGCAGAGGAGACAGAATTTTCTGAGTCATAAGGCACATGAACTTATTTCGGAAAGAAAGAACTGCAGGAATGTCCTTAATATCCTACTAGTGCTAATAGAAAGCATTACAGAGAACTTAATAAATGTGTAAAAGATCAGTTAGATGCTGATAAGAATCTTTGGCTTGATGACTTGGCTGACAAAGCCGAGGAAGCAGTTAGACAGCACAACAGCAGAGAGCTCTACCAGATAGTTAATGTTTTGTGTGGTAGAAAACGGCAGGTATACAGGGATTGGAGGATAAAAAATGTAAGTTTATAGAAGGGGAGGATTCTGTCGTCGCTAGATGGGCTGAGCATTTCAGTGATGTTCCAAACAATGTACTTAGTTCCACTCCCATTGTTTGCAGTGATGATACATGCATTGGTGGCTTTAATGTTGGCCCTATAACACAATCTCAAGTTTTTTTGGGCTGTTTGTAAATTTAAACTTCATAAATCCCCAGGGGTAGATGAAATTACTACGGAAATGCTTAGAGCTGGGAATGTTTCGGTTACCACTTGGATGACTGAAATTCTGAATATCTTTTATGATAAAGGCATGTTCCTAAGGATTCTACCAGAGCTATTGTTATCCCTATTTTCAAAAAAGGTGATCGCAGTTCTTGTGATAACTATAGGGGTATCAGCCTACTCTCTGTTCCAGGTAAAGTTCTTTCCATGATTGTGCTTAATAGAATTAAGAATCTGGTTGACATGGAATTCCGTGATGAGCAATGTGGATTCAGAAGTGGTAGGGGATGTGTGGATCAGATATTTTCACTTAGGCAGATCCTTAAGAAATGTTTAGAGTTTCAGAAACCTTTGGTTGTTAGCTTTGTTGATTTCAAAAAGGCTTTCGACTCTGTTGATCGTCATAATTTGTGGTTGATTGTGAAATCATATGGTATACTAGACAAGTTAGTTAACATAATGAAAGCTCTCTATAATAACACTGAGTCATGTGTGAGAGTTGGAAGTCTGGTAGCAATTTGTTTAGCATTACGTCTCGTGTTCGACAAGGGTGCAGATACGAAAATTTCTGATATAGATTATGCTGATGATTTAGCCCTTTTGGCAAATGATGTTGATGAGATGAACTCTTTCATTCGAGCTGTTGATGAGACTGGTAGTAGAGTAGGTTTGGTTATATATAAACAGAGAGAAAAGTAAAGTGATGAAAATTGGTCAGGCAGGCTTTAGCAGGTGTCACAGTTTAATTTTCTTGGGAGCTGTGTAACAGATAATGGTGATGTGCGGCATGAGATTAACAGACGAATAGGAATTGCTGCCGGGAATTTTAAGAATCTATGGAGAGTGTGGAGAAATAGGCGTATACACCTAAAGACTAAAATTAGACTGTATAAGAGTTTGGTTCCTTCTAGGGTTAGTTATGGTAGTGAAACGTGGACACTTTGTAAACAAGATAACAGGAAACTAGAGGCTTTTGATTCCAGATGCTTACGCAGTATCTTGGGCATTAGGTGGTTCAACGTTTTAACTAATGATGAGGTTATGCAAAGGAATTTGCAACCTCCTTTAAGCAGCATATTGTGCAGAGAGAGACTCCGTTGGTTTGGCCATGTTGCGCGTATGAATAATTATAGATTGGCGAATAGTGTTAGCGTATGGATATGGCGAAGAATTGATGTAATTTGAGGGGTTTTTTTTTGAGATTTTCGGAGCTTTGCATATCGGGAACACATTACACTGTAATAAGCAACCATTGGCAAGGGCTATGGGATTAAAAAATACACACGGACTGTATTCCGTATGTCCTTCTCTAAACCACCATTCTGCTGCTCGAAAAAATATCAGGTGAATCAAGTTTAATATTATTCATAAAGTGTTTGTGGTTCGTTTATAAATACCTTCAGGTAAGTAACTTTGTAGTGAATAATTAATTTACAGTAGAGGTAATCTAATTTTCCACTTTTTAGCATGAGAGTTATGAAATTTCAACCAAGAGCTTATTATACAGCACATTATTCTGATTATGGGATATAAATTTTATTGTTAAATGCTATTTGTCGCTGTCGACCACTAACGACCCCTTTCATTTCGGCTCGGATTTTGTAAATCTCGCTCAGTAGAACTAACGGTTGTCCGAGGAAAAAAAATTCTTTGCTTAATTTTTGATTTCTTCATTTTGCTATTTGTCGTTACAGTATGCGTAGAAATATTTCTATATCGTAAATGATGAAACGGCAGTTTTTTTTTGTACAGGCTTTAACATCTATTTGCCCATTATCGTGGACGAACCTTGAAACCAACGTTTTGATATTCGCAACAGATATATCGAGCTGATAGGGTGACGTAACGACCTCAAGAAATGTCAACTTGGCGTTAAAAATATAATTTACCCACCACACGGAAACCTATTGTTCAGAGATAAGAAGGAGGTAATGTACAGTACAGCGAAATGTGTAATAGAAGCCTTAGATTAAACCATAGGGTTGTACTTTGGAAAAACAGGAAAAAGCGTTCTTTATCCCTAAGGACAAAGTTACCTATGACATACGTAAGAAATTCACACCTAGCCTCCATCTAGGAATTTCTAGTTGGACACCACAGGGAAACGCGTACTGTGAAAGCCACCTGTCTGGATAGCCTTCAACAAAAAGAGCGAAAATAAATATGCCTAAACAAGCAATTTCTTTCATTGGTTTAAGATAAGTTAAAGTTAATTTATTTTAATAACATTCAAAATAATTTACTTATTAAGATTTTATTTAAATATTTCAGAATATTATAAAAATATTTACCAAAATTAAAAAAAGAAATAACTACCAGTTAATATATTAGGATTAGAAGTGTTTTGATTTATACACTTTGGTTTTGAAAGATCTTATAGAAATTATGGTGGCAACACTTGGACATACCAGAGATGACGTCACGTCCGTGTTTTCGCGATATCATTTGCAATTCTAATTTATCTGCTGAAATAATAATTCCACTTTCTCACTGGCATATCACTGAAGATTATTTTTAACCATTCCATCTTCCGCAACCATTTAAATACGAAAACAATATTTTTTAAAACCGATATTTAAAAAATATTTGATTTTTTTTTTAATAATAATAATCTTTATTCAGATTCATGTTAGTTATACAAAAGTTTAAACAAATGACCCGCAAAGCATCTGCTTATCTGCAGGAGAGAAGAATAATAATGCTACATGAAAACACATAAGATATAGTTTAAAACAATGTAATCGAATTATGTGAATTTTAGTGGAAGCTCCATTGTGGTGATTCAAATTTTTATTTAAAATTTAGTGCCTAGAAGAAATTTTTTGTCTTATTTTTGATTTCTTTAAAATTGTTTAATAAAATAATTTCCCTTGGCAGTTGATTGAACTCGTAAGGTATTGTATATGCCCTTGTACATTTCCCGTAATTGTTTATTATTTTTGGAAGTTGGAAATAATTTTTCCCATAAGAGATTTTAGGTTTAAATTGATTATCAAAAAAATATTTTAAAGTGATGCTGTATTTGTAAAGGTTGTGAAAAGAGAGTATGCCTAGAAAATTTAGTCTTTCTTCGCTGTGATAAAATGAATTCCTTAAATTGTATGGGATTATATTTTTAGCAATGGATGATTGAATAGTTTCTATTTTCTATATATTTGTGATTTTAGTTGAGCCATATATTGTCAAACCATAAGTCAATATAGATTCACAGATAGCTTTGTAAACCAAAATACATGTATGTGGTCTTGCAACAAATTGTAGTTTATAAAGTTTAGATGCACATAGACTCAATTTCCCTGCTAACTTTTGAATATGTGTATTCCATCGGAAGGTTGTGTCCATGTAAAGGCCAAGATATTTATGGCTCTCAACACGCTCAATAACATCACAGTCGCAGCAGTCAGGGTCATGATTTATCATGTTGTGGGGACACAAGTGTTCGTGGTATCCTGGTGAATCATAGTATCCTGGTGAATGAAAGCTCATCCATTTGTTTTTTTCTGAATTTATGAAAATACGATTAATGTTAGACCAGCAAATAATTTTGTTAAAATCATCATGTGTATCTCGGACTGCGTCTCCTATATTGTGATTCACGTTAACCAAGGCGGTGTCATCAGCATATATATAAAGAGAGCCCTTCAGTTTAAGGTTAGCTAGATCATTAATATAAATAATGAATAAAAGCGGACCTAAAATTGAACCTTGTGGAACACCAGTATACACGGTTCTCTTCTCACAAAAACGCCATTAATTTTGGTAACATGCACTCTGTTTTTAAAATAGTTTTCAAACCATTTAAGGGTAATAACTCGGACACCATAAATATACAATTTTTGAAGTAAAATATCGTGATCTAACGTATCAAATGGCTTACGAAAGTCCAGAAAGATAGCTGCTGCTTTTTTTCCGTTGTTTAAAGTTCCATTAATGACGTCAGAAAACTCCGTTAAAAGTGTAATTGTATTTTTACCTTTTTGGAAACCATATTGCTTTTCATTAATAATGTTATGTTTTTCAAGAAATTGCCTAGAACGTTAGCTACATATCTTTCAAGTATTTTGTGAAGAACGGGTAAGATGGCAATTGGCCTATAGTTAGTGAAATCGGATTTAGTTCCACTTTTGTAAATTGGTCTTAGAATAGCAATTTTGAGTTTTTTTGGAATGTTTCCTGTAGATATGCTTTCATTGATAAAGTTTGTCACGAGATCAGCTAAGGAGGTTTTGCATGCTTTAATGTGCTTTATGTGTACCTGATCGTATCCAAATGATTTTCTTTCATTTAAGTCACTTAGAATTTTGAAAGTTTCTTGTTTTGAGATGGGAGGAATAAAAAATGAGGGGACAGAAGGTTGGATATGTTTAGGAACTGTAGAGTGATTTTGTATACGGTTATTGTCTCTGAGATTGACAATAATGTTTGCAAAGGTGTTGTTAAATTTGTCTGCTGCTTGAGTTTCAGACATACTTTGTGGCATATTCTTCATGATAAAATCGTCAATGGCAGTTTTAGGTTTATTGTTGATGATTTGGTTGATGAGTTCCCAATTTTGCTTTGGATTATTTTTACAAGACTCAAATTGTTTGAAGTAATATTTTTTCTTTTCCTGCCTAATAACGGACGTGACTGTGTTTCTTAAGTTTGTGTATAGTAATTTAAAATTTCTGTTTCTCTTGTTATTTTTGTAATCAATCCAAGCCGAGTCTCTTTTACGTATTAAGTTTATTATTTCCTGATTTATCCAGTCTTTGCTACAATTGCGTTGTTTAATTTTTGAGCCATCCGATAGTTTATTAATTTTGTTATTGTTAACAATCGCCGTGTATTCTTTTATGAATGCTTCATAAAGTACGTCTATTGGTTCTGAATTTGGGGTTTCGTTTCCAGTGCGTCTGTCCAGCCAGTTTGTTAGACTTATTTCTTTGCATATGTTTTTATGATCTAAGATAGTTTTCGTGTTAACGTTGCTGTCTAGTTTTTTAGTGTGATTGGACGAATTCCCAAGTTTTTTTCCCCCGCAAGTTTCCGCAATTAAGTAGTGGTCTGCGATCCTACTGCAAAAAATCATTGAATTTGTGTCGAGTTTAATGTCAAGTCGGACGTTAATGTGATCAATGCATGTCTGAGAAAGAGAGTCACCAATGATGTCTTCCCTGGTGATACCAGTAATGATAAGTGAGAAACCAAACTAGGTTAACAATTCTACGTATTTGGCAACTCCGTGTTTTTTGATGTTTTTGATATCTAAATTAAAGTCTCCAACTGGTATTTGATTGCGATGTTTATCAGTTGTTTCGAACCAGTTTTTGAGATTAGAAAGAAAAGTGTTAATGTTCGAGCTTGGTGATCTGTAAATAGCAAGTAAATTGAAAGTTAAAGTACACTTGAAGATATTTATATCCAATGTTTCAGCAGGAATTACAAGTGAAGGTATCGTTTTGACTAATAATGTGTCGCGGAAGAAAAGTAGAATACCATGTTCAAACGCACCAGGAGTTTTCGTAAAAGGTTGATTAAAATTTTCTAGATTGAACAATGGAGCATCCGTGCTGAGGATGTTAGTTTTTTTTAATATAATAATATCTAAGGAATTCAAGATATCTTTAAGATAAATACAGAGAGTATCCCAGATTTTTTTCAGACTTCGAATGTTCACATGTAGAAAGCTTAAGTGTTCATCAGATTCATAACGTAATTTACTAGTCAAGAACCATTTCTCAACTTCTTCATAGTCGCACAGAATATTTTCGTTGTGATCGAAAAAGTCGCCATGGCAAAACAAATAAGATGGAGCAAATAAGCAATATATTTCCCGTTTAAAATTCATCGAAATTCGTCTGCATATCAATATGAATTACGCTGTCACCATCAGTTTTTCTCATCATGATTTTCCCGTTCCGAAACCAGAAAAATGATTATGATTATGAAATTATTAATGATTATGTAAAAAAAAGATTATGATCTTTAATTTATCATCAGTGACCTTTTTCCATTAAATGCATATTTTTAGAGCTTCCAAGTAAGGTTTCTCACTGGCATAACAAGGAAATTCTGTAGCCGTTCGGTAGGTTACCTGAAAAGCATAGGAAATGAATAATCTCCGTATTACGAGCCAAAATAAAGTGGTCGACACCGACAAATAGCGGTAAACTATAATTTTTTATCCCATAATCAGAATAATGAGCTGCATACTATTTGTCGGTTCGAAACTGACCGAAATTTCATAGCTCTTAGGCTAAAAAGTGTAGAAATAGATTACCTCTACTCTTAACTAATTATTCACTACAAAGTTACTTACCTGAAGGAAAATATAAAAGAACCGCAAACACTTCACGAATATTATTTAACTTGATTTAGCTGATACTTTCGAGCAGCAGAGTTGTGGGTTAGAGAAGGACAGGCTGACGGTATTTCTCAACCGCACGGGCCTTGCCTATGGCTGCTTATTATACTCGAATCTGTTCGCGATAGGCAAAGCTCTGATAACTACAAACCCTCAAAAGAGGATGACTTCTTCGCCATATTTTAATAGCTAACGGGGCAAATGGAACAGCGAGAAAAGCGTTGGACGATTTCAATAATAGGCGATTGACATCTGACAGTGACGATTGAGAATGCATTGTTTGCAGAATCGAAAGGAAGTGACATTTCCATTGTTTCGTATTCCCAACAGAGGGGTTTGTTTACTCTTCCGCACTTAGGTTTTTCGATACCTTATATACCAAATTTACTAAAAATTATTCATTTAATCTAGTACCTCTTTCAAAAGTTTTTTGGATTCACCGTGAATATCATAAATATCTGTTTTTGGGGAGGAAAGACAATAAACATCACCAAGGCGTGGGTCTGCTTCTCAGCAGACACGCTAGTGATGCTCTTCTAGGATAAGAGTGCATTAATGAAAGGTTGTTTACAGCAAAATTACAGACAAGCGTTAAAGACTTCAATCTTATCTACTGTTATGCCTCCAATGATAATGCCGATGAGGATGAGAAAAAAGGTTTTACAGACGTGAAGAAAAGAGATATTACCCTTGTTCTAGGTGACGTCAATGCCAATGTTAAACTCGATGGCTTCAGAATAACTAACGCTTATTACAAACACCGCGACATACATAAGTACACGTGGGTTTCACCTCATGGGCTGCATAAGAACGTTATAGATTATATATTAGTTAACAGCAAATGGACTACTTCTGTTAGAAAGACCAGGTCATATTGGGAAGCTGAAATTGGATCTGACCATTATCTTGTTAAAAGTGTTTTGCGATTTAAACTTAAGAAGTGTTGTGATAAGGTTAAATAATTTACCTTTAATTATGAAGCTCTGAAAGACCTAATTATATCATGATAGGTTACTTACTCATTATGACAGTCGTGGTTTGCTTGCTACTCAAGTTCAGGAAAAATGTGACCACTTAAAATAGGCTTTTTTGGAAACTAATAATACTCTTTTACAAAAAATGAAGCAGCGGACGCAAAATGTTTCTGAGTGACAAGGCACTTGAGTTTATTTTAGAAAGAAAGAACTACAGGAATGTCCTGAATCAATACTAATCCTAATGGAAAACATTATAGAGAGCTTAATAAACATGTAAAGGATCGGTTAGCTGCTGATAATAATCTTTGGCTGACAAAGCCGAAGAAGCAGTTGGGCAGCACAATAGCAGAGAGCTGTACGAGGCAATTCTGTGACACAAATAACTTGCAAAGTAATTACAAAGGCCTAAAAGTAAAATTTTACGCTACACCGACGAAACTATCTATTCTCCAACCGAAATTTCAAATGCGTCATCAAAAATTATTATTTACGACAGTGATACGAAATTCACCTACAGATTGTATGACTTCCTCAGAATAAAAACTATAACGTGTGACTATAAATTAAAAGTTAAATTACTAGAAGAATACAGCGATTAAATAAGGATTACAAATGACATCGCGAAAACACGCACGTGACGTCAGCAGTGATCTTTCCGGGTGTTGCCACCCTAATTTCTATAATACACAATCTTTGAAATCCAAAGTGTAGAAATCAGAACACTTGTAATCCAAAGAGTGAAAAATCAAAAATAGGCAGTTATCCTTATTCCAAATTGAAATAATTTATAAAATATTTATTAAAGTTTCCTAAAATGGCATATTCTGCCTGTATTAAAAAATTCTATGTGATGTGCACGGCGCAACAACTATCTGTGCTTTTCACTGTGCTGGTCAAGACAGCGGTTTCTTTCTTAGGCGTGTAATACGCGTTTCCATGTTGTATCCATTGGCGTAGTAAGACGGGAAGGCGCCCTTACCATCTCTTATCATAGGTCCCTAGAGTAACTGCGGAGAACGGCGGTAGCCATGCTCTTACTCAGAAAGCTGCACGTCAGTTGCAATATATCCGAAAATTTAGTGCTAATACTGCTCAATATAATCGCAATTCTTTCCTGTACCAAAAGATTCTTATTCACGACTTAAAATGATTGAACCCGTTTCGTTACATACTATTTCTACATTTATTGCGAAATACAATCTATTTTTAATAGAAGACCAATAACTTTTTTGTAGTTATCAAAAACAATTTTTTAGCTTTTGCGTTCACTTTTCTTTTTAAACACAGTTATTTAACCTAACTTAAGATTAGAGAAAGAATTACATATGGAATAAGATACGCAGCATCTTTTTCATAAAATAGAAATTTATTGTATAATTATATCCAATGCATTAAAGGTAATAAGGACAAAAATCTTATAAACTAATTTATATGTCGTGCTACTGAAGAAAAATCTAAGGTTTCATTTTTGTAAATACCTATGAAACGAAGGGGAAAATGTTAAACCCCGCCTACATTTTTCGGATCGATTTAGTTTTCAGGTCCTGATTCAGCGCAACTTTCAAAGAGAATTTCCACAGGAAAAAGTTCAAAATACTCTTTCTTGCAATATATAGGAAATAACATGATTTATATAAATTTAATTATGTGACAAAAAATTTAATTTTCTAACATATCAAGGAAAAAACTTCGTACATCAAATTAGAAAGTTAAATCACCCCCCAACCGCATAATATTTCAAAGTTGTATCATTGTTTAAGCAAAATTTTCTAATGTTGAAAGTGGATATTTAAATAGTTTTCATTATGATCTTTAAATTTATCATCACGTGTGTACATTAAATGCATATTTTTGGGAAGTTATAGACTTCCAATTTACGTTACAGTTTAGAATTGGCATAACATGGAAGTTTATTGTTATACATTTCAGCTTCCTCAACTATTTTATTAGTAAAACAATATTTTGAGAAAGCAATTTTTAAATAGTTTTTATTACGACCTTAATTTACTTTCAGTCAGATTTCCCATTAAATACATGTACAAATTATAGCTTCCAACTTTGGTTTTCACTGGCATAATGGGGCGGGGGTGGCTCAGTGGGTAGCGCGCCAGGCTCGTAATTTGTAGTTCCCAGGCTCGAGTCCCAGCTCGGTCAGCGTTGAGATTTATCTCCGCAAAATTCCTCACTCTGCCCACGGTCAGTAGGGGACACCAATGGGCTTGGAAAGGCCACCGTCCGTCGGATGGGACGTTAAGCCATGACCCGTGTGCGGGAGAGCCATACCTTGTGCACGTTAAAGAACACGCTGGATGGCCTTGACGGGAGGCTACCATGTGTCTCCCAACAGCTGTTCCAGTGGGTCCCCTCCCCCAACCTTCTCTGAGCCTTCGGGTTCCATTTGACCTGGCCATTTAGCCCATGGTGTGCACAAAAGTGCCGCTCAGAGGTAAAACAAACCAAACCACTGGCATAACATGGAAGATTTTTAAATATTCCAGCTTTCGCATCTATTTCAATACTAACACGATTTTTAAATACATTTCATTAAGATCCTTAAGTTACCTTCAGTCAGATTTTTCCACTAAATGCATATTTTAGGAGTTATAGACCCTCCAAATTGGTTTCTCACGCATTTTATGGAATCCCCTATAGTTATCACAAGAACTGCGATCGCCTTTTTTGAAAAAGGGATAACAATAGCTCTGGTAAAATCCTTGGAAACCATGCCTTTATCATAAAGGATATTCAGAATTTCAGTCATCCAAGTGGTAACCGAAACATTCCCAGCTCTAAGCATTTCTGTAGTAATTTCATCTACCCCTGGGGATTTATGAAGTTTAAGTTTACAAACAGCCAAAATAACTTCAGATTGTGTTATAGGGCCAACATTAAAGCTGCCAATGCATCTATCATCATTACAAACAATGGGAGTAGAACTAACCACATTGTTTAGAACATCACTGAAATGCTCAGTCCACCTAGCCATGACAGAATCCTCACCTTCTATAACCTTACCTTGTTTATCCTGCAATCCTTGTATGCTTCTCCGTTTTCTACCACATAAAACATTAACTCTCTGGTACAGCTCTCTGCTGTTGTGCTGCCTAACAGCCTCCTCGGCTTTGTCAGCCAAGCCATCAAGCCAAAGACTCTTATCAGCAGCTAACTGTTCCTTTACAAGTTTATTAAGCTCTCTGTAATCCTTTCTATTCCTGCAGTTCCTTCTTTCTGAAATAAGCTCAAGTGCCTTATCACTTAAATAATTCTGTCTCCTCTGCTTCTTTTTTCCTAAAAGAGTACTGTTAGTTTCCAAAAAAGCCTTTTTAAAATGGTCCCATTCATCCTCAACTTCAGTATTAAGCAAACCATGACTCTCATAATGACTAAGTAAGATCCAATTTCAGCTCCCCTATATGCCCTGGTATTTCTAACAGAACTAGCCCATTTGCTGCTAATTAATATATAATCAATCATATACCTATGCAGCTCATCAAGTGAAACCCATTTGTATTTACGTATGTCGCGGTGTTTGTAATATGTGTTAGTTATTCTGAAACGATTGAGTTTACTTACCTGTAGGAGACGTTGCCCATTGCCATTACAGCTACCAATACCAATAGGGCCTATCACCCCTCCCCAAAGATCAGAGTCAGTACCAACTTTGGCATTGAAGTCACCTAGAACAAGGATAATATATCCTTTCTTGACAGAATTCAAAATATCCTGAAGTTGTCCATAAAACGTATCCTTCTTATCCTTATCAGCATCCTCAGTGGGGCATAACAGCAGATAACGTTCAAGTCTTTAATGCTTGTGTGAAGTTTTGCTGTAAGAAACCTTTCATTAATGCACTTATATCCTAGAAGAGCATCACTAGCATGTCTGCTGAGCAGCAGACCCATGCCTTGGTGATGCTTTCCATCCTCCCTCCCTGTAAAGAGAAATTTAAAGTTATTTTTAAATATGTCACCTTTGCCTGTCCATTTGATCTCTTGCAAGCTTAGAATATCTAGGTTATAGCGCTGGAATTCCTGCATGAGGACATCAAGAGAATATTCTATATGTAATATACTCACGTTCACGTTCCTGCAGAGAGAAAATAATTAGTAGGATTTTTAAAGAAATTAGGTTTATTGAGATTGGTAGGGCCAACAATATCAAACAGACCCCTGATCGTAGGCATAGGGCAAAGACCTGTTCCTCCTCCGCTAAAGGCTGAAGTCACCAATGTTGGTAGGAACTTCAGGCACCACCTTTTCAAGTGGACTTTTTCAAGAGCCATATGGCCTGCCTGAGACACATTACTCCAGTTTAGGCTTGACGATGCCCAACTAGCTAAGTAAGGTCAGGTACCTGCGATGGCCTCTGATTAGGATTATCCACCAGCTGATATAAGGTATCCCATGCCTCTGTTCACTTAGAGCTGGCAACCCAAAAGCAAACAGAAAACACAGCGGCAGACTCTCCTTTAACAGAAGCCCACCAGTGCAGCAAGTCCAGGATCAATAATCAAGTTCAATTCCATAAACAAGTCCAGTCTAGTAGGTATAAATGGTCAGCACCAGGACCCTGTGAAGTTGACCACTCTTCAGCGGGTTTGAAAAAAAAGAAAACTTTGGCCATAGATGACTAGATCAGTAGGCCATACTGAACTGGCAGCCCTCCCCTTCCGTTTCCTTCCAAAAGAGAATATCTCTTTTGAAAGGTACTAACGGCCTGCACCACGAGAAGGCGGGGTCGGATATTAGGTGCTAGACCTGGCCGGTTCTATACATCATCACTAGGGATTCGTACACAACTCTCCTTCCAGTTTATGCCTAGCTACCATTTACAAGTCACCTACCATTTACAGGTCCTCGATAATAGTTTATACTTTTTTCTTTTCCAGTTGAATTGCATTTTTTATCACACACAAGTTAACTATGCTTGCCTGCAATATTCATCAAAATCTATTTTTTCTACAGTTTTCTCTTCCTGTGTGAACAGAGCAATCGTTAATACTAAGTAACACTCTTGAAAAATATCAGTGTGCATGAATTTATCCAATATCTGTTACCATTCACACTTAATGACCGATTTCTACCAGTATTTTGTGCATTACACTACTGGAT
The DNA here is from genome assembly GCA_038380435.1 of Ryuthela nishihirai. Classification (NCBI taxonomy): domain Eukaryota; kingdom Metazoa; phylum Arthropoda; class Arachnida; order Araneae; family Heptathelidae; genus Ryuthela; species Ryuthela nishihirai. The sequence goes on from JAWZYU010000058.1 coordinate 1,501,121, forward strand.
TCCAGAATGTTCAGAACAAAACGAACAAGATCACTATAGAAATTCTGACATTTGGAAACACTACATTAGTTATTCAACATATGGTTCACAAATCTTCACTCATTACCAATGTGACTTTATTATCTAATTTATATCTTTCTATTTCTTATATCTCCTAAAACTTTTCTCTTTCACTATGTATACATTCAGCAACACGACTCATGAAGTGGGGTTTTCAAATTTAGCTTAAAAGAATTTAGATTTCACTAAGGAAATATTTGGTTCAAATATATCTATAACTTCACCAATGTGATGTCCACTACAAATAATAATTACCATCACCATCTTTTTCCCTTTTACATTTCCCTAACAGTATTCTTCATACATCACAGAGTCATATCTGAGACACTAATACTCATGTAAAAAGAAAACGAAACAGTTTGGTTTCGTATAAATGTCAAGTGTGAGTATCATTCCCGAATGCACGCAACAAAACTTACTACTGATTGAAACTGCAACAGTTTTATATTTACATGTAGTTGAGTCGTTGTGCACAGAGGTAACTTCAATCCGAAGAAAGATACATCATTCAAAACTTATAGATTCCATTAAATGTTTTAGTATTCCAAACTTTCAATGCTATGTAGTGTGAAAACCCAAAGAATAATATCAGGTGTACTAATCAATGTATTACCATTCAGTACATAATTTTTTTTCTCATTATACATGTTACATTCTACTAAACAACATGCGATCGTACTCGGATGGATTAAAAGAACTATAAACATTCCTAAAATAACGAAGACACCCGAAATAATTTCCCTTCTCATATCCTTTCCACTATTCTCAAATCCTCCCACTCCCATTACATTCCATTTCGAACTGCACGAACGCGCACACACACACGCACACACACATATATATGCATGTTGCTGTTTATGAATAGTTTTCTGTATTTCAAAAATGTAGTTTCATAGAGAACATAACATAAACCAAGAGAAAAATTACGGTGTGAATTTATCTACTACACTTATAAAAGTAATGTAGGTATGAGAAAACCGTTCACCACGTATGTTAATGACATTTTATTTAGCGCTGTACATATCTTAAAATACGACCCTGAATTAATAGATTCCAAGCGTATCTGTCATGGCCTGTATTTAGAAAAATTTTATATATCATTTTATTATTTTGTACTTAATTAGAGTGACTGTAAATTGGTGGTATGTCGAATTGCAGGAGTGTGCAGTACGCACTGTTTTCAGAAAAGTAGCCTTTTGTTTTCGGAACACAGGCTCCCTTTTTCTTATTCCCATAGAAATATCAAGCTTTTCATTTAAATTATTCAACAATAATAACACACTGGGAAAAATTTATAAAGTAGTCTAAGAAACACAAATTACAGGTGAGAAACGAACACAACCGAAATTGCATGTTGCAGCTCACTGAGAGGTCCGATTGAGAAGTTTGAGACTTCGCGAAAAAGCCGCTTTCCTTCCATCATTCTGTTGTGGAAGACTAGACCAGAGGTTCCCAAGCTTATTTGTCTTACCATCCCCTTTTCTGAAAAACAATTACTCAGCGCCCCCCTGGAAATCTACCTTCTTGAAGCGAACAAACAGAAAGATGCAGTGACAAATTTGCGTTCTTTTATGTATCTATATTTCTACCTACGTCATACAACGTAGTAAAGAAATATGAAACTTGAAATTATAAATTTATTTATTAAAATCGTCCATAGCATTTAAAATGGAAAATAAAGTAATCACTATGACTTTATGTTACACAACAGATGAATCATGTACGAACGGTTTTTCAAATTTTACTTATCTTCCCTTCTTTCTTTATGCTTACACCGCCCCCCAATTGCACCCGAGGCTACTACCGACCCCATGGATCGTTCCAGCGCCAACAGAGGGCGGTATCACCCACTTTGGGAAACATTGCACTAGACCATCAAGAAACCTAACTCTATTGTAACAAAGTGACATAAGCATCCTGCAATTTTGTTGATTCGCCAGTGGGCCCATATTTTATCAGGAACTGGGCATCCAATCTGCCACTTATGATTGTAGTAGTATTTTTCACTCATGTTCAAAGCATGATATGAATAATTCAATAATAAAATATCATAGAAAAATGTACTGTAGGCAACAACCGTAAATGGTCATGTTTTTAATTAAACCGGTCATGTTTTTAAACAATTACTGAAAAAAAATGGTTGCCCTAACTGGGATTCGAACCCTGGTTTCCCGGGACAACCAGTTTTTTTAATTAATTATTTCAAGTGTTTCTTGTCTCATGACATTCTCCTGTGATACTTTATTAGTGAGTATAATGATGCACATATAATGCTGTGACCGTGAGAAACAATAATGCAACCATCATTTGTGCCGGCTTGACTGCCCGTTTCTCGATAACATATGGTGCCACTAGCAAATGTACAAAATTGCAGGAATGCTGAAATATCCTTCTGTTAGAAAACTGAACAGTTTCTTGCTGGTTTAGTAGCTAAGATACCTGGTATTCTATTTGTTTGAATCCTGGTATGATCAGATATTTTTTTTCTGACTTGTGTTTCTTATCTATAGGGAGTTTTGCTCTGGTACCATTACTGTTAAAGTAATAGAATCTCTCAGATATACAACTGGTAGTAGTTTATTAGATAAATATAGAGGAATATATTTTCATATTTAAAGAGAGAGAAAGAAAGGCGTCTGAAAATTTCCTACACACATTTCCAATCATTGACTATATTAAACACAGACTTAATAATTCTATGGTTCATTTGTTCGAAATTTGTTTTTAAACAGTTATGACGAGGGCAAAGCCTGCATTGTCATTCTGTTAAAACTTTTTAAATATTTGTTGAATATTGTTGAAAATCCAGATTCTTAGAGATTTCATATATATTTAATTCGTCACATTTTCTCGCAAAAATCCTATATATGGAATTACATAAGTAATATATTGCTTAACTAACATGAAAATCACTTTTACATAGGGACAGTCTCGGTACTAAAATAACACAGGCTTCATATTACTCTCACAGAAGCACGTAGATTCATCTAACTTATTAACGAAGCATCATAATTTGGAAATTTGCTTTTTGTAAGATTACAGACTTTACGCTCCAACACTTAGCTTGATATGATTTTTGACTTCGGAATCGTGTACAAATTTTATTGCTTTTCACTTCACTTGAAAGGTTATGTCTTTTCACTCTATTTCAGAAGCCTATAAAGAAAGCGCTCCTTCTCGAGCACAAAGAGTTTTATTTTATGTATCATAAAGAATATATGAAATACTATAGAAAATTTTGACAATGATTTTACGTAGTTGGAAAAAATGGTAAAAAATTTAATCTTGAGAAAACCTTGTTTTTAGTCCGAAAAACTTCACTTCTCATACTTCATACGTAAAAGCAGAAAATTGGATTTATAGCAGAAAAATGGGTTATTTTGCTCTTATAACGAAAACGTTGAATGTCTACAGAGAGAGAGAGAGAGAGATAGACGACAAGGGGGAACTGTAGGTGCTTTTTTTGGGGGGGGGGGAGTCTTTCTAGTCTCTTTTTAAGGATCCTCAATTTTTAAACAACGTCTTTTTCAATGAGAATTTCAGTTTTGGCTTATGATTACTAGCAACATATACTTGAGATCATATTATCTGATCTCAAGTTCTCTCAGTATCTGGTATCAAATTCGGACCTCTTTGTTGAAGCAGCAGATTCTTAGGAGAGTCGTTTCAGACCAGAACTCTTATTTTCCTGATAATTAATTGTAATTTTTCTTCTTGAAAACAATTTTTCTGCTTCTGTTCAAGAGTTAAATTTTAAAAACCTTTCGATAAGCGTAGTTTCCTTCTAATTCATTTTGAAACACTGGAAAATATGTTTTTGAATTCTAGTTTCAAATTTGGTTTGATTTGTTTATTTTGACTTTCCTACATAACCTTTCAACTTCTCATGGACTGTAAAATTGAACTCTCTCTCACCTAAACGTTTTTGCCCTACAATGAAGGATTCCTTTTAAATTCCATTGTGTTTTTACCTCCTTACTAAAGACCTAAGTTTTTAGTTTAACCTAAGTTTACCAACCTTTTTAAGTCAAGCACACAAGTTACCCTTTCTCATTCTTCCTTGGGGCAGGGGTGGTTCAGTCGGTAACGCGCCAGGTTGGTAATTTGCAGTTCCCAGGTTGAAATCCCAGCTGAATCAGCGTTGAGAATTTTTTCCTCAAAACTCCCCTCCCTACCCACGGTCAGTAGGAGACACCGATGGGCTTCGAAAGGCCGCTGTCCATCGGATGGGATGTTAAGCCATGGCCCCGTGTGCGGGAAAGCCATACCCTGTGCACGTTAAAGAACACATTGGATGGCCTTGACGGGAGGCTACCATCTGCCTCCCAACAGCTGTTCAAGTGGGTCCCTTCCCCGAATCCTTCTCTGAGCCTTCGGGGTGCATGTGACCTGGCCATTTAGCCCATGTTGTGCAAAAAAGTGCCGGTCAGAGGTAAAACAACCCAACCCAAAAATCATTCCTCGTTTACCCTTTCTAGTTGTTCTTCAGGTATTTCAATATTTTTTTTCATTATATAGGTAGTTAAAATATTTTTTGTGTGTAAATAATTAAGTATTTTATATCCATGATAAAAAAAATTAATCCATGAATTTCTAAGATTTTGCTACCTAAACGAAACATGCAAAACTATGTTAGCCTAAAAACTATTCTAATTTTGTAATCAATTTCTACTCAAGGAAACGTTCCCAAAATTTCTAAAACGCCCCTTTTAGGAACCATTGGACTTTGAAGATTATTGGATGAGATCTTTGTTTTCATAACTATGAGTAGGAGTAATGTGAAAACCAAGGTTCAAGATAAAGGTAAAAAATATTTCACTTACTCCTTTTATAGTTAAGCAAAAAAGAAAAGGGAAAATATAACGAGAAGTTTGTTTTCAATTTTCGAGGATAATACAAAGAGAAAAATATAGACTACGTCATTCGATATGGTCCATTTCAATCAGCGATGTTTGCTGCTCACATTTCTAATAACGGCACTATATTATAAATTTTCGGGTGACTCATTGATGGATACTATATAATTTACTACTCGATATTTCCATGGCAATAAAGTCGGGAAACTGTAAAGAGGATTTGGCTGTACGAGATCCTGGTCCCTTGTCACACTCGAGGTGGTTGACAACAGCAAATCGAACTCTCAGATTGTACTTAAGTGAAGAAAGTCCCACACCTGAACTTCAAGAAATAGTTGTATTTATCTTGAAGTCATACATGCCAATGTGGTTTAGTATTAAAACAAGTAAATATTTTACAGAGGGACCAAAACTTGTGTACCAATCAATACAATCTTCAAGGTACCTGCTTGAAGATTTACGTAATATTGTCGACCCTGTGATCGAACGAAATGGCTTTTTCGCTCATCCAGAACATTTAATGTTAGCCATGACAGAAGATAATACAAAACACATAAGACAGCTCGGACTTCGACGAATTCTAAAGGCGAGAGAGTTAGATCAAAAGAGAACAACTATAAGAACATTCATGCCGCCAAAACTCAATTTTAAGGCTCAAGACTACTCGGAAATAATTAACTGGATGGACTTCTCCCCCATTATTGAAAGATGACGATTATTGAAGTGACGATGAGATTAAATCACATATTCAAAGTGACTCAGTCCCTAATTGGGATATAACATTCAAGAAATTCCCAGTTTACACACAAGCAGTTGAACGATGTGTGAAACTCGTGACAGAAGTCTCAGGAAAAGTTTGCGGAGCTGAGTCTAGGGATGGTTTTATCAGAACGACTCTGCTGTCAAGGTCAACCATGCCTAACTTCGCCCATAAATCAGATTTCAAAGTATCTTCAGCTAAGAATGAGTGAAAACGGAGAAGTTCAATTGTTCAACATGAGTTTCTTGGACTTACGACTCTTCATACAAAAACTTAGTGTTTTCAATAAAAAAATCAGTTTATAATTATTACTCATCATCATCATCATCATCATCCTCAAGCAGCCATGGGCTATGGAGGTCCAACCAGACCGTGCAATTTAGTTCTCCAAGCAAGTCTATCCTGAGCTACATCTACTGCATCTGGCCACTGCACACCAATTCTAACAAGGTCCTGTTTGACATTGTCTGCCCACCGCATCCTAGGTCTCCCCTTCTTTCTGAGGCCTTTAGGCACACTGTTCATAACCCTATTCGCCAATCTATAATTATTCATACGGGCAACATGGCCAAACCAACGGAGTCTCTCTCTGCACAATATGCTGCTTAAAGGAGATTGCAAACTCCTTTGCCTAACCTCATCATTAGTTACAAAGTTGAACCACCTAATGCCCAAGATACTGCGTAAGCATCTGGAATCAAAAGCATCTAGTTTTCTGTTATCTTGTTTACAAAGTGTCCAAGTTTCACTACCATAACTAACCCTAGAAAGAACCAAACTATTATACAGTCTAATTTTAGTCTTTAGGTGTATACGCCTATTTCTCCACACTCTCCATAGATTCTTAAAAGTCCCGGCAGCAATCCCTATTCGCCTGTTAATCTCATGCCGCACATCACCATTATCTGTTACATAGCTCCCAAGATAATTAAACTGTGACACCTGCTCAAGACTGCAACCATTCAGATTAACTGAATCACAGCCTGCCTGACCAATTTTCATCACTTTAGTTTTCTCTCTGTTTATAACCAAACCTATTCTACTACCAGTCTCATCAACAGCTCGAATGAAAGAGTTCATCTCATGAACATCATTTGCCAAAAGGGCTAAATCATCAGCATAATCTAAATCAGAAATTTTCCTATCTCCAGCCCATTTAAGGCCAAAATCTTTCCCTTGAAGTGAATTTCGCATAACATAATCAATAACCAAACTAAAGAGAAAAGGAGACAAAATGCACCCTTGTCGAACACCAGAAGTAATGCTAAACCAATTGCTACAAGCCTTACCAACTCTCACACACGACTCAGTGTTATTATAGAGAGCTTTCATTATGTTAACTAACTTGTCTGGTATACCATATGATTTCACAATCAACCACAAATTATGACGATCAACAGAGTCGAAAGCCTTTTTGAAATCAACAAAGCTAGCAACCAAAGGTTTCTGAAACTCTAAACATTTCTCAAGAATCTGCCTAAGTGAAAATATTTGATCCACACATCCCCTACCACTTCTGAATCCACATTGCTCATCACGCAATTGACTGTCAACCAGATTCTTAATTCTATTAAGCACAATCATGGAAAGAACTTTACCTGGAACAGAGAGTAGGCTGATACCCCTATAGTTATCACAAGAACTGCGATCACCTTTTTTGAAAATAGGGATAACAATAGCTCTGGTAAAATCCTTAGGAACCATGCCTTTATCATAAAAGATATTCAGAATTTCAGTCATCCAAGTGGTAACCGAAACATTTCCAGCTCTAAGCATTTCTGTAGTAATTTCATCTACCCCTGGGGATTTATGAAGTTTAAGTTTAGAAACAGCCAAAATAACTTCGGATTGTGTTATAGGGCCAACATTAAAGCCACCAATGCATCTATCATCATTGCAAACAATGGGAATAGAACTAACCGCATTGTTTAGAACATCACTGAAATGCTCAGCCCACCTAGCCATGACAGAATCCTCAACTTCTATAACCTTACCTTGTTTATCCTTCAATCCCTGTATCCCTGTTCGTTTTCTACCACACAAAACATTAACTATCTGGTACAGCTCTCTGCTGTTGTGCTGTCTAACTGCTTCCTCGGCTTTGTCAGCCAAACCATCAAGCCAAAGATTCTTATCAGCAGCTAACTGATCTTTTACACGTTTATTAAGTTCTCTGTAATGCTTTCTATTAGGACTAGTAGGGTATTGATTAAGGACATTCTTGCAGTTCTTTCTTTCCGAAATAAGCTCAAGTGCCTTATCACTCAGATAATTCTGCCTCTTCTGTTCCTTTTTTCCTAAAGGAGTACTGTTAGTGTCCAAAAAAGCCTGTTTAAAATGATCCCATTCTTCCTCAACTTCAGTGGTAAGCATACCATGACTGTCATAATGACTAAGTAACCTATCATGGTAAGCTTTGGCTATAACTGGGTGTTTCAGAGCTTCAGTATTAAATGCAAATTTTTTAACAGTGGCCCTAGCACAACACTTTTTAAGTTTAAGTTGCAAGACACTTTTAACTACGTAATGGTCAGATCCAATTTCAGCTCCCCTATATGCCCTGGTATTTCTAACAGAACTAGCCCATTTGCTGTTAATTAATATATAATCAATCATATTCCTATGCAGCCCATCAGGTGAAACCCATGTGTACTTATGTATGTCGCGGTGTTTGTAATATGTGTTAGTTATTCTGAAACCATTGAGTTTACTTACCTGTAGGAGACGTTGCCCATTGCCATTGCAGCTACCAATACCAAAAGGGCCAATCACCCCTCCCCAAAGGTCAGAGTCAGTACCAACTTTGGCATTGAAGTCACCAAGAACAAGGGTAATATCTCCTTTCTTGACAGAATTCAAAATATCCTGAAGTTGTTCATAAAACCTATCCTTCTCATCCTCATCGGCATCCTCAGTGGGGGCATAACAGCAGATAACATTCAGGTCTTTAACGCTTGTCTAAAATTTTGCTGTAAGAAACCTTTCATTAATGCACTCATATCCTAGAAGAGCATCACTAGCGTGTCTGCTGAGAAGCAGACCCACGCCTTGGTGATGCTTATTGTCGTCCCTCCCTGAAAAGAGAAATTTAAGATTATTTTTAAGAATCTGACCTTTATCTGTCCATCTGGTCTCTTGCAAACCGAGAATATCTAAATTATAATGGTGGAATTCTTGTGTGAGGACATCAAGAGAAAAAGCTCTGTGCAGAGTCCTCACATTCCAACTACCTATGGAGAGAAAATGGTTAGTAGGATGTTTAAAGAAACTATGTTTATTGAGAGAGGGAATGCCGACAATATCAAACAGCCCCCTAATCGCAGACATGGGGCAAAGACCCGTTCCCCCACCACTAAAGGCTGAAGCCATCTACACTGGAAGACTTCCTCCAATGTAGAATTTGACGATGCCAATAGAAGCAAAGAGTTCAGGTGCCTGCGATGACCTCTGCTCAGGATTATCCACCAGCTGATAAACATATCCTGTGAATCTATTCACTTGGGGCTGTCAACCCACAAACAAACAGAAAACACAGCGGAAGATTTTCCCTCCACAGAAGCCCACCAGTGCAGCAAAATCAGGATCCATAATGAAGCTCAGAGCCATATATCTGTCCAGTCCAGTGGGTTTATATGGTCAGCACCAGGACCCTGTGTGGTTGACCACTCCTCAGCAGGGTAGAAAAAAAAGAAAAGTAGCCATAGTTGTCCAGATCAGTAGGCCACACTAATCTGGCAGCCCTCCCCTTCCGTTCACTTCCACAAGAGAGTATCTCTTTTGAAAGTTACTAACGGTCCGCACCACGAGAAGGCGGGGTCGGACATTAGGTGCTAGGCCTGGCCGGTTCTATGCGTCATCACAGGGGATTGGTACATAGCTCTCCTTCCAGTGACTACCTAGCTACCATTTACAGACCTAATTATTACTAATGGTCTAAAATAATTTGTTTTTAAACATTTAAACTTGTATTCAATAGAGAACAAATATAAAGGACATGTTTTTTTTTCCTTGAATCTACCTTTATTTGTAAATTTTTTTCAAAATTTCATTAACTTTGAAGGCAATGCGCGACCGGAAGATGTTGATGGATTTAAATAATATGTAAACATTATTTTCTGTGGTTCTAATACATAAGAATTTGAGCTATTACATTCGGGAAGAGGCTAATGTAAAAATGTTAAAAATTATCGTAAAAATGTGAATTTTTTCAAATTTCGGCAAACTTTAGACCACATGCGCGACCGGAAGATATAAACCGATTTTATTTCTTTTTAAACCCCTTTTTAGTCTTCCCAATTCGAAACCTTTCCGCGGTATTACGACTTCAAAAAAAAAATTTTGAATTTTTTCGACCCACCCTAATAGTGGGCTATTTTATCACCGAAGTCAGAATGGTGGTTAGTAGAAATAAATTTCACCGAAGAATACGTTAAATTCGAACCAGTATATATCAGATGGTGATACTGATACGCTAGCAACTGAGCCAACTTCTGCGCCATACAAAAATATGATCAAATAACTGTAATATTTCATTAAACATAATATGGAATTTAATTGCGATAGGAAAGAATTTACTACTCTAAATTAATAATAAATTAGACATTGCTTACAGTTATAGAGATAATATTGTTAATTGCTATACGTTTAGTCATGAAATGGTCATAGAAATTCTTGAAATTGCATTGCAGTACTCAGAATATAAGGAAAATAAATATTATCAAATCATTGTTACTTGATTTGAAGTAATGTTCAAATAAAATCATTTCCCTTCACATGTTTTTAGTCTTCATTAATGAGAATATTACTAAAATCAGTAAACTAGTAAAATCTTAGCCATATATGAAATTCAATTTCGTGGCGCATGGAAAGATGTTGCAAAATGACCGAATTTCTTATTCTTTTGAAACGAGAAAATATAAAGAAAATACTGCCTTTAGGTTTAAAAGTCTAATACTGCTTATTCTGGCTTTACACCTCAATGAATCACTGTCTTCGGATCCATGCTAAATCATTATTTGCTCTTCCAACAGAAACAACCAGAAAAAATTGCTGACGCTATATAAAATACCGATTCCCGGTGATGAGCAGTTTAAAACGGTTTTCTTGAAACGAACAATACTCTTTTGAGTAAAAGGTATCAGAGGAAACAATTTTTCTTTTAAGTGTTAAGGCAATGGAACCTATTTCTGAAAGAAGGAAGGCCAGGATTAATACGAATCTAGGCCCTACTAGTCCTAACAGACGGTGTTACAACGAGCTTAATAAACGTGTAAAGGATCAATTAACAATTAATAAGAATCTTGGACCTGATTGTTTTGGCTGATAAAGCAGAGGAAGCAGTTAGACAGTACATATAAGGGGATTGTAGCAATAATTACTGGTTTGTATGGAAAGAAAGAGACAGATAAACAGGGTAAGGTGATTGAAGGTCAGGATTTTGCCTATGTGGGTTGAGCATTTTAGAGATTCTCTAAACAATGTGATTTCTTCTCCTCAAATTGCTTGTAATGAAGATAGATGCATTACTGGCTTTAATATTAGTTTTATTATGACAGAAAGAATAGGATTATGGCGAATAGGAAGTCGCTTTGGATATTTCTAAATTACAACTGCATCAATCCCCAGGGGTGGTTGAAATCACCACTGAAATGCGTAGAGCTGGGAACATTTCTGTTGTCACTTGGATGCGAGCTATTTTTATTCCTATATTTTGTGTTGTCACGTGGATAGAGCTATTATTATTCCTATTTTTAAAAAAACAAGAGATCGCAGTTCTCGCGATTAAAGGGGAATTAGTTTGCTTTCTCTTTCAGGTAAAGTTCTTTGCATTATTATGTTTAATAGAATTAAGAATTAGGTTGATGAACAACTGAGTGATGAACAGTAGAGAATTCTGACATTTTCACTTAGGTAGATTGTTGAGAAATGTTTAGAATTGTAGAAACTTTTCTTTACCATCTTTATAGATTTCAAAAAGGCTTTTAACTCTGTTGATCGAAAATATTTATGGTTGATTGTTATATCATTTGGAATACTGGTATGTTAGCATAATGAAAGTGTTCTATAATAGCACCGAAACGTATGCGACTGTTGGTTAGGCAAGTAGCGATTGGTTTAGCATTGCTAGTGGAGTTAAATAGGAGTGCATTCTGTTCCTTTTCATTTTACTTTGGTTACTGATTACGTTATGCGGAATTCTTTGCAAGGGAAAGATTTTGGCCTTGCATGATGTAGGGATTTCATATTTTCTGATTTATATTATGCAGATGATATGACCCTTTTGTCTCATGATGTTGATGAGATTAATTCTCTCATTATTGCTGTTGATGGGACTGGTAATGGAGTAGGTTTGATGATAAACAGAGAAAGAACTAAAGTGATGAAAATTGGTCAGGCAGATAGTGTTTCAGTTGCTTTAAATGGTTAAGCACTTGAACAAGTGTCTCAGTTTTATTACCTTGGGGTTATATAACAGATACTGGTAATATGTCGCTAGTAATAAATACAAGTATTGGGAATGCTGCCAACGCCTTTAAGAATCTATGGAGAATGTGAAAAAATAGGCGCATCTGCTGAGGTCCTGCCATCCTCTCAGATCTCCTACTGTGGCATATAAACTGACAGGCTCCTGTCAGACCTCTGTGGCAAGCAGCTGCTTGAGGGTATTTTTTATACAGCAAAAGACTAAAGTTAGGCTGCATAATAGTTTTTTCTTTCTACGTAGGTATTAATTTTAGCGAAACTTTTTTCCTTTATAATCGGAATAACAAGAAGCTTGATGCCTTTGATTCTAGATTCTTGAGCAGTATCTTGGGCATTAGGTTGCTTGACTTCCTAAATAATTATGAGGTTAGAAGAAGAACTCATCAACCTCCTTTGAGCAGCACATTGTGCAGAAAGAGATGCGTTGGTTTAGCTATATTGTCCAAATATATAGCTGTAGATTGGCAAATAGGATTATGATCAGTGTGCCTAAAGGCTTCAAGAAAACGGGAAAACCTAGGATATGATGAGCAGACATTGTCCAACAGTGTTAACATTGTCAAACAACAGAAACAGTGGTGAACATTGTCAAACAGTGTTAACATTGTCAAACAACAGAAACAGTGGTGAACATTGTTAAACATTGTCTGTAACTGGCATAGAGTGGCAAAATGCGTCAGCTCAGAATAAAAATGTCTGGAGAAACAAATTACACAGTATTTAAGGACCTCCATAGCCCATGATTACATGAGGATTTTGTACGATGTATGTATGTATGTATGTATGTATGTATGTATTTTTGTATTTTTGCTATATGGATGTATGTATGTACTTTGGACTTAACAGATCAAACAAATTTTGGGAAAAATGAAAACAAAATGTTCTTTTTAGTGAGATAATGAAAGAAGCAGTGTTTCATTCACTAAAAGGCTGGGATGTATAAAAAAATCGAAGGGATTGGGGGGGGGGGGGTAAAAAAAGAGATTTAGCTGGAAAAATGCAAAATGAAGGGCCAAGAGCCGGGATCTCCAATGCAGTATATTCCTATGAATATCTTACTTCCATAGGTTGAGTTCCACATGAATATTGAGTTTTGAACTTTAAAATATATTTCTTGTTTTATTACCGTACTGCTGTTGTCAATAATTTAAATGATTTAATAATACATTTACTTAAATTTGTCCAAATGCGAGTTCACACTTTTGTGGAAATATTTCATTTTCATTCTTTAGTCAACGTAAATTTTATACTTATTTTCCAGACGAATTTTGGTAAGGTTGAAGAAACAATGTTTTCTTCATTTCTCGTTAATATTGTCATCTTTGTGTAGTACAATTTTTAGACAAAGTCCACGGAAACTTTTGCAATATTGACGATGATGAATGATATGAATTTTATCATTTTTCCCTTTCCGTTTCACAGATTACCTTGTAAACATTGAAGAACTGACTAGGTGGCTGCATTAAAAGACTAACTTCTATCACCTAACAGCTGTGCAATGGGCCCGTTACCCATCATCTGAGTCCGTGGGGTTCTTCCGATTGGCCATGTGGCCAATGTGGCCACAAAAGTGCGGTTAACAGGGAAAAATAACCCAAAGTCAAAATAGATGCTGTTATATTTAGAATCTTTTCATCTGCTATATATAAAAATAAAACCATACAACGGTTAAGATTGTAGTTTAGTTGTCCGCTGAAGTTTAAATTACTGCATAATCCTAAGAAAAGTTCAACAATTTAAGAAAAAAAAACAGTACCTACCAGGATTTCGTTTGCTTTGACAGCGTGATCCGTATGGGCACAAAGTTTTTCCAATTCAAGAGAATACTTTTCACGCATCTTGGACGACAAGAGTAAACACGCTGATCCTAGAAGCTGGAGCTTGGATTTTCGGAACTTCACCACGGCGAGAAACCTATCTAAATAATTCACTGCTTGAGGGAAGACAGTCTCTTCACATTTCTCTTCTAAACATACCTAAGGAGTGAAGCATACATGTTATATTTGAAAGAATATATGGCTGATTCACGGTATAAAGATTTTTCACGGTACAACACTTTTCAAGGTCTTGCACTCTTGTAAAAAGCTTCCCAACAAGTTTCTTTTTTAATTTTTGGAAACAACGAAAAATCGCATGATGTAGGAACTGGTAAATATGCAAGATAGAATAGCCATTTGTTTTTTTCCTGCTTCAAACAGATCGTATTATACCGGATTTTGTCCGCACTGAGTTCACGAATAGTAGCCACGATTCTCTCGTTCACGGTTTCTTTTGTTGTACCTGCATGAGAGAAGTGTTCGAAGCTCTGCCGTTCTTCCCTGAATTTGATCATGCATCCCGTAACAATGCCTTATGACCAGACATCCAAAGCAACAGCGCAAACATTTCGTAAACCGAAATTTACTCGCGGCCAGCGAAGAGCAGAATTATACTACGGCCTTTGTTTTTAACACATAATATCAAGTTTAGACAACTTTCAAACAAATCGTAGCCCTTTAATTTCGGAGGAACGAGTTCAGTTCTCAGACACGTGTCAGGAACATTTTGCTCTCAGTAAATTAAAGCAACGTCAAGGTTTGAATACTTTAATATTTCATTTATATCTCAAAAAAAATGTTTTCTCCCCAACAGAAGGGGGAAGACTTCTAAACGGTAAGAGCTAGAAACATCGTGTTCGGTTCACAACTACTCATATCTTAAAGCACCATAAGAGTTTCGGATAATTAAATATTATATATTTTAAATAAATAATCTTGCAAGCCCTTAAAGGCTTGCAAGAAACATAAAAATAACTAAACGATATGATCAGGTATATCCAAATTCGGTATGGAATATTTTCCTAATTGAAAGCAAAGTGTTTATTTCCCAGCATCCCCTCTCCCTCCAATAAAACAAGGATTAAGGTAAGCAAAGGCTTTAAGTACCTGTTGCATAGCAGTGATCGCACAAATCGCTATTAGCCGTGGCCCCGTGTGCGGGAGAGCCATACCCTGTGCACGTTAAAGAACACGCTGGATGGCCCTCACGGGAGGCTACCATCTGTCTCCCAACAGCTGTTCCAGTGGGTCCCCTCCCCCAACCTTCTCTGAGCCTTCGGGGTCCATGTGACCTGGCCATTTAGCCCATGGTGTGCAAAAAAGTGCCGCTCAGAGGTAAAACAACCCAAACAACAAATCGTTATTTATTCTGCTACATCACACACAGCTGCGGATTTTGTCGTGGGAATCAGTGATTTCTCTAGATGCAGACACTTCGAAAGCTGTAGTATAGAGGCTGTCACGACATCTTCATTTCATGCGAAACATATTGACTGAATTAAAAGCTTTAATTTTGAATAGAAACATCAACTGAAACTGAATACTTCTAATTAATTTGAAGAAAAAGGAGAGAGGGTGAAAAAAAGAAGCCAAATGGAAGATTTTAAGCAAATAATATTATGTGTCCAAAAAGAATGAGGTCTAGCAAATACCACAGCTTACTTAGCAATTTAGTTACCAATGACTATAAATACTCTAAAAAAATGGTAAATAATAGACAGCCATCAATATAATTCTTACGCTTGGTCCTCGTTATTTCAGTTGAAGTAACATAATTTCAATAAACTGAACTAAGAAGACATATCAGCTAGTGGAGGCGGGAGGATTGTTTCAATCGTCAGCGTGCCAAGCTCCTAAACTTAATTTCTCGTATTCTGCCCTCGTTGGAAAAGAGGGACCAGTTCTTCACATGGTACGTTAAGCCATGGAACTGTTTGCAAGCAGATCCTAACCAGTTGCGCGTTAAAGCACACAGTGGATGGCCTTGGCGGGAGACTGCTATCTGCTTCCTAACAACTATTCAATGGATCACCTTTCCCTAACCTTCTCTGAACATTTAGGGTCTTTATGACATGGCTGTTTAGTCCATTGTGTTAAGAAACGTTTCTCTCAGATCACTGGTCTGAGGGAGCTGCTACTAATCCTTTTTTGGAGGGGGGGACTCCAACTAAAACTGACCAGGTTCCATAATTGGAAATTTGTGGGTCTCTTAGTCGCTCTGAGTCCTAATTCTATGCATAGTTGTAAATCCGCTTCTGACTCGATGATGCAACAATCCTCTTGTCGCTGGTATTCGGGAGTCGAACCTGGGTTTGAAATTGTTTTTTCTACGATGTTCTCATAAGAAACAAGAAAGTATGTGAGATTTGTCTCACTTGGTTTTATGTGAGATTGAAAAAGAATTTCTAACACTTGTTCCGGCCACTTGTGATAGTTATCATTTCTGCCAAGAAACCAAGTGAGAATTTTCTTGAAAATCACAAAGTGAATTTTGAGAGGTTTGTTAGTAAAAGATTAGTATTATAGCAAAAAAGCTTTATAGACCTTATACAGGAGTATTATCAGTTACTTGGAATTTGCAATGATACGTCTTTAGAGGTGTGGAAATGCAAAAGTTTCAGCTTTTGTTTTTATGGTTTTTTTTAATTTTTTCTTGATGTTTTTAGTTACTTTTGCTCACAGTTTTTAAAAACGTTATTTCGATGGTAATTATGCATGTTAAGGTGAGATAAAGTGAAAGTGTCCGATTTTATTAAGTAGCATCTAAATTTAACATAAAAATATTCCTATCTGCAGCAATTTCAAACAAAACTCTAAGTTGCCTCAACCTCTTAATAAACTAAAAGAAAATATAAATATCCACTCTAGAAAGGGACGTATCTATTATGATCCGAGGGGTCCTATCGTAAAGTGGGTTGACTTTACTTTGTTGTAAAATGTAAAAGAACTCAAAATACTTTTCCCCGAAAATTCAGTCTCTCATGTTAAATCTCAAACTTCTCTACATGATTTGAAATCCAAAAAGTTGTCTTTGTATAATTTTATTTTAGTCTATTTTTTAAGTCCGACATTGAAAATAGGTTAAAAAGCACTAAGAAATGGGGCGGGGGTGGTTAAGTCGGTAGCGTGCCAGGCTCGTAATCTGTAGTTCCCAGGTTCGAGTCCCAGCTGGGTCAGCGTTGAGATTTATCTCCGCAAAATTTCCTGCCCTGCTCACGGTCAGTAGGGGACACCGATGGGCTTGGAAAGGCCGCCGCCCGTCGGATGGGACGTTAAGCTGTGGCCCCGTGTGCGGGAGAGCCATACCCTGTGCACGTTAAAGAACACGCTGGATGGCCTTGACGGGAGGCTACCATCTGTCTCCCAACAGCTGTTCCAATGGGTCCCCTCCCCCAACCTTCTCTGAGCCTACGGGGTCCATGTGACCTGGCCATTTAGCCCATGGTGTGCACAAAAGTGCCGCTCAGAGGTAAAACAACCCAATCCAACGCACTATCAAACGTTTCCTTCAAACAGAATTCGGTGGAATATTTCTAGATATTGGGAAACCCTACTCTGCCTTCTATGAGAAACTCTCCCTCGAAAATGATGTTATCGCCCTCCGAAATTGAATCTCAAGCAGCTGTTTGCCACATAGGTCTGAGATGATCACTTCAAAATACTACGTCATAGTTTGATCTGTGGGGAAAGTCATAGAATATCGCGGAAAGACAACATAAGAACTAAAACATCATGCCTTATCCGGAGCTCGATTCCAGGTCCTTTTGATCAAGAACCAAGGACGCTGACCACTAAAAGCAAAATTTTGTATATAATCGGGAAATGAACTTAAAATAGCGTTACGCATTCTGCAAGATGTATTTTTTATGACTTCTAATTTTGTTGATCACAAGTTATATTCATTTATTTCCTGCTTTGGAAATAATCTATAATGTGATATTTTCTTTTGACTAAACTGCGCAGGTTTTTCAAATGCTAAAAATTAACAACTGAAAATGGTAAAACTATACTATATTAAAACTAAACATGCTTCAAACAGTTGCCGCTGCTATAATAGAAAAATTGCTAATATTTCATCAAGAGCTTCGAACCGAACTCGAATTTGAAAAAGTAACGCTGCGAAAATACCATTTTACTCGAACCCGAAAATATCTTTTTTCCTTGCGAAAAAAATTGAAATTTCCTAAGTAGTGCACAATGAAATTCGAATTCTATAGAAAAGTTTCAGAGTATTACTCTTTCTATCAATAATTAGAGTGATGGCTGCTTTTTCCTATTTTTATATATATATACTGTATATCGGTGAACATAAAAAGACTATTCGATATTCTTCCCTAAAGATTATTAAAATTAGCACTAATTTCAAGAATAATAGATAATACTAAATATCAAAGTTGGAAAATGAACTTCAGATATAAGAAATTTTACAGGGTGCTACAAAATACGTTATTGTGTTTTTTTGCTACACAACAGCTTTTATTCAATCGAAAGCGTGTAATAACAAGGGGAGGCACAACATCAATAGTTCACATTCTAGATTTACTTTTAATTCACTGTTGCCATCTCTGATTTTGACGCCTTCCCTCAGTCCACTTGGATAGATTATTAAAATATGTGCAGAAAAAACCACGCGAACATTTGCAAATCTAAACCGTTATAATCCTATATTTTTAAGCTTCTTCTAGAAAGTGTGATTTTAGCACTACAATGTTTTACTACGATATTTTAGAAACATAAAAATTGTTATGGATATGGCACAGCAGCCAATTAAAGATGAGACAGCTTGTGTTAAGGAAAATTTTGAATATATTATCTTACCTGCCACAACGATACTTTTTAAAACAAAATAGTTTACATGTCCTTCATAGGCTGGATACATGCACAACAACTGGGGGCTATCTTGTAAAGCAAATTACTCCACAACAAAATAGTTATAAAAAAACCGTTTTAGGAAACATTCGCTAAAGTAAATATCCTTATTTAAAGATCGATGAAAGCAACCAATTGACCCATTTAGTACCGAGTGGTTAAGGCGCTTAACTACTGATCTAAGGGACCTGGTTCGAGCCCCGGGTAAGGCATGGTTGTTTGTATTGTTTTTCTGCTGAGGTCTCGCCATCTTCAAGGACATTCTACTGTAGCGTATAAACTGACAAGCTCCTGTCACACTTCTGTGACAAGCAATAGCTTCAGGAGATATTTATTGTTTTATTTTATTTTATTATAATTTCAAAACACATATTCTATAAATCGCGAAAACATGAAAATTAATAATTCAACCAAAATTAGGAATTTAAATGATTATTAAAAAGGAAGTGAAGAATAAATTCTTTTCTTTAAAATAGAATTTATATCACTACTTTGGAAAAATAACATCGTGTTAAATAATCAATTCACAGCAAAATGAAAAATTCAGCTTCTTACACTACCGCCATACGAGGCTAGTAACTATTGTCATATTGTTATTGATATAAAAATAGCTATCTTTAGAAATTTTAATCATATGATTTAAATTAATTTTTTCCCTATTTCCAATAGTACAACCAATATAAAAGTAGCTATTTTGATAAAAGATGAAAATGAAATTGGTAAATTTTATGGAAATAGTAACGAATGAATTTGGATGATGTAATTGAACCGCATTTAACTAAAATGTGAAATAGGATATACTTGTACAAAACAGGATATTATCACCTATAACCTATTTTAAATGTGATGAATAACTCTACAATTAGCAATGCATGTAACAATCTCATCACTTCTATTAGTAAAGCAATATATCAATGCATTGTTTGTAAAATCGTTTTGCGCCCCAAATGGATTAATGATTTTTAAATGATTATTATTAAGGAAGCAAATTATCGATTGGCACGCAAAGGCTTGTGTGATATATTTCCTCGACTTTTAGGTTTCCAAAGATTCTGTTCCAAATTATTGCATAGTTTATACATATATTTTAACAAGTCAAAGAACCTATAGTTAAAATATGAGAAACAGATATTAAGTAATTTTTAGAGCTGTTTCGATTTAAATTACATATATAATAATAAAATCTTGCAAACAATTTATAATAACACATTATTAGATTACATTTTGCAAATAAATTTTATTTGCCTCTGTTGATTGGACAAATATAGAGATAAATTCTGACTAAAATTAAGAAGGGTTAAGAAGCAAATCATTAATACTCTAAAAGTTCTGCAGAATCTTAAATACGAAGAGGTAGCAATACAAGCAGATATTCACCAAAGCAAATCATCAGATACTAATGAAGCATATTATATTCTTCAAATTTATTAAAAAAAGATGGTATAAAAACAAGTAGGTAGACGTAATAAAATATTGTAAAAAGCGAATTATTTCTGTATTAACTGTGCTCTAGATTAATTCTTCAAATTTATTTAAAAAATGGTATAAAACAAGTAGGTAGAAGCAATAAAATATTGTAAAAAGCGAATTCTTGCAGTATGAACAGTTTTTTAGATTACATAAATAAAAAATAAATAAATACCCCCTCAAGCAGCTGCTTGCCACAGAGGTCTAACAGGAGCCTGTCAGTTTATATGCCATAGTAGAAGGTCTGAGAGGATGGATCTCTATGTTGCGATCTTATGCAACCACGGCAATTCCCGGTTCCGCCTGACAGCACTACCTGGTTAAGAAAAGCCATGACCATCTAGAGCCGGGGGCAAGGAATACGCCCTATAGGCGCACCTCAACCCCGGCCTCACATGGCAGCAGTCCTATAGAAGGAAAGCTAACCACCGGAAGAAACCTAACTTTAATCTATTCCCCGGTTTGCAAATGTGCAAGGATATAAAGATCCAAGCTCGATCGGCACCCGGGGTGGAGACTCTTAGTAAGACCCAGACTTTTTGGACAGCTCGTGCCTACTAGGCAGGAGGAACCTTTCGACCGAGCCGTCGAACTGACCACCCAAGGTCCCTGAAAGGTGAGGTCTCCGACGCCGTCACCACCCGACCGGCAATCAAGCCGGCCAGCAGCGTCTTCAACCTCGGTTGGCCTTGGCCATGTCCAACCGGCGCCCAACCCGGTCGGCACAGCCTTCAGCCGGGTTGCTGGGTCCTAGGCCCCCCCACCACGACAAGGTGGTCCCCTATTGGGGGGGGGGGGGTCTGAGAGGATGGCAGGACCTCAGCAGAAAAACGACACATACATCCATGCCTTACCCGGGGCTCGAACCCAGGTCCCTTAGATCAGTAGCCAAGCTCGCTAACCACTCGGCCATGGGACGGCTTAGATTACATAAGGGTACCAAAATAATTCAATTTTGTTTTGTACTCTACAAGATTATTTTCTGCAATAAAATATTTTCTCTCACCACAGCGATTCAGATTTTCTGCAAAATGTTAAAAAATATTTTTGATTGGCAAAAATAATCCTCAAATTAATATATTTTAACAAATGTATTTCCGTTCAGTATTATATAGATATTTCAGCACTAAAAATTTAATTAATGGAATGGATTTTGCACAATAAAATTATCTGTGATTGAATCCTTATCCATTTAATTTTTTAAAGCCTGAACCGAAATTGAATATATAATTTTTAATCACGAAACCCAAATCAATCTAGAAAACATTTCTGATAGGTCAATGCTTTGTTTTCACCAAAAGGGTCAAAACTCAATTTCACAGAGTTGTTACTTATCTATTTTACTTTAGCAATTACTATAGGATACCTAGTTTTACTTTAGGATATTCAATTTATTTTAGATGTTCTAAAACTACAAGAGAGGAAAAGTGGGAGAGATAATATACAGTTAAAGTAAGATATATATATTTATCTAGATGAAACAGAAATAAAAGCGTTTACTTCTATTTGCTTTATATTACTGCTTGAAAAATGTTGCATAATTAGAACATTCAAATACATATTTACTTACTTCCATCATCCATGTAGTGATAACCATCCTCATTTGCGATGTTATTTCTTCCTGGAAACTTGGTATATAATCGAATGTTGTTGGATAGTGACATTCTAGGTGCAGAAGTCTCGTCAAAATTCTACTGTCATTTAATACCTTATCGTTTGGAGTTCGAAGGGTATCTTTTTCAGTCTGACGGCAAAGAATCTGCACAACAGATTTCCAGCTATGCTCCATCACAACTGGACTCGAAGATGATTCGTTGCTGCTACTCATACTAACTCACGACGGACGTTATTACCAAACTTCAGCACACGGTAATGTGTATCTCAGTCGCCTCACTTAGTAAATGTAATATATATATATACCACAATATTGCTACCGGAAACGATATACTGAAAAACCAAAGCGCTCCAAGTAACAATTAAATGGCGAGCCCTGATTGGCAACTGTCAGTTAATAAGGATTAAGGTCTTAGTAGTATCATTTAATGCCAGTGTGGTGCTAACGGATTAGTCAAAGGGTGGCAACAGCCGACCTTGAAAATTTGGAGAATGTTCAAAAAGTATATTTCTCCTACTCACAGATAACGGTTTTGATATTCAAACCAAGAAAATGTTACCTGTAGATAAAAAGATTTCTGTATTCTATTAAAAATTGTAAAGTGAATTCGAGCTAAAGAGTCGGAGCTACTCTTTGAATGGTATATCAGTGTCATATATCCTGATTTTAACATTTACACATACGGTACTTAATTATTGAATTCTGGTGTAACCTCGAAACCCCTTGATTAGACGATGTGACGTTAAGAATATAGTAGCGAAATATGTTCTGCTCACTTAAATTTTGTACATGGCACGCCACCTCTGAATGATATTCGCTCTAAAATTCGATTAATATCGAAATAAAAGGAATTCACAATATAATCCGGAAATTTATGGTTAATGGTAATAAATTTTATAAAAATATTTTTTTTCGTTTACCTGGTGCTGCTGGGACTTTTAAGAATCTATGGAGAGTGTGGAGAAATAGGCGTATACACCTAAAGACTAAAATTAGACTGTATAATAGTTTGGTTCTTTCCAGGGTTAGTTATGGTAGTGAAACTTGGACACTTTGTAAACAAGATAACAGGAAACTAGATGCTTTTGATTCCAGATGCTTACGCAGTATCTTGGGCATTAGGTGGTTAAATTTTGTAACTAATGATGTTTGCAACTTCCTTTAGCAGCATATTGTGCAGAGAGAGACTCCGTTGGTTTGGCCATGTGGCTCGTATGAATAATTATAGATTGACGAATAGGGTTATCAACAGTGTGCCTAAAGGCCTCAGAAAGAAGTGGAGACCTACGATGCGGTGGGCTTACAATGTCAAACAGGACCTTATTAGAATTGGTGTGCAGTCGCCAGATGCAGTAGATGTAGCTCAGGATAGACTTACTTGGAGAACTAAATTGCACGGTCTGGTTGGACCTCCGTAGCCCATGGCTGCTTGGGAATGCTGATGATGGTGTTTGCATTTGTTATATATATTTTTCCAAGTACACTGTGAATACGTCAAAAATGTAATAAAATTAAGTTTGTATATCAGAATGTTCTTTCAAGGTCAAATGCAAGCCATTTCACTTTCAGTGAGAGGAACCATGAAAGATATATATAAATTGGGACGTGCGATTAAATAATAGCTCAAATAACATAGACGCTGGAAGTTTAAAATTTGAATATATTTTCCAAGAACTAGAAAAATAATCAAAGATATATTAATCAAAAATATCAGCTCTGATTTCAAATTCATGCATTTGCTCTCGACCGACCTCAGCTGTAAAACACAATATTTTATTAAAGTTTCCCCAAAAAAACATTCTTTGTCTGAAAAGGAAAAATAAATTCTTAACTCCGATAGGAGCATAAATGATCAAGTTTTATTTTGTTTTCTGGGCTTGCATGTATCTTTCGGTGTATTATCAGAATGCCTCAGAAAAAGAATGTTATTGATGAATCAGAAAGTGTCTCAGAAAGAATGTTATTGAGCCGAAATTTATTCTTTTTTAATCCTATGAAATAAATGTGGTTAGTTAATATTAAACCGTTTTAAAAATTGACTTAAATAATAATTTGCAGGTCAATTTGCGTTTAGCAAAAATTTCCTTTTGTCTACATGGAGTATTTGAAACTAAATCCTCGACTCCATAGACCAACCCTCGACTCCATAGGAATAACCAAAAAATACCTTTGAAGCATATGAAAGAAGTGATTAAATTTATTATTACCTATATCAATCATGTGATTGTTCCTATTGCAAAGTATTTTAAGCGTTAATCAGGTTACTACAGGGAAGGGATGTGACTGGTAATCAGTCGTTCCCTGTCTCGAGTTCCGCGTTCAGATTTATCTTCTCAAAACTCCCCGCCCTGCTCTATCAGTAGGAGACACCAATGGGTTTTAAAAACCGCCGTCCGTCGGATGGGAGGTTAAGCCATTTTCCGTTTACGAGAGAGCCATATTCTGTTAATGTTAAAGAACAAGTTGGGTGGCTTTGACGGGAGGCTACCATCTGTCTCTCCCAACAGCTGTCCAGGGGGTCCCAACCTTCTCAGGGTCCTTGTCGCCTAGCCATATAACTCATTGTGTGCAAAAAAGTGCTCCTCAGAGGTAAAACAATCCAACCCAGGTGAGTATATGAGATAAATGAAAAGTACGCAACGCCTATACAGTGAAATATCACTATAGCGAAGTAGGCGACCAAAATATATTCATTAAAATGAAATTTCGTTGGAGTGCAATGCAATAAATAAATGATAGCATGACAGTTACACATATATTATAAAATTATCATAACCAAATAATCTAACAATGAATTAACGTTCACTTCTTAAAAAGAGAGATATTTTTTAAATGTGTGTTTGAACAAGGAATTTCTATGAATTCCTGAATTATGTAGCAAAACATATATTAATGATGAACAAAATAACAATGAACAACGTGAATTGGGTAATTGTCCAAATCACTTGCTGAATAGAAATTTCACCGAGTGCAGCATCACGCGAGGCATGAAAAACAAACCAAGACCAAAAAGTGTAGGTCGCATTGATTAAGAATTAATTGGCCGAATGGGTAGGAAACTTGGCTACTGATCTAAGGAACGTGGTTTCCATCCCGGATAAGGCATGGATGTGTGTTTTGTTTTTCTGCTGAGGCAAAAAATCCTCACAGATCTTCTACTATGACACATAAACTGTCAGACCTCTCTGGCAAGCAGTTGTTTGAAGGGGTATTTTTTTTTATATTTATTTATTAATTTTATTTCGAAATTTCTTTATCGATTTAACATAACGGTATACAGAAAATTCGCAGTAGACGAAGACTAATTAGACTTTACTGAATATTTCGTTACTGCGGATTTGGTTACGCTGACATTGATATGCATCTGGGTTATGGACTTTTGTGGCCTCACAGAGAGAGGCGGTTACATGCCAGAAATGCCAGAATCAGGGGAAATTATCAGTTGGATCGTGATATGCCCTGTGTGGATTTCAGACAAACTCCACACGGAAGCATCGAAAGTTGAACAATGTATGATATTCTGATGGCTTAATATGATAATCTGTGTCTGCTGTAGATCGATTTCAGGGTTGGTTGAATGAGTCAAATCAACTCGCAAGAATATTGAGAAATTTTTGGCATTTGAAGACAGTCATATAAAGACAGGAGTAAAACAGCCCAACCCAGTTTTGGGATGGGTCTGTCATCCCTGAGCTGAACATAACGAGATAAATCATCAGGACACAAAAACCGCGAAGGCTAAGCGAAATTTGGGTACAGGGTCTCATTGGACAGCTGTTGGGAGATAGATGTTAGCCTTTCATCAAAAAACCTACTGAGTTCTTTAAAGTTCGTCGTTCTCCCGCACACGGAACTAAAGCTTCATGTCCCATTCGACGGTCAAGGCCTTTCCAGCCCATGGTGTGCGCGAAACACGTAAAACCTTTGAGTAAACGTGTTTGATGCAGAACCAAGTTCGCTCCCATTATGTTGAATTAACAATAGCAACGCTGTAGATACATGATTGTGAGAGCGTGGAATGCCCGCTTTAGTACTGCTTATCTCCTATTTGATTTTTCACATTTCTGAACTTCTGAAAACGCCATGAAATGATGAAAGTTAGAGTCGGACAAAGAGCTGCTCTCTGTTGTCACAGAATTGCAACAGCCAGTCTCTCCAGGAAAGACATATGATTTTTCTAATTTCAGGTTGCTACAAATGCCGGAATAGGTATAGCAAATTTTAACCATCAATACATGAGTTATGCTTCATTTATGACATTTGATCGCCTTCATTTTGTACTCCTCTTATACTTAGAATCCATTTCTCCAGAAATCAAGGAGGTCCGGCTTTCATAGTTTCAGTGTTTCATTCCTTAAGCCAGTGTTTCTCATGGATTGTGCCGTCGCACACTTATATTATTCGCACACCTGAAAAATATTAGTTCTGAGTTTTTAATTGATGAGAAGGAAGACACCGATGCTCCGGAAATGAGAATTTTCAATGCTGTCAATAGCAGGGAATTTTTAAATTAATAAAATATATACTTTTGGTGTTCCGCAACGAAGTGAATCGATTGGTAAGTGAGATTCGATGAACTGACTCGAGTAATTAGATGTACCTCCAGGAATTGATTTGAGCACTAGGTATGCTACCTTGAATTGTCTCGACTAATAGGTTGACGAAGTGAAACCAAACTAACCTTGACGAAGTGAAACCAAAAATTCCTTGACGAAATGAATCCAAAAAATCCTTGACGAAGAAAATAGTTTTGTCACGATGTTAAAAAAGGTTCAGAACCCTCTCAGTGGAGTATATACATCGTTCAGAATGGTAATGAAAGAAAAAATCACGATAGCATACCTCTGTGCCACATTTAATTTCTAAATGTCAGGCTTCAAAAACCCCAAGTTTTCAACCAGTTCCGAAAGCGACATAACTGGTGATCTATTACGGATAAAGGAAAGGCTTCCATTACAAATGTGCATGCATTTTATTATTTCTTCAATCATGAGTTTCAATCCCGCTTTTGTCTTCTATACGCTTCAGTCAATGGGCGAGTGGTGGTGGTATCATGTCAGTAATGCTATTAGGCCGGAGATTTAGAGAGGTGAGAACTGATTATGACCTCCTTGGGGATTAACGCACAGAAGGTATTGCTGTCTTACTTCATCCAATTGTTCCATCAAGGTCAACTAAAAGTTACTGATGATGTCAGAGACATGAAAGTCTTCAGCTGAATGATGTTAAAGGATTTTTGTAAGGAGATTATTTCCTGAAATTTAAAATATACCTAATATTGCTACAGTAAATTCCTAGATAATCCTATTTTGACAAAAGGCCGCGATTTACCTGAAATAATTTCCAATGTTGCCACAGGTTGCGATTCGAATCTGAACACTGCAAATCGTAACTGTGATGTGCTGCCAACTTAGCTAAATCCACCCCCCCCCCCTCCGTTATACTGTTAAAATTTTATATTCATCGTTATCTTCGGTCAGACATTCAACAGAAGCAGTTAATGCAAAGCAAAATTCCAGTCAATGTGTTAAATCTGGAAATAATGCAAAAACGATATTTAGATTGAAATGAAATTTGAAAACCCTTTATGGAGAATAATTTGGTAATGAGATTTTACATGTGATTTCTAAATTAAGAAAAACAAGTCAATAACCTTAATAGCCATAGATATGAACCACAAAGCTTCCATCTTAAACGTTTGCTTCAAAAATGATGTTTAAAATCAATGGGTGTGATTAGTACTCTTAAGGTCACACCCATTGATTATAGGAAGGATTAGTATCTTTCCCGATAATACCAGGTAACAAATTACCCTGAAGCAATTGTTCAGCACGAAGATGGGACAGGAGACGATCAGTATAATACGTCAAAGATAAAATATGCAAGTATTGGGTGACCTAAGTATGAAGATATCGCAAGAGACAAACCACCAATGCCTAATCCATGGTTCGAAAACGAATGGAGCTTATTCGGTCTAAATAACAGTAAATGTCAGGAATATGTATTTCCAAAAACAATGAAATTTCGAAAACAGTATACCGCAAGAGTTACTTTCCATAATTTACCAGGGGATAAACTCACAACATTAGGCTCAGGTTATTGACCTGAAGTTCATTGGGTGGAATCCCAACTGTACAGCATTGAGATTTTTCTTTACTAAACACCCC
Organism: Ryuthela nishihirai; assembly: GCA_038380435.1. Taxonomy (NCBI): domain Eukaryota; kingdom Metazoa; phylum Arthropoda; class Arachnida; order Araneae; family Heptathelidae; genus Ryuthela; species Ryuthela nishihirai. The sequence goes on from JAWZYU010000058.1 coordinate 1,529,215, forward strand.
ACGTGCTCTAGTTTAGACATAAGGCATATTTTATATAAGTGTAATTTTACTTATTTTTATATTTTTACAATTTTCAAATTTCTCTCACGAATAGATTGTTTGCAATAGTCATTTAAAGTTTAATATTTTCCACAGTTAGAAAGTAATTTTAATTTTATTGGGAAATTTAGAAATGTTTATTTTATCAATTCATCACTACCGAAATAATGGAAAACATTTTTCATTTTTTTCTGAAAATATATGTATATCTATATTTGTTTTTTTTACAGTTTAATGCCTCAAGACGATGAACCAAAAACAACAGCTCGCTTTCAAACACGAGCTAATACAAAGAATGCATATACCGGGAAACTGAATTTTTTTATATATCTTCATCAATTGTCTAAATTTCGATGAATCTGATATTGATTATCAAAATTCAATGTATCCTTTTACATCTTCGCTCATTATCAGTGTTTTCGAACTGAAAAACATACATAATAATCGATAAAATATTTTAATTCTTTTGCTAAAGTTCTATTGTGTGTTTCAAATTATAATCATAATTAATACCCAGTTACGTTTTTAGTTTGATATAGGCTTTCGAACAAATTCCACAATGACAATGGGAAGGAAGTTATAAAAATATATTGGAAGAAAAATGTAAGTAAAGAAAAAAAAACGAAAACTCAAGTTTCAGGTTCATCTACTTTACCATTTCCCTTAAGTTATATTTCAAATTATCCAAAAATAGATTTAATATCCTCGGCGTTTTTACAAATTAATGACTATTATTATATTTCACACTCTAAGTTCTGACGGTTGACAATAGCATGACATTAACTGGAGAAAGTTTCTTATACGACGTTATCTCTTCGAGTACCTCTCATCTCCAAATACTCCAACTGATCACTTCACCTGCAAATAACTTTTCGGTAGTTTTCCTTTTTTGTGTTGTAGTTTTTGTTACGTGTTTGAAATATTGAGGAACATCTCATTATCTATATCTTCTTGGGCTAATATTTTCACGTGTTCTCTTCTTTAATGCCCGACAGGCTTGGAAACCCCGGCATTCATCAGATGGGAAGTAATGCCGTGGACCCGTTGTAGAGGAGAAACCCATTCCCTTTGCGTGCTGAAGAACGGGAGGGGTATGATCATATGCTGAATCCCCATGCGTCTCCTAAAAGTTGTTCAGTGGCTCCCCTTCTCCAGTTTTCTCCGAGTCCTTGTGGCCTGGTCCTTTAGCCCCTTATGAGAAGAAAAATGTCACTCAGAAGTAAAACAACCCAATCCAACAACCATAATGCCAGTAGGCATGAACCTAAAAGTTTCTATCGTAAATTTTTGCTTGAAGCCTAAGCGTACTAATAACAATCATTAGTGTACAGTGTTTCCTCATATAACCAAATGACAAATTACCCCTCAAGAAATTACTCTCTATAGACGTGTATAGCAGGATATCTGAAAAGAAGGGGAGACCTAAGCATGAAGAAATTGTAAGAAAGGAAACACCAACGACTAATCTGACGCTCATCGATGTAATATGTCATATAGAAGATCCGCAGAGAAGACCACACTGATCACTCAGACACCGGGAAGGTCAAAGATATTGTGATTTGCAGAGGCAGAAACTCAAAAGTGAAATTTTCATTTATTTCTTAAAACGGAACAAAATATTTGATATTTATAGGCTAACAGACACGATAATATGAAATGATAGAGATGATTTATGTAAATGATTGCGTTTCAGCTGTTAAACGTTTAAATATATTTGTACAAATATCTAACTATGGGATAGAAGACAATGAAAGGTATTTTCTAAATTATGTTTGTAAATTTTCTACCTTAATGTATTTCAGTGTTTTTAATAAGCAAAATATATGTATAAAACAGCTATTACTGTAGGGAGATAATCTGTGAAAACTGTTACAGAAATGTACTGAAATCAGACAACTGTAAATGAAAATAGCCTTCTGTATCTGTTATTGTTAACAAGTTTCTGCGTTTTCAGTAAACTATTGAATATTACTATTTAATTGGTAGTTAAATAACAAAAAAATTATTTTTCATTCATGCATTGAAAAAAAAAGATAAGTTTTTCACCTCCATAGTAGTAAGGGGGAAAATCATTAATGACAATGTAAATTTCTTTACCATCACACCCTACCACCTACACTTCGACTGTCTATCATATATAGATCGTTTTCGATATCCATTTAAAAAATTGGAATTGCCAAGTTTCTTTCACCGTTAAAGGACATTTCTAATGCTTTTATTTTGCGCCTGTAAGACTCTTTGACAGTAAAAATTGCAACGAATGGATGATTCCAAAAACTTAAATAGTAATTCATACTATAAAGCACAAAAGGAATCTTTAATGTTTCCCAAAAAAATTAGGTTTCTCCCCGCATTTCAGGTAAGGTAACAACTTTGCCTCCTTAACTTTTTTTGCACATCTTATCATTCACTACCATACCACCAAAAATTCAAAATTTTAACATAAATTCATTTACAAAATCTTTAGAATATTCATGAAAATTTTGTGATTTTTCAACTTTCAGAGCAGTAGTGAAGTAATTAGGAGATTTAGAAACTGATTCACAATATTTCATCAAAACCTATCCAATCCAAAAAGAATTAACATTTCTCTAAAAAGTTCGAGCTAAAAGGTTAGCCCGTTCTCCTACGATCTAACACCAGCTACAAATCTAATCATTGGTGACACTGGTAATTATGAAATGCTAAACTGCGCATAAGATTGTAGCTGTAGTGTCATGTAATGGACTCTTAGACTTTGTGAAATTTCTTTAAATGAACTCTTTATGGAGTAATGGTAGTTGAAATGTGCGCATTCCTTTTTATCATGTTTACAAGAAAAAACACGAGGAATATTCGGTAGCAATGCATTTAACACAGGTTCTTGAATCATTTTCGCAGAAATGTCAAGCACGCATATGTCACAAACTTCACAGCCAATATAAATACCAAAATTTATGCAAATATTTTTATGATTTGTTCTGTGTGAAATAATTAATACTCTGATGTGTTACACATAAAGTAAACAATGTGTTTAGATTGTTTTCCTTGTGATTCTTCTTCCTTCAAATTTGACACTACAGGCGACAGGTAAAATGTTTTATAATACTTCAAAAATTTATACTTTTCAATAAGTATGTGGTGATATTTGATGGACGAGAGTAGGAACAAGTAACGATATCTTCGTGCTAGATTAGTAAGGCATCAAATGCATGATAATATTGGCTAAATCCAATCTTTTCTCTACAGACAAAATAGGATGTATCTACATCAAAACAAAAGGAAAAAAATATCTACTCATAAATATGAGTAGATATTTTTTTCCTTTTGTTTTGATGTAGCATTTTTGATAAGCATTTTGCAGAATGCTATACAGCTAGCTACATGATAAGGTCAACTTTTGAATTAAGCTGAAAGAGTACACAACTCCTCTTATCACACCATAACGTTAACGATCGATAGAGGTGCGAAGGAAGGGAAAAACATTGGTTGCCTGTGAAAACAACGCGACTAGCAGGAAGAAAAATCTTTATTTTGTGACCTTGGGAAAAAATCACACTTCTGCCGCATTTCGGATGTGAGAAAGCTACAATTTTGCATCTATTGTCGTGGATATCACATATGCGAAATTTCCCTACCTCATGCAATTATTGATTTCACTTGAAGAACTTTAAAAGTTATTTCGAATCACCGACATATATGCCAATAAAAAATAAATACCCTTCAAGCAGCTGCTTGCCAGAAAGGTCTGACAGGAGCCAATCAGTTTGCACTCCACAGTAGGACTGTGAAGATGGCAGAATACCAGCAGAAAAACAATACAAATATCAATGCCTCACCGAGGCTCAAATTCATGTACCATTGATCAATAGACAAGCGAGCTAACCACTCGTTGACATCTAGGTTTAAAATATACAAGTTGAGTAAGAAAAATTGAAATGCAAGTGAAAATATTTCCTTTCTAAAAACTTTGCTTTTAATTTTAATAAATCAATTTAAAAACATTATACTTCATAACAAACCAACATCATATTTCTTTTCAATGATGCCCAAATCCGCGAATGCAAAGGAATCAGCAAGTATTTAGATATATTAATATATATTTAGCATTAAAAATATCTTGATCTTTCGCTATTTGCGGAAATCATAGGGAGAAATAGAAAATTATGGAGTATTCTACTTTCGTCACCATAAATTTCATTTTCTTACCCCAGTAAGACGTTTGCACTGGAGTGGCGACTTGTGCGTCATTTTCTTCACACTAGCTATGCTTTGAAGCGTATCGCACAGATGAGAAATATAATCTAATTTCACCATGCATAAAGGTAATTAAGTGGCCAATTAGAGAAAGTGTTGTCTCTCTTGACGACACCGTCTCAGAGTGTAACCGTAGATGAGATCAGGAAACACTCTTGCTTACTACTTCAGTGTAGAGCTTATCACCAAGACAAAAGGCAAAGATAAAAAAATTTCAACACATTTCACCACCTACTTCGAAGCACAATCATCATCCTCAAGAAGCTATGGACTGCCAAAGACCAACCAGATAGCACATACCAGAGTAGAAACATACGCCATTTAATGTCTCCAAATGTTTAACAATTTTCTTTCATCGTCCAAGATAAGAAAGTGGAAAGGTTCCTATTTCACTTCCTAACAATTTTGGTAAATATATTACGTATTCAAACATCTAAATGAGTAAACTATAAAATAAAAATGAATTTCATTACTAAAATTATCAACGAATTATTGTGGTACTTTATACTCTTCGCATAGCTTTTTTTGGCCCAGAGATTTCTTATTTGTAATTGTTTACTTCAACTTTTTACGTTTTATGCAAATTATTTTTACTCCCCCAGATTTTTAATGCTTTATTCTAACCTAAAACAAATTTCGTTATTGAGTGGTCAAATGATCTATCTCGAATGCTCCTTGTGACCAAATAAAACAACTCTATATGATGGTCATTCCTTTGTCTACGAGCTGAGGGTGGGGTGGGAAAACATTTATCTCTATTCTGTAACCAGGGAGTAGGAGTGACAATCTCTAAGCATTCAGACAATGATTGCTAGCACAAAGGCCACTACGATGGGAATTAAAACAAACCCAATTGTTCATATCCGGCTTTCTCATTGCTATTTCTCTGGGTACAATGCATTATTGAAATTTGGGAGAAGCGATAAATGAAGCCGGTTACAGAATGTTTGAGGGGACTTTTATTTTCACACTGTAGGATAAATGACAATGTCACAAGAACTCCAAGGTTTTACTGGACAGCTATTAAGAGACAATGTCTGCAATTAACACCACCACTATATGCTTTAACATGCATAGGATAAAGCTCTCCAGCACACTACGCCACGTTCTGACGTCCCATCCGATGTACAGTTGCCTTTACAAGTCCATCGGTGTCCCCTATGTGACCAAGGTCATTGAGGGGCATTAGTGGCAATAAATCTTATTTTTGGCAAAGTTGCAACCCAAACCGAGAACTGCATATTACGAGGCTGTCGCATTTCAATGATTCGCATATCGTTTAATTTTGGGCTGACAGTTTTCCACATCAAGTGTACTTGCAGGCCCCTTTAAACAAATTATTGAAATTGAAAGATGAAGTTGTTATAGTTTTGACTGAGCAGAAATCCGCTTTTGTTAAATTTTTCATAATGACTTATGGCTTTCAAAATTGTTATTTGTCGGATATTTTCCAAAAACTCAATGATTTAAACATGTCGCTTCAAGGAAAAAATTGTAACATATTTATGCTAAAAGATAAAATTGAAAGTTTTACTAAAAAAGTTAACGTATGGAAGAATAGGGTGGAAAATGGTTCTTTTAGAAATGTTTACAGCTAAAGATGATTTTATAATTGAAAATAACATTCCCAAAGATTTAATTGTAAGATTTATAATTGATAATCTGAAGTGCCTGGAGAGAGAGTTTCAGAAATATTTCCCTTCAAATTTTGATTGTAAAAAGCTACGTTGGGTTCATAAACCATACTCAATTGAAATCAAAAACGTCAGTCATCTGCCATTAAAAGTTCAAGAAGAATTTGCCGAGTTATCAAGTGACACAGGTTTAAAACTTGAATTTCCTAAAAAAAGTTAAATGAATTTTGGCTTGGATTAGGACAGATTTCCAACAATTTCTGAAATAGTCCTAAACATATTTATCTCATTTTGTATTACGTATTTATATGAAGCGTCGTTCTCAGCAATGACGATTATAAAATCAAAATATCGATTAACTCTGGAAAACGTTGAAGATGCTCTACGTCCTGCAATGTCAAATATTCAGCCAAGATTTAATTCTTTGTGTAAAAATAACCAAGCACATCCATCTCATTAGTATGCCAATTTGCTTTCGTCTTTAAAAAATGGTAAAATTATATGTATACCAAAGAATTGTTATAAAATAAATTTGTTTATGATTTATTATCAGTAAAATGTTTGATTTGTATATCCATTTTATATACCCATGTCACGTAAAAATTTCTCAGGTGAAAAGGGGTCGCGAGTGGAAAAAGTTTAGGAAGCCCTGCTATAGAGCATGCGATCTTACATATCATGCTTGTCTTGTACCTGTGCTTTGTGCCATTTGTTGCTCCACGATGTAGCATGAAACGTACCATTGCACTGCCCTCATATTGCGCCTCATGCATAAATAGATCGTATGAAGACTCATCCGAGCTCTAGCATATCGACGATTCTCTCTCACTCAGAGGGCATCAGTTGTGCATAAAGAGTCCAACAGGCTTCTCCAAGGCATGTTCCGAACATTTTAGAAGCATGCTCTCCAACCTCACTGGCAGTCGTACTATGAAACAAGCCTGTGGGCGCCCAGTATTCATCCACGGCTCGGTGGGACGTCACGTGTACATTCGCTGCCGAACTTTCAACATTTGTATATTTCCGATGACTGACTGCCTTCTGCCATTTACATATCTCTACTTCTATTCCTTCTTGGTATTGTGATTTCCACTTTGAGCAGTGTATTTATCTTAATATCATATTGTCATTTGCTTATCATTTGAAAGGGGAAAGAATCACTTTTCATATTATTCAATTAAAGTGATTGTAAATGGCAATGACCCTAGGTTAATGAACGCGCTGTCTCGATTTCGACTCAGAACAGAAATACTTCTAATGGAGGTCAGAGAAAGAGACACCTCACACTTCGAGCCTGGACAACCATCAAACAAGAAGAGAGAAAGAAAGAAGAGAAATTTAATATGCAAAACGGTTTATGTACTTTTATTTGCCTCAAATATAATTATGACTTATTTAATTTAAAGCAGACAAAGGGAAAACATATTTTCCACTATTTTATTAGAAAATTACTGAATAATTTAGAATTGATTACTAAATTTTAAAAAATAAAGAATTGTCAGAAGTATTTAAAAAAATAAAACTTCAATTATTGCATCAATATGTTAAAATATTACTTCTCTGCTTATGCACTGTTCTGGTCTGTTTTTTTTAGTTGACTTTTGTAGAGATCAGCACTAATATCAAAAATGAATTTAATATACAAAAGGTTAAATATTTTCATTACTTTCACCTATCTATGATAGAAGTGCGATTGCTTTAAATATATATATAGCTTACATCAAGAATAATAAGACAGAATTATGATAGTGGCTTTACCAACCTCCTAAGGACGTGTTAGGTCCAAATTACATACTCAGGAACCTATAGCGGTAACCGGAGGACTGGATGCAAATTTGGAAGGTCTACGTATTCACTTCCTTTTCCATTAAAGTATTTTCTATTTTCTTCTAAAAGTAAAGCGAGCCTGCTCTACGTAAACAATAAAAATTAAGCACAAACGATATAACTAAAAGTTTCAATAGTGTACTGAAAATTGTTCACATAATGAAGTTAAGCTTAACTTCAAAATCAAAGTAGTAATAGAAAAAAACAAACAAACATTATCTCTACGTTTGAAAGGGCACTTGCAGTTTAATAACGTTATCTAGTGATTAACGTAATTAAACCACAAATATTAAACACTGAAAAAAAATAATAAAAAATTTCTTTTAATAATAAAGAATCTAATAAATATCCAGGCTATTTACAGTCTACAGGACTGCCCAATACACACTTTAACATTTCTTATAGATCAATGGCGTATCACTCGCCTATGAATCAACCTCTGATCTACGAGTTGAAGCATCAGCCGCACAAGCATCACTTACATTAAATCGACAGTTATTTATAGAAATGCTACTTAAACACCGGCAAAAGTTCTTCACGAAACGTGTGTACATTGATTAATTTTTACATCAATTTCTTGCTACCTTATTCACAACTTTCCACAGTTAACTGTCCCATTTACAACTGTCGTCGTTAATGTACTACTCCATTCAAAAAGTAGGCGAGGCAAGGACTCCAGAAATTTCGGACACTTTCATAAGGTTTACCGATCTACGGTAGCTGCGAAACCCATATGTTATCCCAACAGAGCTAGAACTAAGTGGGAGCATCCCACCAAATTGGGTAGCGATCGCTCAAGTACTTGCGGAATTGTAGGAAAACCGATAATTTCTACCACCGATGAAAGCATGTCCGTACATTCGCCTGGCTTTACGGATATTATAAAATATGATGTTTCTTATCGTACCATGGTACTGAAACTGAATTGCAGATCTCAATTAATATATAATTCAACATCATCATCATCAAGCAGCCATGGGATACGGAGGTCCAACCAGACCGTGCAATTTAGTTCTCCAAGCAAGTCTATCCTGAGCTACATTAACTGCATCAGGCCACTGAACACCAATTCTAACAAGATTCTGTTTCACATTGTCTGCCCACCGCTTCCTAGGTCTCCCCTTCTTTCCGAGGCCTTTAGGCGCACTGTTCATAACCCTATTCGCCAATCTATAATTATTCATACGGGCAACATGGCCAAACCAACGGAGTCTCTCTCTGCACAATATGCTGCTTAAAGGAGGTTGCAAACTCCTTTGCCTAACCTCATCATTAGTTACAAAGTTGAACCACCTAATGCCCAAGATACTGCGTAAGCATCTGGAATCAAAAGCATAAAGTTTCCTGTTTTCTTGTTTACAAAGTGTCCAAGTTTCACTACCATAACTAACAATAGAAAGAACCAAATTATTATACAGTCTAATTTTAGTCTTTAGGTGTATACGCCTATTTCTCCACACTCTCCATAGATTCTTAAAAGTCCCGGCAGCAATCCCTATTCGTCTGTTAATCTCATGCCGCACATCACCATTATCTGTTACATAGCTCCCAAGATAATTAAACTGTGACACCTGCTCAAGACTGCAACCATTCAGATTAACTGAATCACAGCCTACCTGACCAATTTTCATCACTTTAGTTTTCTCTCTATTTATAACCAAACCTACTCTACTACCAGTCTCATAACAGCTCGAAAGAAAGAGTTCATCTCATCAACATCATTTGCCAAGAGGGCTAAATCATCAGCGTAATCTAAACCAGACATTTTCGTATCTACAGTCCATTTAAGGCCAAAATTTTTCCCTTGAAGTGAATTTCGCATTACATAATCAATAACCAAGCCAAGGAGAAAAGGAGACAAAATGCACCCTTATAGAACACCAGAAGTAATTCTAAACCAATTGCTACAAGCCTTACCAACTCTCACACACGACTCAGTGTTATTATAGAAAGCTTTTATTATGTTAACTCACTTGTCTGGTATACCATATGATTTCACAATCAACCACAAATTACGACGATCAACAGAGTCGAAAGCTTTTTTGAAATCAACAAAGCTAGCAACCAAAGTTTTCTGAAACTCTAAACATTTCTCAAGAATCTGCCTAAGTGACAATATCTACTCCACACATCCCCTACCACTTCTGAATCCACATTGCTCATCACGCAATTGACTGTCAACCAGATTCTTAATTCTATTAAGCACAATCATGGAAAGAACTTTACCTGGAACAGAGAGTAGGCTGATACCCCTATAGTTATCAGAAGAACTGCGATCACCTTTTATGAAAATAGGGATAACAATAGCTCTGGTAAAATCCTTAGGAACCATGCCTTTATCATAAAAGATATTCAGAATTTCAGTAATCCAAGTGGTAAACGAACATTCCCAGTTCTAAGCATTTCGGTAGTAATTTCATCTATCCCTGGGAATTTATGAAATTTAAGTTTAGAAACAGCCAAAATAATTCAGATTGTGTTATAGGGCCAACATTAAAGCCATCAATGCATCTATCATCATTGCAAACAATGGGTGTAGAACTAACCACATTGTTCAGAACATCACTGAAATGCTCAGCCCACCTAGCCATGACAGAATTCTCACCTTCTATAACCTTACCTTGTTTATCCTTCAATCCCTATATACCTGTCCGTTTTCTACCACACAAAACATTAACTATCTGGTACAGCTGTCTGCTGTTGTGCTGTTTAACTGCTTCCTCGGCTTTGTCAGCCAAACCATCAAGCCAAAGATTCTTATCAGCAGCTAACTGATCTTTTACACGTTTATTAAGTTCTCTGTAATGCTTTCTATTAGGATTAGAAGGGTATTGATTAAGAACATTAATGAAGTTCTTTCTTTCCGAAACAAGCTCAAGTGCCTTATCACTCAGATAAATCGGTCTCTTCTGCTCCTTTTTTCCTAATAGAGTACTGTTAGTGTCCAAAAAAGCCTGTTTAAAATGATCCCATTCTTCCACAACTTCAGTAGTAAGCATACCATGACTGTCATAATGACTAAGTAACCTATCATGGTAAGCTTTAGCTATAACTGGGTCTTTCAGAGCTTCAGTATTAAAAACAAATTTTTTAACCCTAGCACCACAAATTTTAAGTTTAAGTTGCAAGACATTTTTAACAAGATAATGGTCAGATCCAATTTCAGCTCCCCTATATGACCTGGAATTCCTAACAGAACTAGGTGGTTCAACTTTATAACTAATGATGAGGTTAGGCAAAGGAGTTTGCAACCTCCTTTAAGCAGCATATTGTGCGGAGAGAGGCTCCGTTGGTTTGGCCATATTGCCCGTATGAATAATTATAGATTGGCGAATAGCGTTACCGTATGGATATGGCGAAGAATTGATATAATTTGAGGTTGTTGTTTTTTTGAGATTTTCGGAGCTTTGCTTACCGGGAACACATTACAGTGTAATAAACAACCATTGGCAAGGTCTATGCGATTAAAAAATACACACGGATTGTATTCCGTATGTCCTTCTCTAAACCACCATTCTGCTGTTCGAAAAAATATCAGGTGAATCAAATTTAAAAATATTCATAAAATGTTTGTGGTTCGTTTATAAATTCCATCAGGTAAGTAACTTTGTAGTGAATAATTAATTTACAGTACAGGTAATCTAATTTTCCACTTTTTAGCATGAGAGTTATGAAATTTCAACCGAGAGCTACTATACAGCACATTATTCTGATTATGGGACATAAATTTTATTGTTAAACACTATTTGTCGCTGTCGACCACTAACGACCCCTTTCATTTCGGCTCGGATTTTGTAAACCTCGCTCAGTAGAACTAACGGTTGTCCGAGGAAAAAAAATTCTTTGCTTAATTTTTGATTTCTTCATTTTTCTATTTGTCGTTACAGTATGCGTAGAAATATTTCTATATCGTAAATGATCAAACGGCATTTTTTTTATGTACAGGCTTTCAGATCTATTTGTCCATTATCGTGGACGAAGTTTGAAACCAACGTTTGATATTCGCAACAGATATATCGAGCTGATAGGGTGACGTAACGACCTCAAGAAATGTCAACTTGGCGATAAAAATATAATTTACCCACCACACGGAAACGTATTGTTCAGAGCTAAGAAGAAGGTAATGTACAGTACAGCGAAATGTGTAATAGAAGCCTTAGATTAAACCACAGGGTTGTCCTTTGGAAACACAGGAAAAAGCGTTCTTTACCCCTAAGGACAAAGTTGCTTATGACATACGTAAGAGATTCACACCTAGCCTCGATCTTGGAATTTCTCGTTGGACACCACAGGGAAACGCGTACTGTGAAAGCCATCTGTCTGGATAGCCTTCAACAAAAAGAGCGAAAATAAATATGCCTAAACAAGCAATTCCTTTCATTGGTTTAAGATAGGTTAAAGTTAATTTATTTTAATAACATTCAAAATAATTTACTTATTAAGATTTTATTTAAATATTTCAGAATATTATAAAAATATTTACCAAAATTAAAAAAGAAATAACTACCAGTTAATATATTAGGATTACAAGTGTTTTAATTTATACACTTTGGTTATGAAATATCTTATAGAAATTATGGTGGCAACACTTCGATATACCAGAGATGACGTCACGTCCGTGTTTTCGCGATACAGCAAAATGTGTAATAGAAGCCTTAGATTTAACCACAGGGTTGTCCTTTGGGAAAACAGGAAAAAGCGTTCTTTACCCCTAAGGACAAAGTTGCCTATGACATACGTAAGAGATTCACACCTAGCCTCCATCTAGGAATTTCTAGTTGGACACCACAGGGAAACGCGTACTGTGAAAGTCACCTCTCTGGATAGCTTTCAACAAAAAGAGCGAAAATAAATATTCCTAAACAAGCAATTCCTTTCATTGGTTTAAGATAATTTAAAGTTAATTTATTTTAATAACTTTCAAAATAATTTACTTATTGAGATTTTATTTAAATATTTTCGAATATTATAAAAATATTTACCGAAATTAAAAAAAGAAATAACTACCAGTTAATATTTTAGGATTACAAGTGTTTTGATTTATACACTTTGGTTTTGAAAGATCTTATAGAAATTATGGTGGCAACACTTGGACATACCAGAGATGAGTAACGTCCGTGTTTTCGCGATATCATTTGTAATTCTAATTTACCTGCTGAAATAATAATTCCACTTTCTCACTGGCATATCACTGAAGATTATTTTTAACCATTCCAGCTTCCGCAACCATTTAAATACTAAAAAAATATTTTTTAAAACCGATATTTAAAAAATATTTGATTTTTTTTAATAATAATAATAATCTTTATTCATATTCATATTAGTTATACAAAAGTTTAAACAAATGACCCGCAAAGCATCTGCTTATCTGCAGGAGAGAAGAATAATAATGCTACATGAAAATACATAAGATATAGTTTAAAACAATGTCATCGAATTTTGTGAATTTTAGTGGAAGCTCCATTGTGGTGATTCAAATTTTTATTTAAAATTTAGTGCCTAGAAGAAATTTTTGTCTTATTTTTGATTTCTTTAAAATTGTTTAATAAAATAATTTCCCTTGGCAGTTGATTGAACTCGTAAGGTATTGTATATGCCTTTGTACATTTTCCGTAATTGTTTATTATTTTTGGAAGTTGGAAATAATTTTTGGATTGTAATCTTGTGTTTTTCCCATGAGAGATTTTAGATTTAAATTGATTATCAAAAAAATATTTTAAAGTGATGCTGTATTTGTAAAGGTTGTGAAAAGAGAGTATGCCTAGAAAATTTAGTCTTTCTTCGCTGTGATAAAATGAATTCCTTAAATTGTATGGGATTATATTTTTAGCAATGGATGGTTGAATAGTTTCTATTTTCTATATATTTGTGAGGTTAGTTGCAACAAATTGTAGTTTATAAAGTGTAGATGCACATAGACGCAATTTCCCTGCTAACTTTTGAATATGTGTATTCCATCGGAAGGTTGTGTCCATGTAAAGTCCAAGATATTTATGGCTCTCAACACGCTCAATAACATCACAGTCGCAGCAGTCAGGGTCATGATTTATCATGTTGTGGGGAGACAAGGGTTCGTGGTTTTTAATTGCATAAGATGAGAGATCATAGTATCCTGGTGAGTGAAAGCTCATCCATTTGGTTTTTTCTGAATTTATGTAAATACGATTAATGTTAGACCAGTAAATAATTTTGTTAAAATCATCATGTGTATCTCGGACTGCGTCTCCTATGTTGTGATTCACGTTAACCAAGGCGGTGTCATGAGCATATATATAAAGAGAGCCCTTCAGTTTAAGGTTAGCTAGATCATTAATATAAATAATGAATAAAAGCGGACCTAAAATTGAACCTTGTGGAACACCAATGTACACTGTTCTCTTCTCACTATAAACGCCATTAATTTTGGTAACATGCACTCTGTTTTTTAAATAGTTTTCAAACCACTTAAGGGTAATATAAATTCGCCTCGGATACTATAAATATAATAAATAATATAATATAATAATATAATATAATACTATAAATATAAATTCACCTCGGATACCATAAATATACAATATTTGAAGTAAAATATCGTGATCCAACGTATCAAATGCCTTACGAAAGTCCAAAAAGATAGCTGCTGCTTTTTTTCCGTTGTTTAAAGGTCCATTAATGACGTCAGAAAACTCCATTAAAAGTGTAATTGTATTTTTACCTTTTTGGAAACCATATTGCTTTTCACTAATAATGTTATGTTTTTTCAAGAAATTGGCTAGAACGTTAGCTGCATATCTTTCAAGTATTTTGTGAAGGACGGGTAAGATGGCAATGGGCCTATAGTTAGTGCAATCGGATTTAGTTCCACTGTTGTAAATTGGTCTTAGAATAGCAATTTTGAGTTTATTAGGGATGTTTCCTGTAGATATGCTTTCATTGATAAAATTTGTCACGAGATCAGCTAAGGAGGCTTTGTATGCTTTAATGTGCTTTATGTGTACCTGATCGTATCCAAATGAATTTCTTTCATTTAAGTCACTTAGAATTTTGAAAGTTTCTTGTTTTGAGATGGGAGGAATAAAAATTAAGGGGACAGAAGGTTGGATAAATTTAGGAACTGTAGAGAGATTCTGTATACGGTTATCGTCTCTGAGATTGACAATAATATCTGCAAAGGTGTTAAATTTCTCTGCTGCTTGAGTTTGAGACATACTTTGCGGCATATTCTTCATGATAAAATCGTCAATGGCAGTTTTAGGTTTACTGTTGATAATTTGGTTGATGAGTTCCCAATTTTGCTTTGGATTATTTTTACAAGACTCAAATTGTTTGAAGTAATATTTTTTCTTTTCCTGCCTAATAACGGACGTGACTCTATTTCTTAAGTTTGTGTATAGTAATTTAAAATTTCTGTTTCTCTTGTTATTTTTGTAATCAATCCAAGCCGAGTCTCTTTTACGTATTAAGTCCTGATTTTCCGTATAATTTCCTGATTTATCCAGTCTTTGCTACAATTGCGTTGTTTAATTTTTGAGCCATCCGATAGTTTATTAATTTTGTTATTGTTAACAATCGCCGTGTATTCTTTTATGAATGCTTCATAAAGTACGTCTATTGGTTCCGAATTTGGGGTTTCGTTTCCAGTGCGTCTGTCCAGCCAGTTTGTTAGACTTATTTCTTTGCATATGTTTTTATGATCTAAGATAGTTTTCGAGTTAATATTGCTGTCTAGCTTTTTAGTGTGATTGGACGAATTCCCAAGTTTTTTTCCCCCGCAAGTTGCCGCAATTAACTAGTGGTCTGCGATCCTACTGCAAAAAATCATTGAATTTGTGTCGAGTTTAATGTCAAGTCGGTCGTTAATGTGATCAATGCATGTCTGAGAAAGAGAGTCACCAGTGATGTCTTCCTGGTGATACCAGTAATGATAGATGAGAAACCAAACTAGGTTACAATTCTACGTATTTGGCAACTCCGTGTTTTTTGATATTTTTGATATCTAAATTAAAGTCTCCAACTGGTATTTGATTGCAATGTTTATCAGTTGTTTCGAACCAGTTTTTGAGATTAGAAAGAAAAGTGTTAATGTTCGATCTTCGTGATCTGTAAATAGTAAGTAAATTGAAAGTTAAATTACCCTTGTAGATATTTATATCCAATGTTTCAGCAGGAATTACAAGTGAAGGTATCGTTTTGACTAATAATGTGTCGCGGAAGAAAAGTAGAATCACATGTTCAAACGCACCAGGAATTCTCGTAAAAGTTTGATTAAAATTTTCTAGATTGAACAATGGAGCATCCGTGCTGAGGATATTAGTTTCTGTTAATATAATAATATCTAAGAAATTCAAGATATCTTTAAAATAAACACAGAGAGTATCCCAGTGTTTTGTCAGACTTCGAATGTTCACGTGCAGAAAGCTTAAGTGTTCATCAGATTCATAACGTAATTTACTAGTCAAGAACCATTTCTCAACTTCTTCGTAGTCGCACAGAATATTTTCGCTGTGATCAAATGTTGGTAAGTCGCCAAAATGAAAAGTCGCCATGGCAAAACAAATAAGATGGAGCAAATAAGCAATATATTTCCCGTTTAAAATTCATCGAAATTCGTCTGCATATCAATTCGAATTACGCTGTCACCATCAGTTTTTCTCATCATGATTTTGTCGTTCCGAAACCAGAGAAATGATTATGATTATGAAAATTATTAATGATTATGAAAAAAAAAAGATTACGATCTTTAATTTATCATCAGTGACATTTTTTCATTAAATGCATATTTTTAGAGCTTCCAAGTAAGGTTTCTCACTGGCATAACAAGGAAATTCTGTAGCCGTTCCGTAGGGTACCTGAAAAGCATAGGAAATGTATAATCTCCGTATTACGAGCCAAAATAAAGTGGTCGACACCGACAAATAGCGGTAAACTATAAATTTTATATCCCATAATCAGAATAATGAGCTGCATACTATTTGTCGGTTCGAAACCGACCGAAATTTCATAGCTCTTAGGCTAAAAAGTGTAGAATTAGATTTCCTCTACTCTAAACTAATTATTCACTACAAAGTTACTTATCTGAAGGAAAATATAAAAGAACCGCAAACACTTCACGATATTATTTAACTTGATTTAGCTGATACTTTTCGAGCAGCAGAGTTACAGAAGGACAGGCCGACGGTATTTCTCAACCGGCACGGGCCTTGCCTATGGCTGCTTATTATACTCGAATCTGTTCGCGATAGGCAAAGCTCTGATAACTACAAACCCTCAAAAGAGGATGACTTCTTCGCCATATTTTAATAGCTAACGGGGCAAATGGAACAGCGAGAAAAGCGTCGGACGATTTCAATAATAGGCGAATGACATCTGACAGTGACGATTGAGAATGCATTGTTTGCAGAATCGAAAGGAAGTGACATTTCCATTGTTTCGTATTCGCAAGAGAGGGGTTTGTTTACTCTTCCGCACTTAGGTTTTTCGATACCTTCTATACCAAATTTACTAAAAATTATTCATTTAATCTAGAATCTCTTTCAAAAGTTATTTGGATTCACCGTGAATATCTTAAATATCTGTTTTCGGGGAAGAAAGAGAATAAACATCACGAAGGCGTGGGTCTGCTTCTCAGCAGACACGCTAGTGATGCTCTTCTAGGATAAGAGTGCATTAATGAAAGGTTGTTTACAGCAAAATTACAGACAAGCGTTAAGGACTTCAATCTTATCTACTGTTATGCCCCCACTGAGAATGCCGATGAGGATGAGAAAAAAGGTTTTACAGACTTGTGAAGAAATGAGATATTATCCTTGTTTTAGGTGACGTCAATGCCAATGTGAAACTCGATGGTTTCAGAATAACTAACACTTATTACAAACACCGCGACATACATAAGTACATGTGGGTTTCACCTCATGGGCTGCATAAGAACGTTATAGATTATATATTAGTTAAAAGCAAATGGACTACTTCTGTTAGAAAGACCAGGTCATATTGGGAAGCTGAAATTGGATCTGACCATTATCTTGTTAAAAGTGTTTTGCGATTTAAACTTAAGAAGTGTTGTGCTAAGTTTAAAAAATTTACCTTTAATTATGAAGCTCTGAAAGACATTATAGTACATCTTATCATGATAGATTACTTACTCATTATGACAGTCGTGGTTTGCTTGCTACTGAAATTCAGGAAAAATGTGACCACTTAAAATAGGCTTTTTTGGAAAGTAACAGTACTCTTTTACGAAAAATGAAGCAGAGGACGCATAATTGTCTTACTGACAAGGCACTTGAGTTTATTTTAGAAAGAAAGAATTACAGGAATGTCCTGAATCCATACTAATCCTAATAGAAAACATTATAGAGAGCTTAATAAACGTGTAAAGGATCAGTTAGCTCCTGATAATAATATTAGGCTGACAGAGCCGAAGAAGCAGTTGGACAGCACAGAGCTCTACCAGGCAATTCTGCGAAACAAATAACTTGTAAAGTAATTACAAATGCCTAAAGGTAAAATTTTACACTGCACCGACGAAATTATCTATTCTCCTACCGAAATTTCAAATGTGTCATCAATAATTATTATTTACCACAGTGATAAGAAATTCAGCTACAGATTGTATGAATTTTTCAGAATAAAAACTATAACGTGTGACTATAAATTAAAAGGTAAATTTCTAGAAGAATACAGCGATTAAATAAGGATTACAAATGATATCCCGAAAACACGCACGTGACGTCAGCAGTGATCTTTCTGGGTGTTGCCACTCTAATTTCTATAATAGACAATCTTTGAAATCCAAAGAGTGAAAAATCAAAAATATATAGTTTTCCTTATTCCAAATTGAACTAATTTATAAAATATATTACTAAAGTTTCCTAAGAGGGCATATTCTGCTTGAATTAAAAAATTCTATGTGATGTCCACGGCGCAATAGCTATCTGTGCCTTTCACTGTGCTTGTCAAGACAGCGGTTTCTTTCTTAGGCGTGTAATACGCGTTTCTGACATCGCAGAAGTAGGGTGATGAAATATAAATAATTATATTGTATTTATTACTTTTCTGTGTTACGTTTAATTGTACGCTATTATGTCGAAAAAAATGTTAATATGAATTCTATATTAACCACAGTAAAAAGTTTAAATTTAAACATTTTAAAACCAATCACTAAGCATTAAAAAAAATTTAAAATTATACCGAGTGCGTAGCGCGCTTTGCTAGTGATCCAATGGAACTGGGTTCGAGCCCCTGGTAAGGCATGGATGTGCATATTTTTCTGCTGAGGTCCTGCCATCCTCTCAGACCTTCTACTATGACATATAAACTGACAGGCTCCTGTCAGACCTCTGTGGCAAACAGGTGCTTGAGGGGGTATTTATTTTTTATTATTTATTTATATAAATCTATGAAATACTATCGTGAAGGAAATCCTGTAGCACTATTCCACGCCATATTAATAACTGATTCTTTGCTTTAAGAATTGTTCCGTTATTGATAATGCGAGTAACTTTATAAGGAAGGTAAGAAAGAACTGGTATGTCAACGGCAATACCAAGCTGAAAGCATCGGTTCTCGTCTGATCCCCGAAGTTAAGTAGCTTTGGGCACGGTTAGTACTTGGGAGGGTGAACACCACGTGCAGTTGACAATTTTTTTTTTCCCAAGCGCTGTACACCTAGAATATTAGCCAAAGTCATTCTACGTCGGTCGCCGGGTTCCATTCCATTTTTAGTAAATAAATAAAGGAGAATTTGCTTTAGTTACAAAACCTGCAACGGTTCTACGTATCTGGAACAAAAACTATACATGTAAGGTACGAATTTTAGACCATCGTCAGAATATACTGGTAACACTCGACACGTTAGAAATGCCAATTCCAGCTTTTCCGCCTCTCAAGGGTTCGGTTGTTTTACCTGTGAGCGGCACTATTTTTCACACCATGGGCTAAATGTCCAGGTCTCAAGGACCTCGAAGGTTGGGGGAGGGGACACACTGGAACAGCTGTTGGGAGACAGATGGTAGCCTCCCGTCAAGACCATCCAGTTTCTTTAACTTGCACAGGGTATGGCTCTCCCAGACACGGAGCCACGGCTTAACGTCCCATCTGACGGACGACGGCCTTTCCAAGCCTATCGGTCTCCCCTTCTGCCCATGATCAGGGCTGACAGTTTTCCGCAGATAGGTGTCAACGCTGACCCAGCTGGGACTCGAACCTCGGAACTGCAGATTACGAGCCTGGTGCGCTACCTACTGAGCCCAATCAATGGCATACAGCGTGTTTAACATGTACAGGGTATGGATGTCTCCCACACACGGATCCTCATACGAGCTTCCATTTCAAAGGAAATTCGTAATTCTTTGCTGTCCGAACATGTGGTAACTAGTAAATTTCTTCAATTTTGAGGGGAAAGTAAACGAAGGTTATTAGTTTTATGGACAGCAGCATTACCTACTTAACGAGTTTTCATGTGACATGGAACTTGTTGCTTTCGGGCCTCACGTTCCTAAGATTTAACATAAGCTGGGCCGTATGTAGAAGAAGAAATAAACTTTTTTTTCTTTTTTTTTTTGGGGGGGGGGGGATTTATTTCCTGCATAGGTCAACCATGAGTTAACTTCACAGCGACTTTGCAAACCTGTTGGTGTTCCCTTTTTCATTCGCAGAACAACGGGATTAAATCTTAACTTTCCCCGAAGTGTGACTCGATCCTGAAAATTTCAGATTCGCAGCATGGACGCCTAACGACTTGACCATTGCTTCCTCCATCTTTACTCCTTCTGACCGCATATGTTTTGAGAATGTATTTAGTAATGCGGCAGACCTTATCCTATAAAACATGATATCATGTCCGTGATGATTTAATTTCTATAAATTGGGTGTCTCCACGGTGTCACAATTGTTAGTAAAACCTGTAAAGTTTTATAATTAAATTACTAAATCGTAGTTTTTTGAGCTCAAACGAAACAGTGCAATGGTATGTAATATCCAGCTTTAATAATACATTGCAATCGCATTTTATAAATATTAATATTATTGGAATTTTACATTATTACTATTGATCATTGCTTACTGTAGGTCGATTCCTGTGTACGTTAAAATTACTTAACGTGGTCTAATAAACTATAATACGGAAAAGAAGAAATCCATTGAGACTAAAGTTAAAGCTAACACGTTGTTGCTATCGTTACTAAGGGCGCACGCGTTATGTTCTCAACACGCACCTGCCATTGCAAAATATTTGACCAATCGTAGAAGAGATAGAGCAAAAACCGTTGTGAACGCGGTAACAAGGAAATATTTCATTAGAAATACATTAACACTACTTCCAGGAATTTCCTTCGTTTGGCACTGAACGTGGTACGTATGAGAAAGTACATAACTTGAGACACGTTTATCCATTCAGGTTTCAAAACTTTAAGCAACGCTGTTATAATATTACCGTATAATATATCTGAATTCTTTAAATTTAGATTTCGTCTTTTTTTTGGTGTGGGAAATGGCAATTTTTTTTCTAAAAATTTTACTTATTTCAAGCATTCCCAAGAAGAAATAAAATCCTCTGTTTCTCGGCTAAAAGGGATAAATAGGCAAAACATAAAACCAATGACTCTTGTTTTAAGAGACTGTTTACACAATAATATTTATTTTTGTCGTTATAAATATATAGAAAATTTATTTGTCAACTCAAGCATCTGGTTGTCACAGAGGCTGTTATGTTTTACGCCGTAGTTGAAGGCGTGATCCTGGCATAAAAGCAACCGGAACATCCGGTCGTTACAAGTGGTTGGAACTCCTTGAATCGGCAGCTGAGCACGCTAACCACTGGGCAACGGATACTGTAATAAGCACGTTTTTCTAATCTTTACGTGGTTTTAATCAATATTCTTTATTACGAGAAGCTTCTGAGGAATGATTGGAAGTAATTTAAGGTTCTGCCTTGTTTAGATATATTCACTCAGGTCTGTCGTTAAACTCAGGTCTAACCTTAATCTGTTCAGTAAACAGTACAGCGCCAGACTAAACGGTTGACTTCGCAGTCAATAGCGTGGGATAAATTGTAGAATGCGAAACTGAAATATTACCGCAAAACGATTAAGCCTAGACACTTTTTCTTTTATTTCCTCAATTAGGTGGATAATTTTGAATCAAGGAATTAAATTAATTAACCTTATTCGTGACAGAAATGCAATTTGCGAAACAAAAGGCGTATCCGATTGAACGATTCGAAAAGCATTGTTGTGTCATTGATTATTTAGTATACGATCTGTTTTCTTCCTTTCTCTTTAATCGTGAAACTAACAATGTAACATTTACTAGTGAATATAAAACTTAGGTTTTCAACTGAAGTAGATTTAATTGGTTATTTAGATATGGTTATTTGAGTTATTAAGAACTTTCCGGGAGTCTCAGAAACGACACTCTGGAGTCATTTCTGCAGATAAGTTTGCTCGAAATAGGATTTCCTCAATTACGAATAGTTATGGAATACAACGGACTCCTTTATCACGGCAAGATACTATTGCAGTAACGTTCACTTCAGTGAACTCTCACTACGACGAATATTATGCAAATATGCCTTTACAGAAACCATCTGTGTTCACCTTTCTAACCTATATTACTATGAGGTGTTTAACGTAAATTAATCAGAACTTTGAGTCTAGTGGGAATCGGCTCTGGGAATTGCATATTCCTTTCCTGTAGCAATACCTAACGTTCCACCGCTTCACTTTAACGAAAGTACTCCTGATACTATGTCTTTTGGTGGCATTCGTAATAGCAAGGCGGAAGACCGCTTAATACAAAAGCAGATATCGTTACTTCGCGATGACGTATAATATATACGTAACTGCGGATCTCAACGCTGTCACAGGTGCTACTCTAATCAGAAAAAAACTGCACACGAAGAGAAACCATAGCAGTTTTTCATTCCTTATCGCAAAGAAACTCTGCGAGCGCTGGGGTAGGGATGGGTAAGTTAGTAGCGCTCCCGGCTCGTAATCTGCAGTTCCCAGGTTAGAGTCTCCGCTGGGTCAGCGTTGAGATTTTTCTCCGCAAAACTGCTCGCCCTGCTAACGGTCAGCAGGGGACACCGATAAGGTTGGAAAGGCCGCCGTCCGTCGGATGGGATCTTAATCCGTGTGCGGGAAAGCCATACCCTGTGCACGTTAAAGAACTCGTTGCATGGCTTTGACGCGAAGCTACCATCTGTCTCTCGACAGCTGTTCCATTGAGGCTCCTCCCCAACCTTCTCTGAGCCTTCGGGGTCCTCGTGACCTGACCGTTTAGTCCATTGTCTACAAATAAAATGTCGATCACAGGTAAAACAATCAATTCTGAGCACTATATGATACCAAATGCGTATTATTGTATGAAATTCCGGTCAGTTATTATTCAAATTTATTCTCTTAACATTTAAAAGCATCCACCTAACAAAGATCTTTGACATTATTCGTATTCATCACAACGCACTCCTCCTATTAGATTCTCTAAAAATTGTTTCAGGATGTTTCTGAAGTATAAAATAATTCATTTATACTACAGAAAAGGAATGATCTAATTAAATACACCTAATTCTGTTTTAAATTTTTACACGGTAAATAGGTTCCCGAAAAAACCGTGTAAAAAGAAATTCTAAAACAAAACAGAGTGCATACGAAAAAATAGAATATGAAAATAGAATTAGTTCCAGACGTGAAAAAAAACATACTCCCTCAAGCAGCTGCTTGTCACAGAGATCTGACAGGAACCTGTCGGTTTATATGCCATAATAGAAGGTCTGTGAGGATGGCAGGACCTCAGCAGAAAAACGACACATAGATCCATGCCTTACCCGGGACTCGAACCTAGGTCCCTTAGACGTGAAAACCGAATACAAATGAGTTATTTTCAAAAACGTATCAAAATCTTTAAGTCTTTATTTCATTTTTATTACTTTTAACACATTTTTTATTTTATAAACTTAGAAGTGTTAGTTTAATTATCTTTATAATTTTAAACACGACATGAGAGACCAAGACTAACGTATATTGAAGATAAAAATGAGGGGAATTCCCGGAACTCAATGTTGCCACTTTTTCCGAATGCTGTAGGTTTCGTACAGTTTTTCGATCAAATATAAAAAAAATGCAGAAGATTTCTTGGGTACTTAATTGTTAGTGTAGTTTTTATTTTGGGGATTTTAGTGCACAAAATGAGTATTTATAGTACTTCTTGACGTATATCAAATTTATAACTTGAAGAATTAAATAAAGGTTCTTTGTAATTTACTGTTAGGCTGATGTAAAGAATAGTTTCGTGACTTTAAACCGTTAGTTCTATTGCATATATTATTCTATTTAAATTTTCCTCTTAGACGTGCTTATGTATTATGCTAGGCACGGACTTTACAATTTGTTTCCTTTCTCCTCCGTGTTGTTTCTATTGCTATGTGCACGCAAAGACTTTAAGGAGACCTAAAAAAATGTACTGATAATATATAAAATGTACTGGCAACACAAGGAAAGAGTACTGCTGACGTCATCTCGGTGTTTTACCTACTTTATTACTAACCCTTATTCACATGCCGCACTAATTTTAGTGTATTCACTTATATCCGATGCCGCCATTTTCTTTCTCACCAATTTATTTTTAACTTCGAATTTTATATGAGATAACTAACGTTATTTCCCGCCGTCCATGACCGAGTGGTTAGCACGATTGGCTATTGATCTAATGGACCTCTGTTCGAGCAGCAGGTAAGGCACAGATGTCTGCGTTCTCATTCTGCTGAGGTCCCTTCATCCTTAGCATTCCTACTCTGGCGTATTATACTGCCACGCTCATATCAGACCTCTGTGTCAAGCAGGTGCTTGAGTTGTTTTTTATTTATTGCGTTATTCCGAACCATAAAATAATGCTAAAAATAACGGCGATTACGTACGCACGAATGGATTTCCACTGCTTAATAACCATCCACCAATATTTCCTTTTGCTTTCTCGAAGTCTGCTCGTGTTGCCAACTATTTCATATTTCACTACAAGAATACCTTTTTAATTCATACCTCGGTCAAAGGTACAGTAAAAAAGTTATTATTTATGTTAACTTTTGAAACAATAGCAAAGGCTCCATAGTAAAATACTACACTGTACCAAAGAAACATTCTGTTCTTCTCCTCAAACCTATTTCCCAACACCGAAATTTTAAATGTGTCGTAACTTATTTTCAAAACAAGAAATTCTGCTACAGATTGTCGTACATTAAAAAAAAATGAGATCACTTCCTCACAATAAAAGTCTACGACCTGTGGTTATAAATAAAACAGGAAATTAACAGAAGAATACATCAGGTAAATTATAATTACAAATGATTTCGAGAAAACACGGACGTGACGTCACAAGTGTATATCCAGTGTTGCCACCCTAATTTCTATAATATCTTTCAAAACCAAAGTGTGTAAATGAAAACACTTCTAATCCTAAAATATTGACTGGTAGTTATTTCTTTTTTTAATTTTGGTAAATATTTTTATAATATTCTGAAATATTTAAATAAAATCTTAAAAGTAAATTATTTTGAATGTTATTAAAATAAATTAAATTAACTTTAACTTATCTTAAACCAATGAACGGAATTGCTTGTTTAGACATATTTATTTTCGCTCTTTTTGTTGAAGGCTATACAGAGAGGCGGTATCTACGTGGCTTTCACAGTACGCGTTGGACACTTGTCCACGCGTATTTACCTACGAATGTTTACCTACGAAATGTTTACCTACGTCGTTGGACACCTGTGGTGTCCAACGACAAATTCGTAGATCGAGGCTAGTTGTGAATCTCTTACGTATGTCATAGGCAACATTGTCCTTAGGGGTAAAGAACGCTTTTTCCTGTGTTCCCAAAGGACAACCCTGTGGTTTAATCTAAGGCTTCTATTACACATTTCGCTGTACTGTACATTACCTTCTTCTTAGCTCTGAACAATACGTTTCCGTGTAGTGGGTAAATTATATTTTATCGCCAAGTTGACATTTCTTGAGGTCGTTACGTCACCCTATCAGCTCGATATATCTGTTGCGAATATCAAACGTTGGTTTCAAAGTTCGTCCACGATAATGGGTCAAATAGATGTGAAAGCCTGTACATAAAAAAACTGCCGTTTGATCATTTACGATATAGAAATATTTCTACGCATACTGTAACGACAAAGAGCAAAATGAAGAAATCAAAAATTAAGCAAAGAATTTTTTTTTCCTCGGACAACCATTAGTTCTACTGAGCGAGGTTTACAAAATCCGAGCCGAAATGAAAGGGGTCGTTAGTGGTCGACAGCGACAAATAGCGTTTAACTATAAAATTTATATCCCATAATCAGAATAATGTGCTGTATAGTAGTTCTCGGTTGAAATTTGATAACTCTCACGCTAAAAAGTGGAAAATTAGATTACCTCTACTGTAAATTAATTATTCACTACAAAGTTACTTACCTGAAGGAATTTATAAACGAACCACAAACACTTTACGAATATTATTAAACTTGATTCACCTGATATTTTTTCGAGCAGCAGAATGGTGGTTTAGAGAAGGACATACGGAATACAGTCCGTGTGTATTTTTTTAATCGCATAGACCTTGCCAATGGTTGCTTATTACACTGTAATGTGTTCCGGGTACGCAAACCTCCGAAAATCTAAAAAAAAAAAACTAAATATATCAATCCTTCGCCATATCCATACGCTAACGCGGCAAACGTAGCAGCAACATAGCCGCTTGATATAAACTCATAAACTGACGTTATAATTTTTTTTCCTTGCAATAACGTCTGACAGAGTGACGTTGAAGAAAGCACTGTTTGCTCACTCACAGGAAGTGACTTTTAGTGTTTCGTATTGCGAAAACAGGCATTTGTTTACTCTTTCGCATTTGTATTTTTCAACATCTTGTTTACGAAAATTACTATGAATTGTGGAATAGAAATAAAACGCATTTCTTTAAACATAGTGCCTCTTTCAAGCGTTTTTCGGATTCACGGTGAGTATTATTTCTTCAGGATATTTAATAATTATACCTACAATTAATAATCCTCACTTTATATCAATGAGGTGCGGTAAGATAAGCTATGACGCTTAGTCCTAGTTTCTTCCCAACAAATCGATACGTACAACAAAATATATGTTGGAAAGGTATATAACATACTAAATTATGAATAATTACGGTTAATGTTGAAAAAGGTAACCTTGCTTATAACATTGTGACGTTTTGAGCATTTCAATTATTCATAATTTCAGGCTGTTATTTAATTCGGTAAAAGTTTCACAGGTCATTGAAAGATTTAAGGTCCTAACGATTGTAAAACGAAATTTGTTCCCTCCCTCGCATGAGGGGTTCTTTTACGTATGAGCGGCAGTTTTTCGCACATATAGGACAAAATGGCCACTCCACAAGGACTCCATGCAGTCGGCGAAGGAACCCACTGCACCACATCTGTTAACAGAGAGATGACAACCTCAGGTCATGGCCATCTAGCGTCTTATTTAATAGGTGCAGGGGACACACACAGGGACCATGGCTTTACCTCACAACCGACGGCCTTTATAGAAACAATCGGTGATCGGCTTTCTAACCGATATAAGGATGGGGTGTTTTAATAAATCAAAACTTTCGGTATAGTGGGACTCGACCCTTTGAAACGCATATTAATATCTTGCGGCAATACCTAACCGTCCATCCCCTTCACTTTAATGATAGCACTGCTGATCGTATGTCTTTTGGTGGCATTTCTAATAGCAATGCGGAACAGCGCTTAGTACGAAAGCCGATATTGTAACTACGCGACGACGTATATATTTATACGTAACTGTGTGTCTGGACGCTGTCACAGGTGCTACTCGAACCAGAAAAAAATGCACATCAAGATAATCCATAGCGGTTATTAGTTCCTTAACGGAAAGAAATTCTGCGGAGGCGTGGTGGCTCAGTTGGTAGCGCGCCAGACTCGTAATCTGCAGTTCTCAGGTTCGAGTTCATCTCTGCAAAACTGCTCGCCCTGCTAACGGTATGCTAACGGTATGCTAGCAGGGGAAACCGATAATCTTGGAAAGGCCGCCGTCCGTCGGATGGGATCTTGAGCCGTGTGCGGGAAAGCCATACCATGTGCACGTTAAAGAACACGTTGAATGATTTTGAAGGGAGGCTATCATGTCTCCCAACAGCTGTTCCAGTGAGGCCCCTCCCCCAACCTTCTCTGAGCCTTCGGGGTCCTCGTGACCCGGCCGTTTAGCCCATTGTGTACAAAAAAATTTGGCAATCACAGGTAAAACAACCAACTCTGAGCGCTATATGACATAATATACATTTTATTCTATGCAAATTTTATTTTATTCTATACATTTTATTCTATGAGTGGAAACTCAGATATTCAAATTGACTCTGTTTACATTTAAAAGCATCCAGCTTACAAAGATGTTTATTCGTATGCATCACAGCGCATTCCTGCTATTATATTCTCTATAATTTGTTTCAGGATGTTACTCAACTTTTAATAATAAATAAATGAATACCCCCTCAAGCAGCTGCTTACAACAGAGGTCTGACAGGAGCCTGTCAGTTTATATGTCATAGTAGGTCTGAGAGGATGGCACACCCTCAGCAGAAAAACGACACAAAACAGCCATGCCTTATCCGGGACTCGAACCGAAGTCTCTTAGATCAGTAGCCAAGCGCGGTAACCACTCAATTTTTAAAAAAAATAAATCCTTCTTAATAAACAATAGGAATAATCTAATTCAATTCACCCAATTCTGTTTCGAATTCTGACACGGTAGATAGGTTCCCGAGAAAACCGTGTAAAAAAATAAACCTTTAAAAAAAAATACAGTGCATATGAAAAAATAAATATGAAAATCTTTAAGTAATCATTTGATTTTTATTAATTTAAACAGATTTTTTATTACATAAATGTTACTTATCTCGTATGAAAGTGGAAGTTAAAATAGAGTGCGGACAAAGAAAAATGGCGGCATGAGAAATAAGTCAATTCCTATAATTAGTTTTTCCATGTGAATACGGGTTAATAATAAAGTAGGAAAAACACCGACATGACGTCAGCAGTACTGTTTCGTTTGTGTTGCCAGCAGATTTTGTATAATATATTACACGCAGTTAATGTTTTAGAAATGCTTTTCTTAATCATAATAAAGTTGCTATTTTTGGTCTATTTTTATGTTATGTTTCGATCATCTCAGGTACGTAAGATGCATTTTTATTTTTCTAGAGAGAATAAAAATGGTTGTATAAAGTTTCGGAGAAGTATAGACGAAACATTGTGAAGCCGTAGTAAAAGTTGGAAGTTGCATACTTAGAGTTTCGCATTGCAAGCTTTTTTGAGTTGTCCCACAGGATGTTTTTTTCTCACCCTCGTACGATCCACGGAGGAAGTAACCATTCTTTTGTTTCATATATTTTGGGTGAGATTTTAGTCATCTACTGCGATGTGGAAGGGCTTTAAGTAGGCAGCAACCATTTATACGTTTACGAACCGTTAAAGCTTTGGAACTTATTTATTGAGAGATGAAATAAACAGTTGCAATTATATTTCTATAAATAGGAATTGACTACGAAATATTTGTGTTGACACGAAATAGGGTCTTCCTTTTTCTAGCTATGGAAATGGCGTTTTTTGAACTACGTTATTTGCGTTTTTAGAGTTAAGAACGAGAGGATAATTTTACAAATGCGAAGATGGAAAATAATTATCCGGTGCAAACCACTAATTATTTTATTAAGAGTAAAACCCATGGCCGAGTGGTTAGCACGCTTGGCTACTGATCTGAGGGACCTGGGTTCGAGCCCCGGGTAAGGCATGGCTGTTTGTGTCGTTTTCCTGGTGAGGTCCTGCCATCCTCACAGACCTTCTACTACGGCATATAAACTGACAGGCTCCTCTCAGACCTCTGTGGCAAGCAGCTGCTTGAGGGGGTATTTATTTTTATTTTATGAAAACTGAAATCTAAACGTGATTTGAAGTGTCATGTCAACTTTGCGTTTAACGTATTTTTTTTCGCGTGTTAAATATTCCAGCGTTCATCATTTATATATAACGGCAACCAACGTTTTTATATTCGATATTACACGTATGTCGTTCAGGTGTGAGAGATATCTAATGGAAATGATATCGAATAAGATATTTGGCTACTAACGTATTATGGCAATGTCACCTTTTATTTTGTCCATCAGATAGGTTTTGTGAGTGACCTCAGGAGAAAATATGTTTAGGAAAATGTATTGAATTGAATAATAAACTGTGATTTCACAATATAGTTTCGTTGTATGGCTTTCACGAGACACTGAAAATGCTTTTCCTCTTCACATTATAGAAATTATGCTGGAAAGTAACCTAAACCGCGTTGCTGACGTCATCTCTGTATGACGATATTTCAGTTTGCTTATTTATGGCAATACGTAGCTCTTACACGGTACACGTTGGATCTTTTTTATTTTCACGAGTCTAGGCAGGGAAAGCTTTCGTTATTCGATTATCTTTGGTTATTTGATGGCGTCCCCAACTGCTACGTTATGTTCGATAATATTCGTCCCTATAATATTCACTAATTGGCTTCGGCCAGGTACGAGAAATGGTGAGAAAGGAAGCTTAAAGAGACAGAACTTTGTTGCAGATATGGAGAGGTGTCACTTTCTTCGAAGTCGGAAAACAATTAAATCAACAATGTTATTGTCAGACGTCAGTAAAGAATTATTACGATTACTTTCAAACAGTATACAGTTAATGAAATTTGTTGAAGTCAAACGTACGTAGTAGCGTCGACATTTTTCACGTTTTCTTCTAGGGAATCGAAGATTAGTTGTGGTTAGAAAAATAAGCCGTCTTTTAAGTCACGGAGGTAGGAAGAGGATATTTTAATGATATCGTATATGTACGTTGACCATATGTCGTTTATTTAAGAGGACAGTCCTTTATTTCGCTGCTCTGTCCTTTAGATTTATTTTTTTTTCTAAAATGGCGATATTTTCCCTTTCTTGTCGTGAATTAAAATAGTAAATTGAATATTGGCGCGCAGTAGATGGGTTGAATTTTTTAAATATTTCACCGATAAACAGGAATCTTTTAAAAACATTTAAAAAAGACGTTGAATTTAGCTTATGTATCCCTTGATTTAATGTCCTCACTGAACGAGTATTTTGATTAGCGAACAATATGTGGACAAGTGAAAAAACAAAATGAAAATTCGGAACATTTAAAGCATGCATTTATAACAAATGCAACTTTCACATGAATTGTATACAGTTTTATGAAATTTTAAACCAAAAACCTGATTTATTAACCCTTCCAGTGTCCAGAACGTATATGTCCGTTTTAGTACAATAAAAGAAAACGATTTAAAAAAAAATAAAAATTTCCATTTTAAAGTTTGTTAATAGATTTCTTATAAAAATATGTAATTTAAGCTTGATACATAATATTTTCTTTTTTTATTTGATGCCTATTTTATTAAACTATGACATAAGTAATTTGTTAAAGCCATCTGTTTGCCATTTCTTATAAGTTATATAAGGTATTGCCAATTTGTTAACATTACTCTAATAAAGGAAAACGATTTAAAAACAAAAAATTGTCATTTTAAATTTTGTTAATAGATATCTTATAAAAATATGCAATTTAAGCTTTATACATAATATTTTTTTTTTATTTCATGCATATTTTATTAAACTAGGACATAAATAATTTGTTAAAGCAATCTGTTTGCCATCTGTCAATCCCGGTTCTTAGCGAAACAAACCGGGCTATCCAAAAATATTCCATCGCTAATTAGAAATATTTCATATTTATTAACATACAACTGTACGAGGAATCCTAATGTCATCCGCAGCATATTTTCGACGCCTGCAATCAATATCAACGAAATTTGTGCGTGGCGCGGTGGCAACGTGCATGGCACTAATGAAAAAAGAAAAGGCGATGCAGAAGGCAGGCAAAGGGGAAAGGCGATGCGGAATGGAAAAGGTGCCGGGAGAGAGTAGCAGGAGATCCGGAAACGAAACACATGCAGTGGAAAAGGACAAAGTGGGTTCACTTTCTTTTTAATGGTTGCCCGAATAAGGCTATTTGCCGTCCCATGGCCGAGTGGTTAGCGCGCTGGGCTACTGATCTAAGGGACCTGGGTTCGAGCCCCGGGTAAGGCATGGCTGTTTGTTTCGTTTTTCTGCTGAGGTCCTGCCATCGTCTCAGACCTTCTACTATGGCATGTAAACTGACAGGGTCCTGTCACTCCTCTGTGGCAAGCAGCTGCTTGAGGGGGTATTTATTTATTTATTTTGTAATAGAAACTAATACTTCATTTCAGAAGTTCTCTTACCCATTGATCTTCATTAATCCATAACACATTACTCAATTAATCATTCATTTTAAAAACAAATACAATTTACAACAAATTGAAATTTTTTTCTTACATCTCTTTAAACTGATTCATTCTACAACTACATTCTTAAAACAGTAATCAGACTAAGACAGTGAAGATATTATATCACTCACACAATACCTGTGATTTCTACCACTTCAAACAACCATTGACTAAAGTAAATTTCTTTATATTTACTCAAATAGTGGTTGAATTTCATATGAACTTCATTCCATAAACAGTTTTTCATATATATCACTACCACATCAAGCTGCTCCAAAACAACAGAACACTCAATGCTATATTATATTACTACCATTACTATACAACTTTGCTACGTCTGTAATTGCCAGCAAACTAGAATGAAAACATTCTTTCAATGACTCGTATCCGATTTCTACAAAATATTCTCACTGAATCCACTACATTCATATCGTACTCCTGTAACTTTCAATCAAAAATGAACCATAAAACTTTTAAACTACTAGCAGTTATCTAGAACTAACTAATCCACTCAATTAAAGGTAACGTTGCAATCATAGACTCCATTTATGCCTCGAAAATTATCGTCATCATCATCATCCTCAAGCAGCCATGGACTACGGAGGTCAAACCAGACCGCGCAGTTTAATTCTCCAAGCATATCTGTCCTGAGCTACATCTGCTGCATCCGGCCACTGCACACCAATTCTAACAAGGTCCTGTTTGATATTGTCTGCCCACCGCATCCTAGGTCTCCCCGTCCTTCTGAGGCCTCTAGGCACACTGTTCATAACCCTATTCGCCAATCTATATTATCCATACGGGCAACATGGCCAAACCAGCGGAGTCTCTATCTGCACAATATGCTGCTTAAAGGAGGTTGCAGACTCCTTTGCCTAACCTCATCATTAGTTACAAAGTTAAACCACCTAATACCCAAGATACTGCGTAAGCATCTAGAATCAAAAGCATCTAGTTTCCTGTTATCTTGTTTACACAGCGTCCAAGTTTCACTACCATAACTAACCCTAGAAAGAACCAAAGTATTATAGAGTCTAATTTTAGTCTTTAGGTGTATACGCCTATTTCTCCACACTCTCCATAGATTCTTAAAAGTCTCGGCAGCAATCCCTATTCGTCTGTTAATCTCATGCCGCACATCACCATTATCTGTTACATAGCTCCCAAGGTAATTAAACTGTGACACCTGCTAAAGTCTGAAACCATTCAGATTAACTGAATCACAGCCTGTCTGACCAATTTTCATCATTTTAGATTTCTCTCTGTTTATAACCAAACCTCCTCTACTACCAGTCTCATCAACAGCTCCAATGAAAGAGTTCATCTCATCAACATCATTTGCCAAAAGGGCTAAATCATCAGCATAATCTAAATCAGAAATTTTAGTATCTCCAAAATCTTTCCCTTGAAGTGAATTTCGCATAACATAATCAACAACCAAACTAAAGAGAAAAGGAGACAAAATGCACCCTTGTCGAACACCAGAAGTAATGCTAAACCAATTGCTACAAGACTTAAAAACTCTCACACACGACTCAGTGTTATTATAAAGAGCTTTCATTACGTTAACTAACTTGTCAGGTATACCATATGACCTCACAATGAACCAGAAATTATGAAGATCAACAGAGTCGAAAGCCTTTTTGAAATCAACAACGCTAGCAACCAAAGGTTTCTGAAATTCTAAACATTTCTCAAGAATCTGCCTAAGTGAAAATATGTGATCTGCACATCCCCTACCACTTCCGAACCCACATTGCTCATCACGCAATTGACTTTCAACCCGATTCTTAATTCTCTTAAGCAAAATCATGCAAATAATTTTTCCTAGAACAGAGAGTAGGCTGATACCCCTATAGTTATCACAAGAACTGTGATCAACTTTTTTGAAAATAGGGATAACAATAGCTCTGGTAAAATCTTTAGGAACCATGCCTTTATCAAAAAAGATATTCAAAATTTGTCATCCAAACGGAAACCGAAATATTTCCAGCTCTAAGCATTTCCGTAGTAATTTAATCTAACCCTGAGAATTTATGAAGTTTAAGTTTAGAAATAGCCAAAATAACTTCAGATTTTGCTATAGGGTGAACATTAAAGCCATCAATGCATCTGTCATCATTGCAAACAATAGGAATAGAACTGACCACATTGTTTAGTACATCACTCAAATGCTAAGCCCACCTAGCCATGACAGAATCCTCACCTTCTATAAACTTACCTTGTTTCTCCTGCAATCCTTGTATGCCTCTCCGTTTTCTACCACATAAAACATTAACTATCTGGTACAGCTCTCTGCTGTTCTGCTGTCTAACTGCTCCCTCAGCTTTGTCAGCCAAGCCATCAAGCCAAAGATTCTTACCAGTAGCTAACTGTTCCTTTACACGTTTATTAAGCTCTCTGTAATCCTTTCTATTAGGACTAGTAGGGTACTGATTAAGGACATTCCTGCAGTTCCTTCTTTCTGAAATAAGCTCAAGTGCCTTATCACTTAAATAATTCTGTCTCCTCTGCTCCTTTTTTCCAAAAATAGTACTGTTAGTTTCCAAAAAAGCCTGTTTAAAATGGCCCCATTCTTCCTCAACTTCAGTAGTAAGCAAACCATGACTGTCATAATGACTAAGTAACCTATCATGGTACGCTTTGGCTATAACTGGATCTTTCAGAGCTTCAGTATTAAAAGTAAATTTTTTAACCCTAGCACAACACTTTTTAAGTTTAAGTTGCAACACGCTTTTAACAAGGTAATGGTCAGATCCAATTTTAGCTCCCCTATATGCCCTGGTATTCCTAACAGAACTAGCCCATTTGTTGTTAATTAATATGTAATCAATCATATTCTTATGCAGCCCATCAGGTGAAACCCATGTGTACTTATGTATGTCGCGGTGTTTGTAATAAGTGTTAGTTATTCTGAATCCATTGAGTTTACTTACTGTAGGAGACGTTGCCCATTGCCATTGCAGCTACCAATACCAAAAGGGCTTATTACTCCTTCCCAAAGGTCAGAGTCAGTACCAACTTTGGCATTGAAGTCCCCAAGAACAAGGGTAATATCTCCTACCTTGAGAGAATTCAAAATATCCTCAAGTTGTTCATAAAACCTATCCTTCTCATCCTCATCAGCATCCTCAGTGGGGGCATAACAGCAGATAACATTCAAGTCTTTAACGCTTGTCTGAAATTTTGCTGTAAGAAACCTTTCATTAATGCACTCATATCCTAGAAGAGCATCGCTAGCGTGTCTGCTGAGAAGCAGACCCACGCCTTGGTGATGCTTATTGTCGTCCCTCCCTGAAAAGAGAAATTTAAGATTATTTTTAAGAATCTGACCTTTATCAGTCCATCTGGTCTCTTGCAAGCCGAGAATATCTAGGTTATAGCGCTGGAATTCCTGCATGAGGACATCAAGAGAACAATCTCTATGTAATATCCTCATGTTCCATGTTCCTGCAAAAAGAAAATGATTAGTAGGATTTTTAAAGAAATTAGGTTTATTGAGATTGGTAGGGCCAACAATATCAAACAGCTCCCTGATCGCAGGCATAGGGCAAAGACCTGTTCCTCCTCCGCTAAAGGCTGAAGTCAACAATGCTGGTAGGAACTTCAGGCACCACCTTTTCAAGTGGACTTTTTCAAGAGCCATATGGCCTGCCTGAGTCACGTTACTCCAGTTTAGGCTTGACGATGCCCAACTAGCTAAGTAAGGTTCAGGTACCTGCGATGGCCTCTGATTACGATTATCCACCAGCTGATATATGGTATCCCATGCCTCTGTTCACTTAGAGCTGGCAACCCAGAAGCAAACAGAAAACACAGTGGCAGACTCTCCCTCAACAGAGGCCCACCAGTGCAGCAAGTCCAGGATCCATAATCAACTTCAAATCCATAATCAAGTCCAGTCTAATAGGTATAAATGGTCAGCACCAGCACCCTGTGAAGTTGTCCACTCCTCAGCAGGGTTGAAAAAAAAGCAAAAAGTGGCCATAGATGACCAGATCAGTAGGCCATACTGAACTGGCAGCCCTCCCCTTCCGTTTCCTTCCAAAAGAGAATATCTCTTTTGAAAGGTACTAACGGCCTGCACCAGGAGAATGCGGGGTGGGACATTAGGTGCTAGACGTGGCCGGTTCTGTGCATCATCACTAGGGATTGGTACACAGCTCTCCTTCCAGTTTACGCCTAGCAACCATTTACAGGTCAACTACCATTTACAGGTCCTCGATAATAGATTTTTTCTTTTTTCTTTTCCAGTTGAATTGCATTTTTTATCACACACAAGTTAACTATGCTGTGTATGTCCATGGTTGCCGGCAATATTGATTAAAATCTATTTTTTCTACAGTTTTCTCTTCCTGTGTCAACAGAGCAATCGTTAATACTAAGTAACACTCTTGAAAAATATCAGTGTGCATGAATGTATCTAATATCTGTTACTATTCACACTTAATGACCCATTTCTACCAGTATTTTGTGCATTACACTACTGGATTCCAGAATGTTCAGAAGAAAGCGAACAAGATCACTATTGAAATTCTGACATTTGGAAACACTACATCAGTTATTCAACATATGGTTCACAAATCTTCACTCATTACCAATGAGACTTTATTATCGAATTTATATCTTTCTATTTCTTATATCTCCTAAAACTTTTCTCTTTCGCTATGTATACATACAGCACCACGACTCATGAAGTGGTGTTTTCAAATTTAGTTTAAAAGAATTTAGATTTCACTAAGAAAATATATGGTTCAAATATATCTATAACTTCACCAATGTGATGTCCACTACAAACAATAATTGCCACCACCATCTTTTTCCCTTTTACATTTCCCTAACAGTATTCTTCGTACGTCACAGAGTCATATCTGAGACACTAATACTCATGTAAAAAGAAAACGAAACAGTTTCGTTTCGTATAAATCTTAAGTGTGAGTATCATTCCCAAATGCACGCAACAAAAATGTTTAATATTTAGTGTAAGTGTTTTAGTATTCCAAAATTTCAATGCTATGTAGTGTGAAAACCCAAAGAATAATATCCGGTGTACTAATCAATGTATTACCATTCAGTACATAATTTTTGTTCTCATTATACATGCTACATTTTACTAAACAACATGTGATCCTACTCGGATGCATTAAAAGAACTATAAACATTCCCAAAGTAACGAAGAAAAATGAAAACATTAGTCTCGGATGAATGTGAACAGTGCACGACCAATGACTACATTACCACACAAGCAGCATTTCTGCTTCGTAACAGACATGTCATATATTTCCAGAATGGTTTAGAAGACACCCGAAATAATTTCCCTGCTCTTATTTTTTTTTAACAATAATAATCTTTATTCATATTCATGTTAGTTATGCAAAAGTTTAAACAAATGACCCGCAAAGCATCTGCTTATCTGCAGGAGAGAAGAATAATAACGTTACATGAAAATACATAAGATATAGTTTTAGCAATGGATGATTGAATAGTTTCTATTTTCTTTATATTTGTGAGGTTAGTTGAGCCGTATATTGTCAAACCATAGGTCAATATAGATTCACAGACAGCTTTGTAAACCAAAATACATGTATGTGTGCTTGCAACAAATTGTAGTTTATAAAGTTTAGATGCACATAGACGCAATTTCCCTGCTAACTTTTGAATATGTGTATTCCATCGGAAGGTTGTGTCCATGTAGAGTCCAAGATATTTATGGCTCTCAACACGCTCAATAACATCACAGTCGCAGCAGTCAGGGTCATGATTTATCATGATGTGAGGACACAAGGGTTCGTGGTTTTTAATTGCATAAGATGAGAGATCATAGTATCCTGGTGAATGAAAGCTCATCCATTTGGTTTTTTCTGAATTTATGTAAATACGATTAATGTTAGACCAGTAATTAATTTTGTTAAAATCATCCTGTGTATCTCGGACTGTCTCCTATATTGTGATTCACGTTAACCAAGGCGGTGTCATAAGCCCTTCAGTTTAAGGTTAGCTAGATCATTAATATAAATAATGAATAAAAGTGGAAATAAAATTGAACCTTGTGGAACACCAGTGTACACTGTTCTCTTCTCTCTAAAAACGCCATTAATTTTGGTAACATGCACTCTAGTTTTTAAATAATTTTCAAACAATTTAAGGGTAATACCTCGGACACCATAAATATACAATTGTTGAAGCAAAATATCGTGATCCAACGTATCAAATGCCTTACGAAAGTCCAGAAAGGTAGCTGCTGCTTTTTTTCCGTTGTTTAAAGTTTCATTAATGACGTCAGAAAACTCCGTTTAAAAGTGTAATTGTATTTTTACCTTTTTGGAAACCATATTGCTTTTCACTAATAATGTTATGTTTTTTCAAGAAATTGGCTAGAACGTTAGCTACATATCTTTCAAGTATTTTGTGAAGGACGGGTAAGATGGCAATGGGCCTATAGTTTAATGGAATCGGATTTAGTTCCTCTTTTGTAAATTGGCCTTAAAAGAGCAATTTTGAGTTTATTAGGGATGTTTCCTGTAGATATGCTTTCATTGATAAAGTTTGTCACGAGATCAGCTAAGGAGGTTTTGCATGCTTTAATGTGCTTTATGTGTACCTGATCGTGTCCACATGATTTTCTTTCATTTAAGTCACTTAGAATTTTGAAAGTTTCTTGTTTTGAGATGGGAGGAATAAAAATTGAGGGGACAGAAGGTCCTTTCCACTATTCTCAAATCCTCCCACTCCCATTACATTCCATTTCCAACTGCACGCACACGGACACACACAAGCACACACAGATATATATATATGCATGTTGCTGTTTATGAATAGTTTTCTGTATTTCAAAAATGTAGTTTCATAGAGAACATAACATAAACCAAGAGAAAAATTACGGCTCTAATTTATCTACTACACTTATAAAAGTAATGTAGGTATGAGAAAACCGTTCACCACGAATGTTGATGACATTTTATTTAACGCTGTATATATCTTAAAATACGACCCTGAATTAATAGATTCGAAGCGTGTCTGTCATGGCCTGTATTTAGAAAAATTTTATATATCATTTTATTATTTAGTACTTAATTAGAGTGACTGTAATTGGTGGTATGTCGAATTGCTGGAGTGTGCAGTACGCACTGTTTTCAGAAAAGTAGCCTTTTGTTTTTGGAACACAGGCTCCCTTTTTTTATTCCAATAGAACTACGCCATATAGAAATATCAAGTTTTTCATTTAAATTATTCAACAATAATAACACACTGGGAAAAATTTATAAAGTAGTCTAAGAAACACAAATTACAGATGAGAAACGAACACAACTGAAATTGCATGTTGCAGCTCACTAAGAGGTCCGATTGAGAAGTTTGAGACGTCGCGAAAAAGCCGCTTTCCTTCCATCATTCTGTTGTGGAAGCTAAACTTTACGTGTAACTTTTGTACGCAAGCTCTAAAACGAATTCACAGCACTGTCTGATACAGCTGCAGAGACCAGTGTTCCAGCTGCGGTTTCATCTAAAAAGAGGGGCAAAGCAACTGCCGGAAAGGTGGATCGTCGTTGCAGGCTATCAAAAAATACATTGCTTCTCACTATAAGGTAGACATCGAACGTCTAGCTCCCTTTATCAAGAAATATCTCAAGACCCCAGTAGCCAGTGGGCAACTCGTTCAGACCAAAGGTAAAGGTGCAACTGGTTCCTTTAAGCTGAGTGCTACTGGTGAGAAGACGTAAGAAAAACCAGTAAAAATGAAAAGTAACTAAGAAAGAAGGAAGAGCAAAAAAGCCAAAAGCCTCCAGTGTTGCGAAAAAGGTATCGAAGCCCAAAAAAACCGGTGAGAAGAGGAAAACGGCTGCAGAGAAGAAACCTTCCGCTGCCAAGAAAAGCAAACCTGCTAAGAGTCAAAAAAAAAACCAAGGTGACCAAACCGAACGCACCTAAACTTAAAAAAAGCCCTGCTACGAAGAAAACTGTTCCAAAGAAAACTGGGAAGCAGTGAACTATAAAATAAGACATCAATAACAAAAGGCTCTTTTAAGAGCCACATATTGTGTAGAAAGGATGCCCTACCGTACAAAAAAATTATCGTGAAATCACAATTTTTATACTCTACACATTTTTAAAATAACCATCATAAGTATCTTACTGAAGGAAATATTCACCACTGGAAACATTTAGTAACCAAACATTAAGCTTACTTAATTTCATTACAATTCTATTACACGTAAATTTCGTCACTGATTTTAAATCCTAATAAAATGTACGAGAAAGCATCGCTAAACCTTTATTATTTATAATAAATTATAAACTAATGAACAATCGGTAGCTTTTCATAGGTTGAAAGAACCGTATTGTGGCAATTTATAAGACGCGATATGTAATAGTTTTATGAAAATATTTTTGTTTATCACAGTGTAACCAATTAAGAACATAGTTTAACACGCTGAATACGTTCCTATAACGAAACTAACTATTGTTCTTGGCAGTGATATGTGCGGTTGGAGAAAATATTTAAATAGCATACTTGGTTTACCTTTAGGAGTTGACATATAAAATGACAAATTTGCTAATACAAATACAATGGGTAATCCTTTAGACACTATTTATTAGCCCTGAAAAGGGCTTTTTGTTTGTTTTTTTTTGCTCTATTTTTCTCTAGCGTCCAAATCCGTACAGGGTGCGTCCTTGTCGTTTTAGAGCATACACAAAATCCATGGCTGTCACCGTCTTCCTCTTTGCATGCTCAGTATAGGTGACTGCATCTCTGATGACGTTTTCAAGGAATACTTTGAGAACACCTCGTGTTTCTTCGTAGATGAGACCAGAAATTCTCTTCACACCACCTCGCCTAGCCAAACGCCGGATAGCAGGCTTCGTGATACCTTGGATATTATCACGTAAAACTTTTCTCTGCCGTTTAGCACCACCTTTTCCTAAACCTTTGCCGCCTTTTCCTCTGCCAGACATTACGTTCACTACTAAGATAAAGCTGATTTGAATTCAATTGAATAACTCTCCTTCAAAGTAGAACTGATGTGAAATGGCACAAACTGTTTTTCGGGAAAGTTGTTGCACGTTTCGATCGGACCACCGAGAAAACTTTCGCGTCAAAAAACTGTGATTGGTTGGTTTCGGTGGCCACTCTCATGTACAGTGAACAACACTGAATTTTCACGTACGAATTGAAAATTCCATTACCTAGTTACTCAAAAAATGATGTAAAAACTATTCATGTATTCTACCATGTATTAATAATCATTTAGGTAATTTTCGGTAATGACAAATAGACCATTACGAGAAAAACACAGTGCTGACGTGGTTGCCAGAAACGCCACTAATTTACAATATATTAATGAACGTTTTTCGTTTTAGTCACAAATAAAATAATTAAAATCGAATTCGAGATAACCAATCAATACGTTATCACTCACATCGCCATAAAAAAAATTCACGTTTTTTCTTTTATATGAAATTTGTTTTATTCAAAAATTTATTTCTGAGCAGAATTTATAAACTTAAATTAGGAACACCTGCCTATAAACCATTGCATTTTTAAACGAATTAAAAAAACTTCCAACTGAGCAACATGTCTAAGAAAATAATTAATAGATCAGACTTTATCAAACTAGAAAATATTACAAAAAATTAATGTTTAATAAATTACCAGTAGTAAGTTTTTTAACTTTCCCAAATCTTGAAAAAGAATTCTAAGTTTACCATGCATTTAGAAACTTATGGAACACCAACTAACGGTTAGACTTTGAATGAAATATTTCTTTCTGTTCTTGATAAATTACTGGCTTTTGCTGTTAGTTTTGGAAAGACCGCCGTCCTTGGGATGGAACATTAAGTGGTGAGCCGTACCCTGCGCACTGTAAAGAACACGCTGGATGGCCTTGACGGGAGGCTACCTTCTATATCCCAATGGCTGTTCCATTGGGTCCCCTTCTCGAACGGTATCTGGGTCTTCTAGGTCCTTGTGACCTATCTATTTAACCGATGGTGTGCAAGAAAGTGCCGCTCAGAGGTGAAAACAACCCAACTGTCAGCTTTTTTCAAAATTCAAAACTCGAATTTTAATTGCATTTCGGAAAACCTCGAGAAGGACCGCCCAGTATCATTTAACGTTGAATTTCATTAAAAAATTTAATTTAACCCGAAGACCGGATTTAACCTACTAATTTACGAAACCTCTCAAAATTTCAAAATAAATTATTGACAATGAATAATTTAAATATAAAAAAATTTAAAAGTCGTAGTGTAATATCCAATATGCAGACTTTCTATTATTTCATAATCAACTACTTTCTATTCAGAATCCTGTGGAAAACATATCCCCCTTTCCTATTTGAATTATAAACTCTGATAATTACCTCACTGTGACTAAGCATTCGCTATATAACTTCTGTTATCGCAATATATGGATTTCAAATCAGGTATACGTCTGAAAATACCAAATCTATTTTTTATGCTCCGCAACCGCTTCTTATTGTTCTTCGCGTCGCTGGAAATACGAGAATTTCCAACAATTATATCGCATAAAGCTTATTTCGATAACCGCAAGTGCATGACATTGTTTCGTCAAAGTAGCAACGTATGTGTAATATTATTGAAAATATGAACATGCTTTTGGTCTAAGATGCAGTTGATATGAGAGAGATTTCTTATAAGATTTGAATTTCATGATATGTAGATCTGATGTGAATTATTTCTGTATTATACGGTGAAATTATTAATCAAGTCTAGATATTTGGTGAGAAAAAATTTCCATGTTGGAATAATGTTTAAATCTGATAATGTAAAGTGACAGTTTCGCAGAAAGGAAGCGGAAATTATCGTAAGTTCTGAGTTATGTAGCTTACTTAAATATAGTTTATTGTTGATTCTTATTTTAATTTCCTTTGCTGTTAAGAGGTTGAAAAATAATTCATTCTGTGTAATTTATCCAGTTTTCTTTTGAGCTGTGTTTTTTAAATTTCGAATTGAGGTTTGGAGAAAAACTATTTAAGAATAGCAGGATTGGTTTCTTTTTTTTAAGTATGATGTTGTACTTTTTTTTATCTAGATTTTCGTGTAGGTATGTTGTGTGTATATATAGGGATTTGATATTTCTAGTGTTGAGGTGTATTACACATTTCGCCGTATCGCGAAAACACGGACGTGACGTCATCTCTGGTATATCCAAGTGTTGCTACCATAATTTCTATAAGATATTTCATAAGCAAAGTGTATAAATTAAAACACTTCTAATCCTAAAATATTAACTGGTAGTTATTTCTTTTTTAATATTGGTAAATATTTTTATAATATTCTGAAATATTTAAATAAAATATTAATAAGTAAATTATTTTGAATGTTATTAAAAAAAATTAACTTTAACTTATCTTAAACCAATGAAAGGAATTGCTTGTTTAGGCATATTTATTTTCGCTCTTTTTGTTAGATACCCCCTGTCTAGATACCCCCTGTCTGGATTCGACATTGGGGAAGACTATCCAGACAGGGGGTATCTAGGTGGCTTTCACAGTACGCGTTGGACACCTGTCCACACGTGTTTACCTACGAATGTTTACCTACGAAATGTTTACCTACGTCGATGGACACCTGTGGTGTATTAATACGTATGTTATAGGCAACTTTGTCCTTAGGGGTAAAGAACGCTTTTTCCTGTGTTCCCAAAGGACAACCCTGTGGTTTAATCTAAGGCTTCTATTACACATTTCGCTGTACTGTACATTAACTTCTTCTTAGCTCTGAACAATGCGTTTCCGTGTAGTGGGTAAATTATATATTTATCGCCAAGTTGACATTTCTTGGGCTCGTTACGTCACCCTATCAGCTCGATATATCTGTTGCGAATATCAGACGTTGGTTTCAAACTTCGTCCATGATAATTGGCAAATAGATCTGAAAGCCTGTATTTAAAAATACTGCCGTTTGATCATTTACGATATAGAAATATTTATACGCATACTGTAACGACGAATGGCGAAATGAAGAAATCAAAAATTAAGCACAGAATTTTTTTTCCTCGGACAACCATTAGTTCTACTGAGCGAGCTTTACAAAATCCGAGCCGAAATGAAAGGGGTCGTTTGTGGTCGACAGCGACAAATAGCGTTTAACTATAAAATTTATATCCTATAATCAGATTAATGTGCTGTATAGTAGTTCTCGGTTGAAATTTCATAACTCTCATGCTAAAAAGTGGAAAATTTGATTACCTCTACTGTAAATTAATTATTCACTACAAAGTTACTTACCTGAAGGAATTTATAAACGAACCACAAACACTTTATGAATACACCTATCCCTCGATTTACACTGAAAATAGGTTCCACACAAAAACGTGTAAATCGAAATCTTGTAT
The DNA here is from genome assembly GCA_038380435.1 of Ryuthela nishihirai. Classification (NCBI taxonomy): domain Eukaryota; kingdom Metazoa; phylum Arthropoda; class Arachnida; order Araneae; family Heptathelidae; genus Ryuthela; species Ryuthela nishihirai. Next base: position 1,573,674 of record JAWZYU010000058.1, read on the forward strand.
TGTGCTATGTAAAACCGTGTAAAACGAAAAAAAAACACTAAAATGTGCATAATTCAGTTTCGATTTACACGGTTTTGATTTCGATTACACAGATTTCGATTTACACGGTTTTGATTTCGATTACACAGATTTCGATTTACATGGTTTTGTGCGGAACCTATCTTCAGTGTAAATCGAGGGATAGGTGTATTATTAAACTTTATTCACCTGATATTTTTTCGAGCAGCAGAATGGTGGTTTAGAGAAGGACATAGGGAATACAGTCCGTGTGTATTTTTTAATCGCATAGACCTTGCCAATGGTTGCTTATTACACTGTAATGTGTTCCCGGTACGCAAAGCTCCGAAAATCTCAAGAAAAAAACCTCAAATTATGTCAATTCTTCGCCATATCCATACGCTAACGCGGCAAATGTAGCAGCAACATAGCCGCTTGATATAAACTCATAAACTGACGTTATAATTTTTTTACCTTGCAATAATAGGGTCATGACATCTGACAGAGTGACGTTGAAGAAAGCACTGTTTGCTCACTCACAGGAAATGATTTTTGGTGTTTCGTATTGCCAACACAGGTGTTTGTTTACTCTTCCGCATTTGTATTTTTCAACATCTTGTTTACGAAACTTACTATGAATTGTGGAAGAGAAATAAAACGCATTTCTTTAAACATAGTGCCTCTTTCAAGCGTTTTTCGGATTCACGGTGAGTATTATTACTTCAGGATACTTAATAATTATACCTACAATTAATAATCCTCCCTTTATATCAATGAGGTAGGGTAATGGGTATGACGCTTATTCCTAGTTTCTTCCCAACAAATCGATACGTACAACAAAATATATGTTGGAAAGTTATATAACATACTAAATTATGAATAATTACGGTTAATGTTGAAAAAGGTAACCTTGCTTATAACATTGTGACGTTTTGAGCATTTCAATTATTCATAATTTCAGGCTGTTATTTAATTCGGTAAAAGTTTCACAGGTGATTGAAAGATTTAAGGTCCTAACGAGTGTAAAACGAAATTTGTTCCCTCCCTCGCATGAGGGGTTCTTTTACGTATGAGCGGCACTTTTTCGCACATATATAGGAAAAAATGGCCACTCCACAAGGACTCCTTGCAGTCGTCGAAGGAACCCACTGCACCACATCTGTTAACAGAGAGATGACAACCTCAGGTCATGGCCATCTAGCGTCTTATTTAATAGGAGCAGGGTATATTTCTGCTACACACAGGGACCATGGCTTTACCTCGCAACCGACGGTCTTTATAGAAACAATCGGTGTTCGTCTTTCTAACCGATATAAGGATCGGGTGTTTTAATAAATCAAAACTTTGGGTATAGTGTTACTCGACCCTGGGAAACACATATTCCTATCTTGCGGCAATACCTAACAGTCCATCCCCTTCACTTTAATGATAGCACTGGTGATCGTATGTTTTTTGGTGGCATTTCTAATAGCAATGCGGAACAGCGCTTAGTACGAAAGCCGATATTGTAACTACGCGATGACGTATATATTTATACGTAACTGTGTGTCTGGACGCTGTCACAGGTGCTACTCGAACCAGAAAAAAATGCACATCAAGATAAACCATAGCAGTTATTGGTTCCTTAACGGAAAGAAACTCTGCGGAGGCGTGGTGGCTCAGTTGGTAGCGCGCCAGGCTCGTAATCTGCAGTTCTCAGGTTCGAGTTCATCTCTGCAAAACTGCTCGCTCTGCTAACGGTCAGCAGGGGAAACCGGTAATCTTGGAAAGGCCGCCGTCCGTCGGATGGGATCTTAAGCCGTGTGCGGGAAAGCCATACCCTGTGCACGTTAAAGAACACGTTGCATGACTTTGACGGGGAGGCTATCATGTCTCAACAGCTGTTCCAGTGAGGCCCCTCCCCTAACCTTCTCTGAGCCTTCGGTGTCCTCGTGACCTGGCCGTTTAGCCCATTGTGTACAAAAAAATTTGGCAATCACAGGTAAAACAACCAACTCTGAGCGCTATATGATATCATATGCATTTTATTCTATGCAATTACAGTCAAATATTCAAATTGATTCTGTTTACATATAAAAGCATCCAGCTTACAAAGATGTTTATTCGTATGCATCACAGCGCATTCCTGCTATTATATTCTCTATAATTTGTTTCAGGATGTTACTCAACTTTTAATAATAAATAAATAAATACCCCCTCAAGCAGCTGCTTACCACAGAGGTCTGACAGGAGCCTGTCAGTTTATATGCCATAGTAGAAGGTCTGAGAGGATGGCACGCCCTCAGCAGAAAAACGACACAAAACAGCCATGCCTTACCCGGGACTCGAACCCAGGTCTCTTAGATCAGTAGCCAAGAGCGCTAACTACTCAACTTTAAAAAAAAATAAATCCTTCTTAATAAACAATAGGAATAATCTAATTCAATGCACCCAATTCTGTTTCGAATTCTGACACGGTAGATAGGTTCCCGAGAAAACCGTGTAAAAAAATAAACCTTTTAAAAAAAAACACAGTGCATATGAAAAAATAGATATGAAAATCTTTAAGTATTCATTTGATTTTTATTAATTTAAACACATTTTTAATTATATAAATGTTACTTATCTCGTATAAAAGTGTAAGTTAAAATAGAGTGGCGGCATGAGAAATAAGTGAACTCCTAAAATTAGTGCTGCCTATGAATACGGGTTAACAATAAAGTAGCAAAAACACCGAGATGACGTCAGCAGTACTGTTTCGTTGTGTTGCCAGTAGATTTTGTATAATATATTACAGGCACGTTGAAGTTTTAAAAATGTTTTTCTTAATCATAATAATGTTGCTATTTTAGGTATATTTTTATATTATGTTTCGATCATCTCAGGTACGTAAGATGCATTCTTATTTCTCTACAGAGAATAAAAATGGTTATATAAAGTTTCGGAGAAGTATAGACGAAACATTGTGAAGCCGTAGTAAAAGTTGGAAGTTGCATACTTTGAGTTTCGCATTGGGAGCTTTTTTGAGTTGTTCCACTGGATTTTTTTTTTCTCACCCTCGTACGATCCACGGAGGAAGTAACCATTCTTTTGTTTCATATATTTTGGGTGAGATTTTAGTGATGTACTGCGATGTGGAAGGGCTTTACGTAGGCAGCAACCATTTATATGTTTACGAACCGTTATAGCTTTGGAAATTCCGGTTTTTGAAAAGTCGTTTTCGGTAAAAACTTACTTTTTTGCGAGTAATCTCAAGATTAATATTATTGTTTTGGCTGAGAAATGAAAATTAACAGTTATGTGCACGTCGTGGTGTAATGAGATAGAAAAATTGGAATGGATTTGCATCGCACCTTAACCCTTTTGCTGAACGTTTGCAGTGTTTAAAAATTATGATTATGGTGAATTAATATTTCGTTTTAGAGTGAATGGTGGGGTAAAACTTATTTATTGAGAGATGAAATAAACAGTTGCAATTATCTTTCTATAAATAGGAATTGACTATGAAATATTTGTGTTGACACGAAATAGGGTTCCCATTAATTGTAGCTATGGAAATGGCGTTTTTTCAACTACGTTGTTTGCGTTTTTAGAGTTAAGAACGATAGGATAATTTTACAAATGCCAAGATGCTAAATAATCATCCGGTGCAATATACTAATTATTTTATGAAGAGTAAAACTGAAATCGGAACGTGATTTGAAGTTTCATGTCAACTTTACGTTTAATATTTTGTTTTTTGCGTGTTAAATATTCCAGCGTTCGTCATTTATATATTACGGCAACCAACGTTTTTATATTCGATATTACACGTATGTCGTACAGGTGTAAGAGATATCTAATGCAAATGATATCGAATAAGATATTTGGCTACTAAGGTATTATGGCAATGTCACCTTTTATTTTGTCCATCAGATAGATTTTGTGACTGACCTCAGGAGAAAATATGTTTTGGAAAATGTATTCAACTGAATAATAAACTGTGATTTCACAATATAGTTTTGTTGTATGGCTTTCATGAGACACTGGCAATGCTGTTCCTCTTCACATTATAGAAATTATGTTGGGAAGTAACCGAAACCGCTTCGCTGACGTCATCTCTGTGTTTTCTCCAATTTATTATTAAGGCGCACACATATTTCAGTTTGCTTATACACGTAGGATAATTTTTACCTTAACTAGTCTAGGCAGGGAAACGTTTCGTTATTCCATTATCTTTGGTTATTTGATGCCGATCCCCACTGCTACGTTATGTTAGATAATATTCGTCCCTATAATATTCACTTAATTGGCTTCGGCCAGGTACACAAAGAACACGCTGGATGGCCTTGACGGGAAGTCACCATCTGTCTCCCAACAGCTGTTCCAGTGCATCCCCTCCCCCAACCTTCTCTGAGCCTTCGGGGTCCATGTGACCTGGCCATTTAGCCCATGGTGTGCAAAAAAGTGCCGCTCAGAGGTAAAACAACACAACCCAAAATCCTCTTTTGCCATATCATTTCGGTAACATTTTTATGATCTGTACAGTTGGTTCTTGACGTTTCATTTGCCAGAAGAGTTACATGGTCCCTGATATAGTCAGCGAGATTTATCTTTGACGGTGATTGTGCCATATATATATATATGCATACTAGTTGGTGTTTTGCCAAATGATTACTTATTTTGGTTGCATTTGTATTTCGAAACGATATTTCATTATCGGGTTCATAATTTAGTTTTCTGGGTAGAATGCAACTTCCTCTGTGTGATTATTTTATTTATTAACTGTTTCCTTTTCTTCCGATAGCTGAAGTGCGATTCCTTCTGTGAAAGTGGTTGTTTGCTGGACTGAAGGCTCGTTATCATGATTCTTCTTAAATTGTACTGATGGGCATTCAGCTGCATTCCGTTCAGATTTTCCGCAAAAGTAAAGTTTTTTTCCCTGCATCGTGCCATTTCATTAAGATGATTGAAAATGATAGTTTTCTCGAGTTTGCAAATTTGCCAGATGGATCGTAATCCGTAGATGGTGATAAATGCTTCCGTTACATCGAAGCAGTCGAATACTTACTGGATATTTATACTGGATGGGGTCCCATATCTCTTCCATCGGAAATAAAATTTTGTAACTGAAACTGAACGAGTATTTTGATTAGCGAACAATATGTGGACTACTGAAAAAACGAAATTAAAAATCGAAACATTCAAAGCATGCATTTATACCAAATGCATCTTTGATATGAATTGTATACAGTTTTATGAATTTTTAAAACATAAACCTGATTTATTAAGATGAGTTCATTCTTGTGAAAAATATCAAAATTAAATTTTTTAAATAATATGATTGTTTAAAATGCTATTGTATGCTTATATTTTATAATAAATGCTATAAAGATTTTTAGTTTTAGTGAAACAAATAAACGCAACCTGCTTTTTTTTCATTATAAAACAATTTGTGTTTTGTCCTTTATTTTCTCCGAAAAAATATGGTCACCGTACGTATATGTCGCTTGTGTAGTCGCCATGTTGGTCTTTACTTATAAAGATATTTAAACTAACACTCTAACTAATGAGAGACTGAGACTAACGTATGTATTGAAGATAAAATGAAGGGGAATTACTGGAACTCAATGTTGCCACTTTATTCCGAATGAAGAAGGTTTTATACAATTTTTCCATAAAATAGAGAATAAAATACAAAAAACTTGTGTAGTTATGTTAGTGTTGTTTTTATTTTGGGGATTTTAGTGCAGAAAATGTGTATCTATAGTACATTTTCAAAGTTAAAACGCTATCGAGAAATGTGCGATAAAATCGGCATCTCTCTTATAAATGTAAATTCTAGGAATTTTTTCTTGAATATTTTGTCATAATTCAATTCAAATAGTTTTTGAACCGTGTTACATCAAAATGAATCGTGTAAAACGAGAATTGGAAATTTTTTCTAAAGTGTGTTAAATCAAAAACGTGTAAAAGAAATCCATGTAAAAACGGAATTGGTTGTGCAACTAAGTAAAATACTTGATTGTGATTCCAATTTGTCACTCATTAACCTTAACTGATTGCTACTGTAACTAAGCACGAGCTTGTGACCCCATAGTAGAACGGGACCTCAGCCTTACCCGAGGTTCGAACCCATTTTCCCTAGATCAGTGGCCACGCGTGCAAACCACTCGGCCACGGAACGCCGGAAACCAAAAAAGCTTGAATATAAACTAGAAAGATTATTAGTTACGGAAATGCGAAAACAACACGAACCATTTAAAGAAAAATAATTAATTTGATTTATAGTGCGCTTACATTTAATGCGAAGAGCAACTTTGTAGTTAACTGTTAGGTTGGGTTGTTTTACCTCTGAACGGAACTTTTCTGCACACCATGGGCTAAATGGCCAGGTCACATGGACCCCGAAGGCTCAGAGAAGGTTGGGGGAGGGGACCCTCTGGAACAGCTGTTGGGAGACTGATGGTATCCTCCCGTCAAGGCCATCCAGCGTGTTCTTTAACGTACACAGGGTATGGTTCTCCCGCACACGGAGCAACGGTTTAACGTCCCATCCGATGGACGGCGGCCTTTCCAAGCCCATCGGTGTCCCCTACTGACTGTGGGCAAGGCGGGGAGTTTTGTGGAGATAAATCTCAACGCTGACCCAGCTGGGACTCGAACCTGGGAACTACAGATTACGAGCCTGGCGAGCTACTGACTCAGCCACCCCCGCCCCAGTTAAATGTTAGGCTTGAAATACGCGTTTCCGGGTGGTGGCGAAGATTTTGTATTTTCTTCTCAGGGTTTAAATGAGGACCGAATGAAGGCCAAATAATGGCCTAACCACGATCGAGCAATGGTACCTCCATGGACCTTTCCATTGGTTAATTGAATACGTAACCACGATCGAGCAATGGTACCTCCCTGGACCTTTCCATTGGTTAATTGAATACGTAACCACGATCGAGCAATGGTACCTCCCTGGACCTTTCCATTGGTTAATTGAATACGTAACCACGATCGAGCAATGGTACCTCCCTGGACCTTTCCATTGGTTAATTGAATACGTAACCACGATCGAGCAATGGTACCTCCCTGGACCTTTCCATTGCTTAATTGAATACGTAACCATGATCGAGCAATGGTACCTCCCTGGACTTTTCCATTGCTTAATTGAATACGTTTCATCTTGGCGTCCGAAAATACCTAAGCTATAATTTAAAAAGTCACAAAAAAGAATATGGATTTTATATATATTTATAATGAATAGAAAAACACCGAAATTCATTCAGAAAAATTTTGTAAAAACAGTCAAACCTATTGAACTCTAGCGATATGACTGTCACTGTCAGGCTAGAGGCCTTTTTAGATTTTTTTGTTCAGGCTTTGTATATTTATTTTGAATTTCACCAACAAGGCTTATGCTACGTGGGATGCCCTCTGTCCGGCATCTGGAAAGTTAATTGAAGTAACAGTGCCCAGAGGGCACGGAGGTCACCCCACTGCTCGCGGACGCCCCAGATGGTGCGGAGCAGAGAGAAAAAGGAAGAAAGGGTTTGGCAACAGCGAGGAGAAGACAGAGCCGGTCGAGTTTCGAAAGCAGGCAGACGAGAAATTGTAAGCTGGGAAATGCCGACTGGGAATAGCGGTATTGGGCTTTGTAAATACAGCTGAACAGGCATAGTAAGCTGGTGTTGGTGTAATCTATGTAATTGAGCATATGTCCACGTCCATCAAGTATGGTTGGAAGGTTAAATAAATATTTGTTATTTTAAAGTAAAGGCTGAAGTTTGAACCAATTTATTGGGGAGGAGACTCAGTATTGAGTCCCTTCAGTTCTGATAAAATCTTTGATTTTTGTTCCGAAAGACTCTTTCACCCGTCGCGTATAGCGATCGAACCGAGTGGACGTCCTAAGTGGTCCCAATAGACCGACAAACGAAGAAGTGACATCACAGTCACCTTCAATCTTTTTAAGTGTCACTAATCATTCGATAGGAAACGTTTTTTTTTTACAATTCAGATTAAAGTCGAATACTGCAGATCAGGAAAATTAAAAAAGAAACGACTAAGGTCGAGTGTGTCCGTGAAAGAATGGAGAGTTAAGGGCATTATTACTAGGGGATAAAACTGCGGTGCCCCCCTTCCCTTGGTACCCTAAGTAGGTGCTTATATTACTTAAAGTATAATATATACATATATTACACTTATATTAATTAATTTGATAACAATCTTCGCCACCACACGGAACTTAATGGTTGTAAACCATTAAGTTCCGTGTGGTGGCGAAGATTGGACAATACTTAACAAGATTTATCTGATGTTTTTCGGGTGGCCGAGTACTTGGTTACACTTGAAGCGGATAAAGATTACTGCCCGTGTCGATATTTGCATAATAAGGTTTCATTTTATCTCACACAACTAGGTTTATTATACTCCTATTGTTTCGCGGTAAGCAACGTGGAGGTAATTCGCTTCGTCATCGTATTCGCACGGTAAATGCAATGACCGAAACCTGACAGTGCTTGGCGACAGTTTATTTGCTTTAACTTAAATTTGGATTTCCTTCCAATAATATGGTAATGACGTCGACACTGAGGTTTTGGAATGCAATGTTTCCTCATTGGCAGGAAGTGAGATACCAACAGTGTTTCCTATTCGCAACAGAGGTATCTCTGTTTACTCTTCCCACTATCTTTATTTTCTCTATTTTGTGTGCGTATAAACTTTGTCGAATAAAAACTCATTAAGTTTAATGTAGGATCTCTCGCAAACGTCGTTCTTAATAAAGGTGAGTATCACTTTTTCATGATGTTAAATATTACACTGCAGAACGCATGCTTCTTGTGTAATTACTTACTTTTAATGATGGGGTATCAGCTACGACACTGATTCCTAGTTCATCCCTAACATATCGGCATGCAGATCAAAATATCTCTGTTCCATGGTACTAAATTCCATCTTTCATTGCGTTTTACGATGAGAACGGCATGAACACGTAAAGAAAAAGCTATTACTTGTATGATCTTCATACCAGAAACATGTCATTTTCACGATGTATCTGTGATCACACTGTCACCATATAGTGGAAACAGGTTTCATTTGTATGTTTTATCGGATAAAACGATACTTATTCCCGGTGTTCCATTTGCATTTTCCCCAATGCAAACCTTACCTATTACAAAAATCAAAATAAATCGCTTGCAATATTCCATCTTGGAACTTTTCCCACCGTTTGGAGGTGCAATCTGAGTCATCGACACTTATCGTAATATTTCGAACCGTTCCAGCGTTACAGTCCCCTCCCCCTCTCCTCTGGCAGTATGCGACACCGATGACCTTGACGATTGACCGTGCCACCTTGCGAAAGAACGTTCAGATTAAAGCATGCGCTGGGATGGACTTACTGGACTCTCCCATCTGTCTAAGTTTTCCTGTGCGTACCCTTATCGAAATGTGGTCTTAGCTGTCGGGAGTCGTCGTGATTTACCAGTTTAGCCCGAGGTGTGACAAGAAATGGCCTCTGGGAAGTTGAAATAACCAAGGAAACGAAAAAGCAAATTACTGTTTGAAAGTAAATAAGTCATCTTTTACATTCAGTCTAGTCTCTTTCAGTTCTAGTCTAGTTCTCTTTTTCTAATTAGTCTAATCTATATTTCTAATTAGTCTTAATTAGTCTAATCTATTTCAGTTGTAGTCTAGTCTCTTTCATTCGGAAGAAGGGTAAATAGAAATAGTTTTATTGCATTACTTCTGTGTGTTACGTTTAATTGCACGCTATTATGTTGAAAAAAAAGAAGGAAATTTAAATTCTCAACAACCGTAAAAAAATGAAAACTAATTAGTATTTAAGAACAAGGTTGGGGTTTATATTTATATATTTTTAATACTGCCGTTAACGAAAATTTTTGCACCATTCAAACTCTTTCCCACTTTAACAAATATTCTGTTATTGATAATGTGTGTAACTTTATAAGGCAGGTAAGGAAAGGAAATCAATATGTCAACGTCCATACGAAGCGGAAAACACCGGTTCTCGTCCGATCCCCGAAGTTAACCAGCTTTGGGCGGGCCTTTTAAATGATAAATTAGATAAAACGTATATTGTGACCGAATAAATGAAAGGTGATTTGCAGACTATCCTAAGAAGCAATAGCGATTACACAAATACAACATATTTATGGAAACATTTAATGAATACCTGAGAATATCATTTGATACCATTCATTGTATTTTTTTTTGTGAAATTTTTTTGTATATCGCTAAGATATATCCGTGATATGCGACCATACAAAGAAAATCTAAAACCCTTTTAAATTGAACAAATGATGTTTTATTCAATTAGTTTTTGTATAAATTTAGTGGTGGTTAATGTGAAATTTTTCATTCGAGTTTTTGTATTAGGACTGCGACTTCGGATGAATAACAGTTTGAATTTGAATGATTTGGCTTTTGAAATATAATCTATCTGTACTTTCTCTTTTTAACCGTGCTGTCGCAAAAAATCAGTGGACACTTTGTGTTTATTTCATTCTTTGGTGTTGTTCGAATCGATACAAATAATGACAACTTGGTTTAATAACAATATTTTATGTGTGCACACCTTCCATTGCATTAGCAGAACTTTTATTTATCTATTAACACTAACCTATGAATATGAGCGCGCTATAAGCAAGGAAATATTTACAATGAAATTCGTGAATTGCGAGAATGATGGACAGTTGAATATTTTTTCATTTTGGACAAAGGAACAGCACGTTGTTTGGTGTACAAGGTGCTATAATGTCATTTAACAATTCCTTAAATATTGATATTGCAAATATAGATCCCAAATTTGAAATGGTATTATGCGAGTTGCAGGCAGTTGCATTTATTGGATGTGGAAAAGAAAACGGGAAAGAACTGCTTAAGCTTCTATCAACAGAAAAATATCCAAACTTAAGAGATTTTGGACTTCAAAAACTGCATTAAGGACACGGCAATTGTGCAGATACCTGGGATCACAACTGACATCGACTTTGACATAAAAGAACTTGTAGCCTATCAAGTGCATCCTCAGTGTCTCTTTAAATAATTGTTTTTACGTCATTTTTCTTCTATAAGTATTTTAATATTTGTGCGTAAGTTTCTTATGTAAGCATTTTTTGAATAAAATATTGTTATAAAATAATATTTCTCAGATTATTTATATATAATCTATATTATATATATATATATCAGTGCCGGATCTAAGGAATGGAGAGGGCATGGAGCCCATGGATCCCCCCCCCTCCCAACCTTTCAAAATGTTAGTAATGATATACTAAGGCCTGCCCAATTGCTCGAGAACCGTAGCTTTACGCATAGTCTCCTATAATATAAAATTTCGCTAGATGGCGCACAAACACATGGAAAAAAATTCTCCTGAGTCGTTTTCATGTTAAAGTGGGGCGGAAAACTTTAAATGACATGAATGTGAAGGACCTCGGGAAGGAAAATATGTCAGCATTTCTATTTGCAACTTATATCCTGTTAATATGTTCAATTGGAAAGTGAATTTTAGGAGCAAAAAATCGTACAGATTCAGATTTAGAATTCATAATACGTTTGGTGCTTTCGCTTCTGTCTACCGTAATGACAAATTAAAATAATACGTTTCTATAAATTTCTCCTTTTATGAATCATCCAAAAGCTATAAATTCGACCTCTAACGGCGGAATTTTTGAAAATTCCAAACAAATATTGCAAACGATGTAGTTATGCTGGAAATTTGAAATGTTGGTGGTAGAATGTAAAGGTCACGAAATTTTCTTTGTGAACAATGAGATGACCCCTTAGACCCGAGGGGAGAAGAAATAAAACTTTTTAAATTCATTTTTTTTCCATTCATTCATTATTTTGGTCATTTTGCTCAAACGACTGACAGACAGATGTCGCAAAGTAGTCTGTTGCATTATCATCTTGAAATGTTTCGTCTCTATCAGCGAAAAATTGGATATGCTGTTTACATATGCTGCAGTAATTTGTCGATGCTTGAGACATAATTTACCGAATCTGTGCCATGTGATTCCCTTCAACATCATACAGTGGATGTGACACATGAGGAGTTCATTGGGTTGGGTTGTTTTACCTCTGAGCGGACTTTTTTGCACACTATGGGCTAAATGGCCAGGTCACATGGACCCCGAAGGCTCAGAGAAGGTTGGGGGAGGGGACCCACTGGAACAGCTGTTGAGAGACAGATGGTAGCTTCCCGTCAAGGCCATCCAGCGTGTTCTTTAACGTGCACAGAGTATGGCTCTCCCACACACGGGGCCACGGCTTAACGTCCCATCCGATGGACGGCGGTCTTTCCAAGCCCATCGGTGTCCCCTACTGACCGTGGGTAGGGCGGGAAATTTTGCGGAGATAAATCTCAACTCTGACCCAGCTGGGACTCGAACCTGGGAACTACAGATTACGAGCCTGGCGCGCTACCGACTGAGCCACCCCCACCCAAGGAGTTCATTGTGTCACGTGGTCGCCAACACACCTTACCTCTGCCATCAGTAGAAAATATTATATTTTATATTTCATATGACTAGATGACACTTTTACCCCAAGTCTTCAGTTTCGACAACACTGAAACTTAGCTTTCCGATTTTCAGCCAACACTAATGCTCTCCGAATAGGATACCGACTGCAGAATTACAAATAGCGGAGTTCCCTGTGGATTGTCCGAATAGATGAGTCTTATTTTGAAAGAAGTCGTGATTTCTTACACAGTCGTACAGAGCCTCTACCTTTTCTCTCATACAGTATCGGAAGAAAGGATTAGTTCACTCGGTAACGCCCCTGAATCGTAATCTGTAATTCCAAGGTTCGAATCCCAGCTGTTCCAACATTCATTTATCACGGCTAATTCCAACCATTCCCTCGGTGAGAAAAGAACACCTATGGGATTGGGAATGCGGTCGTCCGTGAGATGAAATCCAAGGCTTGGAGACAATAAATACGGTAGATGGCGCGCAAACATTGACGGTAAATACGGTAGATGGCGCGCGAAGACTTGGTAGACGATAATGATGATTAAGACGAGGCTTGGTAGACGTTAAATAACCCGTTGGATGGTCTTGATATGAGGCTACAATCTGTCTGCTGTTGACCCGTGGGTTCCATTTCCCCAGCTTTCTCTGGGCCCTTTCGGTCCTTTAGCCCATTGTGTACAAGAAGTGTCACTCAAAGGTGAAACACTCAACTCCTATAGTATCGTAAGTCTGACACAATTACTCCAGCCTTCCTATTACATGTTAAAACAAAAGCTGCATGCAAGATCATTTCTAGATATAACAGCTGAGCTAATTGCGATGAATTTCATGTTTACAGGATATTTTTTGATTTTCTCTAAAATTGAAAATTACACTACTTCCATTTGTATATCATGATGCCTATTGTTTTATGTATTGCTTCAGTAATGATCTGAAATGTGCAAATTTAAATTATTGCTTATATCCAATGAGTTCTCTCTACAAATTTACTTAAATATTCTGTTTAATTCAGGTCACCTCGTATATAAAGATTAAGACACATGGTTTAGAAAAGGTAGAAATCTTTATTTCATTCTGAAAGCAGTCGGTGTAATAATGAAGATATTATTTCAACGAAACTTTAAATAATCTTTTTTTAATCGTATGCTATTTGTTAGATAAAAGTAATTAAAGGAGGGCGAAAACAGCTACCACTATAAATTATAGTATCATTTAATGTGGTGTTGTGTAGTCGTTTAATCACAGAAGATCCGTTGAATTGAACATGGATTCCAGTTCAGTGACTTCCAACGTAAATCCCTAAAAATGAAGAATAATAGTGTAGGACCTGTTATTTTACAACACGTAGTTTATAATATATATAACGTATCAGAAGGATTTAACACTTCACCCCACACGCTGTGCATGAAGAACGGCCTGTTCATTTTACTAACATATTTGGTGTAGGAATCTTTACTTTTGTATGAATGTCAACATACCAAGTGAGTATTAACTGTACTAGTATTTAATTACAAGGGATATTACATAAAAAAATATGATTCTTGAAATCGGTAAACGCTAAAAAGACTAATCGCAAAAATAAATATAGCATTTTAATGTCGTAGTGTACTAGGTCGGTGGCTTGTTTAATAAGAACGTTAATAGTACGTTATGTGATACCACATTATAACATACATCCCAACCTCAAATCTCTTCTCGGTGTTTACAGATGAGTCCCTACAGAGTACGTTCGCTCAAAAAAATATCCTAGCACTATGGTTGATTTCAGAAATTCTGAATTCTGTAATCAACCCTAGTGTTCGGATATTTTTTGAGCGATTGTACATGTACACTAAGCGGTCCCATCATTAAGTGCAGTCATATATTATGTCATAACAAGTCAGTTGCAGAAATCGGTAAATTCCTTAAATAAGTTTTATAAAAAATGTTTCATAATTCAAAAATCTCAGTCAAATCTATTTAAATAAAAATATCTTCTCCGAACGCCACAAATTTTTAAAAATATGCGTTTAGTGTGGAAGCTGAATCATTTAGCAAGTTAGCTTGTTCTGCAAAACGTCATTTATGATTAGTGGAAATTAACATAATTATTACAAGGACTGCTAAAAACACTATTATATGGATTAGTAAAGTTCAGTATGACGGTTTTGCTTTCTTTTTAACTAGTTTTTATTAACTTAACACAACAATTATTTGAACTGTCATTTTAGCTGTTAAATATTACAATCTGCGGAACTGTGAAAATAGTAAAAAATTTTATTGAAAATGGACACTGAAATAGGTTTCATTGCGATGATTTTAATGTAATGCTTATTTAAGATGTTACTAAGCTATGTATCTGAGTTATTACTGAGATAACATGAAACTGTACCAAATAAAGCATTCTGCTCTGGACATGCTTTATTTGTGTTATACGTGTTAGGAGATCATGGCTTAGACCTACTTGGAGAAGAAGGGTTCCTAGATGATAGTAGCATTGAAAACACACCACACAATAACAGGTGGAGAATGCTGTGAAATTTCATCATCCCCAGAGGATGTGACGATTCCTTTACCCAACAATTCTGTTTTGACAATACTGTTTAGACGGAAATACGACTCCTTACTCCGTAAAATGTTACATGGCCAGTTGTTGTCCAGCTCCATCCTATCCAGTCCTAAGTCATGAAAATACCACTTTGTACATTAACCAGCGCAACACACTTCGTAAGAGTTTGAGAGACAGTCGATCACGCAAGATTCAGGAGTGTTACATCGGCCCTGGCTCTAAGAGAAGACTACTGCATCAGCCATTTACAATGTGTTCAAAAACCAGTAGACTTCCTCTGCAATGGCATTACGATTAATAACCGTTTCTTCAAAATTCTGATCCCTGTTCTCTAACTCATTCCCCTCAAAGGTAGTAAAGTAAGCGATATTCGGCTATAGCATTCGTGTCTTTATTATTGTTTTGGAAATAGAGCTTAACGAATAATGCACAATCCTTCAGTTCCGGTGTCGCGGCTCTTCCTGTTCACTTTTCTGGAAAGTTTGGGAAAGTGAAAATGATCATGCTCTCTATTACAAAAGGGTCAGGGCTAATCATGGCTTTCTGTTTTCATACTGTAACCACGTGATATATTCTCTTACTAACAAGTGATTGGTAAATAATGTGCATGGTTTTTCTGTTACAGCGCCACGTTCAACCCGCTGGCAGTTTTTATAAGAATTTCATTTTTTACCTACCATTTTATTCTGCATGCCTGATTATTATCCCATTCAAATTTCAGCTTTTTGCAACTAACCGTTTTTATCCACAGACCTACAAAGTAACATAGTTTAATTCAATCACTCAGTATATATCATCAGTTTGAAACATTTCACTGGAGACCTCCTCCTCCTTTTGGGGGCTGGGGTGGCTCAGTCGGTAGTGCCCCAAGTTTTGTAATCTTTAGTTCACAGGTTCGAGTCACAGCTGGTTCAGCGTTCAGCGTTGGGATTTATCTCCGCAAAATTCCCCGCCCTGCCCATGGTCAGTAAGGGACACCGATGAGCTTTGAAAGGTCGCCGTCCGTCGGATGGTACGTTAAGCCGTGGTCCCGTGTCGAGAGAGAAATAACCTGTGCACGTTAAAGAACACACTGGATGACCCTTGACGGGAAACTACCATCTGTCTCCCAACAGCTTTCCAGGTGTCCCCTCCCCCAACCATCTCTGAGCATTCGGGTTCTTTGTGACATAGGCATTTAGCCCATGGTGTACAAAAAGGTGCCGCTCAGGGGTATAACAACCCAACCTCCTCCTTTTACAAATTTCAAGGTTAAATCCTACACTCGATTGAGATAATAAATAATGATTTATTTCTTGAAACATTACCTAAAATGTTATTTAGTTTCATAAAGAAATAGAAGTACAAACTTATATTCTGACCACGGATGAGTGTAACAGTCTGCAAATACACATGGAAACCCATCATAACATAGATTCAATGGTGACCCGTAGTCATCTAAACAAGCGAAAGCAATCCGTATCGCAAAACCAATCTGCTCGAGAGCATTTGGGTTCGGTAGTTTGACCTCTGAGAGGTACAGTCGGTCAAAAAAATATCCCAACACTATGGTTGATTACAGAATTCACAAAATATATCTGACAGTCTTTTTTAGAAATTAGTGATCTGGTAAGCACCGTGTACATACAGTCGTTCAAATATATATCCGAACACTATGGTTGATTACAGATTTCAGAAAATAATATCTGGCAAAGATTTTTTTTAGAAATTAGTTATATGGCAACCTTCGTATACATACAGTCGCTCAAATAAATATCCGAACACTAAGGTTGATTACAGAATTCAGTAAAAATAAATCTGGCAACGATGTTTTTAGAAATTAGTGATCTGGCAATCTTCGTGTAAGTACACGAAGGTTGCCAGATCACTAATCTCTAAAAACATCGTTGCCAGTTTTTTTCTGAATTCTGTAATCAACCATAGTGTTCGCATATTTTTTGAGCGATTGTGTTTGCCAAAAATGAGTTAAATAACCAGATCACAAAGACTCCGATGTCTCAGAGAAGGTTCGGGGAGGGAACCCACTGGACAATTGTTAGGAGACAGATGATAATCCCACCAAGACCATTCAGTGAGTTATGCTTTTTCAATAAAATAATTTTTTAATAATATAAATTTTATATTATTCTTTTTTAGGTTAAATAGAATATACTTAGTCTTTTTCGTATTTAAATGTAATCCATTTAAATAAAACCATTTCATCACACATTTTAGATCAGTTAGATCAGGATATTTCGTTTTAGATCAGGTGATTTTCCAGAGAATCAGCACATAAATTTAATGATATATCATCTGCAAAAGTGTTAATATAGCTATTTATTTTTAATTTACATAGATCTTTATGAATATCAGAAACAAGGTTGGTCCCAGGACTGAACCTTGTGGTACGCCACATGAAATATGTTTTGGGTTACTAAGTGTATTAAAAAGACTAACACATTGCGTTCTGTTTTGTAAGTAGTCTTTAAACCATTTTAATACAACACCACGAATGACAATATTTTCTAGTTTGCTAATTAAAATTTCGTGATTAACGGTGTCAAAAGCTTTCTCCAAGTCCATAAATACGGATAGAGTAAATTGATTATTGTCAATTGTTGTATGGAATGAAACACCTTTGACATATAATTCAACAATGCAGTTTCTGTACCTCTGCCCTTCCTAAACCCAAATTGGTTGTCGAACGATGGTTGCCAGATGCAACCTTTGTTCGTACAACTTACAGAATAGCATTAGCTAATTTCTAACTGTATCACTATGCAGTCCTTTTCGAACCATATCCATGGCAATTGGAATTCTGTAAGAAAAGAAACAACAATGGGCTTGATAAGATTTATTTATACATTACTAGAAATCAATCGTTGTCATGGCATTTACCAGACTGGTTGTCTCTGATTGGATTATTCTGCTATGATGTCGTTATGCAGATCAGCTTCCCACTTAAGAAAAGCACTGAAACTAAATAACCCAATCAGAGACAACTTGTCCGAAAAGTGTAAATTCATGAACAAATCACTTCCCGTCCATACTTACAGAAACACGGAGAGTGAATAATGGAATCAATAGCACTTATTATTATTTCCTGGTACAAAGTGTTATAAATAATAAATGCTCTTGTAAGTCACTACAAACAATTAATCTAAACTTACAGAATACCATTAGCAAATTTCCAACTGTAAATACCATGGCATATAGGGCAGCTGAAATTGGATCTGGCCATTACCTTGTTAAAAGTGTCTTTCAACTTAAACTTAAAAAGTGTTGTGCTAGGGTTAAAAAAATTGCTTTTAATACTGAAGCTCTGAAAGACCCAGTTACAGCCAAAGCTTACCATGATAGGTTACTTAGTCATTATGACAGTCATGGTATGCTTACTACTGAAGTTGTGGAAGAATGGGATCATTTTAAACAGGCTTTTTTGGACACTAACAGTACTCTTCTAGGAAAAAAGGAGCAGAAGAGTCAGAATTATCTGAGTGATAAGGCACTTGAGCTTATTTCAGAAAGAAAGAACTGAAGGAATGTTCTTAATCAATACCCTACTAGTACTAATAGAAAGCATTACAGAGAACTTAATAAACGTGTAAAAGATCAGTTAGCTGCTGATAAGAATCTTTGGCTTGATGGTTTGGCTGACAAAGCTGAGGAAGCAGTTAGACGGCACAAGAGCAGAGAGCTGTACCAGATAGTTAATGTTTTGTGTGGTAGAAAAGGTGAGGATTCTGTCATGGCTAGGTGGGCTGAGCATTTCAGTAATATTCTAAACAACGCGGTTAGCTCTATTCCCATTGTTTGCAATGATGACAGATGCATTGGTGGCTTTAATGTTGGCCCTATAACACAATCTGAAGTTATTTTGGCTGTTTCTAAACTTAAACTTCATAAATCCCCAGAGGTAGATGAAATTACTACCAAAATGCTTAGAGCTGGGAATGTTTTGTTTACCACTTGGATGACTGAAATTCTGAATATCTTTTATGATAAAGGCATGGTTCCTAAGGATTTTACCAGAGCTATTGTTATCCCTATTTTCAAAAAAGGTGATCGCAGTTCTTGTGATAACTATAGGGGTATTAGCCTACTCTCTGCTCCAGGTAAAGTTCTTTCCATGATTGTGCTTAATATAATTAAGAATCTGCTTGACAGTCAATTGCGTGATGAGCGATGTGGATTCAGGAATAGTAGGTGATGTGTGGATCAGATATTTTCACTTATGCAGATTGTTGAGAAATGTTTAGAATTTCAGAAACCTTTGGTTGCTAGTTTTGTTGATTTAATAAAGGCTTTCGACTCTGTTGATCGTCATAATTTGTGGTTGATTGTGATATCATATGGTATCCACACAATTTAGTTAACATAATGAAAGCTCTCTATAACAGCAGTGAGTCGTTTGTGAGATTGGTAAGCCTGTAGCAATTGGTTTAGCATTACTTCTGGTGTCTGACAAGGGTGCATTTTGTCTCCTTTTCTCTTTAGCTTGGTTATTGATTATGTTATGCGAAATTCACTTCAAGGGAAAGATTTTGGCCTTAAATGGGCTGGAGATACGAAAATTTCTGATTTAGATTATGCTGATGATTTAGCCCTTTTGGCAAATGATGTTGATGAGATTGGACTCTTTCATTCGAGCTGTTGATGAGACTGGTAGTAGAGTAGGTTTGGTTATAAACAGAGAGAAAACTAAAGTGATGAAAATTGGTCAGGCAGGCTGTGATTCAGTTAATCTGAATGGTTGCAGTCTTGAGCAGGAGTCACAGTTTAATTATCTTGGGAGCTATGTAACAGATAATGGTGATTTGTGGTATGAGATTAACAGACGAACAAGGATTGCTGCCTGGACTTTTAAGAATCTATGGAGAGTGTGGAGAAATAGGCGTATACACCTAAAGACTAAAATTAGACTGTATAATAGTTTGGTTCTTTCTAGTATTAGTTATGGTAGTGAAACTTGGATGCTTTTTAAGCAAGATATGAGGAAACAAGAAGCTTTCGATTCTAGATGCTTATACAGTATCTTGGGCATTAGGTGGTACAACTTTGTAACTAATGATGAAGTTAGGCAAAAGAGTCGGCAACCTCATTTAAGCAGCATATTGTGCAGAGAGAGACTCCGTTGGTTTGCCCATGTTGCCCATATGAATAATTATAGATTGGCGAATAGGGTTATGAACAGTGTGTCTAAAGGCCTCAGAAAGAAGGAGAGACCTAGGATGTGGAGGACAGACAATGTCAAACAGGACCTTGTTAGAATTGTTGTGCAGTGGCCAGATGCAGTAGATGTAGCTCAGGATAGACTTGCTTGGAGAATTAAATTGCATGGTCTGGTTGGACCTCCGTAGCCCATGGCTGCTTAAGGATGATGATGATGATGACATGTAATAATGAATTTGTAAGTATGTCTAACCTTAGAAGGCTTTTTTTGATGCACAGAGGGGAAAAACTACATATATGTGAAATATGTAATAAGAAATTTCGATTGAAATATAAACTTAGGCAACATTTCCTTACACACACAAAAGAAATGCCACATGTATGTGAAATATGTAACAAGAAATTTGCACATTGCATTGTGGAAAAGCCAAATGTATGTGATAAAAATTTGTCTCTCTATCTCTCCTTAGGAATCATATTCTGTCGCACAACACATAAATGTGAAATATGTAACAAGAAATTTGCATTCAAATCTCCATTTCAGAACTATTATCTGACACAGAGGAAAAGCAGCGTGCATATGAAATATGTAACAGGAAATCTTCATTAAAGTCTGCAGTTAAGAATCATTTCTAACAGACAGTTGAAACACTGAATGTATGTGTAATATGTAATACAAAATTTATCAATATTCCTTACCTTAGAATCTAACCTTAGGATTAATTTTTTTCACATATGGGAAAAACTGGATGTATATGAAATATTTAATAAGAAATTAACACTAATATCTATACTTAGGAATCATTTTCTGACAATCACTGAGGAAAATGAATAAATACGTTTATCTTAGGGAATCATTGTCTCATACAGACAGGGGAAGAACCATATGTGTGTATAACATGTAATGAGAAAAATTTGCAGTGGAATATACAATTAAAAATCATATTCTGACATATAAAAGGGAAAAAATCACATATATATGTGATACATGCAAAAAAAAAATTTGAAATGAACCATCAGAAGAGTTTTCATGTAAAGGAAAAACCACTCTCTCAAACAAATAAATGCAATCAAAATTGAGCAAAAATCCATTATCTGAAATGAAAGATTAGTGGTATATCTATGACCTTCACATAAAATTTCAAAATGAAATTTTGGCTAAAATATCTTTTATACAAAAAGTAGATTGGTATGTGTGAAATATGCAGCAAAGCTATAAACCAAAAGAGGAATCTTTAATATCGTTTTCAACCAGGCTGAAAGGAAATGACACATGGCGATGAAATATGAATATATAAAGAAATATTCGTACAAAGCCTGTATTAGTATTTATTTTGCTGTCATCGATTGTGACATGACATATGAGTGTGAAATATGTAACATGAAATATGCACAAAAGTCATAACTAAAGTGTTATTCGTTATGCATGAAACTAAATCCACATATCTCTAGAATATCCAACTAAATATTTGCAGAAATATAATTGTTCAAAGTTATCTTTTGAGGAACATAAAGGTAAAACTATTCCAGTTGTGAAATATGTAGCAAATGTTTGCAACGAAAGAAAGTAATTTGTTGAAATTTTATGTCATGGAAGACAAATGAATTTCCAGGGAAATATTTAAGGAAAATTTTACACAGAGACTTCTTGATTCATTTTTTGACAAACATGAAATAAAAGCTACATAGGTGTGAAATATTGCAGGAGTAATTTCCACTGAAAACTCAAGTAACATTTTTAGTTTGCAGTAAACGTAGAGATTAATATCTCTGAAATGTGTAGCAAAAAATTTCTGGTATAAAATTCATTTTGTTATCTAATAACTAACACACACAAGGTAGATTTCTGTAAGCTATTTATCATGGAATTTACCCAGAAGGAAATGGTTCAGAATTATTATATGAAACCATGTGTGTCTGAAATTTTTAAGAAAAACTGTCCAGACCAAACTTAATGTACTATTTTCAGTTGAATGTGAAAAAATGTCATGCATTTCAAAATATACACAAAAAACTTAAACACATATTTCTTCTCAGTTTACATTATGTAATACAATCGTCACAGAGCCCATATATCTACTAAGTATATTGTAAAAGTCTGGGCTGAAGTACTATATTTCTTACCTAAAAAGTGATCTGATATATGTAAAATACACAGTATATATGTTACTGCTATAGTGCAGAAATCAGTTAATGTGCACATTATCTAGCTAATCTGCAGATTAACTAGGGTGATCCATTAAAGTGCGGAAAATTGTTTCATTTCTCAAATTACCTAGGTAATCTGCAAATTACCTAAATAATCTGCACATTACCTACTAGGCACTCGTTAAAGTGAAAATAAGATCTTTGCTGGAACAACAGCAACGTTTCAGTACGCTTAAATTAACATAATATTATTTATTTATTTTTCGATATCTAAAGAATCAAGTTTATACAATCAAACAATCAACAAATTAGTTGATATGTTACCGTTAAAGTGTATAATTCAGTTATTTCATAGAATACCTAGTTATTTCATGAAATAACTGATCAAATCAGTTAAAGCGTGAAATAAATTAATGATTCCACACTTTAACTAGTTATTCTATGAAATAACTAATGATAGACAATTAAAGTGTAAAATAAGCAATCTGACTGAATTATACAGCATCCAAAATGTTATTTATATAGACGCAATAAAATCATTTGTTACAACAGGGATTACTAAAATGGCATTTGGAATTGCCCTAATGTGCGAAGGCCAAGTAAGAACGACTCCAATCACTAAAGTGATTCGTTCTCACTTGGCCTGCTCATTTTGGGGGCGTTTTTTATAATTCGGACGACTGATTCATGTTGACAGAGGGATGACCTGGTTTCAACTCTACTCTCGGACACTAGAAATAGTCTTTTTTTTTAACTTTTGAACTTTAACGATACGGAAGCCGTTAATGTGCACATTACATAGGTAAAATGCGGAAAACTCTTGATTCCGCACTTTAACGGAGCAAATCAGTTAATCTGCAGATTAGCTAGGTAATGTGCACATTAACGGCTTTCGAGCTTTAGCGGTAACATATATATATACAGCTGTATCTCTCTTGCTACTTTCAGTCATATAGAAAGAATTGGTGAAACAGGTGAGAAGACATTTTTACAGAAAGCTCGTTTAAATATCCATTTTTCGATGCCTCAAAACAAAAACCACAACTATGAGAAATAGTAACAATAAAATTTCGCAAAAATCAGCCCTCCAAAATAATTTTCCGGCACACAGAAAAACCATCGTACTATAAAATATCTCACGAAATTTGAATAAAAATTTACCTTCAAAAGGCATTTTACTCTGCACAGAAAGAAGAAGTTACATGTTTGTGAAATATGGAAAGAAAGTTTTAAGACAGTGCCTGGGTTCGAATATCTCTAAGGGAAAGACAAACGAAGCAGCCTCATATATAATCAAAGACCACAGAATGTTAATTGCCATTTTTACTGCAGGAAAAGAGACGCTATATTTCTGTGAACTAGGTAAACAAATGATTTCCATTAAAATTTATTCTCAGGGGGCATTTTCTGCCAAGAGATAAATCATAGGTGTCTCTGAAATAGTTAAAGAGGAATTTGCATAAGTGTTCACCATAACAATCAGTACCTTATACAGAAGAAAGAGAAGCCACATGAAAGTGAAATATTTGAAAAACTAAATTTGCATTCTTTCTTCAGTGAAACGTGTGCTTTAATAGCATGTTCTTACCAAGTAGAGAAGACAAGCCACAAGTTTGAAATATGTGACGAAATCTTATCAAAACAGCAGACTTAATGCTTAATTTCTGATACAGATGAAACAGAAGCATCCTTTGTGGGAAATGAATGACTCTCCATGAAATATGTAAATTGTAGTTGATTGCGTATTCAAATTTACCTGTCAGTGATGACAAAAATCGACTTTTCTGATTGAGATTTCCGATGTCTGCTTTCAGTTGAGCAATGATGCCAAAAAAAATTTGTTAATTTGAAATACGATAATTTAAGAAAAATAAAGAAATGATTGACTGACGATCTTCTTATTTTTATAATGCAGCAGTACCATATAAATATATTCCAAAACGTGTTTTCAATTTATAATTTTTTTATCAATTTCTTGAAAAGTATTTCGGCACTTACATGAACAACTTTGGGAATAAGACTTCTACAGAAAAAGTGCACCGGAGAATAATTCAAAATTTAATTAACTTTAACGAGAAAAGAAACAAAAGAAATCCAATGAAATCTAGATTTCTAAAAATTGTTGAAAGAAATAATAGTGATGCATTGACAGGAAACATTGAAAATAAATGTTGCCCGTAATTTAAAAAACACCACTTTTCATTCATCCTTAAGGATATTTAAAGAAACTTTTACATTATTTTAGAATCATGTTATTTTAGTTAACTCTTTTCTGTGTTCACTTTTCTCGAAAATGTTTATGAATTGCAATTTTGCTATGTAGTGTTTTAGTTTTTAAATGTGTAAATATCAATTGTCAACTGACCATTACATGCTACCTCATATAAATGGAAAACAAAAATCGATGAATTGTCAGTTTTTTAATAATTTTTTTATCTATAACTGTAACGAAAAATAAAGTATTGAACAAAATCTAAGGTCAGTTTTCATCAATATTAATATTTAAAGAGTTTCCTTTTAAAAAAATACATTCTCAAACTGCTGCTTGCCACAGAGGTCTGACAGGAACCTGTCAGTTTACATAGTCGTATCAGAAAAATGTGACCATCCCCATTCCCATTATTAGGTAGGTGGTCATATCATTCTGATGCGACTATGTATATTCCATAATATAAGTTTCTGTGAGGGTGGCAGGCCCTCACCAGAAAAACAAGACAAGCATCCAGGGCTTGAACCCAGTTCCCTTGGATCAGTAGCCAAGCTCTCTTCTAATAATTTAGAATAGCTCCAGTGTTAATCGCAATATTTTATCACAAATAAATTGAATCTTAATATGCATATTTTAATCATTATCAAAGATTTATTTTACCATTTGAGCAAAATAAGTATACGTTTTAGAATCCCGACTAAAGCACAGATTATTAACGATTTTTGTTAAATTTTTCTACAACACACTGCTATTGTTATATTATAATATATCCTTAGATTTCAAAACACGAGAATGAATAATATAAGTAATACCTGTAAGTATTTCCGCCACCTAGCCGTCCCATGGCCGAGTGGTTCTTGACTACTGATCTAAGGGAGCCTGGGTAAGGCATGGATGTATGTGTCATCTCAGATCTTCTACTTTGGCATATAAATTGACAGGTTCCTGTCAGACCTCTGTGGCAAGCAGCTGCTTGAGGGGGTATTTATTTTTTGATGAAGACATTGTTCCTGATGATTTTACTAGAACAATTATTATATTTTTTTAAAATTAATTACTATTTTTGTGATAACTATAAAGGTATCAGCCTGATTTTTCTTCAAGTAAATTTCTCTACATGATTGTGCTTAATATAAATAATCTGATTGACGAACAACTGCGTGATCAGCAGTGTGGATTCAAAAGCGGTAGAGGACATGTAGATAAGATTTTATCACTTAGTCAGATTCTTGAGAAATGTTTAGAGTTTCAGAAACCTGTGGTTAGTAGCATTTCAGATTTCAAAAATGCTTTTGAGTCTGGTGAACGTCATGATTTGTGATTAATGGTGAGGACGTATTCCATAACAGACATAGTGAAAGTTCTCAGCGAAATCATTGAGTAATGTTTGAGATTTGCTGACACTTTAGGTACAAAATCCTTCGTATATCCCTAAATGGCTCCTTCCAAGATTAACGCATTCCGCCCCTCTCTGGTTCAAGTACACAAGAAGTTTTTCTTGGTGGTACTATGGTTAGGTCGCTTGGTTACGGATCAAAGTGACCTAGGTTTGGCCCCAAGGTAAGACATGAATGTCTGTGTTGTCTTTCTTTTGAGGGCTGGCCTTCCTCGTAGATCTTCTCTATGGCTTATTAAAAGATTCCCATCACACCTTTCTTTGCAATCATCTGCTTGAAAGTTATTTCATTATTTGTTTAATAGATTTTCTAAGCCATACTGACGAACTTTCCTTTTACCCCAGTGAGTGGATGAGGTGACTCAGTCATTAGTGCACCAGACTTAATCTGCAGTTCCAAGGTTAGAGTGCCAACTGGGTCAACATTCAGATTTGTCTCTGCAAAACTGCCCACAGTCAGTAGGGGACACCAGTGGGTTTGGAAATGTAGCCGTCCATTGATTGGGATGTTAAGCCTTGGCACTGTATGTGGGAAAGCCATATCTTCTGCACATTAAAGGACAGGACGGTCTCTGTAAGGGGGGGGGGTTACCATCTGTCTCTTAAGAGCTTTTACAGTGGGCCCCCTCCAAAACCTCTGAGCCTTCAGGTTCCTTGTGATCTGGTCATTTACCCCATTGTGTGCAAAAAAATGTTGCTTACTGGTAAAACAATTGTATGCCGTCAATCATCTCTTCAAGTATACCAAAATTCAGAAAATAATATTAATTCAGTTTCAGAATTTGTCATATTTCACTACTTTTCTGCAGGTAGTTTTCAATATGGTTAATTCAATAGATTAGCTGCTTTCTTTCTTGATGGTGTTTCGAGACTGTCAGTGGTGGTAGCTTTTACCCTGCTAGTCAAGGACGTACGCAGATGATGCGAGTCCAGTTGTCATTTATTTTTCATGTTAAACCCTATTTTCAAAGGATCAGCATCTAGCGATTGTCTTAAAATTTGCAAAGCTCTTTTATTGCAACTCTTCAAAAGCAACACGCCATGGGCTACTTGATCGACTTTGTTTATTTGAGTAAATCTCAACTTTCATCCTCATTTCATATATATATACTTAAGTTCGAGCTGGGACATT
The DNA here is from genome assembly GCA_038380435.1 of Ryuthela nishihirai. Lineage (NCBI taxonomy): Eukaryota > Metazoa > Arthropoda > Arachnida > Araneae > Heptathelidae > Ryuthela > Ryuthela nishihirai. The sequence goes on from JAWZYU010000058.1 coordinate 1,600,704, forward strand.
GTTTTAGACTTATCTCCCCAAAAGCCCACAGTCAGTATGTGACACCTTTTGGCTTCAATAAGCCGCCCCCCGTCGGATGAACGTTAAGCTGTGCTCCCGTATGCGGGAGATCTATACACTCTGCACGTTAAAGAACACACTAAGTGGTCTTGACTGGAGGCTACCGTCTCCCAACAGTTGTTCCAGTGGAGCCCCTCCCACAACCTTCTGTTAGCGTTCGGGATCCATGTGGCCTGGCCATTTAGCCCATTGTGTGCAGAAAAGTGCCACTCAGAGGTAAAACAACCCAACCCTTATATATTACTAGCAGTTCTGGATGTATTACTACTTACCATTAGTAATATTTTTTTTTATATCTACAGCACTTTTCAGTTGCAAAGTTTGGAAACGATTATACTGTAAGCTGTTTGCATATAGACAAAGAATCCTAAGCTGCAGAGCATCTCTCAGTTTATACGCCATAGTACAAGGTCTGTGAGGATGGTGGAACCTCAGCAGAAAAATGTTACTAACGTCCACGCCTTATCTAAAGCTCGAACCCAGGTTCCTTAAATCAGTAGCAAAGCTCGCTAACCACTTGGTCATTGGACGGCTGTTTAGGAATGGTCTACTGATTTAAAGATTATATTAGCCTCTTAAGAATGAACTGAAAATTCGTTTTTCCGCAACCAACTTCGAATTTTTTTGGTTTTTCGTTAGGGAAATTTCTTTTTCATCAGGGCTCGAGTAATATCGAAAAATTTCGCTCCCACCAAAACCAGATTTAGAGATCAACTTAATCTATGCAGAGTCTGCTTCCGGAGACATCCTATGGCACAGATTCTAATCCATTCCACTGCAGCAAAACCTGACAATTTTTTTTTTACAAATTTCTGAAAATGATTCAAGGTATATACCGAATACTCCGGAACTTTGGTAAAATGAGTAAGCTCTCAAAAATGGTTCAAATTTAATAACGTTATTATATACACTGCTAACAAAAATTAGGGAATACTTCAAAATAAATATGAAGCGATGAAATATCCCCTAATTTTTGTGAACAGTAAATATGAATTACATTACAATACACTGGAACTTTAAAATTTAACGTTATTCTTGCGTGTTTTATGGAATAAAAATTTTCAAAATTTATTTTATACTTTCCAAATTAAATGAAGAAATCAAGCGTACATAAAAATATCGAGAAGTAAACAATCGCCTCGATAAAATGAAGGAAACAGCCGAAAACCTTACTTCCGCTAAACGAATACCTTTTTATTTGGTATGTTCCACTTCGTAATAATGTAGCAGATTAAGAAAGTAGTATCAAAGAAGGTCTAAGGAGAAGAAGGCTAGCTTCGCACAAGCGTAAGTGGCGCCGTTCTGCGGAATTTTACCGAAGCTGAACGTGGCAAATTGATGTGCATGCACAAAAACAACTGTAAGGGGCGATCTGCGCATGCGCAGTGCAATCATTTTTAGTCCACTGCAGCTGTGGTTTGTCTTACTCTTGGTATATTTATAGCGATTTAATCAGTGTTTCAACCTGTCTAACACCCATGATTGTTTGGCATAGTAATAGCTGACCCTAAAGTTATTCAGTGAGTATTTTATCCCGTTCAGGAGTATATTTTACGATACCTGAAAAAGCCGTTGTATGTTTATTTTGAGTAATTTTGCAGAATTTTTAAAATTAATATGTAAATTAATACATTTAATCATCTTGCGAACATGTAAGTCAATATATGTTGCAGTTTGTTCTAATAGTAAATTTTTTTATGGTTGATACGAGAAGTGCCTGCTGCCATCTATTGAGAGTTTATACAAGTAAGAAACTCGATGTGACCTTAATTGAAAATATCCTAAATTCTATAAAATATAATTAAACAAAACATGTTGTCTCGCATTAAGCCATAAATTTCAATTTATTATAATATATTAAATATAGTAGAATGTTCAAAATATTAAAATTTCTATGTTGAGCATAGCTACCTCTTGTTTTACAAAATGAGATTTTATTAAAGAAAATAATTTTAACTAATCCTTGTGAAAAGAAAATCATGATGATAAAATTTAAGAAATGGACACTGAACAAAGTGTATGTAAAGTTAGTCACGTGGTGTAAGCCATTGAAAACCTTGCTGGGCGGTGGAAAAATAACGCAAGGAACTGGCTCCTCTCCCTGGCTAGGTGGCTTCACTGCAATACACGAATTTGCCATGTTTAGAGGGCGCTGCAATCGAAAAGTTTACATTACGTCTATGGAAGCTAGCTCTCTTCTCCCTTAGACACTCCTTGGTAGTATGTTACGCCGAGCCATGACTCATTGCAACGAAGTTACAGCGTTTACTAAACGGAGCCATTGAAACGGAACGTATTAAATAGTATAGGAAGCTCCAGGATTTGAAATTTCCAAACAAGTTATGTTTTGTTTCATACCAACGTAATTAGGATGGATTAATTTGATGGTGTATTATGGAACTAGAGTGTATGTGACCCTGTAACGATCCTTCAACTAGATCATATGATTACATAGAAGGTAAATTTTAATAAACTTTAAAATCTTATTTGAAATTCAAAATCTTTTAAATGTGTACATATTACTTGTGCTGCCATCTAATGACAGCATAATGAACTGATTTGACACTGACTACGAGCATTGTGTTATAGCGATCAGTTTAGCATTGAATTTTCTGCCCAAAACTCTAGAACTGAAGCCCATTCAACTAAGTGATTTCCATCATTTACTGAGCAAGGAGTAGGGAAACCTGCGATAAGATTAAAAGTAAAATTCTCAAAAAGCTGCCATAAATATAAATATAAGCACGTAAAGAATTATTGCTTAAAAATATAAACATTATTGGGTAATAAAACTACCAGAAATAGGTTCGCAGAAACAGATAATTCCAGGAAAAGAATGATTTAAAAGTTGAAGTTTAATGTTTCTTATCAATTATGATTACGAAACTTGATAAAACGTGAAATCATGGATAAAGAACATATTCTTTTTTCACACTTGTAAGCAATACTCATTTATACAGCTTTTATTTCTTTTTCAAAGAGATCGACAGTTATTCAAAAACATATTCTATGGCAATTTTTCTGTTACTATTCTTTGTTTCCCAATATTTTAACTTAAACTGTTAATTTTATGCTGTGTCCTTCATAATATCTTCAAAATGTAATAAATATGTTACACCGGAAATATAAAACAAATGATATGCACCCATTAATTTTATTTAAATCGAAAAAAGTAAAATATGATTTCATTAAAACAACATCTAATTGGTCAGTGGTTCACAATAATTAAAGAATCATTTAATAACTTAATATTATATTTAAATAACGAATAATTCTAAATGTGATAGTTACACATTATTATTTCCTCAATCACATAAACAAAAATATGAAATATTTATGAGAAGTAGTTGGAGCACCAAATGATTTTTACTTGATATAAAAAATATAACACTTTTAAAGGACATTATAAAAATCACAGAACAAAAACAAGTTTTGCATATTTTATAATTATACAATATTGGATGAATGGTCAAGTAGTCATTTTTTTTCCTTAATTCAATTTGAATGATGTAGCACAGGAGTGTTCTTGTAAAAATTTTCACTAAATTTTTGCTGACTTTAAAATAAATGGAATTTTTATACATTGCACCTCATTAAAAAAACTTATGGGTCATAAAACAAACCATCAATATATTTACTCCTGATCATTTCTTTAAAAATCTTTGAATGATTATATATTAATTAAGAGCAAATGGGCTAGTTCTGTTAGGAATACCAGGTTATATAGGGCAACTAAAACTGGGTCTGACCATTACCTTGTTAAAAGTGTCTTGCAACTTAAACTTAAAAAGTGTTCTGCTAAAGTTAAAAATTTTACCTTTAATACTGAAGCTCTGAAAGACCCAGTTATACCTAAAGCTTCCCATGATACGTTACTTAGTCATTATGATAGTATAGGTTACTTAGTCATTATGATAATAAAGGTTACTTAGTCATTATGATAATAAAGGTTACTTAGTCATTATGATAGTCATGGTTTGCCTACTACTGAAGTTGAGGAAGGATGGGACCATTTTAAACAGGGTTTTTTGGAAATTAACAGTACTCTTTTAGGAAAAAAGGAGCAGAGGAGACAGAATTATTTAAGTGATAAGGCACTTGAGCTTATTTCAGAAAGAAGGAACTGCAGGAATGTCCTTAATCAGTACCCTACTAGTGCTAATAAAAAGCATTACAGAGAGCTTATTAAACATGTAAAGGATCAGTTAGCTGCTGATAAGAATCTTTGGCTTGGCTCCAATGCCAAGGAAGCAATTAGACCAAAGCACACGATCAGAGAGCACAAGATCAGAGAGCTGTACCAGATAGTTAATGTTTTGTGTGGTAGACAATGAACAGGTATACAAGGATTGAAGGATAAACAAGGTAAGGTTATAGAAGGGGAGGATTCTGTCATGGCTAGATGGGCTGAGCATTTCAGTGATGTTCTAAACAATGTGGTTAGTTCTACTCCCATTGTTTGCAATGATGATAGATGCATTGGTGGCTTTAATGTTGGCCCTATAACACAATGTGAAGTTATTTTGGCTGTTTCTAAACTTAAACTACATAAATCCCCAGGGGTTGATGAAATTACTACCAAAATGCTTAGAGCTGGGAATGTTTTGTTTACCACTTGGATGACTGAAATTCTGAATATCTTTTATGATAAAGGCATGGTTCCTAAGGATTTTACCAGAGCTATTGTTATCTCTATTTTCAAAAAAGGTGATCACAGTTCTTGTGATAACTATAGTGGTATTAGCCTACTCTCTGTTCCAGGTAAAGTTCTTTCCATGATTGTGCTTAATAGAATTAAGAATCTGGTTGACAGGCAATTGCGTGATGAGCAATGTGGATTCAGAAGTGATAGGGGATGTGTGGATCAGAAATTTTCATTTAGGTAAATTCTTGAGAAATGTTTAGAGTTCCAGAAACCTTTGGTTGCTAGCTTTGTTGATTTCAAAAAGACTTTCGACTCTGTTAATCATCATAATTTGTGGTTGATTATGAAATCATATGGTATACCAGAAAAGTTAGTTAACATAATGAAAGCTTGCTATAATAACATTGAGTCGTATGTGAGAGTTGGTAAACCTTGTAGCAATTGATTTTGCATTACTTCTGGTATTTGACAAGGGTGCATTTTGTCTCCTTTTCTCTTTAGCTTGGTTATTGATTATGTTGTGCGAAATTCACTTCAAGGGAAAGATTTTGGCCTTAAATGGACTGGAGATACGAAAATTTCTGATTTAGATTATTGTGATGATTTAGCCCTTTTGGCAAATGATGTTGATGAGATGAACTCTTTCATTCGAGCTGTTGATGAGACTGGGAGTAGAGTAGGTTTGGTTATAAACAGAGAGAAAACTAAAGTGATGAAAATTGGTCAGGCAGGCTGTGATTCAATTAATCTGAATGGTTGCAGTCTTGAGAAGGTGTCACAGTTTAATTATCTTGGGGGCTATGTAACAGATACTGGTGATGTGCGGCATGAGATTAACAGACAAATAGGGATTGCTGCCAGAACTTTTAAGATTCTATGGAGAGTGTGAATAAATAGACATATACACCTAAAGACTAAAATTAGACTATAATAGTTTGGTTTTAGGGTTAGTTATGACAATGAAACTTGGACACTTTGTATACAAGATATCAGGAAACTAGATGCTTATGCAGTATCTTGGGCATTAGGTGGTTCAACTTTGTAACTAATGATGAGGTTAGGCAAAGGAGTTCGCAACCTCCTTTAATTAGCATATTGTGCAGAGAGAGACTCCGTTGGTTTGACCATGCCCATATGGATAATTATAGATTGGCAAATCAGGTTATGAACAGTGTGCCTAAAGGCTTCAGAAAGAGGGGGAGACCTAGGATGTGGTGGGCAGACAATGTCAAACAGGACCTTGTTAGAAATGGTATGCAGTGGCCAGATGCAGCAGGTGTAGCTCAGGACAGACTTGCTTGGAGAACTAAATTACACGGTCTGGTTGGACCTCCGTAGCCCATGGCTGCTTGAGGATGATGATGATGATCAATTATTTTTAGATGCATAACTAAAAAATTTCACCACTTCAGACAATTCATTATTTTTTAATTTTTTTCCTCAAGGTATTTTTGGAGTTCCTAACCCACCCATACACCCTATCATAGAAGGACTTGAAAATTTTTTTTTCTTCTTTTGGGAAAAACACCACCCACTCTGTTAATGGATAACTCTGTAACAAGGTTATATCTGCACTTTTTATCACTCCTGTTACTAGATGGTGCCACAAGTGGGCATGGACATTAATCAACTACTGAAATAATGTAGCTGAAAAGGTTAAAAGCTTAGAGTGTGATGGTGAGTTTTCAAGGTATGGACGGTTATGGTCTAAAGTTCAAAAAGGTAATTTTTTCGTGGCAGAAATTTGTATTGTTTAACTCATGATTCAGATCTACTTCATCATATGTAACATCATGATCATGCTCAAGCAGCCATGGGCTCCAATTTAGTTTTCCAACCAGACCGTGCAATTTAGTTCTCCAAACATATCTGTCCTGAGCTATATCTGCTGCATCTCGCCACTGCACACCAATTCTAACAAGGTCCTGCTTCACATTGTCTGACCAACACATCCTACTTCTCCCCCTCTTTCTCAGGCCTTAAGGCACATTGTTCATAACCCCATTCACTAATCTATAATTATCCATGCAGGCAACATGGCCAAACCAATGGAATCTCTCTCTCTGCACAATATACTGCTAAGAGGAGATTGCCAACTCCTATGTCTAACCTCTTCATTACTTACAAATTTGAACCACATATACCCAAGATATTGCATAGCATCTAGAATCAAAAGCATCTAGTTTCCTGTTATCTAGTTTACAAAGTGTTCAAATTTCTCTACCATAACTAACCCTGGAAAGAACCAAATTTATACAGTCTTAATTTTAATCTTTAGGTGTTTACGCCTATTTCTTCACACACTCCATTGATTCTTAAAAGTCCCAGCAGCAATCCCTATTCATCTGTTAATCTCGTGCTGCACATCACCAGTATCTGTTATATAGCTCCCAAGATAATTAAACTGAAACCTGCTGAAGACTGCAACCTTTCATATTAACTGAATCCAAGGCTGCCTCACCAATTTCCATCACTTCAGTTTTATAAAATAAATTTACACACAACTAATTGAATAAGATTTAATAATTTACACGATAATGGTGTTGTACATCTAAAAAATCAGATATTAAATAATTTCCAAGTTAAGAGGATTGCTTAACATTATGAAAAGTTGACAGAAAAGTTGCCCTTTTGGCTTACTTATTCCGAACACAAAATGCTATAAAACACTCTAGTATACTTATTTAACTCTATAACAATCCTTTTACAAGTAAAGATAAATTAGAGCAGGAATAAGTGTATAAATGTATTTACCATTAATCTCGAGGCTGGTACAATTGCATTAGATGATACACGTTGATGGAAAATTGCTGTTGATATTATGTTGAATGCTACCAATCCTTAAGTTCACCATGCAATTTTTTATTTTTTTTTTTATTTTTTTATTAAACCTGTTATTTAACTCTATACCAAACATTTTTTTTAGTGCCTGCTAAAAAACTGATGGTTAACTTAAGTACTGGTAGCATTCAACATAAACTCAACAGCAATTTTACATTAAGTTGTAACATCTAATGCAATTATATCAGCCTTGAGATTAATGGTAAATGCATTTATATGACTTATAAAATAAAAACCCCTTCAAACAGCTGTTAATGTAAGTTTATATGCCACAGTAGAAAGTCTGAGAGAATGGCACGACCTCAGCAGAAAAACAACACAAACATTCATGCCTTACCCGGGGCTCGAACCCAGGTCCCTTACTGTAGTAGCCAAACGTGCTAACCACTTGGCCACAGGACAGCTATATTAGTTATTCCTGCTCTAATTTACCTTTACTTGTAAAAGGATTGTTATAGAGTTAAATAAGTATACTAGAGTGTTTTGTAGCATTATGTGTTCAGAATAAGTAAGTCAATAGGGCAACTTTTTGGTCAAGCTTATATAATGTTAAGCAATCCTCTTAACTTGGAAATTATTTAATATATGATTTTTTAGATGTACAACAGCATTATCATGCAAATTATTGAAACTTTAATTTTCTTTCTGTTTATAATGGCATATAAACTGGCAGGCTCCTGTCAGACCTCTGTGGCAAGCAGCTGCTTGAGGGGGTATTTTTTTTTTTTTTTTTTTATAACCAAACCTACTCTACTCTCAACAGCTCGAATGAAAGAGTTCATCTCATCATCATCATTTGCCAACAAGGTCAAATTGTCTGCATAATCTAAATCAGAAACTTTGAAATCTCTAGACCATTTAAGGCCAAAATTTTTTCCTTGCAAAGAATTTCACGTAACATAAACAAGAACCAAACTAAACAGAAAAGGGGACAAAATGCACGCTTGTTGAACATTAGAAGCAATGTTAAACCAATTGCTACAAGCCTTACCAACTCACACATGACTCCATGTTATAAAGAGCTTTCATTATGTTAACTAAATTGTCTGGTATGCCATACAACCTCAAGATCACCCACAAATTAAGACCATTAATAGAGTCGAAAGCCTTTTTAAAAACAACATAGCTTGTAACTTTAGGTTTCTGAAACTATAAACATTTTTTTGAAGAACCTGCCTGAGTGAAAATAACTTATCTACACATCCCCTACCATTTCTGAAACCACATTGCTCATCATGAAATTGACTGTCAAGATTCTTAATTCTTTTAAGCACAATCGTGCAAAGAACTTTTCCTGGTACAGAAACTAGGCTGACACTGCTATAGTTATCTCAAGAACTGCGATCGCCTTTTTTAAAAATACGCTTTTGCTCCTTGGATTTCCCCCCTGACACAAACCCTAATTACACATGCATTCAGTGGAACTGTAGGTCTCTTAGAAACAAATTACATGAACTCAAATCACTCGCATAACAATACATAATCCCCAATCTGGCCATAAATGAAGCAAGGGTTACCAGACAACTTCAGCTTTAAACCCTACATCTTACATAGTGCACCCACCAGAAAAACACATTCACACTCTACTATACTCATACACGAAAAATTCCCCCACTGCCACATTCCCAATCCACACCCTTATGCCTACATGGACATAGTAGGCAAAAATATCAAAATTCAACACATTACATTCAATATTTCCAATGCATATTTCTATGGTGAGGCACCATTAAACCCAAATACACTTATCAAAGGCTTCATCATCATCATCATCATCCTCAAGCAGCCATGGGCTACGGAGGTCCAACCAGACCACGCAGTTTAATTCTCCAAGCATATCTGTCCTGAGCTACATCTGCTGCATCTGGCCACTGCACACCAATTCTAACAAGGTCCTGTTTGACATTGTCTGCCCACCACATCCAAGGTCTCCCCCTCCTTCTGAGGCCTCTAGGCACACTGTTCATAACCCTATTCGCCAATCTATAATTATCCATACGGGCAACATGGCCAAACCAGCAGAGTCTCTCTCTGCAAAATATGCTGCTTAAAGGAGGTTGCAGACTCCTTTGCCTAACCTCATCATTAGTTACAAAGTTAAACCACCTAATACCCAAGATACTGCGTAAGCATCTAGAATCAAAAGCATCTAGTTTCCTGTTATCTTGTTTACACAGCGTCCAAGTTTCACTACCATAACTAACCCTAGAAAGAACCAAACTATTATACAGTCTAATTTTAGTCTTTAGGTGTATACACCTATTTCTCCACAATCTCCATAGATTCTTAAAAGTCCCGGCAGCAATACCTATTCGTCTGTTAATCTCATGCCACACATCACCAGTATCAGTTACATAGCTCCCAAGGTAATTAAACTGTGACACCTGCTCAAGACTCCAACCATTCAGATTAACTGAATCACAACCTGCCAGACCAATTTTCATCATTTTAGTTTTCTCTCTGTTTATAACCAAACCTACTCTACTACCAGTCTCATCAACAGCTCGAATGGAAGAGTTCATCTCATCAACATCATTTGCCAAAAGGGCTAAATCATCAGCATAATCTAAATCAGAAATTTTCAGATCTCCAGCCCATTTAAGGCCAAAATCTTTCCCTTGAAGTGAATTTCGCATAACATAATCAACAACCAAACTAAAGAGAAAAGCAGACAAAATACACCCTTGTCGAACACCTGACATAATGCTAAACCAATTGCTACAAGACTTACCAACTCTCACACATGACTCAGTGTTATTATAGAGAGCTTTCATTATGTTAACTAACTTGTCTGGTATACCATATGATCCCACAATCAACCACAAATTATGACGATCAACAGAGTCGAAAGCCTTTTTGAAATCAACAAAGCTAGCAACCAAAGGTTTCTGAAACTCTAAACATTTCTAAAGAATCTGCCTAAGTGAAAATATCTGATCTACACATCCCCTACCACTTCTGAATCCACATTGCTCATCACGCAATTGCCTGTCAACCAGATTCTTAATTCTATTAAGCACAATCATGGAAAGAACTTTACCTGGAACAGAGAGTAGGCTGATACTGTGATGCCCCATCGTTCACTTTTGCTTTACCTTAACCAGTTTTGTTTAATTTACGTTATATTTATCATTTTGGGGATTTTTATTTCCTTTTCGGCATCACAGCACTCGTTTTCAAGTTTCTAGGAGTTGCGTACGCGCAACTCCGAACTTCCGACCGTAACCGTTAAAGCGCGTGCCAAGGACACGCCCCCTCTTGCGTCATAGCTTGCGTCCTTCGTCATTGTATGCAAATGTCTTTCCCCGGCATGCGCCGGCCCATTGTCAAAACCGTGACCTGCGAGGCACTTGAGAGAAGCACTGAGCACTTGAGAGCAGAGTTGTAGAGAGAGCAGAGAGATGTAGTAAGGTGCGTAGCACCGTGCGTGTAGCACAGAATTTAGTTTCTTCATTGATGTCTTGGTGAGTTAATTATTTTGGAAATAAATCTATTTTGTTTTGTTATAACCTTTTGAGTCTGTAGTTTTTTATCTTGAGCAACGCTAATTTAGGATCTTTTTTATATTAACTCTTATTTTGTTAAGAATCATTTTTGACTCTTACTTATGAACGCTCGCTGGCATTTGAACCCTAAATCAACTTATTCTACATTTTGGCAATTTGTTAATGATTGCCTGGCGCCCGTCTAAGCTATCCGGAGCATAAAACTTTAAATATTTTGCATTGTTTGGAGCGTTACAGAGTTATCATAAAAGAAGTGGTGCAGCGAACAGGGACTCGCCAGTATTTAACGATAGTATATATATTTGTGGATAAATTTTGTATGATTGTCAAAGATAGTAATTTTTTGAGCTCAATAGTTGTATGTACTAGTTGTAGATTTAACGGCAGCTTAAGCCGAAAATTTTTGTTGAGCAAGTAGCTTAACAATTTTGTGTATTATTCAAAGGTACTGAAGTTTCAGCGTAGATATTGCTGAATATTTAAGATAATTGTATGCAATGATTAGAAGTGTCCGGACACACAAGTACTGTCGTGCCCTCAGGAATTGATCCTGCGGACACGACTTGGGCTAAAAGGTCCTTGAATATGTTTTTCTCGAAGTGTGAACAAAGACCTGGTTAGTCATCGCGGTTCCAAGAACTTACCAGTTCAACTGGATGACACCAGTGTCCGGCATCGCCCCAGGAGCCAAGAACTTCCGGACCCAGAGTTCGGACCCGCCACCAAAGAGGCCGAATAGGCGGAGCGATGCCCCCGACGTCCAATGGCAAGCGCCCGCGTCAGCTTACGACGCTGACCACCGCTAGAGGTCGGTGTGGAGAGAAGCGGCAATTTTGAACTGCTCAAGAGTAGAGAAAGGACTTGTCTCCATGTGTTTGGACAGCGAAGACGTCTTCTTTTGGCCGGGAATCGGCAAGGCCTCGTGTGATTAGTTTAGAAGTTTTCGAACTGTTTTAACTTTCTTGCTCTAGATAAACCTAGGCGATGGGCCTTCAACGGACAGTGCTGATCTTCGCAACAAAGGCTCCTGCAGCGACCACCTCATCCAACAGGTAGGGTCACCCTCATTCATAAATCTGGTATCCTTTCCACAAAGTCTGCTAACCGCCACTGTGTTCTGGGGAATAGCCCCGTACTTGGACTTTAGAGCTGGTAGCTCAGCCACATGAAAAGACTTTCGCTTAAACGGTTTGGCGTCTAATTGTAAAGGCGGTCATCGCCTGAGAACTAGTAAGTTCGGCTGTATTCCCCGAAGGGAACTCCTGGTCCTGAAGTTTAGTTTTCGCAATGTACTATAAATAAATTATGTTTAAATGGTAATATCTGACTACTCCCTGTCTTTTCCAAGATTGAGTCACGTTTGGGTTATTGCAGAGGTTTCCTTCTCGAAAGTCTGCACAAGTAACAGCACGGCCAAAATAGAACGGGAGGGAGTCAGAAAGTTAATGACGGACCGCCCTCATAAGAAAGGGGGGTTCACGTCAAATTGGTGCGGTGACCACGGATTTTCGAACCTGAGTGTTATTGCGGTTAGAAAGAAAAATACGTCAAATTAGCGCGGTGACCACGGATTAGCTTCAATTGGTTTCTGTGACCCAAGTATGTTCGAACCTGAGTTTATTGCGGCTAGAAAAAGAGTATAATTAGAGATTGCAAAATTATTGTGTTGAAATGTGGCAGTAGCAGAATGTGAAGAAATTAAGAATGTTAAATATTGTGATTTTAGTGACTTTAGTGATTTAAATTGTGATTTTAGTGAGAATTGTATACTATGTTTTGAGCGAGGAATTTCAGGAGCATCTGTTAAAACAAGTGTTATATTGAAGTATAGAAAGTGATTTGAATTAAATGTTTAGTGCTAAGAAATAAGTATAAGACTATAGCTAGGCCCAGGTGTAGAGTGTATGAAGGAAGTATTAGAGATTTCGACTAGGGACTATATCATAATATTTTAGATAGGAGTGATTTTTTTTTCATGTGTTACTGTTAAGTTGCATTTCTGTGTGCGCCTCCATTGCACTTAGGAGGTACAAAAAACCCAACACACAGCACAACACGCAGCACACTATTTGCGTAGTGAGAAAACCCCCCGAAGCAATGGAGAGTCAGGACGCGAGTGCGCCACCCATCCAGGAGCCGTCCCCAACGACGGGACCTCTCCTGGCGGGGTTCATAAACTTAGTAAACCCGTACGAAGGAGATAATAGTCGCACGGCCGCAGCGTTTTTCGAACAATTAGAGGAAGTAGGGAGGATCGCACGATGGCAGCCGAGCGAGATGGCAATCATTGCCCGCTCGAAGCTGCGAGGAGCCGCTGCGGAATTCGTTAACCAATCCCCGGAATTAAGGAACGAGGAGGATTTTGCCATTTTCAAAAGGGCGGTGTTGGAAAGGTTCGATAGTGAGGCGCCATTAGCCACCCGCCTGCACGAGTTCACAAGTTGTCAGCAAGCGGCGAACGAGAGTGTCCAGGAGTATGCTGCCCGCATTCGGACCCGGGCCTATCAGTTTTTGGGACCAACGGGGAGAAACAGGGACAGCGAGGATCAGGGAATCGGCGATCAGATGCGCCTTGCCCAGTTTTTGGCGGGCCTGGCCCCGCGGCTCAATAGGGTCGTATTGTCTCATAATCCCCGCACTTTCAAGGAGGCTTTAGCGAAAGCTACACTAGAGGAGAGCAATGAGCGTGCCTGCGGACGAACGCCAGCCATACGAGCACTCGACGAGGAAACCCCTGCTAGGAACACAGAGTCGAACCCTCTGCCCCAGCTACAGGATCTGTTGGCAGCCTTTCCGCTGTGCCAGATCCAGGCAGATTTGGTACGTTTAGGGGAGCGCCTTCACCAGATTGAGGGACAGCGAGAGAGGAGCCATACCAATCAGCCCCAGCAACAGCAGCACTCCTGGGCGGATCGCCGGGGTGTCACGTGCTTTGCGTGCGGCGGAGTGGGCCATTACGCCCATCAGTGTGCGTCGCCCCCTACCGTACGCCCACGTGACCCGCGATACCAAACAGGACGAAACCGGCAGCAAAATCAAGACCGAGCACCCCCACGGAGGACCCGCTGGACGAGAGGGAGTGAATTTCCTTTTACCCCCCCTCAGCAAACACGAGAACAGGGTAGAGAGGAGTTGCGGCAAACCAACCACCATACGGCTCCTTTAAACTAGAACGGGAGGGAAGCCCCGGATGCACTTCCCAGAGTCCCCTCGAAGCGTCAGCCGTCCGCATTGCCCCGTGTGCCATACTATGTAGTGATGAAAATTCACCTATTGTGTCTGGCCGCATGGAGGACACGGAGGTGTCGGCCCTCGTCGATACCGGCGCCACGGTGTCTGTCATGAATGGCCAGTGTTTTCAGCGCTTGAGAAGCCGAATCCTGCACAAAACGGTCCCCCCACAACATAATTTGAAAACTGTAGATGGCCACCCCCTTCCAGTGATAGGCAGATACATGGTGACCCTCACATTTGATGGAATTAGTTTTGAGCACCCCATAGTAGCCCTTGATATAGACACTCCACGATACGACATGATAATGGGACACGATATCCTCAAGAAGCATCGATTCATCATAGATTGTCATTCAGGCACATTGCAAAGGAAGAAGGACGAGAAATTGGAACATAGGAGCACCCCCCTCACACTGCCCGCTTACCCTGCCCAGGAGCAACCTTCACCCCCCTCCCCTACACCCACGTACATTGGGCGCATCATACAGAGGCTCTGCGTCCCTCCCCGAGCCGAGCGCATAGCCCTCATCGAGTGTTCTGCACCCCAGCTCCGAGGATGCACGATCTTAGCGCAGCCACATGAGCAGCTGAAAACCGGTTCCGTGCGCGTAGCCCGCTCGGTGAACCGCGTGGACGGTAGCGGCCGACTCAACATCCGGGTCGCCAATACCTCATCGGCCCCTATCTGGCTGAATAAAAACATGCGCATCGCCACGTTGGAAGCCCTCGACGCCGAACAAATAGAACCTCCTGGCATTCCCCGGAAGACAAGAAAATCGCCCCTGTCCCTGGAAGATTTCCAATTGGACCATCTTTGGCCTCAAGAGAAGAGTAAACTGGGAAAATTGTTAATGAAAAATCGAGATGTTTTTGCGAGAGATGTCAGCGAATTGACCGGCACAGAGGCCGTGTACCATGAAATCCACCTCACAGACGACCGCCCCGTGAGGCAGCGGGCATACAGGGTGCCGTTCGCGCTGCAGGGCGAATTGGACCGACAAGTGGATGAGTTGTTGGAGCAAGGAATAATCAGAGAAAGCGCCTCTCCTTTTGCGTCACCCATCGTCTTAGTGAAGAAAAAAGACTCCACATACAGATTCTGTGTTGACTACAGGGCACTAAATGCGAAAACAATCCCAGATTCGTACCCTCTCCCCCTCATAAACGAAATTATCGACCAACTAGCTCACGCCAAATATTTTAGCTCGCTGGATATGGTATCCGGTTATTGGCAGGTTCCCGTACACCCACGAGACGTGGAGAAAACTGCGTTCATCAGTAGGAAAGGGTTATTTGAATTTAACTACTTACCATTTGGACTGAAGAACAGTCCCGCTACTTTCCAACATTTACTGGACCACGTATTAATGGGAATGCGACAGGAGCAAGTTCTCGTCTACCTCGACGACATAATGGTGGCCTCCCAGACATTTGAACAACACACAGAACGGTTACAGAGGGTATTTGACCGCCTACGGTCCTACAAATTAAAGTTGAAGCCAGCGAAGTGCCAATTTATGAAGGAGTCCCTCACATACTTGGGACATTTGATTTCCGCAGAAGGGGTCCAGCCGGACCCGCGGAACGTCCAGGCCATTGAAGAATTTCCACGCCCCCGTAGTGTCCGGAACGTTCGAGCCTTCTTAGGCCTAACCGGTTACTACCGGCGTTTTATTGATCGTTACGCCGATCTTACAGCCCCCTTGGTACAGTTAGTGAAGAAAGACACCCCTTTTAGATGATCTTCAGAGGCAGAGGAAGCGTTCGAAGTACTAAAGAGGAAATTAATGACCGAGCCCCTTCTCCTGTACCCCGACTTTGGACGGAAATTTTTCCTGTCAACCGATGCGTCGGATATTGCGGTAGCCGGCGTACTCGAGCAGGAGACGGACGACGGTTTCCGTCATCCGGTAGCTTACGCCAGTCGGAAATTGAAGCCCCCTGAAACACGCTACTCAACGATTGAGAAGGAGGCCCTTGCGATCCGTTTCGCCATTACCCATTTCAAGCAGTACCTGTATGGGCGACGATTTACAGTTGTGTCCGACCATGCCCCCCTCACATATTTGCTGAAACTCAAGGACCCCTCCAGTAGATTGGCCAAGTGGAATCTGACGCTGCAGGATTACGATTTCGACATCATTTATCGGCCTGGGAAACACAATGTCCCCGCCGATACCCTGTCCCGTCACATCCAGGCAGTCGAGGGAAATCCCCCTGCCCAGAGCCCCTTTGGCGATTTAGCCCATCTGAGAGACCTACAGCTGGAGGACCCCACCTTTAGAAACACCATCGAAATTTTAGAGAGTAGGACCCCCGATTCACCCGCCAGTGCCGCCGAACCATTTTATTTGAAGGAAGGTATCCTATACCATTTGGCCCCCCCGACTAGCCATAGCCCCCGCATGGAAGCAACAGAGCAGCTAGCGATCCCCGTCAGTCTGCGAGGGAAGATCTTGGAATTGTGCCACGACAACCCCTGCTCAGGCCACTTGGGAGAGTACAAAACATTGCAAAGAGTAAGGTCTGAGTACTACTGGCCCGGCATGTATGCCGATATACGCAATTACGTCCAGACCTGTGTATCTTGTCTGCAACGGAGAGGCTACGTCGAGAAGAAGAAAGGAAACCTAGTTCGAGCCCCACTCACAAGCCGCCCCTTTCAGCGCATAGGCATGGATATTTTAGGCCCTCTCCCCATCACTCGGCAAGGAAATAGGTACATCTTAGTCATTATGGACTACTTCACCAAATGGCCAGAGGTCTACGCGCTGGCCGATCAGTCAGCAGAGTCGATTGCTAGAGCGTTTGTAGAAGATTTTATTCCCAAGCATGGAATTCCCGCTACTGTCATCAGTGATAATGGGCGCAACTTTACCGGTCGCGTGATGACCGAGGTGTTTAACCGATTAGGCATTACCAAGCAAAACACTAGCTTCTATCACCCGAGCTCCAACGGCCTCGTGGAGAAATTCAACCAGTCCATAGCATCCATCTTATCTCATCTGGTGGCCGACAAAAATGATGTGTGGGATGAGCATCTGCCATTTGTTTTGATGGCTTATCGGAGTGCCACCCACAGTTCCACCCATGAGACCCCCTATTTTCTACTGTATGGCCGAGACGTGGCCCTGCCTTACCAGATGTGGCAGACGAAGGAGCCCCCAACCTATGCCGACACTGAGAGCTATGGTGAACAGTTAGCCAACAAGTTGAATGAAGCGTATGAGCTGGTGAAAGCGAATCTTGAAACAGCAGCTACGAATCAGGAGGAGCAGAGGAGAAAAATGGCCGTGGATAAAGGTATTCGGCCTGGTGACCTCGTGTTTTTATATAGCCCACGGGTCCCTCGCAGGAATACCAGGAAGCTCTCGAAAATGTCCACCGGGCCATGGCGAGTGCTGCAACGCCTCACCGAAGTGAATTATAAAATTGCCTTAGTCGCCAACCCTCACAAAGTGGAGACAGTCCATGTCGATCGCCTCACCAAATTGCGGAAGCGACGCCCGTACCTGATAGGTGAGCCCTCCATCCCAGAAGATCCCACACCAAAACCCCCGACGCCCCCATCACGACCCATCGCTGAGCCGGAATCTGAGGAAGACGACTGGGAATCGAACCCCCGAGTCACACGGAATCACGTTGCAGGCCGCCCGGCGCCAGACGCGCGAGCGCGCCCTGCCACAGCGAGCTCCCAGCCACACCCGTACAACCTTCGACCACGTGCACCAGACGGAAGAGTCGCCCCAGCCACTGCTGCTGACACACACCCGCACACCGTGGCTTGCTATGACGTCAACACATCCGGTGGATCAGCACCCCTTCCGCCTTTGCCTCAGCGGCCGCCCCGCAGCAGACGACGCTTGAAAACACGGAATGCTGGGATACATGACGAACTCGAGGAAGTGAAGCCCGCCTCATGGGCTAATGTCGTCGCGAGGGGACGCCCTCACAATACATCGCCCCAGGACGGCAGAAATCCTCTCCCCTGGTCCGTCACTGCTCAACAGTCTCCGTCAGTACACTAAGGCACTCGCACCCCCCCTCCCCCCCCCGGCTATCAAGCGCAGCGAAGGAGTGAAATCTGAATCATAGAACGCTCACGCGAGAAATCACGAGAATTTCTCCCGTGCGCGGTGGCCGAGCCGGCGTGGAGATGGTGACGCTTTGGGAAACCTGGCGGGACAGCAGGTTTACGCACCCCCCCTACACACACACACGTTCAATCAATCAATCAATCAGCCGGAAGGAACGAAGCAGCTATTTGGAACAGTGTAGACCGAGTGCAAAGCCCTCCATTTGAATAATAGACTTGAGATTTGAGAAATAACTATAAATGAGTTTGCTATTGGAGATTTGAGTTTTGTTAGAAGTGTCTTGATTATCGATTTGAGTTTTTGAGCAGTAATTTTGTCACGATTAAATGAATTGATGGAGGAATAATTTTAGATGATCATTGTCAGAGTAACTTGGAAATACTTATGAATGATTTTGTTAGTAGTTTGCTAATCAGAGATTTGAGTTTTTTTGAAGTGTCTTGATTATCGATTTGAGTTTTTGAGCAGTAATTTTGTCACGAGTAAATGAATTGATGGAGAAATAATTTTAAATGATCATTGTCAGAGTAACTTGAAAAAAAAATTATTTTGTTATCAGAGATTTGAGTTTTTGAGAAGTAATTTTGTCACGATTAAATGAATTGATGGAGAAAAATTTTAAATGATCATTGTCAGAGTAACTTGAAAAAAAATGATTTTGTTATCAGAGATTTGAGTTTTTGAGAAGTAATTTTGTTACTATTAAATGAATTTTTTTTTGAGAAGTATTTTTGTCACTATTAGATGAATTAATGGAGAGATAATTTGAGATGATCATTGTCAGAGTAACTTGGAAATACTTATGAATGATTTTGTTAGTAGTTTGCTAATCAGAGATTTGAGTTTTTTTGAAGTGTCTTGATTATCGATTTGAGTTTTTGAGCAGTAATTTTGTCACGAGTAAATGAATTGATGGAGAAATAATTTTAAATGATCATTGTCAGAGTAACTTGAAAAAAAAATTATTTTGTTATCAGAGATTTGAGTTTTTGAGAAGTAATTTTGTCACGATTAAATGAATTGATGGAGAAAAATTTTAAATGATCATTGTCAGAGTAACTTGAAAAAAAATGATTTTGTTATCAGAGATTTGAGTTTTTGAGAAGTAATTTTGTTACTATTAAATGAATTTTTTTTTTGAGAAGTATTTTTGTCACTATTAGATGAATTAATGGAGAGATAATTTGAGATGATCATTGTCAGAGTAACTTGAAAAAAAAAAAATGATTTTGTTATCAGAGATTTGAGTTTTTGAGAGGTAATTTTGTCAGGATTAAATGAATTGATGGAGAGATAATTTTTGATGATCATTGTCAGAGTAACAATTAGATGATTTTGTGATTATAAGAGTAATTGTAGATGATTTTGCTATTATAGGAGTAATAGTTAGATGATTTTGTAGTATAAAGTGTTTTACTGAGAAAGGATTTTTGTTTTATTGTTGGAATTGTAACTAACTTCAGGAAGTTCTTGCTAATTAGAAGTGTAATCTGTACCATAAGATTTCTAAGTTCTATGTAACAGTGAGTCACGTGGCGGTAAGCACGAAGACAGACTGTGTGTTTGCAACTTGAGTACATGTGGAAAGCCAGATTGGTGACCCTTTTCCCTGTTTTCTCTATTTCATGTGCTGTGGAGCCTCCTGCAACCGACGCCCACCAGAGCGGCCCAGCCGGACCCCAACTGTGAATCACTGGACTTTCTTGGTGTTGTGCAACAATATGAACTGTGTGACCTCTTAGACTGTTTGCAACAGATGGACTCATGAAGGAAAGGCCAGATTCCAGATCGTGATGGGTGACCCTGGAGATCATCTTCAACAATATAGTGCCATCTTCAGTGCAGTACGGTCAGTGACCTTTTCCCTGCCCCGCCTGTCCTCCTCTCTCGCTAAAGGGGGATAGGTGTGTCGTGCCCTCAGGAATTGATCCTGCGGACACGACTTGGGCTAAAAGGTCCTTGAATATGTTTTTCTCGAAGTGTGAACAAAGACCTGGTTAGTCATCGCGGTTCCAAGAACTTACCAGTTCAACTGGATGACACCAGTGTCCGGCATCGCCCCAGGAGCCAAGAACTTCCGGACCCAGAGTTCGGACCCGCCACCAAAGAGGCCGAATAGGCGGAGCGATGCCCCCGACGTCCAATGGCAAGCGCCCGCGTCAGCTTACGACGCTGACCACCGCTAGAGGTCGGTGTGGAGAGAAGCGGCAATTTTGAACTGCTCAAGAGTAGAGAAAGGACTTGTCTCCATGTGTTTGGACAGCGAAGACGTCTTCTTTTGGCCGGGAATCGGCAAGGCCTCGTGTGATTAGTTTAGAAGTTTTCGAACTGTTTTAACTTTCTTGCTCTAGATAAACCTAGGCGATGGGCCTTCAACGGACAGTGCTGATCTTCGCAACAAAGGCTCCTGCAGCGACCACCTCATCCAACAGGTAGGGTCACCCTCATTCATAAATCTGGTATCCTTTCCACAAAGTCTGCTAACCGCCACTGTGTTCTGGGGAATAGCCCCGTACTTGGACTTTAGAGCTGGTAGCTCAGCCACATGAAAAGACTTTCGCTTAAACGGTTTGGCGTCTAATTGTAAAGGCGGTCATCGCCTGAGAACTAGTAAGTTCGGCTGTATTCCCCGAAGGGAACTCCTGGTCCTGAAGTTTATTTTTCGCAATGTACTATAAATAAATTATGTTTAAATGGTAATATCTGACTACTCCCTGTCTTTTCCAAGATTGAGTCACGTTTGGGTTATTGCAGAGGTTTCCTTCTCGAAAGTCTGCACAAGTAACAGCACGGCCAAAATAGAACGGGAGGGAGTCAGAAAGTTAATGACGGACCGCCCTCATAAGAAAGGGGGGTTCACGTCAGTACGTAGGACGATAAGAAAAATTTTTTTATAAGCAAATTTATATTTTTGTAAAGCTTAGTTATAGCTTTAGTATTGTTGTATAGCAGTACCTTTGAGCGCTGCTCAAGATAAAAAAAAAAAAGGTTTTCAAAATTTCCAAAATTTCGGCAGACCGCTAAACATGTCTGCTAATAATATGGCCGATTCCGCCATAATGACTCCCGACATAGAAAGAGTAAAGGGTAGATTGCAAGAGGTAATGATGGAAGCAGAAGTGCTAATGAATCTGCTTGATGATAATCGGGAGAAAAGGGGAACGACAACAACCCCTAAATTTGCTGACAATGCTACGTCAGTTCACCAACGAAGAAACTTTGAACGTAAGGTTCCATTTCCTGTTCCGTCAGAAGCAAGCGATAGAACAGAGTATTTTCAACCGCCACAACGACGATTTGCCAACCCATCCATTAACTATAGTCCTTATGTTAATTGGCCTTTACCTGAGATAAGGTTCGACGGTTCGAAACGTCCGTCATCGTGGACATTTGTCAAGTCCATGGAGGAGCACTTCCGTTTACATGAAGTGCCAAGCAACAAAAAAGTTGTTTTAGCAGTATCTTGCCTAATTGGATGTGCTAAGCAATGGTGGAATAACGTAGGATGTCGTCATGACATAGAACTTTGGGAAGAATTTAAAAACGAAATCATGGACATATATCCGGCTTATAATGATTTTACAGAACTAGCTACAGAGTTGTTTTCACGAAGACAAAGGGAAAGAGATGACATAGAAAAATTCATATGGGGTACAGTAGAATTATACCAGCTGTACGATGCTGATGCCGCTGAAATTGATATTGTAAATTGCATATTGTCTCAATTACTTTTGCCCATCCGAGAATTCCTAGAAATACGAAACGTGAATTCCGTTTCCGAGTTGGTCAAATTGGCTCGGCAATACACTGCAAGAAGAGAATCTGCAGCAAATACACATAACCAACAATGGATGCCATTCCCGCCAAAGCAGCGATATCAGGTTGAGTCGCGTAGAATGACTCCCGTACGACCGGAATTTACACGGTCCCGACAATTTGCGCCGAACGCGCCTAGAACTATAGAATATGAACGAAGTAGAGACTTTTTGCCACGTCAAGCTTCGAACCATAACACTAGACCTAAAACTTTGGTTAAACAACCTCAATCTTTCACTTGTAACTTTTGTGGCCGACTGGGACATACTGAAAATTTTTGCTACCGAAGGAATGAAAATTCGGGAAACTCTCATCGGGATCTTTGAAGCGAGAGGCCAAAGTTCCTCAAGAAAAGCCCTCTCAAGAGTTATGCCTTGCCACTATGGCTTTACCTTTTTTTACTGATTGCCACGAAGTAACTAAAATAACAGATCGAAACGATACAGAAGTCGATCTTCCGTTTGCTAAGGAACAAGTTTTCGATGGTACTAATGACGAATGTCAATTGACAGTGCAGCCGCGGTCCCGTGGACTTTTTGACTTACCTTGTGGTCCAGAACAGATTATTTCAGAAGCACCTATAAAATGTCCCGTTAGTGCAAATAATGAAAGTTTAAATAACGAAGTTTGTGAAGTAGAAGAATCGTATGAGGAAGCCGTTTTTGAAAAGGTTTTTAAAGTAGAAGTTTTAAAAGAAAGTAATAATAATGAAAATAATTTTGAGTCTGATTTAAGTGAAGAAAAAACCAACCAAGAAGTTGTGCCGACCGCAAGTATTCCTGACAAGTCTGGAGGTCCTCAACTATTAAAGCGTCATTTGGAGGCGGACACCAATAAGCCTAGAAAGTACGAGAAAAGGTTCTTCAAAAATCCGCACGGAGCAACGAAAAGCCGACGAAACGACCAGAGCCTGCAGAGCGACAACCGGCAGCGAACATCGGGAAGATGACGTCACGAGAGAGATCTACAGCGACGACTTGACTTGAACGAGATCTTCAGTAACAACTTTACGTGAAGCCACCCAACGACGACGGAAAGATGTTATCAGAAACGGACTAGATGATTTATCGCCACGGAGTGCCAACAATGAAATTTAAGTATATTTTTCTTTACCTTGGCACTTGATTGAGTTATAAAATGTTTTTTTTTCTGGAATAGATGAAGACGAAGAAGAAGCCTTATTGTGAATTATATAGTTAGCGATGTTTAATTTCTTGTTGAAACTTTAGAGTTCGATATTTATTTTTGAAAAGTGAAATTTTTGTAGTTCGAATTTATACTGTGTGAATTGAATTTTTTTTTTTTGCATTCTTGTTCATCGAGGTTCTAGTTATTGTATTTACGTGAGTTAAAATGTATTTTTGTAGATTTTTTTCAGCTGACTGATAGCTGAAAATTTTGTAAGTCGATATTGGAAAGTTTAGAAATTGTAAAATGTTTCTGGATATGAATGAGAAGAGTGAAAGAGAATTAGTGATTTAAGGATTTGTATTGTAAAATAACGTGCATTCCAAAGTGAATTTATGTAAAAAAAAAAAGGAGATTCATGTAAAAGTTATTGGATGAAATGTTATCATCGTATATTATAAATTATTTACACTCTTTTTTCTTTATTCTTAGATACGATTTATGTATATGTGTTTAAATCTGTTCAGTGTCATCAGTGATATTTATGTGTCAATGATACGTAATTTTTGTGGATGACATTGGCAGTATTTATTGGTATATATAGATGATGACCATGATGATGACTGCAGAATTTTGTTTTTTTTGTGTGTACCTTTTTGGAGCTGTCCCCAAATGGCCTAGTCTGATAACCGAGTTGTTATCAGCATAACTCCTTTGGGAGGGGGACGTTAGCTCTGAAGGGGGAGGTAACTAATGATTTTTTTATTTCAGCTAGATCGCGATTTCTGTGAATAGGAGAAGAATTAGCGGATGATTACAATCCCGCTTGTTTGTAAATTTTGAATTTTCTTAGCTTTGCGTATTTGAATGTAATTAGGAGGAGATAACGGTGTTCGAATACCCGTTTTTTTATGTGATTTAGGTGAAGAATTAGTTTTCACGAATTTTTATTGTGGTTAGGGGAAAAGCGGAAGTTATTACCCCGCTAACAACAAATGTAATGAATCACTTTTTCTTTTCATCTTTTTTAACATTTATTAGACTTAGGAAGTTAGGAGTTGATTAACCTGTTTTTCTGTACAGTTCAAGATATGCCAATTTCGAGTTTGTATCAGAATGTGATACTAGTTAGACCGATGATGCTAGTATACAGTTAACTGTCACAGCCACTGGTACGTAAGTACACTAGGTTAGCTGTTAAATACATATTTTTGTCAGGAGGAAAAGGGAGGAGGTACCTTTGGTTGTGCTGGAAAATTGTGTCAAAGTAAGAATAGTTCATCATATCAAAATTTGCGCTAGCATACTTTTACTTATTTATGTTCAGCCATGTGTAAATGACGTAAGATGTGTCCTTTATTCAAAATTTGCTCGTCAAAATTTGCTAGGTCAATCATTTTGACTCCCTTTGGAAGGGGGAGTTGTGATGCCCCATCGTTCACTTTTGCTTTACCTTAACCAGTTTTGTTTAATTTACGTTATATTTATCATTTTGGGGATTTTTATTTCCTTTTCGGCATCACAGCACTCGTTTTCAAGTTTCTAGGAGTTGCGTACGCGCAACTCCGAACTTCCGACTGTAACCGTTAAAGCGCGTGCCAAGGACACGCCCCCTCTTGCGTCATAGCTTGCGTCCTTCGTCATTGTATGCAAATGTCTTTGCCGGCATGCGCCGGCCCATTGTCAAAACCGTGACCTGCGAGGCACTTGAGAGAAGCACTGAGCACTTGAGAGCAGAGTTGTAGAGAGAGCAGAGAGATGTAGTAAGGTGCATAGCACCGTGCGTGTAGCACAGACTTTAGTTTCTTCATTGATGTCTTGGTGAGTTAATTATTTTGGAAATAAATCTATTTTGTTTTGTTATAACCTTTTGAGTCTGTAGTTTTTTATCTTGAGCAACGCTAATTTAGGATCTTTTTTATATTAACTCTTATTTTGTTAAGAATCATTTTTGACTCTTACTTATGAACGCTCGCTGGCATTTGAACCCTAAATCAACTTATTCTACATTTTGGCAATTTGTTAATGATTGCCTGGCGCCCGTCTAAGCTATCCGGAGCATAAAATTTTAAATATTTTGCATTGTTTGGAGCGTTACAATACCCCTATAGTTATCACAAGAACTGCGATCACCTTTTTTGAAGATAGGGATAACAATAGCTCTGGTAAAATCTTTAGGAACCATGCCTTTATCATAAAAGTTATTCAAAATTTCAGTCATTCAAGTGGTAACCAAAACATTCCCAGCTCTGAGTATTTCTGTAGTAATTTCATCTACCCCTGGGGATTTATGAAGTTTAATTTAGAAACAGCCAAAATAACTCCAGATTGTGTTATAGGGCCAACATTAAAGCTGCCAATGCATCTATCATCATTACAAACAATGGGAGTAGAACTAACCACATTGTTTAGAACATCACTGAAATGCTCAGCCCACCTAGCCATGACAGAATCCTCCCCTTCTATAACCTTACCTTGTTTATCCTTCAATCCCTGTATACCTGTTCGTTTTCTACCACACAAAGCATTAACTATCTGGTACAGCTCTCTGCTGTTGTGCTGTCTAACTGCTTCCTCAGCTTTGTCAGCCAGGCCATCAAACCAAAGATTCTTATCAGTAGCTAACTGATCCTTTACACGTTTATTAAGTTCTTTGTAATGCTTTCTATTAGGACAAGTAGGGTACTGATTAAGGACATTCCTGCAGTTCCTTCTTTCTGAAATCAGCTCAATTGCCTTATCACTGAAATAATTCTGTCTCCTCTGCTCCTTTTTTCCTAAAAGAGTACTGTTAGTTTCTAAAAAAGCCTGTTTAAAATGGCCCCATTCTTCCTCAACTTCAGTATTAAGAAAACCATGACTGTCATAATGACTAAGTAACCTATCATGGTAAGCTTTAGCTATAACTGGGTCTTTCAGTATTCAAGAGCTTCAGTATTAAAGGTAAATTTTTTAACCCTAGCAAACACTTTTTAAGTTTAAGTTGCAAGACACTTTTAACAAGGTAATGATCAGATCCAATTTCAGCTCCCCTATATGCCCTGGTATTTCTAACAGAACTAGCCCATTTGCTGTTAATTAATATATAATCAATCATATTCCTATGCAGCCCATCAGGTGAAACCCATGTGTATTTATGTATGTCGCAGTGTTTGTAATATGTGTTAGTTATTCTGAAACCATTGAGTTTACTTACCTGTAGGAGACGTTGCCCATTGCCATTGCAGCTACCAATACCAAAAGGGCCTATCACCCCTCCCCAAAGATCAGAGTCAGTACCAACTTTGGCATTGAAGTCACGAAGAACAAGGGTAATATCTCCTTTCTTGACAGAATTCAAAATATCCTGAAGTTGTCTGTAAAACCTATCCTTCTCATCCTCATCAGCATCCTCAGTGGGGGCATAACAGCAGATAACATTCAAGTCTTTAATGCTTGTCTGAAATTTTGCTGTAAGAAACCTTTCATTAATGCACTCATATCCTAGAAGAGCATCACTAGCATGTCTGCTGAGCAGCAGACCCATGCCTTGGTGATGCTTTCCATCCTCCCTCCCTGTAAAGAGAAATTTAAAGTTATTTTTAAGTATCTCACCTTTACCTGTCCACTGGTCTCTTGCAAGCCTAGAATATCTAGGTTATAGCGCTGGAATTCCTGCATGAGGACATCAAGAGAATAATCTCTATGTAATGTCCTCACGTTCCACATTCCTGCAGAGAGAAAATGATTAGTAGGATTTTTAAAGAAATTAGGTTTATTGAGATTGGTAGGGCCAACAATATCAAACAGTCCCCTGATCGCAGGCATGGGGCAAAGACCTGTTCCTCCTCTGCTAAAGGCTGAAGTCACCGATGCTGGTAGGAACTTCAGGCACCACCTTTTCAAGTGGATTTTTTCAAGAGCCACATGGCCTGCCTGAGACGCATTACTCCAGTTTAGGCTTGACGATGCCCAACTAGCTAAGTAAGGTTCAGGTACCTGCAATGGCCTCAGTTTAGGATTATCCACCAGTTGATATAAGGTATCCCATGCCTCTGTTCACTTAGAGCTGGCCACCCAGAAGCAAACAGAAAACACAGCGGCAGACTCTCCCTCCACAGAGGCCCACCAGTGCAGCAAGTCCAGGATCCATAATCAAACTCGAATCCATAAACAAGTCCAGTCTAGTAGGTATAAATGGTCAGCACCAGGACCCTGTGAAATTGACCACTCCTCAGCAGGGTTGAAAGAAAAGAAAAAAGTGGCCATAGATGACCAGATCAGTAGGCCATACTGAACTGGCAGCCCTCCCCTTCCGTTCCCTTCCAAAAGAAAATATCTCTTTTGAAAGTTACTAACGGCCTACACCACGAGAAGGCAGGGTCGGACATTAGGTGCTAGACCTGGCCGGTTCTGTGCATCATCACTAGGGATTGGTACACAGCTCTCCTTCCAGTTTACACCTAGCTACCACTCAAATATTCTCCATCTCCCCTGACCCTAGCATTATCTTAGGAGATTTTAACTCGCACAATGAAAGCTGTGGCACTACAATACAAACAACAGAGGTACTGCCATTGCATCACTGATACAACATTTCAACTTGGCCACACACAATTATGGTTCACTCATGCTCACAAAACCCCCCTATGAGTCTGTTCTTGACCTAATAGATTGACCTCCAGATATAGCCCCCATCATCACATGGCAGGTTAATCATTCCACTTGGCATAGTGACCATTATCCACTCTATATCACAATTCAAGGTACCAAACCCACAACTTACACAAACAAAACTGGCCACACGTATAATCAAACAGAATATAATATCATCACTATATATGATTCCATTCACCAAAGTATGGATAAAAATAAATTTATCCCTAAGCACCTCACTGGCTTCACAAAAAACCACCCCAATATCACCAAACAACTAGCTATCAGAAGAAAAACAGAAGACACTGCTCGAAGATACCCCACCCAACCTGCCATTAATACATTCCATCCAGCAAATGCAAAACTTTGATGCCTCCGACTGAAAATAAAAAAAAGGAGTGGAGAACATATTGCAATAACATTAACCACAGAACAGACTCAAAACTCGTTTGGTCAACCATCAGATCATTCAGAGCCCAAGCCCAACCCCTAGCCCCTTGGTATGCATTTATATGGAAAAATCAAATCTCCATTAAACAAGGGGCTAACCTTATAGCTCAGCTGCTCAGCACCACCACCCCCAGTCAAACTCTCCCACTTACCAAACCCATTGCACTCACATGAATGACTCACTTAAGCAAACACAGACATGCACACTACACGCACTTAACCTACCCTTCACACAACATGAATTACAAATTGCCATATAACAGACTAATAAAAAAGTACCCGTGGCCCTGACCACATCATATAATAATGCAATCAAACACCTAGGGCCAAATACACTCAGCAACCTGCTTTTCAATACACCATTTTCCAACTGAATGGAGGGACATTCATATCATCCCCATTCTAAAGCTCATAAACCAGCATCTGAAATATCTTCATATAGGCCTATTGCACTCACTTCATGTGTGCTGCAGGTATTTGAAAGAATTGTGCTCTCAAGAGTAAAATATTTTACACACTCAAATAATACATTCCCCATTTGCCAAATTGGCTTCAGAGAGCACAGCTCAACAACTGACAATTTCTTTGATCACCTCAGCAGAAATAACCATTCACAAGAAGGAAATTTTAGGTTGTGTTTTTCTTGACCTCACATCTATATTTTATACTGCCGCACACCCTAGCATACTTTATAAACTCCAAAGCATTGGCATCACAGGACACATACATTTCATACAAAACTTCCTCACACTCAGAAACATAAAAGTCCAGCTGGGGACTACTGTCTCTGACCCCCAAATATTAAATAGAAGAGTATCACAGGGTAGTGTGGTCTCTCCATGACTATTTGACATTCTTTTACATGACCTCCCTAAACAATTACCTAAAGATATTACATGCTCAATTTTTGCTGATGACATAGCACTTTGCAAACCAGTGATGAATTATTAGAATGATCTTTTTGGGCTCTTTAGAGTTATGTACAATGAGATTACTTTCATTCCGTGGTTGTTTAGCACTTCCAGTGTCCATGTCGTCTGTACACGTTCGGAGAATCCGCAAAAATATGCGGAGGACGTATCCACACGTTTTTAGTACAACAAAAATATGTCGATTTTTTAAAAATAATAATTGCTGTTGTAATTTTTATATATATATATCTTATAAAAATATATTATTCAGGCTTCAAAAATAATATTTTGCTTTTTAATATGATGCATATTTTACTAAACTACGATATAAATAATTTTATAAAGTCATCTGATTGCCATTTTTTAAAAGCACTAAACGGTATTGCCAATGATTTGCTTTCTAGCGTTCCTATTTGCTGAAGCAACCTTCTGATTTAAGCTCACAAGTTTCATTTGAGCTATTATCAACAAATTTTTCCGTAAATTTTCGAAAATCTCGTAAAAATTAACAAAAAAATGCTATTCTTAAAAATGATAGATTTTGGAAGTAATTACAAAATACTTAACGCCATTTTTTTTTCCGTTTGACACTCTTTTCTGTCAAAAACCTAGTCAGTATTCCCAAGTTATTTTTATCATTTTTTCCCAGCATTCTATGCATCTTTCCTGCCTTCAAATCTAAAAAACGTGAAACTAAAAGTAAACACGTCCTTCTTAGAAATTCTGGTTGCACCTGCATTTAATTAGTTAGGCTTCGCTGAGGGAAACAAGCCACAGATGGCTGATGCAATCTCCATTGCTTGTGCTGTGTGTTGTTTACAGCTTTGGTCCAGCATATTGGATACCCTTTGTCAAGTTAGTATTTTTTTCTATATTTAAACATTAGTTAGTTTTCATTTCAGTAGATTTATATTCGGAATTTAGCGATCTCTTGGCCGATTGTTAAGTATCGATTTTTTCATAGTTAAGTTATATCGCATGGCCAGCCTACAACTTGTGGTAACATCGCATTAGGCTATATGTCAATTTTTAATTTAATATTTATTACTTTTCCAGTAAAACTTTGAACTAGTATCATTTTCTGAAAATAAATGAGTTTTTGGATCATCATCATCCTCAAGCAGCCATGGGCTACGGATGTCCAACCAGACCGCGCAGTTTAATTCTCCAAGCATATCTGTCCTGAGCTACATCTGCTGCATCCGGCCACTGTACACCAATTCTAACAAGGTCCTGTTTGACATTGTCTGCCCACCACATCCTAGGTCTCCCACTCCTGAGGCCTCTAGGCACACTGTTCATAACCCTATTCGCCAATCTATAATTATCCATACGGGCAACATGGCCAAACCAGCGGAGTCTCTCTCTGCAAACAATATGCTGCGTAAAGGAGATTGCAGATTCCTTTGCCTAATCTCATCATTAGTTACAAAGTTAAACCACTTAATACCCAAGATACTGCGTAAGCATCTAGAATCAAAAGCATCTAGTTTCCTGTTATCTTGTTTACAAAGTGTCCAGGTTTCACTACCATAACTAACCCTAGAAAGAACCAAACTATTATACAGTCTAATTTTAGTCTTTAGGTGTATACGCCTATTTCTCCACAATCTCCATAGATTTTTAAAAGTCCCGGCAGCAATACCTATTCGTCTGTTAATCTCGTGCCGCACATCACCAGTATCTGTTACGTAGCTCCCAAGGTAATTAAACTGTGACACCTGCTCAAGACTGCAACCATTCAGATTAACTGAATCACAACCTGCCTGACCAATTTTCAGCATCGTCAAGCCTAAACTGGAGTAATGTGTCTCAGGCAGGCCATATGGCCCTTGAAAAAGTCCACTTGAAAAGGTGGTGCCTGATGTTCCTACCAGCATCGGTGACTTCAGCCTTTAGCGGAGGAGGAACAGGTCTTTGCCCCATGCCTGCGATCAGGGGGCTGTTTGATATTGTTGGCCCTACCAATCTCAATAAACCTAATTTCTTTTTGGATACGAAAGCAAATTTATTTCTATAGATTTACTTCCGTTAGTTAGCGATCTTACGATCGGTTGATTCATCAATTTTACCGAGTTGTGCTAGATCGTAGGCCGGTTAAAAGTTGTTGCAGATATTTTATTTAACATTCCATTAGGCTATATGTAATTTTTATTTTATTATTTCTTTTTTTTTTTAGTAAAAAACTTTGAGCTTGTACCGTTTTCTGAAATTGAATGTCTTGTATACGAAAGCAAAATAGACTTCCGTTTGCTGCGGAAGTCGGCCACCATTTGGGAGGGCAATTTCGGGAAGGGCTGCTCCTGGTTGAACAAAATTTTCTGCACTTGGCCAAGATCTCCAAACTTCAACACCCAAAGAAAAAATTCATAATACATATTTAGTAAAAAAAAGCAACCAAGGAAGTTTTTTCTATTTCATAATCAGTTCAGAAAATTCCGTAAATGTGAGAAGGTCAAATCACATTGTACAACACTGGTCATGTTTAAAATATATAATACTAAAAATAATCATTAAAAGAATTAAAAATCATATTTGTGGTTGAATATTATATTATCCGGGAAGAAATTTCCTTTCGATAAATATGTCATTTAATTATTTTTATTCAGCAAATCTTCCAAAATGAAGCGTTAATTGTATACTGCGATCATTTTTTTTACCATATCAATTGAAAAAGGCTTATTAAAATTAATATGCTTGCAAATTTGTTAATATTATTTATTTTCATGAAATTCGTAATTAAAGTCTATTTAATTTGGTAAATAACATGACCTATTTTCATTGATTAGTTATTTTTTAAAAAGATTCTAATGTTCACTTGTTTATCTGACTCAGCACAGTTAGCTCAAAGCCTGGAATTTTCTCAAAGTATGGTACCGAGAAAAAAAATTACAAAATGAGAAAAATATTTACCTAACACCAGAAAAGTAATTTTTTTGTTATTCAGAAATATTAATCATTCTATTCATGTGCTTTGCAATAATTTCTGCCTATTAGTTTTTTTTAAATAAATTTTTATTTGTATTGCCAGATGCATATTTTTTACTACAGGACTTTAAAAAAGTCCTATTGAAACAAAAAAAAATCGTGTTTTTTGTTAAATACTTGATTTTCAGAAAATCTAGAATTAAATGCTGATTAATTTGGTATACAACATGCCATAATTCCTTTCATTAGGTATTTGGCAAAAAAATTCCAAAGGCAAAGTTTTTTTGACTGAGCATAGTCAGAAAATTGGTTGACCCCTGGATAGAAACCTGTTTCTCAGGCTGCACGCTGGAAGGGTTAAAATTGTGGAACAGCAACCCATTGTTCAGCAGTATGAACCTTTCAAAAGAGATTTTTGTAGGTTTTTGGAACACTGCTAAATGGCATTTTTTGGTGATTGGTAATAGGCAGTTGAAAGGGGTGCAACAAATCGACTATGATGGGAGTGGAGGGGGGACAAAAATTTTCCAACTCGAAAATCAAATTTTGCCAAGTGGCAAAATAAGTATTTTACATAATTTTAATTATGTCTCTGTCAGGGACGTACCCAGGATTTTGTTACAAAGGGAGAGGGGGCAGCATTGATTTTGTTAATTTTCATTATTGCTTCTACCTCTGACATTTGTCAGGTGGTCAATTTGTCAGTTTCTCGGTTTCTGGATTTGACAAAATGTTTGTCATATCTTTCCATTGTGATAGAGAAACTTAATGATTTATTTGTTAAACAGAAGCCTATGATGCGGAGACTGTCATAGAATATAAAAATTGATCCCCTAAAAATGGGGAAATATGAAAATTATTCGTCCACTCTATCCAGAAAGAATACCAAAAGCAACTAGTGATGCCTCATATGAATGCTTCTAATGCGGGGAATGCTACAAGCTACTGGGCGGGGGTGGCTCAATCGGTAGCATGCCAGGCTCGTAATCTGTAGTTCCCAGGTTTGAGTCCCAGCTGGGTCAGCGTTGAGATTGATCTCTGCAAAATTCCCTGCCCTGCCCACGGTCAGTAGGGGACACCGATGGGCTTGAAAAGGCCGCCATCTGTCGGATGGGACGTTAAGCCGTGGCCCCGTGTGCGGGAGAGACATACCCTGTGCACGTTAAAGAACACGCAACATTTAGCCCATGGTCTGCAAAAAAGTGCCGCTCAGAGGTAAAACAACCCAACCCAAAGCTACAATCTACAAAACATTGACCTCCCATGTTTCTTTCCCCATAAAAGAGGGAGGAAATATTAAAATGATTTTACCCATATCTCTTTATGCGAGTGCAAAAATTAACAAATAAAATTAATAAATAAATACCCTCTTTATTCTTCAATGGAAGCAATATTTGAAGCAATAGAATACAAAAATTACCACCCATGCTTTCTCCCACCGAGTAAAAAATTGAAGTCTTTCTACTACATTTTTGGAAAGCGAGGGCTCAGAGTTACAGGTTAGGTGTTAAACGATAGCTCATATAGTGACCTTGTTAACTATTTCTTGTTTTCTCCCATCATTCCCCCATGATAAAGGATGGGATGAATTTTTACATGGTTCGATTTAACGACATATATCTCAAATTAAAACTTCTGACATCTACAATGTCATCGGCAAATTCAAACAAATCCAAAATGGGAAAAAATATGGTCGATATTTATGAAAAATATATCAAATGAAAATTTTTGACAGTAGGTTTTTTAGTGCCAAAAAAAAAATAAATTTAAAAAATCTGAAATACATATCTTTCTATAGGACCCTAAAATGTAGAAAAGGAAACCTAAAGCATATCGATGGTGCAACCAGTCACTGAGATACTATTCACTTCAAAGGAAGATAGGGTGCCGATTTACCTACTCAAGAAGGTTTACCGAGCTCTATCTTCCCTGGAAGGGAATACGAATTCAGTGACTGATTGCACCATTGATATGCTTTACACTTCTTTTTCTATGTTTTAGGGCCCTATAGGAAGATAGGTTTTTTTTTAAAACTATTGCACTGCTCCTGGTTTAAGTGATAGAAATGATGTAAATAGCTTTACTGTAAGAGCGTGTATATTAAATATATTTATCTAGCTGTGTATCTTATTCATTAATCTCAATCTCAAAAACAATCCCTATTTTACCAAGTGGCATCACCAAGTTGCTTCAATTTTGCCAAAAAATCCTAATTTTACAAAATAAATGAATCCCAATTTTCACAACTCAGGTGGAGATGGCTCAGTAGTGCACCAGGCTCATAATGTGCAGTTATCAAGTTCAAGTCCCAGCTCAGTCAGTTTTGATATTTATCTGTGCAAAACTTCTCATGCTGCTATCGTCAGTAGGGGACACTGATGGGCTTTGAAAGATTGCCATCCGTCGCATGGAACATTAAGCTTTGGTTCTGTGTATGGGAAAACCATACCCTGTGCACATTAAAGAACACGCTGGATGGCCTTTGTGAGTCTTCATGGGAGGCTATCATCTGTCTTTGCTTGTGCATCCCATCCTCCAAACTTTTCTGAGCCTTTGGGGTCCTCGTGACCTGGCCATTTAGTCCATGGTGTGGAAAAAAAAAGTAACGCTCAGAGGAAAATCAACAGAACTCACTGGATTGTACTAAGTCGTTTAGAATTTTGCAAACTGATTTATTTTGGAGGGAGTCACCCCATCTCTCCCCCATAGCTATGTCCCTGCCCTGCAGTTACGAGGTTTCTGCCACCAGAATGGTGACCTCTCATAAGTTAAGTTCTGGGTCATGGTTTTCTTGCCAATGTACTCTCTAGTTCTCCTTTAGTGTGTGTGTGTATATATATAGGGTCTTACCATTCCCCCAACAGAATTTTCTGGCTATTATCTTCACGTTTATATAGTTGAACATGCTGTTGACATTGGCTTGAGACCCTAGCAGTGTGTACACGGGTTGGGTCTCAAGCCAAATCGTAGTTCCTTTCATTGGGGTAATGGCTGAGTAAGTTAAGGTAATAACCAATCAAAGTCCCTTTCATTGGGTCCCTTTCGTAAGTCCCATAATTCCTTTATTCCTTTATTTCGTTTGCCATAAAAAACGTTTGCCATAAAGGAAATGGGAGGCTATCATCTGTCTTTGAACAACTGTTCTAGTGCATCCCATCCTCCAAACTTTTCTGAGCCTTTGAGGTCCTAAGTTAAGGACCCCAAAGGAAGCATCAGTTAATACCCAAATCATAGTTCCTTTTGATTGGGGTAAATCGTAGTCCCTTTCATTGGGGTAATGGCTGAGTAAGTCCTAAGTTAAGGACCCCAAAGTAAGCTCAGTCGTTACCCTTCTGCAAACATCTGTTCTCCACTGCATGAAAAACAGATAAAATCATCCCCTTTTTCAACCCCTATGTAGAAAGGGATTTCATCTACTTCCCCCCCCCCTTTTAGGGTAATGACCGAGCATTCTATCTCCATTCTCCTCACTTTACATCTTGATCAGTTTCTGTTTTACTCCTTGTGATTGTTAGCATTTCTGAAGGTAGAATGTCAGTATTAAACATTGCTAAATTCTCCCCTTTGCATCTCGCTTCTACTGCATGTTGTATCGCCATCATTAAATCTTTATAAAGCATGAAGGGATGTGGCATGTCTATACTCTCTTCTACTTCATTGGTTCTTTAAAAATACACTGTTCAACATTGAAAGTGCCCCACCCAGAAGGACATGTCACACAAACGTTCAAATAGAAGAGTAGGTGTGTGCAGTTGAGATATGCAAATGATGGTAATCTGGAACCAATGATGTGTGAGATAAAAGGTGGAAGAAAGAACAAAGATGGTATTGTGTTTATGTAGGTGCAAGTCATGTGAACATTTGAGATCAGGTGGTCCCATTTGGAAATTGTTCGACCAAGGCTGATCAGGCCCACCATCGGCAGGTTTATCGCCATTTGGATGCTTTTGAGAGAGGAAGAATTATAGGTCTATGTGAAGCTGGATGGACTACATGTCGTGCCACTGCCCATGTTCATCAGGATACACAAACGGTTGGACACTCTTGGCAGCAGTGATGAAATTAGGGTTCGTGCATCGCAGAGGGAGTGGTGGCATCCAACAGACGTCACATGCTGACATTCTAGGTGCATTGTTCGACATGATTGTTCGTCACCATGGCTTGAAAGGCATATTGTTCGACATGCTTATTCATCACCACAGAGCACTGCAGGCGATATTCGTTAGGCTTTAGCAGCCATGGACGTCCCCGTAACTATCCAAATGATAAAACGAAAGTTGCATGTGGCACACCTGCACTCTAGGCAACTGTTACATCTACTACCATTGAGTGCAAACCATCAGAGCGCTCATGTGATTTGGTGCTGAAGTCGTGCCAACTGGGATCACGAATAGAACACTTTTGCGTTTAGTGACGAATCCCATTTCTTTCTGGGTACTGACGATTGATAGGTCTATGAATGGCGACAACCTGGCAAGAGGACGGCTAAAGCTTGTTTGCGACCGACACACTGCCCATCAGCCAGGCATAATGGTATGAGGTGCTATTGGATATGAGAGCGGTCACCTCTTGTCCACATCATGGAAACACTGACAGCTGCATGATATGTTAGCGTGGTTCTGCAACCCATTTTGTTACTGTTTGTGTTTTGTTACCATTTTCCAACATGACAACACCCGTTTACACACTGCTAGGGTTTCAAGCCAATGTTTGCAACATGTTCAAGTATTGTCATGGCCAGCACGATCTACAGATTTCTACCCAATAAGAAATGTGTACGACCACATTGGATGATGTGTGCAATCCTCTCACCAGCCAGCGAGGATTCTCGAAGAATTATGGGAGCAAGTCAGTGCTGCTTGGTGTGCAATTCCTCAGGATCATATTCGTCGACTGTATGACTCCATGCCATATTGCTGCCTGTATTGCCGTTCATGGTGGTGCAACCACCTACTGATACAGTTACATTGTACTGCATTATCTCATCTTCTAACCATTGTAAGTGCTGCAAATTAAATCATGGTGTGCCAAAATATTTTGCTATGTGTGTGCTACCTTTCACCCCTTTCCCCTTACTCCTTCTGGGTGGGGCAATTTCAATTTCTTACAGTATATTTTTTCCATTTTCTCTTTAATAATGCAGTTTTTTTTCTAGTAGATCGCAAAGATTATTTTTTTTCCTAATGGCTCTTTAAAGTTATAAATTTATTTCTAATGGTTCTGAAAAATATTTTTTTTTTTGGTAGTGGGCGTTGTTTTTTTTATCTCTTTTAAATGGAAAACGAGATGAAAAGCAACTAATGTATAGCAATGTAGTAGTGGGAAAAAATATATTTACGTGTTATATTTTAGTAGTAGAAAAACGAGACAGAAGCAACTAAATAAAAATGAGATATAAAGAAACTAATTCGCTTCATCGTCTTTCTGTCTGTGGACATCGAAAATTTTTGTTTACAGAGATAAAAATTCGTTTTGTGTTGAAATCTCTGTAACCTCCAAATACGCCCTGTATTCATTTGAAATTCAAAAATTTCAAACAATTTAATATAATCAATCATTATCTCATTACACTAAATAACTTATCAGGTATTCCATATGATCTAACAATCAACCACAAATCATGTTGATCAACAGAGTCAAAAGTCTTTTTGAAATCTATAAAGCTAGCAACCTCAGGTTTCTGAAACTCTAAACATTTCCTCAAGAATCTGCCTAAGTGAAAATATTTGATCAATACATCTCCTACCACTTCTGATTCTGCACTGTTCATCATGCAGTTGTACATCAACCAAAATTGTTGATTCTATTAAGTATAATCATGCAAAGAACTTTACCCGGAACAGAAAGTTAACTAATTCCCCTATAATTATCACAAGAACTGCAATCATATATTTTAAAAACTGGGGACAACAATAGGTGTAGAAAAATTCTTATGGACAACACCTCAATCATAAAAAAAATCATAATTTCAGTTGGCCATGCGACAACACGAGGGAGTAATGCATCTATCCTTAGTGGAAAGAATGGGAGAGAAATAATCACATTAAGAACATCTCTGAAATGATCAGCCCACTTACTCATCACAGAATCCTCACCTTCAACCACCTTGCCATGTTTATTCCCTAATACTTGTGTACCTGTCTGTTTCTTCCCACTTGAAACATTTATAATCTGGTACAACCCCCTGATGTTGTAGAGTCTAACTACTTCCTCAGCTTTGCCAGCCAAGCTATCAAGCCAAAATTTCTTATCAAGTGTTAACTGATCTTTTACACGTTTATTAAGCTCATAGAATTCCTTAGTAGGGTGTTGATTTATATTAATCTTGCATTTCCATCTTTCAGATATAAATTCCATAGCCTTACCAGTCAAATAGTTTTGTTTCTTCTGTTCCCTTTTACTCAAAGAGTACTATTGGTTTCAAGAAAAGTCTGTTTAAACTGATCCCATTCTTTCCCAACTTCAGCAGTAACCAAACCACTATTGTCATATTGACTAAGTAGCCTATCATGGATTTGCTGCATCTGGCCACTGCACACCAATTCTAACAAGGTTCTTTTTGACACTGTCAGCCCATCATATCCTAGGTCTCCCCCTCTTTCTCAGGCCTTTAGGCACACTGTTCATAAGTCTATTCGTTAATCTATAATTATCCATATGGGTAACATGGCAAACCAACGGAGTCTCTCTGTGCACAATATGCTGCTTAAAGGAGGTTGCTGACTCTTTTGCCTAACCTCATCATTAGTTACAAAGTTGAACCACCTAATGCCCAAGATACTGCGTAAGCATCTGGAATCAAAAGCATCTAGTTTCCTGTTATCTTGTTTACGAATTGTTCAAGTTTCACTACCATAACTAATCCTAGAAAGAACCAAACTATTATACAATCTAATTTTAGTCTTAAGTGTATACTCCTATTTCTCCATACTCTCCATAGATTCTTAGAAGTCCCAGAGGCAATCCCTATTCTTCTATTTATCTCATGCTGCACATCACCAGTATTTGTTATGTAGCTGCAAAGATAATTAAACTGTGACAACTATTCAAGACTGCAACCATTCAGGTTAACAGAATCACAACCTGCCTGACCAATTTTTCAGGTACTTGCAGTGGCCTCTGAGCAGGATTGTCAACTGCCTGATATAAGGTATCCAGTGCCTCTGTTCACTTAGGGCTGGCAGCCCACAAATAGAAAACATAGGGCCAGATTCTCCCTCAAATGAGGCCCATGAATGCAGCAAGTCCAGGATCCATAATCAAGCTCAAATGCACACTGAGAATATGATAATATTCTTATGCAACCCATTAGGTGAATCCCATACGTATTTATAAGTGCCCCGGTGTTTACAGTATGTGTTGATTATTTGCAAACTATTAAGCTTACTTGCCTGTAGGACACGTTCCTCATTGTAATTGGAACTACCAATGTCAAAATGACCTAAAATTGCTGCCCAAAGATTAGAGTCAGTACCTAGTTTAGCATTGAAGTGACCAACCACAAAAGAAACAACTCCTTTCTTCACAGAACTCAAAATATTTTGAAACTGATTGTAAAATGTATCCTTCTCATTCTCATCAGAGTCCTCTCTGGGGGCATAAGAACAGATGAGACTCGAGTCTTTAAATTGTCTTTCAAATTTTGCTGTAAGAAATCTTTCATTAATGCAGTCATATCATAGAAGAGCATCAGTGGCATGTCTGCTGAGAAGCAAACCTACTTCTGGGAGATGCTTTCCCTCCTCACTGCCTGAAAAGAGAAATTTAAAGTTACTTTTAATCATCTCACATTTACCTGTCCATCTGGTCTCTTCCAAGACTAGAATATCTAGGTTATAATGCTGGAATTCCTGCATGAGGACATCAAGAGAATAACCTTTATGTAACATCCTCACATTCCACAAACTTTCAGAGAGAAAATGATTAGTAGGGTTTTTAAAGAAACTAGGTTTATTGAAAGATATAGAGCCAACAATATCAAACATCCCCCTGAAGGCAAGAACTGTTCCTCCTTCACTAAAGACAAGTCACCGATGCCTGTAAGAACTTCAGGCACCACATTTTCAAGTGGTCCTTTTGAAGAGCCATGTGGCCTGCCTGAGACACATTACTTCAGTTTCGAATTGATGATGCCCAACTAGCTAAGTGAGGGTTCAGATACATGTGATGGTCTCTGAGGAAGATTATCCACCAGCTTCTATAAGGTATCCCATGCCTCTGTTCACTTAGGGCTGGAAACCCAGAAACAAACAGTAAACATAGCGGCAGATTCTCCCTCAACAGAGGCCCACCAATGCAGCAAGTCCAGGATCCATAAACCAGTCCAGTCTATTGGGTACAAATGATCATCATCAGGACCCTGTGAAGTTGTCCACTCCTAAGTAGGGCTGAAAAAAAAAGTGGTTACGAATGACCAGATCAGTAGCTCACACTGAGTTGGCAGCCTTCCCCTTCTGTTCTCCTCCAAAAGAGATTCTCTTTTGAAAGGTACTAACAGCCTGCACCATGAGAAGGTGAGGTCGGACATTAGGTGCTTCAGTTCTGTGCATCACACTGCAGATTCGTACACAGCTCTCCTTCCAATTTTTGCCTAGCTACCCTTTACAAATCCGAATATTGCAACAATGTATTAATTATAGAAATATGGACTTTTGATGATGGAATGTGAACGTCATGAAGTTTCCTTTGGAAACAATGAAACTGATAATTAGAAAACTTTTTACTGTGATTGGTACTGAGGAAATATTACAATTTGCATTTTTCGAATATTTAGTAATTTTAATATCTTTACAGGTCACTAAAATGAATATCACAACTGTAACGAGTTTCACAAATAATATGTATAGGACAGAAATATGCAAAATTTGTGATAGCTTTAAAGGAATATTCCACTGACAGCAATGATATACCCACCTTCTGTGGGAGGTGTGGAAAATGCAACTACTTCAATTTAAGAATTATGAGACGAATACTTTTATGTTGTATAATTACTAATAAAAATACTATTTGCAGTTTCCCCAACACCTGTTTGTTGAAATTAAAACTTTTAAGGAATGAAACATTAGGGAAAGGAAAAACTTTATTCTCTTTGAAAACGGGATTCTCATATGCGCCTGAGCCGATATTCATTCTTCTGCTTAAGAATATTATTCTTTTTCTATTGGCTATTTAACAATATAGATTTCTATCTAGAGGCTTATTAGGAATGTAAATTTTATGCCAGTGGCTCTTTAAAGATATAGGTTTGTTTTTCTCCTGGCTTTTAATAATGTAGTTTACTGTAGTAGTTATTTACGAATATAATTTTTTATTTATAGTGACTCTTTAAGAATATTATTTTTCTGGTGTCTTTTCAGGAACTTTTTTTTGTAGTTACATTTTAAGGATGCAGTTTTCTAGATGGTTATTAGTTAACATTCGTTGACCACCTCTCATTCTAGATGGTGTCACATTCCATCAAAGAAAGAAGACAGCAACGGACTTTCCAAGTCCATCACTCTCCGCTTTCTCACCACAGCAGGGTAAGAGGGGTGGTGGGAGAATCTAAATGTTTGTACAGTTGCGACTAGAGACTGCAAATGGCAGATTGCCAGCCTGGCTTGCAATCTGCCATTAGTTAATTGGATTACCAAACAGTTTTCATCCTCTTTGTTTTAATTTTGTTCGTTGTATATATTTTGCTTATTCTTGTTTCTGATTATGTTATTTTATTCTAGGTATATATAACCAAGTACTTGAAACTAAGAAGCTTGCAATAACGGAATAAATTAACACTGACAGAAAGCAGGAAATTAGGGAAGTTGAAAAAAATTCATTTAAACATTCGGTTGACACAAATCTACTCTTTGAAATTCTGTACGTTCAAAAGAATAAATTCCAAGTGTTTACACATTTATATTTTCGTTACACAAAAATATATATGATCCATTATTCATTAAAGTGGAACATATTTTGGCAAATTGACAAAATATTCGAAATGTTTTCTACACTAAAAGATGCTTCATGTGCATAAAATATCATAATAACGACACTGAATAAATTAGAATCATAAATTGCTTTAGCTGGAACAAAAAAATAATGTTTCTATTTGTCATAAAGGACAGAGAGGAAGCCAGAGAAATGCTTTATATTTGGGAGAGAGTACAAAAAGTGAAATCAGAGTTGGAACTATTACTGTGAGCAGAACAAACATTCCTACATGTGAGAAGTTTTTTCAGAAACGAAGATATAAAGAGCATTTCTCAGATTAACATGCAGAAATTTTTCAGATGTCATATTATGTAATGGAGAATGTTAATCGAATAGCGCATACATTCAAATATATAGGAAAGTCATATATTGGTGAAATATGCAACAAAAGTTTCAAAACCAAGCTTCTGCTCTAATGTCAGTATTCTAAAAACACAATAAATAAGACAACCAAATCTTCAGTCTTTAATAACATTTTAATGCATAGAAAAAGCACAACAAATATTGAGTACAGAAAACTTTTCTTAAAATCTTTTATTTGGCATACGATAAAGAGAGGACATATATCAGTGAATTATGAAACTAAAGTTTTGAAACAAAGCCAGTAATACTTTTACTCCCACAAAATGCAGGCCCTTTTATTTTACTCCCACAAAATGCAGGCCTCGTATATGAGAAAAATGCAAAAATTCATTTAAAACAAAGCAGAACCTTGAATAACATTTTCTATTCCACAACAGTAAAAAAAACTGTCTGCAGTATTATATAATAATATATTAGTGAACAAAGCTAATTTATGGTCTATTTTCTGTTACATAGAGGAAAGGAGTCACATCTCTGTTAAATATTGTAGCAAAGAATTTACACAAATAGCTCACCTAAATAACATTATTTGGCACGTATGACAAAGAAGCTACATGACTGTGAAATATATAACTAGATATTTGTTGATAAATGGTATCTTAAAGTTCATAATTTGATATGCAAAAATGGAAAACCATGTACATTGAATATGTACAAATAGTTTTTCAAGTAAAGGATCGTTGAAATTTCATTATCGAACAGACAGAACAAAAGGCACATGTTCCAAAAATATAAGAAATTTGATCTGCAGATTTAAGGACCACTTTGTTATTCGCCCAGGAACGAATGGGCACATTTTAAAAATGAGTGAAAAGGAATCATCAGAGAATTCTCATTCTAGGTGTTATTTTCTTAAACACACAGAGGAAAAACATATATGTGAAATATGTAATAAGAAATTTGCACTTAAATCTTCCCTTAGGAACCATGTTCTGACACACACACAGGAAAAACCGCACATATGTGAAGTATGTAATAAGAAATTTACGCTGAAGTCTACCCTTAGGAACCATGTTCTGACACACACAGGGGAAAAACCACATATATGTGAAATATGTAATAAGAAATTTGGACAGATGTCTTATCTTAGGAAGCATGTTCTGATACACACAGGGGAAAAACCGCATGTATGTGAAATATGTAATAAGAAATTTGGACACATGTTTAATCT
The DNA here is from genome assembly GCA_038380435.1 of Ryuthela nishihirai. NCBI lineage: Eukaryota > Metazoa > Arthropoda > Arachnida > Araneae > Heptathelidae > Ryuthela > Ryuthela nishihirai. The sequence continues at coordinate 1,644,458 of JAWZYU010000058.1, forward strand.
TAGAAAGCATTTTCTGACACACACAGGGGAAAAACCGCATGTATGTGAAATATGTAATAAGAAATTTGCACATAAATTATCCCTTAGGAACCATGTTCTGTCACACACAGGGGAAAAATTGCATGTATGTGAAGTATGTAATAAGAAATTTACACTGAAGTCTACCCTTAGGAACCATGTTCTGACACACACACGGGAAAAACCGCATGTATGTGAAATATGTAATAAGAAATTTCCACTGAAATCCACTTAGGAACCATGTTCTGACACACACAGGGGAAAAACAACACATATGTGAAATATGTAATAAGAAATTTGCACTGAAATCTACACTTAGGAAACATGTTGTGATACACACAGGGGAAAAACCACATGTATGTGAAATATGTAATAAGAAATTTGGACGGATGTCTCATCTTAGGAGGCATGTTCTGACACACAGGGGGAAAACTGCATGTATGTGAAATATGTAATAAAAAATTTGGACGGATGTCTCATCTTAGGAGGCATGTTCTGACACACGGGGAAAACTGCATGTATGTGAAATATGTAATAAAAAATTTGGACGGATATCTCATCTTAGGAGGCATGTTCTGACACACGCAGGGAAAAAACCACACATATGTGAAATATGTAATAAGAAATTTGCACTGAAATCTACACTTAGGAAACATGTTCTGATACACACAGGGGAAAAACCACATGTATGTGAAATATGTAATAAGAAATTTGGACGGATGTCTCATCTTAGGAGGCATGTTCTGACACACAGGGGGAAAACTGCATGTATGTGAAATATGTAATAAAAAATTTGGACGGATATCTCATCTTAGGAGGCATGTTCTGACACACGCAGGGAAAAAACCACATGTATGTGAAATATGTAATAAGAAATTTGCACTGAAATCTACACTTAGGAAACATGTTCTGATACACACAATGGAAAAACCACATGTATGTGAAATATGTAATAAGAAATTTGGATGGGTGTCTCATCTTAGGAGGCATGTTCTGACACACAGAGGGAAAAAAACCACACGTATGTGAGGTATTTATTAAGAAATTTGCACAGATGTGTACTCTTAGGGAGCATTTCTGACAGACACAGGGGAAAAACCACATTAATGTGAAATATGTAATAAGAAATTTGCACTGAAATCTACCCTTGGGAAGAATTTTCTGATACACACAGGAGAATAACCACATCTATGTGAAATATGTAATAAGAAATTTGCACTGAAATCTAATCTTAAGGTTCATTGTCTGACCCACACAGGGGAAAAATCGCATATACCGTATTTGCCGGCATATAGGACGCACTTTTTCCCCATCAAAATACGCCTAAAATATGGGGTTCGTCTTATGCGCCAGTAATCAAAAATATGAATTAAAATTTCTGTCTAAAACTTTTGGTTTATATCAATATATATATAACTATTCTTTTGCATTTTGTCCTTTTGTAAAAGAGTGGTTTCAAATAAATCGTTTCCATATTTTTTTTTCTGTTCTGTAAAAATAATAAGTTGCATGATACATTTTGTGCTTCACTACTGACAGAGGAAGCATTCCAGTAAAATAGAGTTCAGATCCACTGATATCTCAAGGTTACGATTCATCCAATGTGCGCATGCGTGATCACATTTCACTGGCATATTGTTTCGAAAAGCGCAAGCAAGGCGCATCGTTACTGATTACAGCGTCTCTAGGCATCAAAAACATAAACTTTTAGTACCAAAGAAGCTTTGTCATGTTTTTGCTGCGAAACATGGCTCAAAAACAACACAGATTCTGCTATGATATTGCATTCAAGTTATGAGTGATTGAGTATGCCAAAGAACACGGAAAGAGGGCAGCAGAGAGGAATTTCGGATCACCACCAACAGAAAAGATGATAAGAACTTGGAGAAGACAGGAAGAAGACCTAAAAAAACTATGCGTAGTAAACATAATCTGTGACATGGAATTGCAAAATGGCCGGAACTAGAAGAATTAAAAACTTGGATATTAGACCACCGAAGCTCGTGATTTTCAGTGTCCACAAAAATGACTATTCAACAAACAAGAGTGATAGCTACTAACAGAGGCATCACTGATTTTACAGGATCAACGTCATGGTGTTCTAGATTCATGAAGAGAAATTACTTACGTATGCAGACTAAAACAAAAATAGCACAAAAGATGCCAACAGAATATGAAGACAAAATTATCGAGTTTCATAAATTTGTCATTAAGGCAAGAAAAAGAGGAAATTTTGAACTTTCACAAATAGGAAACATGGATGAGGTCCCACTGACATTCGATGTACCCTCAAACAAAACAGTAGATTCCAAAAGTGCAAGAGTGTTATTGTTAAAACTTGTGGACATGAGAAAATGCAGTACACAGTCTTGTCTTGTTGTGGCAATGGAACAAAATTGCCGACTCTTTTCGTTTTCAAAAGGAAAACCTTGTGCAAGGAAAAACTGCCTAAAGGTGTGTTTGTGCACATTCATCCTAAGGGATGGATGGATGAAGGGGGGGGGGATGAAGTTGTGAGTAGACAATGTGTGGTCTAGGTATCCTGGTGTACTATTAAAGAAACCTGCCTTGCTAGTATGGGATCAGTTTCGGAGTCATAGAACAGAAGCTGTAAAAAATAAAATCAACCAACTGAAAATCAGTTAGCTGTAATTCCAGGTGGACTAACGAGCCAGCTTCAACCTTTAGATGTCTGCATTAATAAACCATTTAAAGGATTCATGAAGAAGATATGGAACAGTTGGATGCAGTCTACAGATTTTGAAGTGACACCATCAGGAAGAAGGAAGAGGCATAACATTTTGCAGATTTGTGAATGGGTCAAAACTTCATGGAATGCTGTGAAACATGAGACAGTTGTAAAGTCATTTAAGAAATGTGGTATTAGTAACTTGATGGCACAGAGGATGATTTGTTATACGAAGACTCAGTTTCTGAAAAAGAGGCTTCAAGTGATTCTTCATTTAGCTCTGGAGATGAATTTCTGGGTTTTGAGGATGAACATTAATAGGTACCTAACTACAATGGTCCCTAGTTACATTTTTTGTATACATAAATAACTGTAAAATGAGTACAGTAAATCTTTATGGAAATTCATGGAACAATGTGGAAAATTTTTTTCCCCTTAAAAATGTGTCTAAAAAAGGGGGTGCATCTTATACGCCATTGCGTCCTATAAGCCCGCAAATACGGTATGTGAAATATGTTATACATAATTTGCATGGAGAGCTACCCTGCAACACCATTTACTTACACACAGTGGATAAAAGCCACAAGTATGTGATATATGTCAAGAAATTTACACGCAATTATCAACTTCAGAATCATTTTCTAACATGCACAGCAGAAAACCCATATGTATGTGATATACTTAAGAAATTTGCATGCAAATTTCAGCTTCAGAACAATTTTCTTATACACAAAACGAAAACTCATATATATGTGAAATATGTAATAATGAATTTGTAAGTATGTCTAACCTTAGAATTCATTTTTTGATACACAGAGGAGAATACCACATATATATGAAATATGTAATAAGAAATTTTCATTGAATTATAAACTTAGACACCATTATCTTACACACACACACAAAGGAAATGCCACATGTATGTGAAATATGTAACAAGAAATTTGTAAGGAAAAGCTGCACTTGAGGACCATTATTTCACACAGAAAAAGCTGCATGTATATGAAATATGTAATTGGAAATCTGCATTAAAATCTGCAGTTAACAATAATTTTCTAACACAGTTGAAAAACTGGATGTATATAAAATATGTAATATGAAACTAGCACTGTATATGTACTTAGCAATTATTTTCTGACACTGAGGAAAACGAATAAATACATCTATCCTAGAGAATCATTGTCTCATACAGACAGGGGAAGAACCGTACGTGTGTAAAACATGTAATGAGAAAAATTTGCAGAGGAATATACAATTAAGAGCCCTATTCTGACATATAAAAGGGAAAAAAAACACATATATATATATAAGTGTGTGAAAAATGGAAAAAGAAATTTTGAAATCAAGCATCAGAAGCGTTTTCAATTCATGTAAAGAAAACACTCTGTCAAAAATTTTAAAAAATGCAATCAAAGCTGAGCAAAAGATTCTGATATGAAAGATTAGTGGTATATCTATGACCTCCGTATAAATTTTCAAAATGAAATTGGGGCTCACGTATCTTTTATACAAAAAGTAGATTGCTATGTGTGAAATATGCAGCGAAGCCAAAAACCGAAAGAGGAATATGTAATATCGTTTTGAAGCAGGCTGAAAGGAGGTTGCACATGGCAATGAAATATACATGTGTGATTCGTAGAAAGCCAATCTTAACATTCATTTTTCTCTCATGGATTTTGGCATGACACACGAATGTGAAATATGTAACATGAAATATGCGCAAAACTTATAACTAAAGTGTTATTCGGTATCTTGCATGAAACTCAAACCACGTATCTGTAGAATATCTAACTAAATATTTGCAGAAATATAATTGTTCAAAGTTATCTTTTGAGGAACATAAAGGTAAAGCTATTCCAGTTGTGAAATATGTAGCAAATTTTTTAGCGAAACAAAGTGCTTTATTGAAATTTTGTGTCATGGAAGACAAATGAATTTCTTCGGAAATATTTACGAAAACATCGACACAGAGACTTCTTGATTCATTTTGTGACAAACATGAAAGAAAAGCTACATAGCTATGAAATACGACAGGAGAAATTTCCACTGAAAACTCAAGTAACATTTTTAGTTTGGAGTAAACGTAGAGATTAATATCTCTGAAATGTGTAGCAAAACATTTCTGGTGTAAAATTCATTTTGTTATCCAATAGCTAACACACACAAGGTAGATTTCTGTAAGCTATTTATCATGGAATTTACCCAGAAAAATGGTTAAGAATTATTATGTGAAACCATGTGTGTCTGAAATTTTTAAGAAAAACATTCCAGACCAAACTTAATGTACCGTTTTCAGTTGAATGTGAAAAAATGTCATGCATTTCAAAATATACACAAAAAACATCTACACATATTTCTTCTCAGTTTTTCTTCATATATTTCTTCTCAGTTCTCAGTAATAGAGCCCATATATCTACTAAGTATGTTGCAAGTGCCTGGGCTGAAGTACTATATTTCTTACCTAAAAAGTGATCTGATATACGTAAAATACACAGTATATATACAGCTGTATCTCTCTTGCTACTTTCAGTCACATAGAAAGAGAAGCCAGATATTGGTGATATTGGTGAAATACGTGAGAAGAAATTTTCACAAAAGGCTTCTTTAAATATCCATTTTCTGACATCTCCAAACAAAAGACACAACTATGAGAAATATCAACAATTAAATTTGGCAAGAATAGGTCCTCTGAAAGAATTTTCTGGCACACAGAAATACTATTTTAATATAAAGTATCTACGAAATTTGAAAGAAAACATACCTTCAGGAGTCATTTTTTCTGCACAGAAAGAAAAAGTTGCATTTCTGTATAATATGGAAAAACGTTTTAAGATAGTGCATGGGTTTGAATATCAATAATGGAAAGACAAACGAATCAGCCTCATATATAATCAAAGACTACAGAATGTTAATTGCCATTTTTACTGCAGGAAAAGAGACGCCATGTTTCTGTGAACTAGGTAAATGATTTCCATTAAAATTTATTCTCAGGGGGTATTTTCTGCTAAGAGATTAAAGATAGGTATCTCTGAAATAATTGACAAGGAATTTGCATAAGTGTTCACCATAACAATCAGTACCTTATACAGAAGAAAGAGAAGCCACATGAAAGTGAAATATTTGAAAATCTACATTTGCATTCCTCAGTGAAACTTGTGCTTTTAATGACATATTGTATCAAGCACAGAAGACAATCCATTTGTTTGAAATATGTCACAAAAGATTATCAAAACAGAGCAGAGTTTATTCTTAATGTCTGATACAGATGAAACAGAAGCATCCTTTATGAGAAATGAATGACTCTCCATGAAATATGTAAATTGTAGTTGATTGCGTTATTGAAATTTACCTGTCAGTGATGAGAAAAATCGACTTTTCTGATTGAGATTTCCGATGTCGGTTTTCAGTTTATCAATGATGCCAAAAAATTTTGTAATATTTTAAATGCAATAATTTAAGAAAAATAAAGAAATGTTTGACTGATGATCGTCTTATTTTTATAACGAAACTGTACCATATAAATGTATTCCAAAACATTTTTTCAGTTTATAATATTTTTGAATTTCTTGAAAAGTATTTGGACATTTGCATGAACAACTTTGGGAATAAAACTTCTACAGAAAAAGTGACAGCGGAGAATAATTCAAAGTTTAATTAATTTTAACGACAAAAAAACAATAAAAATGAAGTCTTCATTTCTGAAAATTGTTGAAGGAAATAATAATGGTAAGTATTGACAGGAAACACTGCAAATGAATGTTGTCCATAATTTAAAAAGCACCAGTTTCATTCATCGTTAACGGTATTTGAAGACTCTTTTATATTATTTTAGAATCATGTTATTTTAGCTAATTCTTTTCTGTGTTCACTTCTCTGGAAAACGTTTATGAATTGCATTTCTGGTATGTAGTGTTTAAGTTTTCAGAAATGTTTAAATATCAATTTTCCACTGATCATTACATGTTGCCTCATATAAATGGAAAGCAAAATCGGAGATTTCTGATTTTTTTAAATATTTTTTTTATCTTTAACTGTAAGGAAAACTAAGTACTGAATAAAATCCATCGAAGTTTCAATTTTCATCAATATTCTTAGTATTTAATGAGTTATCTAAAAAAATAATACATCATCTAACAGCTGCTTGCCTCAGAGGTCTGACAGGAGCCTGTTAGTTTACGTAATCGTATCAGAATAATATGACCACCCCTAATTCCCATTGTAGCCGTCCCGTGGCCGAGTGGTTAGCACGCTTGTCTAGTGATCTAAGGGACCTGGCTTTGGCTAGTGATCTAAATTACCTGGGTTCGAGCCCCAGGTAAGGTATGGATGTATGTGTCGTTTTCTACTGAGGTCTTGCCATCCTCTCAGACCTACTATGGCATATAAACTGACAGGCTCCTGTCAGACCTCTGTGGCAAGCAGCTGCTTGAGGGGGTAATTTTTTTTTTAATTCCCATTCTTAGATAGGTGGTCCTATGATTCTGATAGGATTGTATATATGCCATAATAAAAGGTCTGTGAGGATGGCAGGACCTCACCAGAAAGGCAAGACAAGCATTCATATCTTGCCTGGGGTTTCAACCCAGATTCCATAGATCAGTAGCCAAGTGCGCATTCAATAAATTACAATAGCTCCAGTGTTGATCGCGATATTTTATCACAAATAAATTGAAACTTAATAAGCATATTTTAATCATTATCAAAGAGTTATTGTACCATTTGAGTAAAATAAAAGTTTTCTGCAACACATTGCTGTTCTTATATTGTAGTATATCCTTAAATTTTAAAACACGAGAATGAATAATATAAGTAATACCTGTAAGTTCTTCCGCCACCTATTATCAGGCATATGAATATCGCCTTTAGAGTTCAGTGACAATGAATGCTACTTTACAGCTTTTGAATAGGAAAGGCGTCAGCTGATTGGGGCGGGGGTGGCTCAGTCGGGTAGCACGCCAGGCTCATAATCTGTAGTTCCCAGGTTCAAGTCCCAGCTGGGTCAGCGTTGAGATTTATCTCTGCAAAATTCCCCGCCATGCCCACGGTCAGTAGGGGACACCGATGGGCTTGGAAAGGCCGCCGTCCATCGGATGGGACGTTAAGCCGTGGCCCCGTATACGGGAGAGCCGTATCCTCTGCACGTTAAAGAACACGCTGGATGGCCGTGTACGGGAGAGCCATATCCTCTGCATGCTGGATGGAATTGACGGGAGGCTACCATCTGTATCCCAACAGCTGTTCCAGTGGTCCCCTCCCCCAACCTTCTCTGAGCCTTTGGGGTCCATGTGACCTGGCCATTTAGCCCATGGTGTGCAAAAAAGTACCGCTCAGAGGTAAAACAACCCAACCCATCAGCTGACTTTCCAAATGCCTCATTTTTTAAAATATAAAGCTGTAATATAATCATTTCTGTTTTTGAACGTCAAGAACCACCAACACAAAAGATGCACTTCACCCAAATGTCTCCTGACATTTTTGCATTAAAAATTCGAATCTCTGAGCAAAACTCGAATTCCATTTTAAACCAAATTTGCTTCTTTTTTCCACTTTAACAACCCGTCTCATTCAACGGGAGATTTCCCAGTTTAGTAATAAATTGCAATCTGGATTTCATAATTTCCTACAGATGGCTTATTTTTGGAAGACACAGCTTTGAAGTTCGCATCTCTTTGAATAATATTTGCTAATATCGTAACTTTTGGACATCAGTTTATATATGCTTGAAATTTCCAAAAGTTATCAAGAAATTTTACTATAAATTTTCGGGCATGTATTTTATGCAATCAACATAATGTGTAATTTGTAATAAAATTCTTTAAGGAAGTGTTTTCACGATTCAATTGGTTATGTAATTCATGACTATTAAAGTGATCAGTTTCAGATCACATTTTGTTTGTGGGTTGAGAGCCCCAAGTGAATAGATTCCCAGGATATGTTTTATCATCTGGTGGATAATCCTGATCAAAGACCATCACAGGTACTTCAACTATCACTTCTACAGTCATCGTGAAACCTACATTGGAGGAACTTCTCCAATAATGAAGGTGCACAAAAAAAATAGCATTAATGTTGGTCTTAGACACAGAGACTAGAGACAGCATCTGCTCTGATTGGCAGGACAGTCATGGAGCCATGTTAAGCGGGTTAAGAACGGAAATTATGCAGTAGCTTTACACAGAGTTTAAAGGTAATATATATGGCGCAGGAAATCAATAGATGCCTACATTAATGTACACTCTGACCTTTTTTCAAGTAGCATTAGAAACCAATAATTATAATAAATAAAAATAAATACCCCCTCAAGCAGCTGCTTGCCACAGAGGTCTGACAGGAGCCTGTCAGTTTATAATGCCACAGTAGAAGATCTGAGAGAATGGCAGGACCTCAGCAGAAAACAACACGAACATCCATGCCTTACCCGGGGCTCGAACCCAGGTCCCGTAGATCAGTATCCAGGCGCTCTAACCAACAGTACTTAAATATTTGTCCGTTTTCAGAAACAGCTATTTTTCCTTATTTTTTTAATAATCGCAAATGATTAAGCTGCTGTTAAAAACGCATCTACATGCGGAAGCAGTGTTATGAAAATTTGTACTTACATCTGTCTGAGTCATCCTTGTGGCTCTGTGGGCGTAACCTACAGCTTTTGATCATGGTTAAACCATTGGATTAAACCGGTTTCAATTGTCTGGAACAGGAGAGGCCTCTAGCGCCAGCTGATTAGGAATGGACTGCTCATTTAAACTTTATATTAGCCTATAATGCAAAGTATTGAAAAATGGAATGAGCAATCAATTTCGAGTTCTTTTTAGTTTTTTTGTTAGAGAATTTTTTTTTCATCAGGGCTCGGGTAATGTCTAAATATTTCGTTCCCAGAAGATCCAGCTTTAGATTTGAGCTTAATGTATTCAGTGCGTGCTTACGGAGACATCCTATGGCACAGATCCTACTTCATTCCACTGCAGCAAAACGTGTCAAATTTTTCCAACCAAGTGCTCTGAAATTTTGTGAAAGGAGTAAGTGCTCAAAAATGGTTTAAAGTTAATAATATCATTTCGTATATATGAATTACGTTACAATACACCGGAACTTTAAAATGCAAAGTCATTCTTGCCTGTTTTATGGAAAAAAATATTTCGAATTTATTTTATAATTTCGAAATTAAATGAAGAAAACAAACTTTACATCAAATTTTCGAGAAGTAAACAATTCGCTCGATAAAAAGAACCATGGGTCCATGAAAAGAACGACCACCCAAAACATTACTTCTGCTAATAGAACACATCTAACATTCCCAAGAAGTTCGTGATATGTTCCTGTAATGTAGCAGACCAAAAGCAGCAGAGGCAGTAGTACAGATCGCGGGCCTCAGCCGCCATTTTGTTTTTTGACGCAACGTAACAAAACGGCCTTTTGATTCCCACAACCCCCCCCCCCCCCCACTCCCAAACCCTAACAGGGGTTTCTAGAAAAAAGATTGTTTTTCTCGTTACCATAGTAAAGAAAAACCCGAGTTACGTTACCATGGTAACGGTAATTGGCGTTGTAAAGAAACAACGTAACAAAAAAAAAAACAACTGCGATTTCACTAAAACATCCCACACAACCACATATTCTTAAAAAAAAACCATAAATAAAGAAACTAAAGTTGCCTTCCCATATACTACAACCTCTTTCTCCAATAATTAAAACACTACACAAATATATTTCCACAAACTAAACTGATCAATCCAGTCACACATACGATAATTAGCCTAAATAAATCGCCGGAATTAATGAAATCGAACGTGTCTCAAAACCAAGTTCATCATCGACAATGCATCGCCGACCATCATTATAAAATAGCCCCCAAAACTAAATATCGACATAACACATACCAAAAAGCAAAAAATCGGCAACAGTGCACCACCAACCGAATTATAAAAAAGCCCCAGAAATAAATAATGTCCTCCCAGGCAACCGAAACCGAAAAACATGAAAATCGGAATCTTTTACATTTTCAATGAATGTAAAAGACTAGGGGAAAAAATGGGATTTTCTACAATGGGGACTTAATTTAAAAATTTAATATTTTTTTCCAAAGTTTGCTTAACCCTAGTATCACAATGTGATTTACACATTTATTTGTATCACAAGATGGGATCGTATGCGACCCCTCATATTTATATATAAAATAATTTATATATAGCATATAATATATATATATAATAGCAAAAATAATAATAAAATTTATTTGAAATACTACCAAGAAAATGTTATGGGAAAATGAAAATTGTTTGGATTTTATACTTTAGAAAATAAAGAAAAATAACATTTTTAAATTCAGTTTCCATTGTAGAAAATTCCATTTTTTTTCTGGTACATTCATTGCAAATGTTATTATGGCCGAGCAAACGTTTACAATAAATTCAATGTATTATTTGCTTACAGTCATTTCTACATAAGTAGAAATAATATAATCACAATGACTACTATAATTGGATCTTAGATAAGTTGTAGTCATATAAATAAATAAAATTTTCGAATAGATGTTAGTATACAAACCAACCTGCCCTTTAAATAATGCAGACAGAAGGGTATCTCTTTAGAGCAATGTTAGTCAGGTGCATTAGTTTCCGTTAGGTGAAATTATAACCTTGTTGATCTAGGATTATTATGATAAATATATATGCAGAATATTTATAATATTGCAGCACTTCTCATACATTCCTGTATATATTTGACAGGATACTATGACATTTAATATGCATATTACTGTAGAGTAATATTATACAGCTATCCACTTTTTTTCATATTAAAAAAAACAATAGCATTTAACTATAAAATTTATATCCCATAATCAGAATAATGTACGGTATAGTAGTTCTCGATTGAAATTTCGTAACTCTCATGCTAAAAAGTGGAAAATTAGATTACCTCTATTGTAAATTAATTATTCAGTACAAAGTTACTTACCTGAAAGAATTTATAAACGAACCACAAACACTTTATGAATATTATTAAACTTGATTCACCTGATATTTCTTCGAGCAGCAGAATGGTGGTTTAGAGAAGGACATACGGAATACAATCCGTGGGTATTTTTTAATCGCATAGACCTTGCCAATGGTTGCTTATTACACTGTAATGTGTTCCCGGTACGCAAAACTCCGAAAATCTCAAAAAAGAAAAATTCAAATTATATCAATTCTTCGCCATATCCATACGCTAACGCGGCAAACGTAGCAGCAACATAGCCGCTTGATATAAACTCGTAAACTGACATTATAATTTTTTTTTTCCTTGCAATAATAGGGTCATGACGTCTGACAGAGTGACGTTGAAGAAAGCACTGTTTGCTCACTCACAGGAAGTGACTTTTAGTGTTTCGTATTGCGAACACAGGTGTTTGTTTACTCTTCCGCATTTGTATTTTTCAACATCTTGTTTACGAAAATTACTATGAATTGTGGAATAGAAATAAAACGCATTTCTTTAAACATAGTGCCTCTTTCAAGCGTTTTTCGGATTAACGGTGAGTATTATTTCTTCAGGATATTTAATAATTATACCTACAATTAATAATCCTCACTTTATATCAATGAGGTGCGGTAAGATAAGCTATGACGCTTATTCCTAATTTCTTCCCAACAAATCGATACGTACAACAAAATATATGTTGGAAAGGTATATAACATACTAAATTATGAATAATTACGGTTAATGTTGAAAAAGGTAACCTTGCTTATAACATTGTGACGTTTTGAGCATTTCAATTATTCATAATTTCAGGCTGTTATTTAATTCGGTAAAAGTTTCACAGGTGATTGAAAGATTTAAGGTCCTAACGAGTGTAAAACGAAATTTGTTCCCTCCCTCGCATGAGGGGTTCTTTTACGTAAGAGCTGCAGTTTTTCGCACATATAGGACAAAATGGCCACTCCACAAGGACTCCTTGCAGTCGTCGAAGGAACCCACTGCACCACATCTGTTAACAGAGAGATGACAAGCTCAGGTCATGGCCATCTAGCGTCTTATTTAATAGGTGCAGGGTATATTTCTCCTACACACAGGTCACTGACATACCAGTGAGGCCCCTCCCCTAACCTTCTCTGAGCCTTCGGTGTCCTCGTGACCTGGCCGTTTAGCCCATTGTGTACAAAAAAATTGCCGATCACAGGTAAAACAACCAACTGTGAGCGCTATATGATATCATATGCATTTTATTCTATGCAATTCCAGTCAAATATTCAAATTGATTCTGTTTACATTTAAAAGCATCCAGCTTACAAAGATGTTTATTCGTATGCATCACAGCGCATTCCTGCTATTATATTCTCTAAAATTTGTTTCAGGATGTTTCTCAACTTTTAATAATAAATAAATAAATACCCCCTCAAGCAGCTGCTTACCACAGAGGTCTGACAGGAGCCTGTCAGTTTATATGCCATAGTAGAAGGTCTGAGAGGATGGCACGCCCTCAGCAGAAAAACGACACAAAACAGCCATGCCTTACCCGGGACTCGAATCCAGGTCTCTTAGATCAGTAGCCAAGCGCGCTAACCACTCAACTTTAAAAAAAATAAATCCTTCTTAATAAACAATAGGAATAATCTAATTCAATGCACCCAATTCTGTTTCGAATTCTGACACGATAGATAGGTTCCCAAGAAAACCGTGTAAAGAAATAAACCTTTAAAAAAAATACAGTGCGTATGAAAATATAGATATGAAAATCTTTAAGCATTCATTTGATTTTTATTAATTTAAACACATTTTTAATTATATAAATGTTACTTATCTCGTATAAAAGTGTAAGTTAAAATAGAGTGGCGGCATGAGAAATAAGTGAACTCCTAAAATTAGTGCTGCCTGTGAATACGGGTTAACAATAAAGTAGCAAAAACACCGAGATGACGTCAGCAGTACTGTTTCGTTGTGTTGCCAGTAGATTTTGTATAATATATTACAGGCACGTTGAAGTTTTAAAAATGTTTTTCTTAATCATAATAATGTTGCTATTTTAGGTATATTTTTATATTATGTTTCGATCATCTCAGGTACGTAAGATGCATTCTTATTTCTCTACAGAGAATAAAAATGCTTATATAAAGTTTCGGAGAAGTATAGACGAGACATTGTGAAGCCGTAGTAAAAGTTGAAAGTTGCATACTTTGAGTTTCGCATTGGGAGCTTTTTTGAGTTGTTCCACTGGATTTTTTTTTTCTCACCCTCGTACGATCCACGGAGGAAGTAACCATTCTTTTGTTTCATATATTTTGGGTATTTCATATATTTTTCGTTTTCTATAAAAACTTACTTTTTTGCGAGTAATCTCAAGATTAATATTATTGTTTTGGCTGAGAAATGAAAATTAACAGTTATGTGCACGTCGTGGTGTAATAAGATAGAAAAATTGGAATGGATTTGCATCGCACCTTAACCCTTTTGCCGAACGTTTGCAGTGTTTAAAAATTATGATTATGGTGAATTAATATTTCGTTTTAGAGTGAATGGTGGGGTAAAACTTATTTATTGAGAGATGAAATAAACAGTTGCAATTATCTTTCTATAAATAGGAATTGACTATGAAATATTTGTGTTGACACGAAATAGGGTCCCCGTTAATTGTAGCTATGGAAATGGCGTTTCTTGAACTACATTATTTGCGTTTTTAGAGTTAAGAACGATGGGATAATTTTACAAATTCCAAGATGCAAAATAATTATCCGGTGCAATATACTAATTATTTTATGAAGAGTAAAACTGAAATCGGAACGTGATTTGAAGTTTCATGTCAACTTTACGTTTAATATTTTGTTTTTTGCGTGTTAAATATTCCAGCGTTCGTCATTTATATATTACGGCAGCCAACATTTTTATATTCGATATTACACGTATGTCGTACAGGTGTAAGAGATATCTAATGCAAATGATATCGAATAAGATATTTGGCTACTAAGGTATTATGGCAATGTCACCTTTTATTTTGTCCATCAGATAGATTTTGTGACTGACCTCAGGAGAAAATATGTTTTGGAAAATGTATTCAACTGAATAATAAACTGTGATTTCACAATATAGTTTTGTTGTATGGCTTTCATGAGACACTGACAATGCTGTTCCTCTTCACATTATAGAAATTATGTTGGGAAGTAACCGAAACCGCTTCGCTGACGTCATCTCTGTGTTTTCTCCAATTTATTATTAAGGCGCACACATATTTCAGTTTGCTTATACACGTAGGATATTTTTTATTTTAACTAGTCTAGGCAGGGAAACGTTTCGTTATTCGATTACCTTTGGTTATTTGATGCCGATCCCCACTGCCACGTTATGTTCGATAATATTCGTCCCTATAATATTCACTAATTGGCTTCGGCCAGGTACACAAAGAACACGCTGGATGGCCTTGACGGGAGGCTACCATCTTGTCTCCCAACAGCTGTTCCAGTGGGTCCCTTCCCCCAACCTTCTCTGAGCCTTCAGGGTCCTTGTGACCTGGCCATTTAGCCCATGGTGTGCAAAAAAGTGCCGCTCAGAGGTAAAACAACACAACCCAACTTCTTCTTTTGCCATATCATTTCGGTAACATTTTTATGATCTGTACAGTTGGTTTTTGACGTTTCATTTGCCAGAAGAGTTACATGGTCCCTGATATAGTCAGCGAGATTTATCTTTGAAGGTGATTGTGCCATATATATATATGCATACTAGTTGGTGTTTTGCCAAATGATTACTTATTTTGGTTGCATTTGCATTTCGAAACGATATTTCATTATCGGGTTCATAATGTAGTTTTCTGGGTAGAATGCAAATTCCTCTGTGTCATTATTTTATTCATTAACTGTTTCCTTTTCTTCCCATAGCTGAAGTGCGATTCCTTTTGTGAAAGTGGTTGTTTGCTGGACTGAAGGCTCGTTATCATGATTCTTCATAAATTGTACTGATGGGCATTCATTCAGTTTTCTCGAGTTTGCAAATTTGCCAGATGGATCGTAATCCGTAGATTGTGATCAATGCTTCCATTACATCGAAGCAGTCGAATATTTACTGGATATTTATACTGGATGGGGTCCCATATCTCTTCCATCGGAAATAAAATTTTGTAACTGAAACTGAACGAGTATTTTGATTAGCGAACAATATGTGGACCACTGAAAAAACAAAATTAAAAATCAAAACATTCAAAGCATGCATTTATACCAAATGCAACTTTGATATGAATTGTATACAGTTTTATGGATTTTTAAAACATAAACCTGATTTATTAAGATGAGTTCATTCTTGTGAAAAATATCAATATTAAATTTTTTAAATAATATGATTGTTTAAAATGCTATTGTATGCTTATATTTTATAATAAATTCTATAAAGATTTTTAGTTTCAGTGAAACAAATAAACGCAACCTGCTTTTTTTTCATTATGAAACAATTTGTGTTTTGTCCTTTATTTTCTCCGAAAAAATATGGTCACCGTACGTATATGTCGCTTGTGTAATCGCCATGTTGGTCTTTACTTATAAAGGTATTTAATCTAACACTCTAACTAATGAGAGACTGAGACTAACGTATGTATTGAAGATAAAATGAAGGGGAATTACCGGAACTCAATTACCGCCACTTTATTCCGAATTAAGAAGGTTTTGTACAATTTTTCCATAAAATAGAGAATAAAATACAAAAAACTTGTGTAGTTATGTTAGTGTTGTTTTTATTTTGGGGATTTTAGTGCAGAAAATGTGTATCTATAGTACATTTTCAAAGTTAAAACGCTATCGAGAAATGTGCGATAAAAGCGGCATCTTTCTTATAAATGTAAATTCTAGGAATTTTTTCTTGAATATTTTGTCATAATTAAATTCAAATAGTTTTTGAACCGTGTTACATCAAAATGAATCGTGTAAAACGAGAATTGGAAATTTTTTCTAAAGTGTGTTAAATCAAAAACGTGTGAAAGAAATCCATGTAAAAACGGAATTGGTTGTGCAACTAAGTAAAATAGTTGATTGTGATTCCAATTTGTCACTCATTAACCTTAACTGATTGCTACTGTAACTAAGCACGAGCTTGTGACCCCATAGTAGAACGGGACCTCAGCAGAAAAGCCACACACATCAATGCCTTACCCGAGGTTCGAACCCATTTTCCCTAGATCAGTGGCCACGCGTGCAAACCACTCGGCCACGGAACGCCGGTAACTAAAAAAGCTTGAATATAAACTAGAAAGATTATTAGTTACGGAAATGCGAAAACAACACGAACCATTTAAAGAAAAATAATTAATTTGATTTATAGTGCGCTTACATTTAATGCGAAGAGCAACTTTGTAGTTAACTGTTAGGTTGGGTTGTTGTACCTCTGAACTGCACTTTTCTGCACACAATGGGCTAAATGGCCAGGCCACATGGACCCCGAAGGCTCAGAGAAGGTTGGGGGAGGGGACCCTCTGGAACAGCTGTTGGGAGACTGATGGTATCCTCCCGTCAAGGCCATCCAGAGTGTTCTTTAACGTACACAGGGTATGGCTCTCCCGCACACGGCGCAACGGTTTAACGTCCCATCCGATGGACGGCGGCCTTTCCAAGCCCATCGGTGTCCCCTACTGACCGTGGGCAAGGCGGGGAGTTTTGTGGAGATAAATCTCAACGCTGACCCAGCTGGGACTCGAACCTGGGAACTACAGATTACGAGCCTGGCGAGCTACTGATTCAGCCACCCCCGCCCCAGTTAAATGTTAGGCTTGAAATACGCGTTTCCGGGTGGTGGCGAAGACTTTGCATTTTCTTCTCAGGGTTTAAATGAGGACAGAATGAAGGCCAAATAATGGCCTAACCACGATCGAGCAATGGTACCTCCCTGGACCTTTCCATTGGTTAATTGAATACGTAACCACGATCGAGCAATGGTACCTCCCTGGACCTTTCCATTGGTTAACTGAATACGTAACCACGATCGAGCAATGGTACCTCCCTGGACCTTTCCATTGCTTAATTGAATACGTAACCACGATCGAGCAATGGTACCTCCCTGGACTTTTCCATTGCTTCATTGAATACATTTCATCTTGGCGTCCGAAAATACCTAAGCTATAATTTAAAAAGTCACAAAAAAGAATATGGATAAAGAAATATGCAAAAAAGAATAAGAATATGGTCACTGTCAGGCTAGAGGCCTTTTTAGATTTTTTTGTTCAGGCTTTGTATATTTATTTTGAATTTCACCAACAAGGCTTATGCTACGTGGGAGGCCCTCTGTCCGGCATCTGGAAAGTTAATTTAAGTAACAGTGCCCAGAGGGGACGGAGGTCACCCCACTGCTCGCGGACGCCCCAGATGGTGCGGAGCCGAGAGAAAAAGGAAGAAAGGGTTTGGCAACAGCGAGGAGAAGACAGAGCCGGTCGAGTTTCGGAAGCAGGCAGACGAGAAATTGTAAGCTGGGAAATGCCGACTGGGAATAGCGGCATTGGGCTCTGTAAATATAGCTGAACAGGCATAGTAAGCTGGTGTTGGTGTAATCTATGTAATTGAGCATATGTCCACGTCCATCAAGTATGGTTGGAAGGTTAAATAAATATTTGTTATTTTAAAGTAAAGGCTGAAGTTTGAACCAATTTATTGGGGAGGAGACTCAGTATTGAGTCCCTTCAGTTCTGATAAAATCTTTGATTTTTGTTCCGAAAGACTCTTTCACCCGTCGCGTATAGCGATCGAACCGAGGGGACGTCCTAAGTGGTCCCAATAGACCGACAAACGAAGAAGTGACATCACAGTCACCTTCAATCTTTTTAAGTGTCACTAATCATTCGATAGGAAACGTTTTTTTTTTACAATTCAGATTAAAGTCGAATACTGCAGATCAGGAAAATTAAAAAAGAAACGACTAAGGTCGAGTGTGTCCGTGAAAGAATGGAGTGTTAAGGGCATTATTCCTAGGGGATAAAACTGCGGTGCCCCCCTTCCCTTGGTACCCTAAGCAGGTGCCTATATTACTTAAAGTATAATATATACATATATTACACTTATATTAATTAATTTGATAACAATCTTCGCCACCACACGGAACTTAATGGTTGTAAACCATTAAGTTCCGTGTGGTGGCGAAGATTGGACAATACTTAACAAGATTTACCTGATGTTTTTCGGGTGGCTGAGTGCTTGGTTACACTTGAAGCGGGTAAAGATTTCGCCCGTGTCGATATTTGCATAATAAGGTTTCATTTTATCTCACACAACTAGGTTTATTATACTCCTATTGTTTCGCGGTAAGCAACGTGGAGGTAATTGCAATCCCAGGACCTCTCTTCATTTCGTCATCGTATTCGCACGGTAAATGCAATGACCGAAACGTGACAGTGCTTGGCGACAGTTTATTTTCTTTAACTTAAATTTGGATTTCCTTCCAATAATATGGTAATGACGTCGACACTGAGGTTTTGGAATGCAATGTTTCCTCATTGGCAGGAAGTGAGACTCCAACAGAGTTTCATATTCGCAGCAGAGGTATCCCTGTTTACTCTTCTTACCTGTCTTTATTTTCTCTATTTTGTGTGCGTATAAACTTTTTCGAATAAAAACTCATTACGTTTAATGTAGGATCTCTCGCAAACGTCGTTCTTAATAAAGGTGAGTATCACTTTTTCATGATGTTAAATATTACACTGCAGAACGCATGCTTCCTGTGTAATTATTTACTTTTAATGATGGGGTATCAGCTACGACACTGATTCCTAGTTCATCCCTAACATATCGGCATGCAGATCAAAATATCGCGGTTCCATGGTACTAAATTCCATCTTTCATTACGTTTCACGATGTGAACGGCATGAACACGTAAAGAAAAAGCTATTACTTGTATGATCTTCATACCAGAAACATGTCATTTTCACGATGTATCTGTGATCACACTGTCACCATATAGTGGAAACAGGTTTCATTTGTATGTTTTATCGGATAAAACGATACTTATTCCCGGTGTTCCATTTGCATTTTCCCCAATGCAAACCTTACCTATTACAAAAATCAAAATAAATCGCTTGTAATATTCCATCTTGGAACTTTTCCCACCGTATGGAGGCGCAATCTGAGTCATCGACACTTATCGTAATATTTCGAACCGTTCCAGCGTTACAATCCCCTCTCCCTCTCCTTTAGCAGTATGCGACACCGATGACCTTGACGATTGACAGTGCCACCGTGCGAAAGAACGTTCAGATTAAAGCACGCGCTGGGATGGACTTACTGGACTCTCCCATCTGTCTAAGTTTTCCTGTGCGTTATCGAAATGTGGTCTTAGCTGTCGGGAGTCGTCGTGATTTACCAGTTTAGCCCGAGGTGTGACAAGAAATGGCGTCTGGGAAGTTGAAATAACCAAGGAAACGAAAAAGAAAATTACTGTTTGAAAGTAAATAAGTCATCTCTTACATTCAGTCTAATCTCTTTCAGTTCTAGTCTAGTTCTCTTTTTCTAATTAGTCTAATCTATATTTCTAATTTGTCTTAATTAGTGTAATCTATTTCATTTGTAGTCTAGTCTCTTTCATTCGGAAGAAGGGTAAATAGAAATAGTTTTATTGCATTACTTCCATGTGTTACGTTTAATTGCACGCTATTATGTTGAAAAAAAAAAGGAAATTTAAATTCTCAACAACCGTACAAAAATGAAAACTAATTAATATTTAAGAACAAGGTTGGGTTTATATTTATATATTTTTAATACTGCCGTTAACGAAAATTTTTGCACCATTCGAACTCTTTCCCACTTTAACAAATGTTCTGTTATTGATAATGTGTGTAACTTTATAAGGCAGGTAAGGAAAGGAAATCAATATGTCAACGTCCATACGAAGCGGAAAACACCGGTTCTCGTCCGATCCCCGAAGTTAACCAGCTTTGGGCGGGCCTTTTAAATGATAAATTTGATAAAACGTATATTGTGACCGAATAAATGAAAGGTGATTTGCAGACTATCCTAAGAAGCAATAGCGATTACACAAATACAACATATTTATGGAAACATTTAATGAATACCTGAGAATATCATTTGATACCATTCATGGTATTTTTTTTTTTGTGAAATTTTTGGTATATCGCTAAGATATATCCGTGATATGCGACCATACAAGGAAAATCTAAAACCATTTTAAATTGAACAAATGGTATTTTATTCAATTAGTTTTTTGTTTAAATTTAGTGGTGGTTAATGTGAAATTTTTCATTCGAGTTTTTGTATTAGGACTGGGACTTCGGATGAATAACAGTTTGAATCTGAATGATTTGGCTTTTGAAATATAATCTATCTCTACTTTCTCTTTTTAACCGTGCTCTCGCAAAAAATCAGTGGACACATTGTGTTTAGTTCGTTCTTTGGTGTTGTGCGAATCGATACAAATAATGACAACGTGGTTTAATAACAATATTTTATGTGTGCACACCTTCCATTGCATTAGCAGAACTTTTATTTATCTATTAACAGTAACCCATAAATATGAGCGCGCTTTAAGCAAGGAAATATTTACAATGAAAATCGTGAATTGCGAGAATGATGGACAGTTGAATATTTTTTCATTTTGGACAAAGGAACAGCACGTTGTTTGGTGTACAAGGTGCTATAATGTCATTTAACAATTCCTTAAATATTGATATTGCAAATATAGATCCTAAATATGAAATGGTATTACGCGAGTTGCAGGCAGATGCATTTTTTGCATGTGGAAAAGACACCGGGAAAGAACTGCTTAAGCTTCTATCAACAGAAAAATATCCAAACTTAAGATATTTCGGAATTTATATAGTGCATTAAGGACACGGCATTTGAGCAGATATCTGGGATCACAACTGACATCGACTTTGACATAAAAGAACTTGTAGCCTATCAAGTTCATCCTCAGTGTCTCTTTAAATAATTGTTTTTACGTCATTTTTCTTCTATAAGTATTTTAATATTTGTGCGTAAGTTTCTTATGTAAGCATTTTTTGAATAAAATATTGTTATAAAATAATATTTCTCAGATTATTTATATATAATCTATATTATATATATATCAGTGCCGGATCTAAGGAATGGAGAGGGCATGGAGCCCATGGATCCCCCCCCAACTCCCAACCTTTCAAAATGTTAGTAATGATATACTAAGGCCTGCCCAATTGCTCGAGAACCGTAGCTTTACGCATAGTCTCCTATAATATAAAATTTCGCTAGATGGCGCACAAACACATGGAAAAAAATTCTCCTGAGTCGTTTTTATGTTAAAGTGGGGCGGAAAAACTTTAAATGACATGAATGTGAAGGACCTTGGGAAGGAAAATATGTCAGCATTTCTATTTGCAACTTATATCCTGTTAATATGTTCAATTGGAAAGTGATTTTTAGGAGCAAAAAATCGTACAGATTCAGATTCAGAATTCATAATACGTTTGGTGCTTTCGCTTCTGTCTACCGTAATGACAAATTAAAATAATACGTTTCTATAAATTTCTCCTTTTACGAATCATCCAAAAGCTATAAATGCGACCTCTAACGGCGGAAAGTTTTGAAAATTCCAAACAAATATTGCAAACGATGTAGTTATGCTGGAAATTTGAAATGTTGGTGGTAGAATGTAAAGGTCACGAAGTTTTCTTTGTGAACAATGAGATGACCCCTTAGACCCGAGGGGAGAAGAAATAAAACTATTTAAATTCATTTTTTTTCCATTCATTCATTATTTTGGTCATTTTGCTCAAATGACTGACAGACAGATGTTGCAAAGTAGTCTGTTGCATTATCATCTTGAAATGTTTCGTCTCTATCAGCGAAAAATTGGATATGCTGTTTACATATGCTGCAGTAATTTGTCGATGCTTGAGACATAATAATATACCGAATCCGTGCCATGTGAATCCCTTCAACATCATACATTGGATGTGACACATGAGTTTATTGGGTTGGTTTGTTTTACCTCTGGGCGGCACTTTTGTGCACACCATGGGCTAAATGGCCAGGTCACATGGACCCCGAAAGCTCAGAGAAGGTTGGGGGAAGGGAACCACTGGAACATCTGTTGGGAGACAGATGGTAGCCTCCCGTCAAGGCCATCCAGCGTGTTCTTCAACGTGCACAGGGTATGGCTCTCCCGCACATGGGGCCATGGCTTAACGTCCCATCCGACGGACGGCGGCCTTTCCAAGCCCATCGGTGTCCCCTACTGACCGTGGGTAGGGCGGGGAATTTTGCGGAGATAAATCTCAACGCTGACCCAGCTGGAACTCGAACCTGGGAACTACAGATTACGAGCCTGGCGCGCTACCGACTGAGCCACCCCCGCCCAAGGAGTTCATTGTGTCACGTGGTCGCCAACACACCTTACCTCAGCCATCAGTAGAAAATATTATATTTTATATTTCATATGACTAGATGACACTTTTTCCCCGTCTTGAGTTTCGACAACACTGAAACTTAGCTTTCCGATTTTCAGCCAACACTAAAGGTCTCAGAATAGGAAATCGACTGCAGAATTGCAAATAACGGAGTTCCCTGTGGATTGTCCGAATAGATGAGTCTTATTTTGAAAGCAGTCGTGATTTCTTACACAGTCGTACACAGCCTCTACCTTTTCTCTCATACAGTATCGGAAGAAAGGATTAGTTCACTCGGTAACGCCCCTGAATCGTAATCTGTAGTTCCAAGGTTCGAGTCTCAGCTGTTCCAACATTCATTTATCACGGCTAATTCCAACCATTCCCTCGGTGAGAAAAGAACACCTATGGGATTGGGAATGCTGTCGTCCTGAGATGAAATCCAAGGCTTGGAGACAATAAATACGGTCGCGCAATAAAAGACGGCGCGCAAACATTGACGGTAAATACGGTAGATGGCGCGCGAAGACTTGGTAGACGATAGTGATGATTAAGACGAGGCTTGGTAGACGTTAAATAACCCGTTGGATGGTCTTGATATGAGGCTACAATCTGTCTGCTGTTGATCCGTGGGTTCCATTTCCCCAGCTTTCTCTAGGCCCTTTCGGTCCTTGTAGCCTTTAGGTCATTTAGCCCATTGTGTACAAGAAGTGTCACTCAAAGGTGAAACACTCATCTCCTATAGTATCGTAAGTCTGACACAATTACTCCAGCCTGTCCTCGGGACTCATTCCTACTGAGGAGGTTCAAACTGTTTTTGATAAGTGTCTGTAGATTTTCACTCGTTCCATCGAAGTCAATGAGTCTTCTTTGAACGTTTTTTTAAACTTCCTGTTACATGTTGAAACAAAAGCTGCATGCAAGATCATTTCTACATATAACAGCTGAGCTAATTGCGATGAATTTCATGTTTACAGGACATTTTTTGATGTTCTCTAAAATTGAATATTACACTACTTCCATTTGTATATCATGATGCCTAGTGTTTTATGTATTGCTTCAGTAATGATCTGAAATGTGCAAATTTAAATTATTGCTTATATCCAATGAGTTCTCTCTACAAATTTACTTAAATATTCTGTTTAATTCAGGTCACCTCGTATATAAAGATTAAGATGCATGGTTTAGAAAAGATAGAAATCTTTATTTCATTCTGAAAGCAGTCGGTGTAATAATGAAGATATTAATTCAGCGTAGCCTTAAATCATCTTTTTTTTATCTTATGCTATTTGCTAGATAAAAATAACTAAAGGAGGGCGAAAATAGCTACCACTATAAATTATAGTATCATTTAGTGTAGTCTTGTGTAGTCGTTTAATCACAGAAGAGTCGGTTAGCTAAAGATGGATTCCAGTTTAGTGACTTCCAACGTAAATCGCTAAAAATGAAGAATAATAGTGTAGGATCTGTTATTTTAGAACACGTAGTTTATAATATACAGGGTGAATCTGAAAAAGTGGGCAAAACTTTACGGGGTGGTAGAACGTAGCTATACGAGCAATATTCGTCATAGAATATATGATCGGAACGCAAGCGGTGAGAAGTTAAAAGGCAGTTTTCCACTGTCACATTTAAAGAATGAACACAAGAAGGAGAGGAGATACTTCAGAAAACATTTTATTAACAGGAATGTAATTGAGGTACATGCTCAAAGAAATTGCTCAAAAGAGCTGCCGCCAGCTGTAATGCAGGCTTCACACCTGCGGGATAGGGCCCGACGCACATTTGCGAAGACACCAGGCATTTCTCGAATATCGCCGGCAACAACGGCGATCCTGGCGACTAGATCCATATCGGTTTCAATGGGGCACTCGTAGATTAGGCTTTTCATATGGCCCCACAGGAAAAAGTCCAAACACGAGAGATCCAGCGATCTTGGTGGCCAAGCTATGGGACCACCTCGACCAATCCATCGCCCTGGGAACGTTGCATGTAAAGTGTTCCGCACATCTAAGCTGAAGTGTGCAGGCGCACCGTCGTGCTGGAACCACATTCTCGACATGCTGGGGGTTGGAATCGGACGCAGCAGCTCCGGCAACACCTCTAGTAGGAATGTCTTATATGATTTGCCGTCCAGACGGTGTGGCAGGAGGTATGGGCCAACCAAATGGTCATGGAGGATCCCTGCCCAAACATTTATGGAGAACCGCTGCTGGAACGAATGAGGACGTGTGGCATGCGGGTTTGTAGATGTCCACGTGTGTGAATTGTGGGTATTCAAAACGCCCTCACGGGTGGAAAATGCACTCGTCCGTAAACAGAACATGTGCACCAAAATCCGGCTGCGCTGCATTCTGCTGGAGGTACCAACGTGCGAAATCGACACGTGACTGATAG
Organism: Ryuthela nishihirai; assembly: GCA_038380435.1. Taxonomy (NCBI): domain Eukaryota; kingdom Metazoa; phylum Arthropoda; class Arachnida; order Araneae; family Heptathelidae; genus Ryuthela; species Ryuthela nishihirai. The sequence goes on from JAWZYU010000058.1 coordinate 1,669,876, forward strand.
TCCACCGGTGACAACGCTTGTACCTTCTGCGTACGATAGGGGTGCATTCCTTTCTCCTGTAGCACCCGGCAAACCGACATTTGGGACACGTGTACTGCATGGGAAACCACTCGCGTGCTACATCCCGGTCGCTCTTCCACCCTACGCACAATGTCCTCTGCAAGTTGCGGCGTCCTGACACTCCTTTCACGCCCTGCGTCTTGCTTGGCCACGGTGAAGGATCCCGTTTCACGCAGCTGCCGATGCAAACGCTCGAAGGTTTTCCGATCTGGAGTGCATCTCATTGGAAACCGGTCGCGGTAACGTCTCTGTGCCTCACTTGCATTCTCGTCCGCCGCACCGTACACAAAGTGCATATCCGCCATTTCGTGGTTAGTATAACCAGCCATCCTCTCTTCACTCCACGGTAGAAATGCCGATGGGTGCGAGGACCGACCCTTTTATACCATTTCCAACGCCACCTAGCGGCTTGCCGTTTGCTTTCCGCCCATACTTTCTATGACGAATATTGCTCGTATAGCTGCG